>JAPVLO010000243.1:0-1215833 GCA_027257055.1 Cephalopachus bancanus | reverse complement strand
TCACTGAGTTCCCTTGTGCTCCCAGGGTCCTTGCCCCAGTATGCTGGGAGATCTAGTCCTATACAGATCACTGTCCACTGATGCCAGGCACACATTTTTTTTCTATTCTGGGAAGAACTTTGTCTCTTTGTTTTAGAAGGGCCACTGCCTTACCTATAGCCAACTGACCTTTGACAAAGCAGACAAACATATACACTGAGGAAAGAACACTCTATTAACCATATGGTGCTGATACAATTGAATAGCTGCATGCAGAAAAATAAAAATCAATCCCTATTTCTCACCATATACAAAAATGAAATTAAGATGGATTAAAGACTTAAATGTCAAACCTGAAACCATAACAATTCTAGAAGAAAACCTAGGAAAAGCTTCTGGACATTGGCCTAGGCAAGGAATTTATGTCTTAAATCCCAAAACAAATGAAACAAAAATAAATAAGTAGAACTTCATTAAACTAAAACGTTTCTGCACAGTGAAAGAAATAATTCATAGAGTAAATGGGCAACTTACAGAATGGGAAAAATATTCACAAACTATACATCTGACAAAGGACTAATATTCAGAATCTACAAATAACTCAAACAAATCAGGAAAAAAAGAATGACCTCATTAAAAAGTGGGCAAATGGACTGAGGTGGATGGATCACCAGAGCCCAGCAGGTCGATGCTGGAGTGGCTGTGAGCATGCCATTGCACTCCAGCCTGGCCAACAGAGTGATACTCCAACTAAAAAACAAAAAAAGGTGAGTAAATGACATGAATAGACATCTCTCAAAAAGAAGATTTACAAATGAAAAGATTGTCAACATCACTAATCATCAGGGAAATGCAAATTAAAACTACAGTGAAATAACACCTTATACCAGTCATAATGGCCATTAATAAAAAGTAAATAAATAATAGATGTTGGCATGG
The DNA here is from genome assembly GCA_027257055.1 of Cephalopachus bancanus. NCBI lineage: Eukaryota > Metazoa > Chordata > Mammalia > Primates > Tarsiidae > Cephalopachus > Cephalopachus bancanus. The sequence continues at coordinate 1,214,915 of JAPVLO010000243.1, read as the reverse complement.
AAGCAATGAAAGTGCACTGCTTATACACTGTTGGTGAGAGTGCAAATTAATACCACCTCTATGGAAACTGATATGGAGATTTTTCAAAAAATTAAAAAATAAAAAAAGATCCAGCAATCCCACTACTTGGTATCTACCCAAAGGAACAGAGATCATCATACAAAAAGATACCTGCACTTGAATGTTTATTGCAGCACAGGCCACAATTGCAAAGATTTGGAATCAACCATAATGCCCATTAACTGATCAGTGGAAAATGAAAATGTGGTGTGTATATATATTCACCATGAAATGTTATTCAGACATAAAAAATGAAATAATGTCTTTTGCAGCAACTTGTATTGAATTGGAGAGCATCATCCTAAGTGGACTAACACAGAAACAGAAGACCAAACACCACATGTTCTCATTTATATGTGGGAGTTAAACTAAGAAACTAAAGGCGAATGGAATGGTATAAGTCAATCCCTTCCTTTAAGGAACAAACAGTTATGTGGTAGTTATACTTTGTCAGCCTTGGATGTTTTTCTAGTGACTATATTTAAAGCTAGGATCTTTAAAGAGGTTGCTATGAAAAAAATTGGTACATATACACAATGGAATATTATGCAGCTATAAAGAAAGACAAACACATGGACTTTGCAGCAACTTGGATGGATTTAGAGTCTATCATACTCAGTGATCTATCACAGAAACAAAGAACTGAATTCCATATATTCTTACTCATAAGCGAACCCCGAACATTTACCATAATACTATAAGAAAGGGATTGGCAATAGCAGGATACTGCCAAGGTGGGGATGGGGCACATAATGTCAAAAAGAGTACCTGATCTCAAACCAGGCAAAGTGGGACCAAAGGGAGGCCCGAACTTTACCTATATGATGTCCACTTGTGTACCTAATTCTGAATTGCACCCTATATCTTTAAAATAAAATAAAAACTACATAAATAAAATTTTTTAAAAGAAATTAAGTCAAAGAACATCCCCCAAAACTGTAATACCTGTTGATTTGTATAAATACATTTTGAAATGTGCTTTTCTTTTAAATATCAAAAATTGTATTGTGCCAAATCACAAATTTGTACGTCAGGTTTTCACAAAAGTATATTCATCCTTACTTGATAAAACCAATCAAAAAGAAAATAAAAATTAAATGTCTATGTAATCTATTAAATTTCTTTAAAAATATTTTATTAAAAAAACACTATTTGTTCACTTAAAAAAATTATTCCCCAAAGCCCTTGTTCTACATATTTTTTTCTTTCCTGAAACCCAGAGAGTATTTGATTAAACCTTACTCACCTTTGCTGGAGTCTTCCAGACTAACACCTGGCAGTCACCAGCAGGAAGAGAAAGAAGCCTAGGCTATTGACTCTCAGAGGGTTCATTTCAAAGACAATGAAACCAAAAGCAAGCGAGAACAACAAAAAAAATTCCTTTAATTCTAACTTTCTGTGACTTTATTTATTTATTTATTTATTTATTTTGAGTTGGAGTCTCACTCTGTCATCCAGAATGGAGTGCAGTGGCCGCTCCCGGCCACTGCAGCCTCGATCTGCTGGGTCCGGTGATCCTTCTACCTCAGCCTTCCGAGTAGCTGGAATTATAGGCATGCGCTACCACGCCGGGCTAATTTTTGGTTTATTGTGGAGATGAGGTCTCGCCAAGTTTCCCAGGCGGGTCTCGAACCCACAGGCTCAGGCAATTCATTCACCTCACCTCCCAAAGCACGGGATTACAGGCTGAGCCACCGAGCCTGGCTTCTGTGACTTCAAAAAAAATACTGTTGAATGCATATAAAGTATGCAAAAACCCTTTTTCAATGTGAAATTATTTATTTATATATTCTGACTTGCAGAGTCACTTCAGAGTCTCTTCTTATCCACCCACTCACTCTTATCTAATGGATGTCTGATCATCAGGGATATTCACTGTATCCTGGAGAATGTTCTCATCAAAATTTTAAAATTTGGTTATCATGACTATTTTTTTAAATTGAAACATAAATTTCAAAACTGAAATATATAATCAGCAAATAAATTGAGAATGTGATTCACTGTTAAGATATTAGCTAAAAATGCAAATGAAAAAAAAATTTTGTTTTGAGTTGGAGTCTCACTCTGTTGCCCATGCTGGAGTGCAGTGGCACATTCACAGTCACCCCAGCATTGACCTGCTGGGCTCAGGCGATCCTTCCACCTAGGCTTCCAAGTAGCCAGAACTACGGGCGTGGGCCACCGTGCTCGGCTAATATTGTGTTTTTTTTTTTAATTGTAGAGACAAGGTCTCACCAAGTTGCCTGGGCTGGTCTCGAACCCGCAGGCTCAAGCAATCCACTCACCTCAGCCTCCCAAAGTTTTGGGATTAAAGGCTGAGCCACTGAGCCTGGTTTATGAAATAATTTAGGACAAAAATCGAAGTTACATATATTTTTGAAAAATAAACAGGAGAGAAATCAAAACAAATTAGATGTTTTTAGGCCAGATGAATCACTTTAACTTATAATGTTCAAATAGTCAAAAAGATTGTGTTGTGTCTAAGAAACAGTAGGAATTTGGTGGAGAAAAACATCACCTATGAGAGGATAAGCCATAACAATTAGTATTTTCAAAAGTGTCAAAACACAGTCTTTGATCATTGGTATAAAAAAGACACCTTGTTTTGGATTTTGTTTTGTTTTTTCCTCTTAGATTCATCTCACATTTGATGACAAAACCCCTTAAGGTAATGATTTTTTATAGCCACATCATAAAGTAAATTAATGAGTATAATAGGACAGTTATTGAAATGAAATCATTTCAGAAAAATCTAGATTACATTATTATTGCTTGAAAAATGCATGTTTTATGTCTGGCTCATAGAACTTTTTCTCACTAATATATTGAAAGATCTTTTACTTTTCAATAATTTTATGCAGTCTGTTATATAACTTTGTAGCATAGAAAAGATAGTACCTGTCAAGTCATGTCCACAGAATTGAATTATACTAACAGAGATATAAATTCTCTTCCTAGCTAATTATAAAAGCAAGATTAAAACAAATCATATTTGCCATATAAGATAATATATATCTACACAAAACTTTGTAATAAATCATCTTAGAGGACTATTGATAATAACTTAAAATTCCAAAAAACTAAAGCAAGAGAGAAGTGTTTAGAAGCAGCAGGAGCTTACTTATTTTGTCTCAATAAATTGAATATTTCCTCCATTTTCTAGCAGTAGAAATAAAATTAATCTGAGTAGGAGATAATCATGATTTCAACAGATTTTGTTTGTTGGATTTTGTTTTTTATTTTATTTTTAATTGACAATAATAAGTGTATATAACTGTTGGATACAAAATTATATATTTTGAAAAATAATTAAAGCAAGCTAATCAACATATCCATAATTTCATCTACTTATTATTTTTTGTGATAAGAATATTTAAAATCTACTTTTTTAGCAATTTTGAGACATGCAGTGCACAGTAATTAACGTTTGCCATCGTACAGTCTTACCCTAAGTATGACTTCTGTTCATATCATGTTTTCTTCTTATACAGCTTGACCACTTTCTTACTCCATGGAGTAGCTCCTTAAATTCATTTCTGATAACAATGATCAGATTATAAAATCTTGAGAGCAAAATCTATTTTCAATTAATATTTGCATCTTTCCTATAATAACTCCTATTTTATCTTGAAGACCTTACAGTTGCATTTTTTGGTTTGTGCTGCATAGAAAAATTCTCAAAACATAGTGTTTTATGAAATAAAGTTATTTAGCTAACTATTTTGGGATTGACATTCTAGGTTTGGTAAAGGAAAGTGGTTCTTCTGGTCTCTGCTAGGCTTTGGCATCTGCAGTTCATAGCTTGGGCAGCTACGGCAATTTTGGCTGGGCTTGTTCTCATGACTGTGATGATTACTGTCCCATCCTTATGATCCTTCATCCATCTTACAGCCTAGGCTTGTTCTCAGGTTTCAATAGAGAGACTAGAAGTTTGCAAGGCCTCTGGAACCTAAACTCCCAATTGGCACAATGCTGTTTCTGCTGAATTCTATTGACCAGAGCAATAACCAGTGTAAATTCAAGAGATTGAAAAAATAGGCTCAATCTTTTGAAGTAGGATTTGGGAAGTCACACTGCAAAGACATTAATAGAGGAAAAAAATAGTTATGGTTATTTCTGCAATCTGACATGATAGTTTTAGCATTTTTCAAATGACAATGATGATTTAGTATTCCACATATTTTTGATTTTGTATTCCACATTTTTTTCCAAAACAGTTTTTTAAAATGAGAATATGCTGCTGTAACTGCTACTTAACACTTGGAATCATAATGTTTGGATGAAAATTGATGCCTAAATAATTCCCATAACTTGCCTACAATCAAGCAATGAATCAGACTTGAAACCAGCTCTCTAGATAGCTACTCCAGTTCACATTTTAGCAACACACAATAGCCATACTAATATTAAGAAGTTATCTCTATATTTAATTTCAGTTAGGAATATTTCACAATGTTTCTATTATAATACAAACATACTTCTCAATGTTCCCATAGCTGGAATTTATTTATAAAAGACATATTTTATAGTCTTTTTTAAAAGTTAATTATTCCCAGGAAGCCTCACATTGAGTATTTGCTTTGAAACTATTTTCCTCACTCAAGTTTTTCAAGCATGTGTATTAAACATTCAAATACAGGCTACTAAACATAGATACACCAGTGATATTTGATTTAAATGACCCTAATTAAGACACTGAAAAACCAATTAACATGCTACATATTGAAATATTATAGAATAAAAGACAGCATGCAAAATTTACAAATTTTATATATAAAAAATGAATTGTGTTTTTGTTTTTGTTTTTGTTTGTTTTTTGAGTTGGAGTCTCACTCTGTCACCCAGACTGGAGTGCAGTGGCATGCTCCCGGCCACCGCAGCCTCGACCTGCTGGGCTCAAGCGATCCGTTCGCCTCAGTCTTCCAAGTAGCTGAAACTACAGGTGTGCGCTACCACGCCCGACTTATTTTTTTATTTATTGTAGAGATGAGAGTTGCCCAGGCGGGTCTCGAACCCATGGGCTCAGGCAATCCACTCACCTCAGCCTCCCAAACCACGGGATTACAGGCTGAGCCACCGAGCCTGGCTAAAAGGCAAATTGTTCATTGTTTCCCATATTCATTATATAATGAATGCTTCAAAAATCTCTTTTCTATGAATTTTATCACAAATTTAAGTCAGAATGATGCCAATAAAAAAGAAAACCAAAAAAATTCTAAGAAAATTGACTTTTCTTCATGGGTAACTCTCCAAAAAAAACACCATTTAAAATAGTATACTAATATAAGAAAGACATATGTCAGTAAAATTAACTACAAATAAAAAAATTGATAGCACTAGATCAGTATAAACTGGATTTCCTACTTGGAACTTTCTGGAATTTTAAAAGTCAGAAAAATCCAAATAATATGCCCACTACTTTTGAATTGCCAGGAGGAACTGTTTTGGTTATTTATTTAATCTTTTCATTATTCATATTCCCACTCTCCTATCCCCAGCTAACCACTCAGCATTTTATTCATTGCTGGCCTAAGTACAAGGTATTCAAAAGTCAAATACCAATAAATAAATAAGACAACAGGTGTTAATTCACATTAAATAGTAGAACACAGTATATAATTATAAAGGATAATGGTTATAAAACTGTTTTACTGATGGAGAAATTGCCATGTCTCGGAGTATTGAGAGTAGGAGCCATGTCTATCTTCCTGCACATTGAATCTCTTTGATTTATATATTTTTATTTTTTTAATGACATGGGGGGGTGCAATTCAGAGTCAGGTATACAAACATTGATTATGCAGGAACCCTTGTTGAGGTGATGTGTCCCTCCCTCCCTAGCAGTTTCCCTCAACTGCCAATCTCACCAACACCTCCCAGCAGTTTCCCACTACTGCCAATCCCTTTCTTATAGCACTATGAAAATTGCTGAAGATTCACTTATGAGTGAGAACATATGGTACTCTATTCTTTGTTTCTGTGATAGATCACTGAGTATAACCAACTCTAAATCCATCCAAGTTGCTGCAAAGTCCATATGTCTGACCTTCTTTAGGGCAGCATAATATTCCATTGTGTATATGTACAATATTTTTTTAATCCAGTCCAGCTTCAATGAATAGCATGGTTGGTTCCATGTTTTTGCCATTGTGAATAGAGCTGCAACATATATGTGTAGGTATCTTTTTTGTAGAATGATTTGAGTTCTTCCAGGTATATTCTCAAAAGGAAAATTGCTGGGTCATGTGAAAAGTCAATCTCTATTTCTTTCAGAAATCGCCACGTTGTCTTCCAGAGAGGTTGCATTGGTTTGCATTCCCATCAGCAGCGTAGAAACGTTCCTTTTTCTCTGCATGCTGGCTAGCATCTGTTGTTGTTTGTTTTATTAATGATGGCCATTCTTACTGGGGTTAAGTGGTATCTCATTGTGGTTTTGATTTGCGTTTCTCTGATGATGAGTGAGGCTGAGTACATTTTCATGTGTTTGTTGGCTGCTCGTATATCTTCTTTTGAGAAGTATCTATTCATGTCTTTTGCTCACTTTCTAATGAGACTGTTTTTTTTTTTCCTTTCGTCAAGTTTGAGTTCCTTGTAGATCCTAGATGTTAGGACTTTGTCAGATATACAGCAGAAAAAAAATTTTTCCCATTCTGTGGGCTGTCTCCCTGCTCTTTAGAGGGTTTCTTTTGTTTTGCAGAAGCTCATCAGTTTCATGAGGTCCCACTTGTCTATCTTATTTCTTATGTTAAGGACACTTAGGATCCTGATCAGAAATTGGTTACTAGTTCCAATTTACATAAGTGTGTCTTCTGAATTTTCTACGATTCTTATAGTTCGAGGTTTTACGTTAAGGTCTTTGATCCATTTAGAGTTAATTTTTGTGTATGGTGATAGTTAGGGGTCCTGTTTCAATCTTCTGCATGTGATCAGTCAGTTTTCCCAGCACCATTTACTGAATAGGTTCTCCTCTCCCCAGTGGTTGTTGCTGGAGGCTTTGTCAAAGATGAGTTGGTTGAGAAATTGAAGACTTGCTTCTGGAATCTCTATCCTGTTTCATTGGTCTACATGCCTGTTCTTGTACCAAGACCAGGCTGTTTTGATTACTGTACCCTTATAGTAAAGTTTGAAGTCTGGAAGTGTGATACCTCCTGCTTGGTTTCTTTTGCTAAGGATTGTTTTGGCTATTCATGGTCATTGATCTTTCCATATGAATTTTTGTATTGTCATTTCCAGGTCTGAGAAGAATGATGTCGGTAATTTAATGGGTATTGTGTTGAATCTATAGATTGTCTTTGGTAGGGTGGACATTTTAACAATGTTGATTCTTCCTATCCATGAGCATGGAGTATTTTACATTTTTTTGTGTCTTCTTGGATTTTGTGAGCAGTTTTTTTTTTTATTCTCATTGTAAAGGTCTTTCACTTTTCTGGTTAGGAAGATGCTGAGGTATTTCAGTGTGTGTGTGTGTGTGTGTGTGTGTGTGTGTGTGTGTGTGTGTCTATTGTGAAAGGGATTGTGCTTTTAACTTGGGTCTCTGCCTGCTTGTTTTTGGTGTGTAGGAATGCAACTGTCTTTTGCACATTTATTTTGTACCCTGAGACTTTGCCAAAGTTCTTTATCAGTGCAAGCAGGTTTTTGACAGAGTCTCTTACATTTTCAAAGTATAGGATCAAGTCATTAGCAAAGAGAAATAACTTGACTTCCTCTTTCCCTGTTTGGACACTCCTGATTTCCTTCTCTTGTCTAATTGCCCTAGCCAGGACTTCCAACACAATACTGAACAAGAGGGGTGAGAGTGGACAGCCTTGTCTTGTTCCATTTTCAAGGGAAATGCTTCCAATTTCTGTCTGTTTAGCAATATGTTAACTGTGGGTTTATCATAGATGGCACTTACTATTCTGAGGTATGTTCCCTCTATACCCTGATGTGTGAGAGTTTTTAATCAAGAAGGGATGCTGGATTTTTATCAAAAGCTTTTTCTGCATAAAATGAGATAATTATGTGGTTCTTATTTTTACCTCTGTTGATATATTAATACATTTATGGCTTTCTGAATGTTGAACCAGCCCTGTCTCCTGGGAATGAAGCCTACTTGGTCACAGTGGATGATTTTTTAGATGTGTTTTTGGATTCGACTTGTTAGAATCTTGTTGAGAATATTTGCATCTATGTTCATAAGGGATATTGGCCTTCAGTTCTCTTTTTTCTTGGATCTTTAACTGGTTTGGGTGTCAGTATAATGTTAGCTTCATAAAATGATTTGGGGAGAATTCCATCTTTCTCTATTGCCTGGAATACTTTCAGCAAGATTGGTATCAGCTCCTTCTTGTACATTTTGTAGACTTCTGGAAAATCATCTGGTCCAGGGCTTTTTTCTATTGGTAGTTTTTGTTTGACAGAGTCAATTTCCTGGGTGGATATTGGTTTATTTAGTGTCTCATTGTCTTCTTGTTTCAATCTGGGGAGGTTGTGTGATGTCAGAAAGTCCTCCATTTCATTTATGTTGTCAAGTTTGTTTCCATATAGGTGCACATAGTAATCTCTGATCATCTTTTGTATTTCTTCAGGATCAGTTGTCATTTGGTCTTTTGTATTTCTGATAGTGTTTATTTGGGCTTTTTCTTGGTCATTCTGGCTAGGGATCCATCAATCTTGTTAATTCTTTCAAAGAACCAGCTTTTAGTTTTGCTGACGTTTTCTATGATATTCTTGTCTTATATGCCCCATATTTAGGCTCTTATTTTGGTGATTCGGATTCTTCTGCTAAAGTTGGGGTTTAGGTGGTCTTCTCTTTTCAACTTTCTTAGGTGATTTTTTAGGCTCTCAACTTCTGATCTTGCCATTTTCTTGATGTGTGCTCATAGAGATATAAACTCCCCTCTTAGAATTGTTTTCATGGTATCCCAGAGGTTTTGGTAAGATGTTTCCTCATTTTCACTTGTTTCCAAGAATCTTTTAATTTCTGCTTTGATTTCAGTGTTGACCCAGTACTTTTTCAGCATCATGCTGTTTAGTGTCCATGTCTTTGTGGACTTTGGGGAAATTTCACTGGTGTTGATATATATTTTTATCCTACTGTTGTCTGAGAGCGTGCATGAAAAGACTTCAACCTTATGGAATTTGTTTATGCTTGATTAATGGCCAAGGATGTGTTTGATCTTATGTTCCATACAGTGATGAGTAGAATGTATATTCTGTGGTTATTGGGTGGAATAATCTGTAGGTATCTATTAAGTTCATTTGGTTGAGTATAAAATTTATGTTGTAGATCTTCTTATTGATTTTTTGCCTTGATGATCTATCTAGGGCTGTTAGCGGGGTATTTCAAGTCTCCTGCTATGATAGTTTTAGAATCAATATTTTTTTTAGTTTAGTTAGTAGATGCTTTATAAATGCTGATGCTCCCATGTTGGGGGCATATATGTTTTGGATGGATATTTCTTGAAGATGGGTTGAAACTTTTATTATTATGGAGTGTCCTTTTGCATCTCTTTAAATTTTTGATAAATTAAGGTTTATTTTTTCTGATATTAAGATTGCAAATCCTGCCTTCTTTTTTATCAATTTGCCTGGAAACTCATTTTCTATCCTTTAACTTTGAGACTTTGAGTCTGTGTGTATCCCTTGTAGTGAGATGAGTCTTCTGGATGCAGCAAATATTTGGGTCATGGTTTCTTATCCTGTTTGCCATTCTGTGTGTTTTCAGTGGTACATTTAGTCCATTCACATTCAGACTGATTATTGAAATGTGCTTGTTTATCCCTGCCATGAGGTTCTTACAAAGTTTCATCTTTCTTTGCTTGTTTTCTTATGGCTTTGGGGTTGATGTATGTGTTTGTTTTCAAGTTTCTTATTGTGCTGTATTCTCTGTTGATTCTGTGCTCTGCTGTTCTCTTGGGAAGAGTATGGCCATTCTTTTTTTCTTTCTTCTGTGCTTTAAACCTTTTTAAGTGTCCCCTGTAGAGCTGGTCTGAAAACTGCATAATCTCTTAGGGATTGGATGTCTTGGTTGGATTTTAATTCTCCACCACTGATGAAGCTGAGCTTGGCTTGGTAGGAAATTCTTAGTTGAAATTGTTTATCTTTGAGGACTTTGAATATTGGACCCAGTCCCTTCTTGCTTGCAGTGTTTCTGCTGATAGCTGTTTCCATTCTGATTGGTTTTCCCCAGAATTTCTCTCTTGCTGCCTTTGGGTTTTTTTTTCTTTTGTGCCTACTTTGTGTAGGAAAATTACTATGTGTCTCGGTGTTGGGTTCTTATTTGATGTCCTCCGGAGGTTCTCTGTATCTCTTGTGTTTGGCTGGTCACATCTCTGATAAGAAGGGGAAAGTTCTCTTGGATTACCTATTGGAATACTTACTCCAAGTTGTTCTGCATTTCCCTTTCTTCTTCTGGGATACCAATCAGGCATAGGTTTGGCCTCTTGATATAATTGCACATCTCTTGTAGACTTTGTTCTTTTTTTCTGAGTCTTATTTCAATGTTTTTTTATAGATTGGGTTAATTCCATTTTCTGCTCTTCAAGTTCTGAGATTCTTTCTTCAGCTGGATTTATTCTGCTTTCCATGCTTGTCATCTTGTTATTCATTTCCTGGATGAAATTTTTTTATTTCCAAAATCTCTGTTACAAGTTCTTTCAATGTTACATCTTGTCTTTCTTGAGTCTTATTCACTCTTTCCATTCATTTACTAATGACTGTCATATTCTGGGGCAGGTCACTGGTGACTTTCATTGTTTAGGCTCCAAAGTCTGATTTTTCAGGGACTTTCTCTTTGTTACACTTGAAATTACTTGTGATCTTCCTTTGGTTTTTCCTCACTTGTGACAGATCTCTTGTTTTTTTCTTTAGTTCAATTATTCAGAGTCAATGGGAGAGGCTTTCCCTTCTGACGTTTGCTCAGCCTCTATTCTTCCCTGATCTGGGTTCTGGATTTGTTCTATTTTGAAATAGGACTTTGAGTGGGAAACTTTGCTCTTTTATAGTTTTGAAAATCAAATAAAGTAGGGAATGAGAAGCTAGTATTCAGAAACTACTTGCAAATCACAATGTTCACTGATTGTGGTATGTGTTCCCTGAGACCCACTCCCTAGCACCACTTTATATGAGAATGCAATGGGTCTGAGATACAGTGACAGCAATCAGGAGCACAGAGAAAAATAGAATGAAATCAGATGGACAAGAAATTAAAAAAAAAGAAAAAGAAAAAAAGAAATACAAAACAATGAAAACAGAAACTGAAGCAAAAAACAATTTAACACATATATACAGACATACACACACCCTCCAAAACAAACTGGATAACAAAAAAGTGAAACAAAACAAACAGCATCAAAAAAAAACAAAAAAAAAACATACACACACACACACACACACACACACACAACCTAGCACAAAATAAATGGAGAAGAAAAACAGAAAGATGAGGGGAAAAAAAAGAATTCAGATTGAGCCCTCACACATAATTGACACACACCTTAAACTAAAAAAACAAAAATAAGCAGAAGAACAAGAGAGCTAAAACAAACCAACATCAGAGAAATTGAAAGATGAGCACTCAATCATTCACATACATACATAAACAGAAAACAACCAACAAAAGAAGAAACAGTAAGAGAAAGAAAAAAGAGAAAAAAAGGAGGGGATGCAGATCAAACCCTTGCATACACATCCATGCACAAAGGAAAAATATTTTTTTAAATAGATGAACTAACAAACAGGCAAAAAATTTAAAAAAAAAATTTGATAAAAATTAAATAAATATCCCTGCTCTCTTGTGGCAGGCTCTGTAATTGTTGCTCTAGTCAGCTCGCTCCTGCTCTCTCCTCTTTCACTCTCTCCTCAGTGTCAGCAGCTGGGAAGGAGGAGGGGCAGTGGAGTGAGTGGGGCTGCAGTCTTCCCCTTCCACTCTCATATGGTCAGGGAGATCTCCTCCAGTGGAGAGGTGCTCAATGGTCACTCTCCCTGGTATGTACTCACGGGGAGTGCCCCAACCAGGCTTATCCTGCAATGGAGTTCTCCTCTTGTGACTGATGTCAAGGCTACACCTGGGTTTCTCCCTCTTCGTAGTGGCCAGCTGTGTGGTCTGATGTTCAGAGGATTGCTAGGGAGGAGGGTGTTTGTGTCAGTCCCACACTCATCACTGATCTCTTTGTCATTCTTCCTTATCCTTTTCTGGCCACATCCTTTGTCCAGTTACTGAATCAGGATAGTGGGTGGAGTGCCTGGACTCAGCACTCATCAGGTCCTTCCGAAGTCTGTGCTTTCAGGATACTCCCTCTGTGTCATGATCAACTCCTGAGTATTTGATCTGCCGGTCACAGACATTGGGTCTATTTCTCCGTGGTGAGCAAGTCGGGGCAATTTCCTGCCCCACCTTCAAGATGGTAGTGGGGTGCTTCACTTGTCCATTCCAGTGGGATTGTGCCTCTGGATTCCCTCTACAGTTCCTGCTGCCAGTGCCTGGCCAGGCATTGAAATGGTGAGTCCAAGCCTGGAGCTGGCAGTCTCTCCTGCTGCAGTGGTGAGGTACAGCCTGGGGCAGGAGTCTCTCCCCACCACTTCCTCACAGGAAAGCTTTTATCCATTAAAAAAATAAATGGCACTCAGCTTCTGCAATCTGGGACCAAGCAGAGAAGCTGGAGCACCAGCTGTTGCACCAGGAGGGCCCTGGCCACTTGCTCACCAGCCCCTACTTAGTCAGTCTCTGTCAGCATTTTCTTCACAGGAAGAGTTTTGTTGATTTTAAAAAAAAATGGTGTTCGGCTTCTGCCACCCAAGAACCACTAGGGTCCAAGCCAAGCAGATGCAGCACCAGCTGCTGAACCAGGAGAGCCCTGGCCACTAGGTTCCTAGCCCTCACTCAACCACTCACATGCCCACTCACTCACCAGCGTGTACACAAAATTTCCCATACACTCACTCACTCACTCTCGAACTCACATAGTCCTACTGGCTTGGCCACCATCTTCCCAGCTTCCACATTGAATCTTAATGCTGAAGAACACAGTTTTTATGGGAAGAACTGAAAAAACCTTACCAAATAAATGAGTGACACTACTAATACTGCATTAGTGTCATTCAGGATTACAATATGTAGCATGACTCTCTGTTTAGAAACTGGATTCGTTCAATGAACGAAATCGTTTATATTACAGGTTGAGCATCCTAACCTGAAGATTCAAAATCTGAACTACTCCAAAATCTGAAAATTTTTTAATGCAAAGATGACACTACCGATAGAAAATTCCACAACTGACCTCATATGACATTGTTAACAATACAGAAAAAGTGCTTATAGATGACATGGTGAAAATGGATTGTGGGCTTCCTGAAAGACTAGAGCATCATATGTTTATAACAGAACAAGAGATTATGCCAGTTTATAAAATCAACAAGAGAGTCCTAAGGAAAAAATCCTTTTTAATTAGGCAGATGACTCTTTCATTACAAATATTTTTAAACTACCCAGCAGAATACTTCCTCATCCCCGGAGGACCCCCACTTCCTGGTCCCTCAACTGCCTCTGGTGTTTCTTTTTACCTAAAAATATAAAATACAGTGAGACAGTAATCTTTTAATCAAAATACAGAAACATATAGACTGGAAGCCAGTCATTTGTTATTGCCGTTGTTTAACAGCTGATACAGATATCCTAGCGATGCTCCTATGCCCTTTAGTTACCCTTAGCACTTTTTTTTCACTATATTAATGGTATGTCACACTTTTTCACTGTTAGGTATTTATGTGTGAATAAGTGTGCAAAAAGATTGTTTGACAGTAGCACCTATATTCAGAATCAGAAATGATGGTAATGCCAGACAACCACAGATTGTCCACATGGGTGGCTGAAATAGTGACACCTTTGCTTTATAATGGCTCAGTGCACACAAACTTATGAACAAACTGATTTAAACAAAATTATTAAAATGAACAAAATTATTCAAAATATCATGTAAAATTACCCTCAGGTCATATGTATAAAGTATATATGAAGCAAATGAATTTCCTTTGGGGCTTGGATCCCATCCCCAAAATATTTTATTATGCATTTGCAAATATTCCAAACTCTGAAAAAAATCGAGAATTTAAAACACTTCTGGTCCCAAGCATTTAAAATATAGGATACTCAACCTGTATTATCGCAAAAATCACTCTTAAAGTAGTTCTTTCTAGTTATATATTATACTCAAAGTTGAAAATTATGATTATAAAATGTATCAAAACAAAATGTATTGCTTTGGATACTAGTGAAGATAGACATTAAGTATTACACTATAACTAAGGGCAAATGTATACAGTACATTCTATTTTGCAAATATTCAGTTATCATTCATAATTTATTTATTTCTTTACAATAGTCTAAATAGTCATTTCATTCTAATACTTGTGACAGTGAGAACAAATAATTCCTCCTACTTCAATTATGTGTCTTGAAACTTAGGTTCAGATGTCTTGGCTTTACTAGTTTTCTCCTTCCTAGCAAGGATGTACCTATCCCCTGTACTGAATACTGGACAAAAAAGGACTTGGTATGTTTGCCTCTCTTAGAGTTATGAATGCTTTTCCATTTTCTCAAAAAAAGTTTATTCTAAATTTTAGAAAATCAATTTCAAGCAAAATCCAAACACACTTGAAAAAAAGACAAGTGTACAAAAGATAATGGAGAGACAAAAATTTATTCCAAGCACAAATCTCTAGAGAAATTACCAAAGAAATGTAGCATACACAAACAGTGAGAATGAGAAAATAAATATAACTTCAATCAAAAATAGAGTTTTTATGGACTGTAAAGGGGCGTAGGAATTAACTGGCTGATAGATTTCAAACTGCTGACTTAAATCTATAATTATCTGTTTGCCTTGCTATAATTTAGAGTCTACAATTGCTGGAGGTCACCTTTAAGGAAGCAGAGAAAATCAATACATTTCACTATAAGTTAAGTAGTGTCATTTACCTCTATTAAATAAGGCCTTCATGAGTTAAGAAAACACACACAAAACAACCAAGACCAGTAGTTGTTTTTCTGGTTTGCAGATAGACATATTTGTATAGTTCTATCTAGTTATCAAAATTTTTCTGACATTCTTTAGTATGCTATAAGGATGAATTTAGCACAACCTAACAAGAACATTAATACACCCAAAGAGCGAGCACAGCAGAAATAACAAAAAACTAGGTAAAAATGAACAGAAGCCAGGGAGCTACTGGAGCAGAGTTAAGAATGATGATTAATAATCAATTATTAATAATAAACCAGCTACTTAATAGGTTCAAATGATCTCTCATAACAAAGGCAGTCATCAGGGAAAACACTGGAGACAGAGAATGAAAAAAGCAGATATGTTACCTCTCCAAAAGTTTTCACTACCATAAGAGTGAAATTCATATAATTTCTTGTGGAATTTTAATTGCCACATAACCACATATTGAAATGCTAAATTAAAAACAAATCCTAGCAAAAGATTTTATTGTAGACATTTCAATTGGAATTATTTGGAATTTGTAGTCTGACTACTTTTTCTAAATCTAAAAATGAACCCGCGCTCATCTTTCTACTCATTGCAAATTAATTTTAATGGAGTTAATCCTAGAAAATTATATCCTGTAGTCAGACCTTAATTTTTTCTGGTCACAAGCATATTCATTATCAATAGATTGATTTTTTTAATGACTTTGATATCTGATGCTAATCTACAACAGAATATGTTCATACATCTGTTAAAAAGTTAATATGCATTTCATTTTAAATGCAATGGGAAAATGAGATAATTGATTCAAAGTAAGGTAAGGTGGTTTTTGTGTTAGTTACATCATAGACTTTGAATCTAAACTTTAAACAGTCAATTCCTAATTTGTCTATCTGGTAAGAGCGTATACTTGATTAATATCTGATACTTAGCCTATGCATATAAAAATTGCACTAATTCATAGGATCATTGTGAAGATTAAATATAATAAGAAAAAAATACCTACCATGATGTTCAGAATATGAGTGATCCCTATATGTGGTTATTACTATCAAAACATTATTACTATTTACTAATTATTTCCCTAGTAATAATAATACAATGAATTATTACTTTCAGGGATCACAAATTTCTGTTACCTGTATCTATTTTGTTAAATATTATGGAAGAATATTTTTTTAAAAAGTTAAGATGACATAATAAATAATAAATCCAAAGGAAATAACAGAAACAAAAATCATAATCTGTTACCCTTTTAAAGAGTTAAGCCGACCTCAGTGGCTCAGCCTGTAATCCTGTGCCTTTGGGAGGCTGAGGTGAATGGATCACCTGAGCCAGCAGGTTCGAGACCCGCCTGGGCAGCGAGACCTCATCTCTACAATAAATCAAAAAATCAGCCGGGCGTGGTAGCGCGCGCCTGTAATTCCGGCTACTCGGAAGGCTGAGGCGGAAGGATCACCGGTGCCCAGCAGGTCGAGGCTGCGGTGACTGGGAGGGGCCACTGCACTCCAGTCTGGGCTACAGAGTGAGACTCCAACTCAAAAAAAAAAAGAGTTAAGATCATGAATGTGTGGTAAGACTTTTACCTGTGAATGCTTTAGGCTATGAGGAAAAAAGCTGCTTCAGTGGTTTAAGAATCTCATTCTCAGGAAAGTAAGGTCAAACACATATAGTGCCTTCATGAAAGCTGTAATTACCTTTATAATTTTTAGCATTATTCCCAAGTTAAAAAACAAAAACAGTTTTCTTTTATTTTTTTGAGTTGGAGTCTCATTTCGTATCCCAGGCTGGAGTGCAGTGGCACGTTCACGGCCACCCTAGCATCAACCTACTGGGCTCCAGCTATCCTTCTGCCTCAGCCTTCCAAGTAACCAGAGCTACAGGCACATGTCACCACGCCCGGCTAATTTTGTATTTTTATTATAGAGACGAGATCTCGTCAAGTTTCCTGGGCTGGTCTCACACCTGCGGGCTCAGGCAATCCACTCGCCTCAGCCTGCCAAAGAGCTGGGATTACAGGCTGAGCCACCAAGCTCAGCCAACACCAGTTTTCTTATATCAGTTTTGGAAGACATGTTTATCTCAATTACAAAATCAAAAATTGTTCTAATTTCTAAAATTGAAAATTTTAAGATAGTGAATATCCCTTTTGGTTTTCCTATTGAGTTGTCTAAAACTATATGACTAAAACAAAAAATACATTATTTGTCTGTAGACTTCAAGTTTTTTGGATAAAGTGGTGGTAAATACAGAAAGGTAGAGAAATGTATATTGTTTAAATGTGTAAGTATTTTGTTTGGAGTTAATTAGTGAAGCCCTTTTAATGTTGTTAGTCTCAAACTAAAAGAGTACTATGTATATATATATTTTGCCATAAGTGTGATCAAATAATTGTGCCTCCATACTGTGCAAACTTAATTCTAAGTATAAAAATAAATTGTTTCCAAAGGCAAAACAAAATATGAAACAGTGCCATCAGAGTATTACTATAATGATAATTAACAAGAAAAATATACCCAGTCCAGGGAGAAGAAAATGTGAAGAATAATTTTTTGCTCAGGATTAGTTGGAAGTCTCAGAACTATTTTCTTCTCAAGGGTGACAAGCACAGCTGTTAACATTTTTGAGCAACATGAACCTCACAGGAAGTAATCCTCCATGTGACATCCCACCTTTATTTATAGCAAAATTAATATTTGTTGCTGTGAAGGAATAGCACATTATTTGTGAAGTTCAAGTTATTAATATCAAACTCTTCTTTTTTGTTTTTCTTTTTTGAGTTGGCCTCTCACTCCATCACCAAGGCTGTAATGCAGTGGCACGCTCACAGTCACCCCAGCATTGACCTGCTGGGTTCTGGTTATCCTTCCACCTCAGCCTGCCAAGTGGTCAGAACTACAGGCACGCACTACCATGACTGGCTAATTTTTTTTATTGTATAAATAATGTCTCACCAAGTTGCCTAGGCTGGTCTTGAACCCTCGATCTCAGACAATCCACTTGCCTTGGCCTCCCAAAGTGCTGGGATTATAGGCTGAGCCACCAAGTCCAGACAATACCAAATTCTTGAATTGTCAGATGCCTAGCATATCACCGTGTATGTGTAATGGGAAAGTCAGAGGAGATATCATAAAATTAAGTTTGTGGAAACACAAAGTCACTCAAGTGAAAAACACTCCATAAATCTCTGCTCACTCTTATTGAAAATAAACACAAAGCAACCAAGATTTCCATTCATAATGTTGTGTTAGAAGGGGTTGCAGCTAACCCTTAAAGAAGTCAAAAGATTAAAAAACTAGCTTTCATCAGCGCCAATAAAATAAACCATTTTTAATGAGATGACTGGTAAGTTTAATCAATGAAAATGTGATAAGCAGAGACAAATAACAAAGTTGTAAAAACTGTATGCAACTCATGTTAAAAAGAATCAATATCCCAAATATGTAGAGTACTTCAAGAATATAGAAGTAAAATACCAGTAAAGCTATAGAAAAATAGAATAGTTCTCATTAAAATATGCACAAATACCTCTCAACTATTTGAAAAGATGTTTAACCTTACTTACAGAAAGAAAAGTGCACATTAACAATTTCTTAGAATGGCTACTTTTGCCTACCAGGTTGGTAAAATTCCAGAATCCTGACAACACAGTCCATGGCAAAACTGTAGAAAAAAAGATTTCTCATATTTTGCAGAAGGTAATGAAAGATTCTATAAATCTTGAGGAAGGAAATTTGGCAATACCTAGGGGAAAAAAGTACTTATTCATTTACTATTTGATGAAACAATTGCAGTTCTGAGACTGCAATTTAAATTCTATCCCAAAGATATAGTAGCGACATATTAAAAAGATATATAAACAAGGCTATTAGTTGCAGCAAATATATAAATAGGAGACTGGCACACGGTGTACTATGCACCTGTGGAAAGAAAGAATATGACTCTAAGCAACGATGTAGTATTCTTTAGGGTACATCGTCAACTGAAAAAAAAATCAGAATGAAGGGAGTATGTTTAGTATGTGACTACATTTACACATGTATTACCTTTCATCTAAAAAAAAAAGCAATGGAAGAATAAGTTGTAAAACAAAAGCGTCACTTTTTAAGCAAAGAGAGAAAGAAGGATGGAGGAAGCAGGAATAGGAAACAGACTTTTATGCATATATCTTGTTTAGTAGATTAGAATAGCACAGATTGAGGTAAGCCTATAAATGAAAAGAGAATAAAGTAAATAGAAGATATCAAATCATTACAATTTAAGAACCTCATTAGGGAATAATTGAGATAAATAAATCTTTAGGAAATGTGAGTTTTAATTGTAATTAAATTAAAATAAATGATCGAATTTATTTGTAAAATGTGATAATGTTATTACAATTATTTTTTGAGTCTTGTGTTTTAGAGATATATATTAAAATATTTATGAGAAGTGACTAATGAACAGGAATGGGGAATATTGGAGTAGATAAGCTATACATGAAACAAGATGGATATGTGCTGCATCAGGTTTATTAAACTCTATATTGTATATATTCAAAATTCTCCTACATAAATTACTTTCTTAAATAGTAAAAACAATGGTAGGCTTGGGTTTTTGTCTACTTTTCCACAGAGAAGAAGAAATTCTTTCAGGATTTCTAAGGTTTTGTTGGACAGAAAATTTTAAAAATCAAGTAGGAAAGAAAATTACAATCTATTGATCTATTGCACATCAGAAATTTGACCTTGGAAATTTGCATGTGCTAACTCAGTTAGATATTATTCAATGTCATATTGTTATATTTATGTTAAGTTTATAAAATAAATTATATATTAGTAAGAAACAAATAACAATTAAATTTGAATAAAAAGCAAGCTTGCTCCTTTCAATTTAAAATCGTATGACTCGATTGGCAGTAGTGGGAAACTGTCAGGTGAGTTAGGGATTAGCAGTTGAGGGAAATTGCTAGGGGAGGGAGGGACATATCTCATCAACAAGGGTACCTGCATAATAAATGTCTGTATACCTAATCCTGAATTGTACCCCACATCTTTATAATAACAAATAAAATAAAAATAAATTAATAAATTAATTAAATTAAATAATGTGACTCAATATATATCTCCTCCTGGCATCAAAGTCATTGAAACTTCCACACACTGGAAATCACTGGGAAGTAAAAATGCAGTATTAACTTCTACAAGATTCAGGAGATGGGCTAGTGTAAAAGGAGCACAAAATAAAACAAAACAGCCCAGGTGGCGGGTACGAGAAGGAAAGGACTGGTATTTCCTACTCATCATTTGGCTACTGAGTAACCAGATCATTCTGGCTATTCATATGACTGACAAATTGCTAAGATAATATCTACTATCTCTATCATCTCTCTCTCTTTCTCTTTCTGTATACTCTCTCTCTCTCTAAAATGTTTAAATTCTATAATTAACAAGTACCTTTATTCTAGCCTCCAAATGACATTCATTGTTAAATTTTTTTGTTAGTCTTATTGTTGCAAAATAATGATATGATTAGGGAGCATTGTGGCTTTGTGAGAATTTTCTAAGTACATATTTCCATTAAGTCACAGATGCCTCATCTGTACAATAGGAAAAAAAATTCTTGACTATACCGTGATTGTGAAGATTAATGCCTTTAATGTATGCAAGATTCCTGTCATACGTAAGGAGTATGTCCAAGGTAATCTAACATAAAGTGTATCATTAACAGAATTAGTATATTTCATAACAAAGTTTGGCTCTGTCATTTAGGAGCTGGAGGCTCTTAAGCCAGTTAATTTCACTCTCTGGACCTCAGTTTCTCCACCAGAAAAATAGCTATCTCCCAAACTTGTTTGAAAAACTAGGATAGAATAAATAAAGTGCTTACTTCAATTTCTGGCAAATAATTCTCAATGAAGGTGATTCTTCTTTTATAGATGTGTGATAGTAATTTACTAATATTATTGCTATTATATTTTATATGGAGTTTTATATTCTTTTTTCAATTAACTTCAAAGCAATAACATTTACCATGCTATTAAGAATACTTCATAAACTTTCCTATTAACTGAAGAAGTACGATCTTGACAGGTGCCTATGGATACAGGAGGACCATTTTCTGCGGGAAATACATCTCCCATGCATTTTTATGAGCAAGATTTCCTGAGTGGTAGGTGGTGACCAGTTCATCATTTTGTCAAACTTTTTTTTAAGGCTTCAATTTGTCCAGCCATAGTCAAATGCCTATATTAATTTTATGCCACTTAATTTTGCTAAATGCAATCTACTCTTCCTGTGTGTGTCTGTGTATACAGAAAAGCTTTTGTCTCCTTGAACATTATTGTCCATCAAGAAAGGAGTTTCATTTTTGGATACTTTTTTTTTAAACAACAAGGGCAGATATGCTTCTGAGTGACAGTTAAATTTGTTGAAGGTATTAAATTGCTAATGCTAATGCATTTTACAATCTTCTGAACTGATTTAATATATTAGGCTGCCACTCAAAGTCGTAATAAACAATACCACACTCTTAGTTAGAAATCACTCTGTCAGATCTGCAGGCTTTCAAAAATGCCCACCTATGTTCAGAGTTTACAAACACATTTTTATTTTTCTGTTGGCTGCCCCACAAACCAATGACATAAATACTTCAATTTGCATTTGTTGCAGGGCTTGGAACTCGCATGGAGCCGTAATAAACACCTGGCTGGAAATCTCCAAGGCTGGGAATAATTCTCCACTTAAAGAGGTGAGGATGCTATTTCACATAAGGGAAACACATTTAAAACTTATTATCAGCTAGCTTCATGTACTTGTCATGACTACATATTTTTTCTCAAGTTTGAAGAGAAACAATAGACATACAGAGGCAATAAAGCAACAATAACAGCTAAACAAGAAAGCCTACCTGCTGAGTAACTGCAGAAACCTTAGATTGAGGAAAAAATTGAGATAAGAAAAAAATACACACACACACACACACACACACACACACACACACACACACACACAAACATATATATATAATTACACATATTCATCCTTGGGTTTTTTTTTACTGTAACGAGAACGTGTTTGATTCAGCTTATTTAAAAAATAAACATATAGCCCAATAACACCACAATTTAAAATTCTCAATGTGTTTTACTTATCTCATTTAATTTTCACACTGACTATGAGAAGGAAAGAGGAAAAGTATACTTTTCGCAAATGAAAAAATTAGGAATTTCCAAGGGAAAACAATGGCACATCCAGATTTACACAGAGTACTGTCTATCTTGTATAATATTGTATGACATATAGAAATACGGTCTCAATACAAATTCAGACACCCTGTTTTAGAGTTTTAACTTCTTATTGTACTACAGTACTTTTCTGAGAAGAAAAACATTTTCCTTATATTAATTTGGACAGAAATTTTTATAAACTTAGGTAAATTGAAACTTGTTTTATGTAATGTAAATCTAAATAGACTTTAGTAAACACAATAAGTACAGGTTGCGCATTCCTAATCTGAAATCTCAAATGATCCAAAATCCAAAACTTTTTAGCACTGGCATGACACTACAAATGGAAAATTACACACCTGACCTCATGTGGCCTGTCACAGTCAAAACATAGGTGCACAACATACGATTTATTCAGCGTTCTCAAAAGAATAAAGACTCCTCAGCCCCTTTCATGAAGCAGGATGGTGATTCCAAACAACCATAGATTGTCCGCTGGATGACTAAAATAGTGACACCTTTGCTTTCTGACGATTCAGTGAACACAAACTTTGTTTCATGCACAAAATTACTTAAAATATGGTATAAAATTACCTGAAGTTATGTTTTTAAGGTGTATACAAAGTTTAAATGAATTTTGTGTTTAGACTTGCGTCCCACTCTCAAGATATATGTGTACTCAAATATTCCAAAATCCAAAACATTTCTGGCCCTAAGCATTTCTGATAAGTATTATTCAAGCTGTAGTTCAAAAAATTACTACACACAGTGGGGTTGGAGCCAGTAAAGAAAATAGCTCTCCGTTAATCCTTTCCAATATGGCGCAGTCAATTAACATCACGGAACTGAATCTGCTTCAGCTAGAAATGTTCAAGAACCAGCTGGACCAGGAAGTGGAGTTCTTTTCTATGTCCATTACCCAGCTCAAGGTAGTACAGACCAAGTATGTGGAAGCCAACGATTGCCGGAACGTGCTAAACTAGAGCAACAAAGGGAAAGAATTGCTGGTCCCACGGACCAGTTCTATGTATGTCCTCGGGAAGCTACATAATGTGGAACACATGATCATGGATGTGGGAACTGGCTACTATGCAGAGAAGACAGCTGAGGATGCCACGGGCTTCTTCAAGAGGAAGACAGACTTCCTAACCAAGCAGATGGAGAAAATCCAGCCAGCTGTCCAGGAGAAGCACATCATGAAACAGGCTGTCATGGAAACAATGAGTCAGAAGATTGAGCAGCTCATAGCCCTGGGCGCAACACAGACTACCGCTAAGGCCTGAGAGTTTGTCACAGAAATGGGGTCTTGGACTCTGGGTGTGTCCAAGTCTCCCCTGCTTCTGGGGTCTTGGACTCTGGGTGTGGTCTCCTGATGTCAGGGAAGAGCAGAGCCTTGTGTTCAATGCCAATAAATGTGCCAGCTGGTCAGAATGTTAAAAAAAAATAGTCAAAGTCTTTGTTATCAAATAACTTTCTTTTTTGTACTTTAAAAAATAGATTTAGGGGGTTCGAGTGCAGATTTGTTAAAAAGATATATTGCACAATGTTGAAGTCAGGGCTATTAGTGTAACAGTCACTCAAACAATATACATTGTACCCATCAGATAATTTCTCATCCCTTACCCTGCTCCCACCCTTCTACCCTAGCAAGTCTCCAGTGTCTATTATTTAACACTCTATGTCCATTAATACACATTATTTAACTTCCTCTTATAAATGAGAACACATGTAATTTGACTTTCTTGTTCTGAGTTATTTCACTTAAAATAATGGTTTTCAGTCCCATCTGTGTTATGATTTTTATTATTATTCATGATTGAGTAGTATTCCATGGTGCCATGGTTTGTGTGTGTGTGTGTGTGTGTGTGTGCATGCGCACACATATGTATGCGTTGTCTTTGTCTAGTCATCCACTGATGGACATTTAGATTGGTTCCATATCTTTGCTATTGTTAATAGTATTGCAATAAACATACCGGTGCAGGTAACTTTTTGATATCATGATTTCTTTTTCTTTAGGTAGATACCTAGCAATGGGTAACTGGATCACCAGATTGAATGGTAATTCTAATTTTCATTCTTTGAGAAATCAGGGAACTTACTTTCTGAGAGAAGGAATAGAGTACAAATAACTATAAATACCTGGAATTACATTGTATTACTATTTATGAAGAAAATAAGCAGCGCTGGAGATGAAGATTAATGGAAAGCGCCATGTTTTACAGACAGCTTTGGCTTATCTTAGGAGGAAAACATTAAACAGAAATAAGAATAATGTAAAAGAGTCAAAGAGGTGAATATTGGGAAAGAAAATATTCTAAGAAGTAGCTACCGAGGTGATTGATAAGATCGCATCTCCTACATTGTACATTTATTAAATTTTTTTTCGGAACTTACTTTGAAGAAATAAATAAACAGGAAACAAAGAAGAACCAAAATAAAACACCAAACATTATAGATTTTCTTTGAAGCAGGCAGGAACTGACCTGAACTCAACAAAATTTTCCACTTAATTTACTGACCCCTTTTATCCAATTTTTAATTTATGAAAATGCTAAAGCCTCCCCTGGAAAGATGGTGTTTGAGACAGAGGAGGGTCACTAGAAAAGTCCAGCTGGTGACCTTCCAAAGCCTTCACTGGGGTTGCGTTTATTACCACAGTGCAGGATCCACTCTGGTCTTGCAGGTTCATCAATGCTTTTGTCAGCTCAAAGAAAGTAGTTCTAATGCATGTGTGTGCTTTCAGAAGTTGGCAGGAGGTAGGGTGGCAGCTTACAGTCTTCAAATTCATGTGATCAATGAATACAGTCAAAAGGACAATTTATTCACACACAATGAGAAATTTAATTGTCCATTGCAGTAGAATCTTCTTAAACACAGTGAGAGTACAATTTCCTTCTACAAAGTGTCTGACACTTAGTATGAGCTTAATTAAGTTCAGATTGAGCTGGGTGTGTCCTTTTTGGAGAATAGACTATGTGATTCGCTACATGATCATCAGAAGGATGCACTGTGAACATGAATCAGAGCAAAAAGAGTCTTCCTTAGGAAAACTTGAATCACTGGATGCATCTACTTATACCATATGGTATCCTTGACAATTGCAATTTAGGCATCCCTGGCCATTGCAAATGCTTGTGGAAGAGAAGTTAATTCTTTCTCTACCCATGCTGGAGCTTAATCAGGTAGAACGAACAATATTAACTAGCTGTTCTATTTCCTCTTCTTTTGCAGAGCTCCCATTGCCGACCAAACTGCTTTGGAGCTTCCATATTCTTTCTTCAAATATATTAACACATTCTGTTAAATTTCAAGCCCAGTAGACATGTAGCCTGTTATAAAGGGAACCTACCTCATTTATGCTTTAATGAATTATGGGACCTCTTCTTTCAGAAGGCCTCTGTTCTCTTTTTCCAAATAGAAGTGTCAACCTAAATGGAAGAAGCTGAGGCAAAATTCATATTAAATGTTTATTTGGGCCAAAGTAGAGGATTACATCCCAGGACACACTGTTGCCTTGAGGAGTGCCCTGGACAACTAGAGAGAGAGGCTCAGGTTTGCAAAGAAAGAAAAAAGATGAATCAGGAGAGGTGAGACAAATGCAAAAGTTGTTCATCAAGAATTCTCATTGACTACTTAGTGATTAGATATACGTTGCTGAACCATAGGGTGTATGGCATTGTATGGCTACTTGGTGTCATTTAGTCTAGAGCCTGCATAGGAAATGGCTTCAAGAGTCAACCCCATTTAGCACAAAGGGGAGTATGTGACTGCTGTCTCATTCTAGTGCCTCTCTGGGTCTAATAATTTAAAGAGACTTATATTCCTCAGATAAAAATATCTTTTCTTCTTTCCCCCAACCCCCCAATGAAGGTTATAAGAAAACTTTTCAAAAATTCCCATATAGTTAGAAAATGTCTTACCTTGAGGCCACTCTTCCCATGCAGTCCTGTTAATGGAAATATGAATAATCATTTACTGAATAGGCCAAAAAAAAAAAAAACTGTAATACATCCCCAAAAAGACATTCTTACTTTCTTGTCTATATCACAGGAGGGCCTTCTTTGAATTGTCCACATTTGTTGAAAATATTTGCTTAAAAATTCTGTCATAGGAAGCAAAGTCGGATGAAAGTCAAAATTTTCTGAATACCAGAAAGGTTTAAGATACTGTGCTCAGCAAAAATTTTAAAACACAAGTTCTGCAGTCAAGGAAAAAATCCCTGGTTGTACAACAAATCCCTGGTTGTATAAGTAAACTAGCTATGCATACTTAAAATACCAGGCACTATTAGTAGCTCCCCTCTTCCAGAAACTGCAACTGTTTCATCCTGTCAAACCCACTGCTGTACTCACCCCAAAAGTAGCAGCAAGATAGTTCTCACAAGGGAGTGCCTTAAACCATTCCAAGATGAGGCTGGTTGGGATTCCAAAGAAGCACTAAATGCCAGGGTGATTAGTCAAGGCCTTTATTAGGATAACCTGCAGATGTGCTGCAGCAACTCTTTTGAAGGACAGTGAAAGAAAGGGCTATTCAACAGGTATGTCTACAATGAGAGGGTCAGGGTATGGAGGATTACAAGAGTTTTAAAAATGTGTCTCACAGCCAGGGCCGGTTTCTTTCAGTGTTTTCAACAACTCAGATAACTTTACTGATGCCTGGGAATGTTCAAAGAACTGATTTGGGTTCAAGACTACTGGGAAAAACCTGCAACTAGCTGGATAAGAGAACAGTCAAGGCACTTTTTAATTTTTGGTCAGAACAAAGAAAAAAAACAAGGGGTCTGGGAGATCCTACAGTAACTTCAAATTTCTTAGTATTTATTCAGCAAATATTTGTTGAGTAACTTTTATGCTCCAAACATTGTGCTGTCTCTTGGGATGCAAAGATAATGACAACATAGTCTTTTGTGATGTGATGCTGGAGGACCTGCTCTACCTTGTATGCCATCATTACCTTACAAGTGTCTTTGACCATACTGAGCAATTAAAGTGTGCAACTGTTCAAAGTCTCAGATGTTTCATAAGCGTTTTCCTCTTTGTGGAATGCCTTTCTTGCCTCTTCTGCCCAGCTAACACCTTTTCTTCCTTCAAGTTCGAAGCCTAGACTTAATATTAATTACTTCCATCGTATTAGCTCCTCTTATCTAGTCTTCACTACTGTAACAATATCCATTAACCCATAGTTTAATTATTTGCTCATTGGTCTGACTCACCTTAAATTCTAAATGATTGGAGATCAAAGACAATATGGTCCTTTTTCTGAATCCTCAACTTCTCATGTGGTGCCTAATATTTCGTACATTTCAAGCAAATGTTGGCAGAAAGAATTAATGAGTGTGTTATACCAAAAATAGATGTTGTAAAAGTTAATAAAAGAGTCACAGTAGGATGGGACCAGTGGTGTGCTGGCAAATGTTTAACAACTGGCTCCCCAAAAGAAAACCAAATAACCACAATTTATAGCATTTGCTGGTTTTCATTGTGTGAGTCTCCCACCACATCTCATTTTAATGAATTAATGCCACTGAACATGGAGTTAGGAGACAGTAACATATTGCACAGTATTTCCATCATTTTCATACAATACATGTAAACAAAACTGAAAGCATATATTATAATAAAATATAGTAGATATTTAAGAAGTAATACTTTTAGCATGTATTACTTTGGTTTTTAATATAGTTTAATTAATTGTAGTTTATATAATTATTTCTAAGGTAATGATCATGTTTAACAATTGTCTTGGAAATTATTTTTTGTTTAAGTGATCCTAATTCTTTTTTTAAAATATTGTAAAGATGTGGGGTACAATTCAGGATTAGGTATGTAAGTAGTCATCATACAGGTAAAGTTTGGGTCTCCTTTTGGCTCCCACTTCGCCTGACTTGGGATCGGGTACCCTTATTGAGGTTATGTGCCTCCCTCTCCCCTGGCAGTGTCCTGCTACTGCCAACCCTTTTTGTGTAGTGTTATGATAAATGTTCAGGATCCACTTATGAGTGAGGTGGTACTCAGTTCTTTGTTTCTGTGGTAGATCACTAAGTATGATAGACTCTAAATACATTCAGATTACTGCAAAGTCATAATTTTTTCTTTTTTATGACTGCATAATATTCCATTGTGTATATGTACCACGTATTTTTTATACAGTCCACTTTCAGTGGGCAACATGGTGGTTTTTGCTATTGTGATTCACGCTGCGATAAACATGCATGCACAGATATCTTTTTTGTAGAATGATTTTAGTTCCTCCGAGTATATTCCCAGAGGAGGGATTGCTGGGTAGTATGGAAGGTCAATTTTTAGGTCTTTTAGAAATTGCCACATGGTTTTTCACAGAGGTTGTACTAATTTAAACTACTACCAACAGCGTAGAAGCACTCTCTTTTCTCCACATTCTCTCCAGCATCTGTTGTTTTTGAATTATTAGTGGTGGCCATCCTGACTGGAGTTAGATGATATCTCAGTATGGTTTTGATTTGCATTTCCTTGATGACTAGTGAGGCTGAGCATTTTTCATGTATCTGTTGGCTGCTCATATGTCTTCTTTTGAGAAGTGTCTATTCATATATTTTGCCCACTTTTTAATAGGGCTGTTTGTTCTTTTTTTTTTTTTTTCCTTTCAGCATGTTTGAGTTCCCTGTAGATCCTGGATGTTAGGCCTTTGTCAGATATACAGTTGGCAAATATTTTTTTCCCATTCTGCAGGCTACCTTCCCACTCTCTCAATGGTTTCTTTTGCTTTCCAGAAGTTTTCAGTTTGATGTGGTTCCATTTGTTTATCTTTTATGGCATGGACTTTTGGGGTTTTGATCAGGAACTGGTTGCCTATTCCAACTCTCATTAGGGTGTCTCCTACGTCATCAAAGATTCTTACAGTTTTAGATTTTACATCTAGTCCTTTGATCCATTTGGAGTTTTTTGTTTGTTTGTTTGTTTGTTTGTTTTTAAATTGGAGTCTCACTCCATCGCCCAGGCTGGAGTTCAGTGGTATGCTCACAGCCACCCCAGGGTCAACCTGCTGGGCTCAGGTAGTTCTTCCTCATTAGCCTTACAAGTAGCAAGAACTACGGGAACGCGCTACCATGTCTAGCTAATTTTTTTTATTTATTGTAGAAATGAGGTCTTGCCAAGTTGCCCAGGCTGTTCTCGAACCTGTGGGCTCAGGTAATTCCCTCACTTCAGCCTCCCTAAGTGCTAGAATTACAGATTTTAACCACTGCACCAAACCTGGAGTTGATTTTTATGTATGGTGATAGGTAGGGGTCTTGATTCATTTTAAAACTGGTTCTCTTGAAACCGATATGGGTTGGCTCTAGCTCACCACTGGATGAGGCATTTTGAGGTGACATAGGTAAAATTGTAAGAATATTTAACAGAAAAGGTAGCAACTGATCTGTTCACTAAAAGCAATTATTTCAATAAGATAATTAAGTTGGATGGAGAATATATGATCCATAAGGATACTAATTTTTATCTGTTTAATTCACTGGTTTATCCCTGATGCTAAAATGAATGCTGTACATGTATATAGTACTTATTAATTCTTTGTTAAATGGATAATTTTAATAAAAACCACATTTTATAGGCCTCTTGAATTCAGTGCTAAGTCAACTTAAAAAGGCCTCCACTGGTGAGGTCTGAAGAAAAGAGTAGTTAATTGAATTTCATTCATACGATTTCCACATTCTGCTTGTATTTTAAAATGAGGAAGAATGGTGAGTGACTTGCCCAACAAGAGACCATAATCATCTGAAAGTGGTTGATGGAACAAACAGCATGGAAGTTGTTAGGCTAACAGGTCAGTTTTGAAGTTAAGGCAATCAAAGCTTTTTTTTTTTTTTTGAGTTGGAGTCTCACTCGGTCGCCCAAACTGCTCGACCTGCTGGGCTCCGGCGATCCTTCCGCCTCAGCCTTCCAAGTAGCCGGAATTACAGGCATGCGCTACCATGCCCGGCTGATTTTTTGATTTATTGTAGAGATGAGGTCTCGCTGCCCAGGCGGGTCTCGAACCCGCGGGCTCAGGCAATCCACTCACGTCAGCCTCCCAAAGGCGCGGGATTACAGGCTGAGCCACCGAGCCCAGCTTAATCAAAGCTTTTTTTGGAACCTCCAACTGGACCCTAGAATTGCATGAGAATAGAATTGAAAGGGCAGGAGGTAAAGAAACTGTCCTAGGTTCCAATTACAGCAGTAGTAATAATCTATAATTTTATCCCATGGACATTGGCTTGTGTTGCAGAGGGGCATCCTTTATAAAGTTTGAGCTTTGGGTTTTGTGGAAATGCTCCTGAATCTACTCTTAGCAGTAAATGTTCCCATCTCTGAAAATGCACAGAGAACAAAAGGAAAATTACCAAACCTAAGGATTAGCTCTGTTGGTGAAGGGCACTAAGAGGGTCAAAGGGCATAAGTTTAGAGCTGGATTTCTGTGTGCCCATTACCCACTCTACCTGATTGAGATCTGAAAGTAAGTCAGTGACAACCACCCTTTTGAATAATTTAGTCCATGGAAAAAGAGGACGTTGCAGGGTAGTTAAGAAATCAGTTTTGCAGCCTATACTGCAAGTTACCTAATAGCTCTTTGCCTGTTCTCTTATCTGGAAAATGGTGGTGCTAATACCAAACTTTATTATTTTTAAGAGAATAATAAAATCATATCATGCATTACAGTGCTAGAAATATGAAAAATATTTAGTAGGTGACATTGATTGCTATGTATTTTTATTATATCATTACTACTATTTGTTCTATATTAGCAACAGGAAAATGCTTGAACTGTAACATAAAAGATGTTTAAGGGACAGTTCTAAAACATAAAGCAAAGGTCCAGGCCAGAAATGCACAGGTGCACTATGATGAACCACTTTTCTTTGATTGGATTTTAATTGCAGTTATCAATAAGAATTTAAATTCTGTGAGAAAGATGGATTTCCATACATTTTTATATGTTGACCTATGCCAATAATGGTGAGTTTTTGAAGAGAGAAAGAAAAACATGTTAAGTTTGAGGTTCTTAATAGGCCAGATCAAATGGAAGCAGGAATTTAAAAGGTGAGTATTTCTGGAAATGTGGATTTAAAAGACCTCAATGCACAGATAAAATAACTATGGTAAAGCCTGGCAATGTCCTGAGAAACAGATATTATGGCAACCTCATTCTTCTTGGACATTGATTGGTCTAAGGATAGCAATGTATTGTTTTCCTGTCTAATGAGGCATTAAGGAGTCTTACTGAGAGGATTTTTCATCCCTGCCCTCCTGAGTGCTGACTCTTAGGTCCCATGCAGCAAAAAAAAAAAAAAAAAAAAAAGTCTGTGTATAACTTTTGACTCCCTTAAACTTAACTACTAACAATTTTATTGTTGACCAAAAATAGCATAAACAGTTTGTTACCACATATTTTGTATGTTGTATGTATTATATACATTTATTCTTACAATAAAGTAAGCAAGAGAAAAGATAATGTTATTAAGAAAATCACAATGAAGAGAAAATATACTTACCATTCGTTAAGTGGAAATAGATCCCTATCAAGATCTTCATTTTTATCATCTTCACACTGAGTGGGCCGAGGAGGAGGAGGAAGAAAAAGGAAGGGTTGTTGCTGTATCAGGGTGACAGAGGCAGAAAAAAAATTATAATTGGACCCACACAGTTCAACATTGTGCTGTTCAACACGCAGTTCAAATTTGGTTGCATATAAACAAAATCTTAATAGGAAAATACCTTTGCCTTTTAATTTTTTTCCCCTCTCTGACATGATGCCTGAGGATACAGTGGCCACTCTCTGTTCATGAAGACCAAGGCCAATGTTCTAAAGATGGAGGCAGGCAAAAACAAGAAAAGTCGGTTTCACTAAACACTTCTGTGAACAGCTGATACCATCTACTTTGAGATTTCTTGTTATGTGGGTAAAATAAGCCACCATTTGTTTAAGTTACTTTAGCTGAATTTTACACTACTCTCAGCCAATGTCTTCTAAATAATGTATCTAAGGCAACATGATGGAGAACTGTTTTTCCTCAGCATGTATGGAAGGGAAGAAGGATAAAATTGATAGTAGGACTGGTTTGCAGCCCATAAGCTAAATACCTGGGACTTCTGACAAAACAAACTTTTCTTTCTTGCTTGCTCAGGGTCGGTTTATCATGCAAGAGATGATAGGCTATGCAGTGTATATAGGGAGCTAGAGTATAAGAGACACATAAATAAGCTGCCTACAATAATGGAAGAATGTCATTGAAGATATTTGACATTCCCTGTACAGTTTGGGAAACTGATAAAATCATAATGGTAAACAAGACAAGCTGTATTGCCAATCCATTGCTGCTTCTCGCGTACAGTCTGACACATATGTCTTACTGCTCAGCTCAAGCAGCAGAAGGAATGAACAAAAAGAAAAGAGCAATTTCCCGACCGTAAATTGGAAAGTCTGCCAACCAGCTAAGTGATCTGCCATCAATCAGTGTTAAATTCCCCTTAGCTGCAGAAAATTCAAAGGCTAACTATTACTGAGAGATTTCACACAGTGACTAATGGTATATGACAAACACATTTAAAATCTGCATAGACCAGCACCAGTTTAAAATGTAACATGAATAATAAATAATTTTAAGAAATCTTAGTATGAAAATAAGATATAATCTTTTCCGACATAAATTATATAGAGAAGATTATAGTTCTAGAAAGGCATTTGCAAACTGACCAAAACAAAGTCAAAAGTGTAATTCATTCAGAAGGCAACTATATTTGATGATTTTGCATATGCACAGATTTTGAAAATGTTAGGTAGATAAGCAATAAAACAGCGATCACTGAAGTGTAACCAGAAAAAAATCTCGAGTCTGACCAGTTATAAATGGCCATCCGTGAGGTTTTTAAACAGACACAAATGCAGTAAGACAGCCTTTCTTTTTCCCAATAAATACTCACAGTTCTTTGAAAGAATAGTAAGAAAAAGTTCTCTTTTTTAAAAACCAAGCAGCAGTATAAATCTAGAAGAAAAGAAAAAGTCTGTCTAAAAGATGGGCACTAGAGACTTTAAATATAAAATTCTCTTAAGTTTATGGAATTTTGATATTTGGAAAACAAAAAGTAAGACTGGATTTGGAAACCTGGATTTGAAACCCTATTCACAGACTTACTATGCTCAGTTTCCTTGTAGATTCGTGTACATAACATGACTAATCTCATATAAGACTGCTGCGATGGGCAAATGAAGTATCATGTAGAAAATTCATTACAAATGGTAAAAGATTATGCACATGTTTATTATGATTGTCCTATTCTTTGGTTTAAATCTAAATGAGTGTTAGTATGTCAGAGGAAAAATCATTACAATGAAAAAGAAGCAGGATGGACTTTTCCTGCCTTTAATAACAACAACAAAAAGCTTTTAAAAAGTATTTAGGTAATAAAAATAAGCTTGTAGGAATTGAGATTCTGGAAGTTTTGAGAACTTAGAAAATTACAAAAACAAACAATAAGTAAAGCTAATTTTTTAAATAGTGAAAACTAAATGTTGTTGATTCATTTTACAAATATTAACGCATTTATACTTCAATTAAGCCATATTTCTCACAGGTGTGCCAAGAGAAAATACTTTTTCTTGATTAGATTTTAATTGTTATTACCAACAAGAGTTTAAAACTTTTTGACAAAGTTAAAAATTCCACTCATTACTTTGGTGAATAGTTAATATACAACTCCCTTATTTTGAAGCAGTAGGGAGCAGTATATATCACCACTAAGGGAATTGCATTTGACATTTAAATAAAATGCAAGACCAGGAGTAATTAGGAGAGTGTAAACCATAAGAAAAATATATCGATTGATAAAGAGATTTAAGAAGAATATATAAAATTTTTTTAAAAATATGTCTTCTTCTGGCCCTCAAAATAAGCCCCTGACATAGGATAAGCCATAACTCATATTTCCTTTTCAGAGATGAGAACATCAAGTACTGAAGTGTATTTTAAGTCTCCCAACAAATTCATCATATTGGTAAGATAAGAATTTATTTAGGTCCTTCCACAAGGCAACCACTCTAACTTACTAACTGAAAAAAAAAATTAGCATAAGTTGGTGAAAAAAAAAACGATTATTTTTTAAATGTTTTTTTAAAAGTCAATGTTACCTCTTAAGATGTTCAAGGAAACTGAGTCTTGGTTAATAAAATAATCTATAATTTTTTAATGACATCCCCAGCTGACTAATAAAAAGGTGAAGAAGTGCAACCTTCACACATGCAAGGGAATAGAGGAGGGCCAGTATCAACAAAATAGTGGCAGTGCCCATCACGGGGAAGTGGAATGCCAAAATTATAGAGATTAACATAGTAACTCAGTTAAATCCCACCAAAATCTTGAGAACGTGTGCATTATTTGCCATCTATTATCAACAAGACAGCAGGCTTGGAAGAATTAAGGGATCAGTCAACATTCTCTTTTCCCAACACACACTCTATCCAGAACTCTGGATAGAGTGCGTGTTAGGAAAAGAGAATGTATATGTCTCTGTCATTATGAGGTTTTCAACCATCTCTAAAGACTGAGTAGTGATGGAATCCGCACATTTTCAAATATGCTATCAGATATTGCATGCTTAAATCAGGTTTTAATGGTGAAAGAATGCAGCTAGCAATAGCTTGGTGGATATATATTGCCTACAAGGTTTAGGAAAATAGCACTCAATTGATGAGGGAGGAAATCTATAAAAACAAAACACCTCCAAATAGTAACAGAGAGTAAAATAGTTTTAACACTACAGAGTCAAAAAACAGAACCACTGGAAAAAGGACATTCACATACACAT
This sequence comes from Cephalopachus bancanus, assembly GCA_027257055.1. Classification (NCBI taxonomy): domain Eukaryota; kingdom Metazoa; phylum Chordata; class Mammalia; order Primates; family Tarsiidae; genus Cephalopachus; species Cephalopachus bancanus. The sequence goes on along the minus strand of JAPVLO010000243.1, from coordinate 1,179,861 downwards.
ATCTGTGTGAATGTGGATAGACAGATCCTTGTGCATATATATGTATAATTAATTTTTTCTTTTATTTTAAAGATGTGAGGTGCAATTCAGGATTGGGTATACAAGTAGTGGTCATTCGGTTCTCATTTTGCCTGGTTTGAGATCAGTTACCATTATTGATGTTGTATTCCTGCCCCCCCACACACACACACACATACCTCAGCAGTAACCTGCTACTGCCAATCCCTTTCTTACAGTCTGTAAGGGTCTGCTTATGCATGAGAACATGTGGTACTCTTTCTTTGTTTCTATGATAGAATACTTAGTATGATAGACTCTGAATCCATTTAAGTTGCTGCAAAGTTCATATGTTTGTCCTTCTTTATGACTGTGCAATATTTCATTGTGTATATGTACCACATTTTTTTTCAGCCAGTACACTTTTGACAGGCAGCATGGTTGGTTCCATGTTTTTGTTATTGTGAAGAGTGCTGCAATAAATATGTGTGTACAGGTATATTTTTGTGAAATGATTTGAGTTCCTCTGGATATATTCCCAGTAGGGGAATTGCTAGGTCATACGGAAAGTCAATGTCTAGTTCTTTCAGAAATGCCACACTGTTTTCTAAAAAGGTTGCCACTAGTTTGCACTCGCACCAGCAGTATAGAAAAGATTCTTTTCCTCCACATCCTCACCAGCATCTGTTGCTGTTTGTTTTATTAATGATGGCCATGCTTACTGGGGTTAGGTGGTATCTCAAAGTGGCTTTGATTTGCATTTATCTGATGATTAGTGAGGTTGAGCACTTTTTCTTGTCTGTCGACTGCCCGTATATCTTCTTTTCAGAAGTGTCTATTCATGTCTTTTGACCACTTTTAAAAGGGGCTTTTTTTTTTTTTTTTCCTTTCATCACATTTGAGTTCCTTGTAGATCCTGGAAGTTAGACCTTTGTCAGATATACAGTTAATAAATATTTTTTTACCACTCTGTGGACTGTCTCCCCATTCTCTTGATGGTTTCTTTGGCTTTGCAGAAGCTTTTCCATTTGATGAGGTCTCACTTGTCAACCTTATCTCTTATGGCATGGGTACTTGTGGTTTCAATCAGGAATTGGTTGCCAGCTCCAGTTTCCATAGGGGTGTCTCCTGCATTTTCTAAGGTTCTTATACTTTAAGGTTTTACACTTTGGTTTTTGGACATATGGAGGTGATTTTTGTGTATGGTGGTAGGTAAGAGTCCTGTTTCAATCTTCAGCAAGTGGTCAGCCAGTTTATCCAGCATCATTTACTTAATAGGTTCTCCTCTCCCCAGTGATTGTTGGTGGAAGCTTTGTTGAAGATGAGTTGGTTGAGAAATTGAAGTTTTGTTTCTGGTATCTCCATCCTGTTCTATTGGTCCATATGCCTATTCTTTGGCCACTTCCAGGCTATTTCTTTCTTTCTTTTTTTTTTTTTTTTTTTTTGAGTTGGAGTCTCACTCTCTCACTCTATCACCCAGACTGGAGTGCAGTGACATGCTCCTGGCCACCGCAACCTCGACCCGCTGGGCTCCGGCGATCCTTCCGCGTTAGCCTTCCAAATAGCCGGAATTACAGGCGTGCGCTTCCACACCTGGGTAATTTTTGATTGATTGTAGAGATGAGGTCTCGCCAAGTTGCCCAGGCAGGTCTTGAACCTGCAGGCTCAGACAATCCACTCACCTCGACCTCCCAAAGCGCTGAGATTACAGGCTGAGCAGGCTGTTTTGATTATTGTAGCCTTATAGTAAAGTTGAAGGTCTGGAAGTGTGATACCTCCTGCTTTGCTTCTTTTGCTGAGGATTGTTTTGTCTATTTGTGGTCATTTATATTTCCATATGAATATTTTTTCCATTTGTTTGTGTCTTCTTGGATTTGTTTGAGTAGTATTCTGGAGTTCTTATTGTAAAGGTCTTTCACTTCTCTTGTTAGGAAGATGCCGAGGTATTTCATTTTTTTTTTTTTTTTTGACTATTTGTGAATAGAATTGTGCTTTTTATTTGGTTCTCTGCCTGCTTGCTGTCGTTGTATAAGAATGCAATTGTCTTTTGCACATTTGTTTTGCACCGTGAGATTTTGCCAAAGTCCTTTATCAGTGAAAGCAGGCTTTTGACAGATTCTCTTGGGTTTCTGATACAGGATCATATCATCAGCAAAGAGAGATAACTTAACTTTCTCTTTTCCTTTTTGGATATCCCTGACTTCCTTCTCTTGTCTAATTGCTCTAGCTAAGACTTCCAGCACAATGTTGAGCAAACCTTGTCTTGTTCCAGTTTTTAGGGGAAGTGTTTCCAGTTTCTGTCCATTTAGCAATATGCTGGCTGTGGGTATATAATAGATGACACTTACTATTTTGAAGTATATTCCATCTATACCTAGATGTTTGAGGGTTTTTATCAAAAAGGGATGCTGGATTTAATCAAAAACTTTTTCTTCATCTAATAATATAATCATGTGTTTCTTGTTTTTACATCTTTTAATGTATTTAATTACATTTATGGTCTTGCGGATATTGAGCCAGCCCTGCATCCTGGAATGAAGCCTGCATGGTCATGGTCATGGATGAATTTTGAGATGTGTTGTTGGATCTGATTTGCTAGACCCTTATAGAGAATTTTTGCATCTATGTTCATTAGAGATATTAGCCTGCAGTTCTCTCTCTTTTTTTTGGATCCTCACCTCATTGGGATATCAGTGCGATATTAGCTTTATAAAATGATTTGGGGAGAATGCTATCTTTCTTAATTACAATTGAGATTTCTCAATTACAACACTTTCAATAGGATTGGTATTTGCTCCTCTTTGTATAATTCTGCTGGAAAGCCGTCTAGTCCAGATTTTTTTGTAGGCAATTTTCTTATGACAGTTTTCTTATGGCAGTGTTCTTATAACAATTTCCTGGGTTGTTATTGGTCTACTTAGTGTGTCAAAGTCTTCTTGTTTCAACCATGGGAAGTTGTGTGATGTCAGAAAGTCCTCAATTTTATTTATGCAATCAAATTTGTTTCCGTACCAGTATGCATAGTAATCTCTGATAATCTTTTGTATTCCTTAAGGGTCAGTTATGATTTGATCTTTTGCATTTCTGGTTGTGTTTATTTGGTCTTTTTCTCTCTTTTTCTTGTTCTTTCTGGCTAAGGGAGCATCAATCACGTTTATTATTTCAAAGAACCATTTCTTTGTTTTGTTGATTTTTTTCTATGAAATTTTTGTCTTCTATGTCCTGCATTTGGGCTTTTACTTTGGTGATCTGGATTCTTCTGCTAAAGTTAGGGTATTGGTGATCTTATCTTTCCAGCTCTCTTAGGTGATTTGTTAGGCTGTTAACTTGTGATCTCTCCATTTTCTTGATTTGTGTTCATAAAGATATAAATTCCCCTCTTAAAACTGATTTCATGTCATCCCAAAAATTTTGGTAGGATGTTTCTTCATTTTTATTTGTTTCCAAGGATCTTTTAATTCCCGTTTTGATTTCTGTGTTGGTCCAATAATCATTCAGCATCATGCTGTCTAGTGTCCATGTCATTGTGGGTTTGGGGAGAATATTGTTGGTGTTGGTATTTGTTTTTATTCTACTGTGGTCTGAAAAGGTGCATGGCAGTATTTCAATCTTATGAAATTTGTTCATGCTTGATTTATTATGACTGTGGATGTGGTCACTCTTGGCATACATTCCATGTGGTGATGAGTAGAATGTATATTCTGTGGTTGTTTTAGAGTATTCTGTAGGTATCTGTTAAGGCCATTTGGTCAAGTGTCATGTTGAGGCTCCAGATCTCTTTGTGAATTTTTTGCCTCAATGATCTATCTAGAGTTGTTAGTGGGGTATTTAAGTCCCCAACTATAATAGTGTTAGAGTCAATCTCTTTTTTAGTTTACTTAGTAGTTGCTTTATAAAAGCTGATCTTTCTGTGTTGGGTGCATATGTTTTGGATGAAAATTTCTTGTTGATAGTTTGAATCTTTTATTATTATGTAGTGTCCTACTGTATCTTTTTAAATTTTTGATAGCTTAAAGATTGTTTTGTCTGATATTAAGGTCAGGTTCTTGCATCTTTTGTGATCAATTTGCCTAGAAGTTCATTGTCATCCTCTGGCTTTGAGTCTGTCTGCATCCCTTGTGGTGAGATGAGTTTCCTGGTTGCAGCAAACTTTCCTGGATGTTTTTTTTCCTGAATGAGCAAAGTTTTCTGGTCATGGTTATTTATTCAACTTGCCATTCTATGTCTTTTCAGTGGTGGATTCAGTCCATTCACATTCAGGCAGATTATTGAAATGTGATTGTCTGTCCCCGTATTGAGGTGCTTATAACATTTTTTATTTGTTTGTTTTCTTTTAGCTTTTAGGTTGATATGTGTGTATGTTTCAAGTTTGAAGTTGCAATATATTCTTTGTTGATTCTGTGTTCTCCTGTTCTCTTGAGAAGTGCATGGTCATTTTTTTTCCTTTCTTCCTTTATACCTTTTTAAGTATCTCTGTAGAACTGATCTGGAAGCTGCATAATCTCTTAGTACTGAATGTCTAGGGAGGGATTTTAATTCTCTATCATGGAGGAAAGTGAGATTGACTGGGTAGGATATTTTTGGTTGAAATTATTTATCTACGAGGACTTTCAATATTTATCTCCAGTCCCTTCTAACTTGTAGTGTTTCTGTCAACAGATCTGTTACTATTCTGATAGTTATTTTCTTGGTAGGCAGTATGATATTTCTCTCTTGCTTCCTTTAGCATTTTTTTTTTCATTTGTGCCTAATTGGTATAGATGAATTGCTATGTGTCTAGGGGTTGGTCTTCTCTTTTGATGTCTTGAGGGTGATCTCTGTGTGTCTTGTGTTTGGATGGTCACATCTCTGGTAAGATGAGAAAGTTTTCTTGGATAACCTTCTGGAATATGTGCTCCAAGGTATTCTCCATGTCCTTTTCTTCTTCTGTGATACCAATCAGGCATAGATTCAGCTTCTTGAAATAATCGCACATCTCTTAGAGGATTTGTTCTTTCTTTCTGAACTTTCTTTCTATGTTTTTTACAGATCAGGTTAATTCCATGTTTTCATCTTCAAGTTCTGAGATTCTTTCTTCTGCTTGATTAATTCTGCTTTCCATGCATGTCATCTTGTTATTTATTTCTTGGATGAAATTTTTTATGACCAAAATCTCTGTTACAATTTTTTCCACTGTGGCATCTTGTCTTTCTTGGGTCTTATTCACTCTTTTCATCCATTCCCTAACCCTTGTTATATTCTGGGGTCAGTCATTCTTGACTTCCATTGTTTGGGCTCTGAAGTCTGATTTTTCATGCATTTTATCTTTCTAACAATGGGAATTTCCTGTGTTCTTCCGTTGAGTTTTCTTTGTGACAGATCTCCTACTTTTCTCTTTAATTCTATTATTCAGTGGCAGTGGGAGAGACTTTCACTTCTGATGTTTGCTCAGTCCTCTATTCTTCCCAGATTAGGACTCTGAATTTGTTATATTTTGAAACAGGGCTGTGGGTGGGAAGCTTTGCTGTCTCTTGCATTTTTGAGAGTTTAATAAGGTGGAGAATGGGGAGCTAGGATTCAGAACCTTGCCAATCATAATGTTCACTGATTGTGGTATGGGTTCCCTGAGACTCACTCTCTACCACCTCTCTATATGAGGATGCAATGGGTATGTGTGTGCATCCCTTGAGTCCATAAAACAGTGACAGTAATAAGGAGAACAGAGAAAAGTAGAATGAAATAAGGTGGATAAAAATTAACAAAAAAATTTAAAAAAAAACACAAAAACACGGAACAGCAAGAGCAGAAACGAAAGCAAAAAATAAACACACACACACACACACACACACACACACACACACACACACAAACTGGAATAACAGCAACAACAACAGCAAAGCAGGAAAACCAAACACAAACACATGCCCATCTGAAAATGAAAGGAGAGAATAAGAGAGAAAATAAAATAAAATAAAGGAATTCAAATCAAACCCTCACACATATATTCATACACATTAAACTAAAAAAAAAGAACCAAAAAACATAAAACAAACAAAAAAATTTAAAGATTGACACTCAATTCTTCACATACACACATAAACACAAAACAAAAGAATAAAACAAAAAAGAAGAAAGAAGAAAGGGGGCGAAGGATGCAGATTGAACTCTCATACACATTCAGACACAAAGGAAAAATATTTAAAAAGTGAAAAACAAACAAACTAATAAACAAATAACCTGCTTTCTTGTGGCAGATTCTATAGTTGTTCCTCCCAGTTGCCCCTCTTCTTCCTCCTGCAGGGCTTCAGCCTCAATCACAATCTCCCCCGTGTCTGGCCCAGGGAAGGAGGAGTGGGCAGTGGGGATGGATGGGGCTTCAGTCCTCCCCTCACACTCTAGTATGGTCAGGGAGATTCCCCTCCCATGGGGAAGTGCAGGATTGTCTTTTCCCCAGGTGCTGTCAGGGGCCACCCCAGCCAGGCTTACACTGGTGTGGAATGCCCCCTGACTGGGTTTGTCCCTCTCAGTTGTGCCCCATCAATGTGGGTCTGACGTTCAGAGGATTGAGGGAGAGGATGGAGCTGGGTCAGCCCTGATCTCATCACTGATCTCTTCTGAGGTATTCCTGTCCTTTTCTGGCCACACCTTTTGTTCCACAGCTGAATCAGGGTAAGAGATGGGACACCTAAGATTCAGCACTCAGCTTGTCCCTTGAGAGTTTGTGCTTTCAGGATTTTCCCTCTGGGTCATGATCAACTCCTGAGTAGCTAATCCGCCAGTCACAGAGATAGGGTCGAGTCTGTTGCTCCATGGTGAACAAGCTGGAGCACTTTCCTGCCTGTTTTCAAGATGGTGACAGGGTGCCTCTTTCATCTTCTCCAGTGGGGCTCTGCCTCTGGACCCCTTTGCTGTGCTCCTTTTGCAGCCCTTGCTGTCATTGTTTAACCAGGCACTGCAGTGGTGAGGCAGAGCCAGGAGCTGGCAGTATCTCCCAGCAGTTTGGCAGATTCTTACTGAGAAGAGTTTCATTGATTTTTTTTTTAATGGGGCAACCCTCTTGGGTTTGCTCCCAATATGGGATCTCTTCTGTACTCTCAATAAATCCTGCTTTCAAAAAATAATAATAATAAAAAATTTAAAAATGGTGCTCGGTTTCTGCATCCCAAGAAGCCCTGGGACCAAGTAGAGCAATGGTGGCACCAGCTGCTTCACCAGGAGAGCCCTGGCCACTTGCTCCCAAGTCCCTCCTCAGTCAGCCACTCACATGCCCACTTACTCATCAACATGTACTAAGAGTTTTCCATGCACTCAGTCGGTCACTGGGATTCACTTAGTCTGACTTGCTCCACCACCATTTTCCTGAGAATCTCTAATTAATTTTTTAACAGAGGTATAGTGGGATATTGCTAAAGCAAAATAATGACAATGATGATGATGATGATAACAATAATAATAATAATAAATCTGGGTGCATTCCAAAGAACTAAGAAGTGCTACTACAGGAAATGTTTTCAAATATTAGACAAATATCTTGCTATATAACTTATGGATCCTATTTATTCTTCTGTTACTAATATAACCAAGTATTATAGTTAATATTTCACATATCTAATTACATTTAATCTTTAGAATGGCTTTATATGTCTTGAATTAATATCATTAATTCCCAAAATATGGAAACTGAGACAGAAATTTGCTAACCTGCGCAACTCCAAACCAAGTCTGTTTGATCCAAAGTCTTACCCATGCTGCAAGGCAGGTCTTGATTTTTGTAGTAGTTATTTCATGATTTTTTTTTTTGCTTCTCAAATATATGTATTTTATTTTATGTGTATTTATAGTCTAAGAATAGTATGGTCTTAAGCAATGCACTATCTCATGCACTCTTCGATTTAAAGAAAACAAATTTCCTCAAAGTGTAACATTTGCTTGATTTAGTTGATCAGTATCAAATCAGATAATATGGGAAAGTAGCAAACTGCTGCACCACATTAAGAATTCCATGTCGGAATTTAGCAGATGGCAGCCACTGTAACTTTCTCTTTGACAACTCTGTCTGCAGCAGTCGCAAGTGTTATACTAGCAAATTTCTGTTAAGAAACAAGACAGGAACAGTGTATTGGTTTGCTGTAATTGTTCCATGATTCAGCAATTGAATCACTTAATGACTCCCACACACATACCAAGTCATATAATTTTAAGAAGGGTCTAGTGTGTGAACCATCTGTTATAATAAATTCACAGTGCCTTGAGAGATCAATGGGTAATGCTTGTAATGTCCCTTCTTGAGTAACTAGGCTGTACTTTTACTGAAGGTGAAAAGCATAGACTGTTTTGGAATTAAGTCTGCTGAGGATGGTACATAGTACATGTCAGCTTGTTTATAACGTATTAACAACTATAACAACAAAAGACTCTTGCTACTGACCAATAAATGGTGTTAAGAGTTATAAAAACTCTATTAGGAATTTGATGATAAAAAATTAGGAACTAGAAAACATTCATAATTTAACATATATGGATAGCTTTTGTCTAGAGGCATGGAGGTACCAGATTTTAGACTGAATGTAGTAAACTCTAGGAGTCAAAATAATGCAACCTCCTTGATATACATTTTAATAAGGCATACAAATATAGCATAAGGACCTAAAAGAAACCTCAAAAGACCATTAGCAAATCATATATTAACTTCCCACAATGTGCATGACACAGTGTTAGGTACTGACGTTGTAAAGATGAGCATTAATTAATTAATTGATCACTGCCATCAAGGAGTTCATGGACTACAGTAGAACACCTAAATATAACAAAGTATCACAGGTATCAAAGTATCACAGCTTATCACAACAGATAAACTAAGCGCAGAATGCTATCGAACATAGAAGAAAAGAAGCTACCCAGACCATGATGGGGATGGAGAAAGAGGGATAATTCTCATAAATATTAAATCCAGGAGATGATGCAGCCTGGAGTCTTGAAGGATTTGTGTTTTAGTAGTCTACTTATGGTATACATTTTCTTTCAGGGAATATATAGTCTATCTATCCTTCAGATATTTACTGAAGACTTGAGCTATGATTATATATGACCAAATGCCCAGCTGAAGTCTTGTGCAAAATAGTGGAAATGCAAATTGAAACAAGCCCTGTGGAGGAAAATTTGGCAGTATGTAGCAAACTAAAGTGTACATTTACTCTTTGATCCAGAAATCCCATTTCTAGGAATTTACAAAAGACATCATAGAATCTCCTCTTTTCCTCTCTCTCTCTAATTTACTTTCTAAATAAGTTATATTTTCTAATCTACAAAAGAAAAAAAAAACGTATTAAAAAGGCATGCATAAGACTATTTACTCCAGCACTATTTATGATAGCAAAAGACTGAGGAAAAGCAAGTTTTTATCAACAGAGAACACTTTCTATAAATCGCTGTACTACATATAGAACACAATGGACCCAGATAAGATAATTCATAATAACTCTATAAATTACTATGAAATGATAAAATACAGTAAAATAAAAAAAAGAAGCAAGGAGCAGCAAGGAGAAAAATAAAATGATATCATTCGTTAATAAGAGTGGTTACACGCATACTCTTGTCTCTTCTTTTAAATGGAAATATAGGTCACACAATGAAATATGAGTTACCTATAGTTAGAGGAAAGAATGAAAAAGATCTAGGATTCACTAATTAGACTATTTTGAATACACCTTGTTTTGTAAATCTGACTATGGAAACATGTAAGTTTACATAATTGTAAAGCACAATTTAATAATTTTAAAAATCTTGAGAAAATTAGAAGTAAAATTAAACAAGTAGACATATCACCATATATCTTATTATCAGCAAGGGATAAATTCTTCCAAGGGTCAAAAAAACAAAATTTTCACAATACATGTCTAGAGTACTATTCAGTAAGGTAAAACACTGAAAAGTAAAATCTCAAATTGCTTTTTTAGTTATTATATTGTAAGTGGTAGTGTAGATATAGACGTTTTAACATTATTGTGTATTGTAGGATCAAGAAAATGGGTATTCATGTTGATATAATTGAAAACCACGTTTTCAGTTCAGGAGAAAAGAGATGAAAGATCAACATAGTTAAAGAAAAATCTCATTGAATAGAAATAGCAATATGAACTCTTGACTTATTTTACCTTAGAAACAAAATAAGACATAAAAAAGCCTGGAAACTGAATAATCTGGTAGTCATGAGCATCTCTAAAGCCTTGGAATTTGGTCTATAAATACCATTTCCTAGTGCAAGGAATCAGCCTTCCTTAAAGAATAAACTCATTTCATCTATAGAGTAAAAAATATATATGTATATGATGATCAGGGATCAGAACACAGACACTTTATATATATTTATATATATAAATATGTCTATTTTTTATTTTAAAGATGTGGGGTACAATTCAGAATTAGATATACAAGTGGACTGTACAGAACACAGACACTTTCAAATAAAATAGGTTCATACTTGCATATAATACACATAAGAGTTTCAATTTACAAATTCATAATAATTCTAAAAAGTAAATAAGCCTTATTATTTTTGAAGCGTGATAGGAAATCAACATTATTTTGAAAAATAATTTTTAAAGTTAACTACTTACCTTTACTTTAAAAAGCATAAGCTAACAGTATATACATATGCTTTAGGGATAAATCAATAAGACTGTTAACTATTTACTCCAAGAAATTTTAAGTCCCAAGATGATATAACTATCAACTACAAAGCTACACATGAGAACTAGATCGTGCTCTCTTCTTATATATACCTCCACTGGGTTGTAAGTAAAGAGATATCTGTCAACTTTTTGGCCACTCTCAATGAACATAGACGTATCTGGAACCTCTTCAGATGTTTTATAAACTGTTTTCAAGGACACATACCTTAAAAAAAAAAGAAGCAAGGAACAGCACGTAGAAAATATTAGAAATATTGTTCAATAATCTACACATTAAAAATATAGATGCAAATTTCTCTAGAAGATAAGCAAAAACAGTAGTATCTCTGTCCTGATGACAGATGACATTGTTTACTCCCGGTAATAGTAGTGATACTAATAGTGAAAGTTATAATGGTCTTTCAAGATGAGGGCTTCCTAAGAGACTGAGTTTTTGTTTTTGTATATCATGATTCTTAGCAGAAAAGATTAATTTGTTGTTATAATACACAAGGAGACAATGCCAAAACTGTCTATCTATGATTTTCACCTTCAGTAAAAGTACAGCCTAGTTACTCAAGAAAGGACATGACAAACATTACCCATTGATCTCTCAAGGCACTGTAAATTTATTATAACGGATGGTTCACACACTAGACCCTTCTTAAAATTATATGACTTGGTATATGCATGGGAGTCGTTAAGCTATTCAATTGCTGAATCATGGAACAATTACAGCAAACCAATACACAGTTCCTGTTTTGTTTCTTAAACATTTTATGTATTATACAGCAAAAATATGTGTACACAGAAAGTACGAGTGTAAAATTTTTAAAAAGATCACAGAAAAGGGACAACATAGCAACTACACAGATGATAGTAGTTATAACTGAGTATGAGATCCTGTACTTCCTGAAAGGAAGAAAAGGGGCATATGATTATTTATAATAGTTATCTTTTTTTTTTTTTTTTTTGAGTTGAAGTCTCACTCTGTCGCCCAGACTGGAGTGCAGTGGCTGCTCCCGGCCACCGCAGCCTCCACCTGCTGGGTTCCGACGATCCTTCTGCCTCAGCCTTCCGAGTAGCCAGAATTACAGGCGTGGGCTACCACGCCCGGCTGATTTTTTTAATTTATTGTAGAGATGAGGTCTTGCTGCCCAGGCGGGTCACGAACCCGCGGGCTCAGGCAATCCACTCACTTCAGCCTCCCAAAGGCGCGGGATTACAGGCTGAGCCACCGAGCCTGGCTATAATAGTTATCTTTATCAGAACAGAGAGTACCCTCATTCCTTAAGGTAATTTCTACAACTGAATTCTAAAGTACATTTCTTAAGCAGGAGTTCAAAAAGGACACCGAGATTTAATGAAGAATACTCCCTCCAAAATGTCTACATTCCTGTAACTATTACTTTTATAACCTAAATAATGCTCAAGAGTATGACATACACACCCCCAATAAAAAAAAAGAAAAAAGAAAAAGTTATTCTCCCTGTCATCCAAAAAAGAGAAAGTGATAAACACAAACTTTTATGTCTAAACACTGTAGATTTTTTGACTTGCTTTTATTTGTATACTTTTCCTTTCTTGCCTCTTTTATTTCTTGATTTTTACTTATAATCTGTGAAAATGACTGATGAATATTTTTTACTCTTGCTATAAGTTGCCTGAAAATCTCTTTGGAAACAGTCAAGGTTAAAAGGCTAACAAACAGGGACTTACCCATCACCCTATTAGAGGAAGAAACTTGCCCTTTGCTTTTGAATGACCAAGGCAAAATTTTTATTTAAGTCTCCAGGCAAAAGAAAAAATCAGAAAATTAATGAAATGAAAATGAAACCCCAAAATAAATGCCTAGAGCCTTAGAAAATACAACAACAAAGGGACAGCGAGAGCCATGAATAGTAATGAGATTCCAACTGCACTGGTATCAGAAACTATTCTTTCCTGTCCATTTAACTAAGGCCTGAAGTCACCTCCCCTGCCCTGTTGAAGGAAACCCAATCTATTAAGTCTTCCCCAGAACTGAAACATTCAGTGACATTGGAAATTGTGTTAGCAGCAATTTTAATTTGGTTTTTGTGTTATTGGGACAGACTCGTGTCCATTTTGAAAGAATATAAAAATATACAATCAAAAATGATAAATTGAAAAACCCTTCCATTCTAGGATGTGAGAAATATATTGCTAAATTAATTCATACACTTTTGGTCTGATCATGAAGAGTGATGTCTTTTTTTTTACAATAGTGATCTTTATTTTTATTATTTATTACTTCACCTATAAAAATGTGCCCAACATTTAGAAAGAGCTCAGAAAAGGATAAATTTATTTTACATGTTATGTTTCATTGAGTTCTACAAACAAAGCTATAGGATAAGTATTATATCCATTTTACAGATGAGGATACACTGAGGCTTGGAAGAACTATGTTGTTTGATCAGGGTCACACACCTAGTAATCACAGAGCTGCAGCTAAGGGAATTGAATTTGTTCTGTGTAATCACAGAGGCTGAGCTTTTAACCAGTAAATTCTCTTAGCTATCAGAAGCACACTGGGATATAGTATAAGTTGAATATTCCAATTTCTCAAATATTGACTGAGACAACCATGGGGCAGGCACAAGGAAGACAGATACAACAATATTGGTGGTACTAATAACAATACTTATACATTATAATACTTTTAAGTTAACATTTATAGCTATGAACTGGGCATGGTGGTTCACAACTGTAATCCTAGTGCTTTGGAATGCCAAGGCAGGAGAATTGATTGAGGCCAGGAGTTTGAGACCAGCCTGGGCAACATACAAAACCCAGTCAATATCAAAAAAAAAGTTTTAAAATTAACTGGGCATGGTGGTCCATGCCTATAGTCCCAACTACTTGGGAGGATGAGGCAGGAGGATCCTTGAGATCAGGAATTCAAGGTTACAGTGAGCTAGACAGAGAAAGATCCTGTATCTGATATATATATGTGTGTGTGTATATCTATACACACACACACACACACACACACACACACACACACACATATACACACACATTATCACCTTTTACAAATAGTTTGAAACTAATGACAGAGCAGTGAGGTAAAAGGCACAAGACTGTGGAGTCAGCAAATGGCAGGATCAGAATTACGAACGCACCCTTAACCAAAATGTTATTCAAGAAAGACAGTGTCCTTGGGTTAACATTACCTTCTTTTGGAACTAGGTGTGTACTCTTGATAAATTGCTCAGTCTCACTAAAATCTGTTTCCTTTGCCATCATATGATTTTTATAATAGTAATGGTCCTGCACAGTGTTGCTTTAATGACAACTATCATTTTTACCATCTTATTTAAAAAAATTAGAACAGTAATATACACTTGGACAACACAGCACTTTAGACCTGAGACTGAAGGATGGTAACATTCTATTTACTCATGCTTTGGCTCCAGCTTATCAGTCTCTTTGGAGATCAAAATTATCAACGTTAATCAAAGGTCTAAAGTGATATCTGAACTCAAGTGTTACAAGAAATGAGATGAGGTGACTAGGATTCTTTTGATATTTGAGATGACATGATTGATAAGAAAAGAAGTAAAATTCCCTTGTTAATCACAATATACACTTTCTTTGTGTACTCCCACACACCATATATCCTTCGATTAAGACATACCAAATCATGTGGTTTTTGAACAACTATGTATTGAGTTTTTAATTTTTCTAGACAATGTGGACACAGTTCCTGACTTCTTGGGGCTTAGACTCTGTAGAGACACCTACATTTGTTAGTCCAATCACACTAGAACATGTGAAATTATTACCAGAAAAGTGCTACAAAAGAGAAGCAATGCGTAGGGTTGTGTGTAATTAGAAAAAGGAGATTCAAAACAGACTTCCCTGAGAAAATGCTTTCAAGCTAAGATAGGATAGTTGACTAGGAATAAACTCATAAGACAAGTATATACAGAAGGAAGTATGTGCTTGCAAGGGCACAAATGCTTAAAGGTCATGTGTTCTTAAAAAGCATGATCCATCTGGGAGACACAGGAAGGCTTGTGTGATAAAGTAGATAACAGGGTGAGTGGTTTGAGAGATTGCCAAAGTACATAGGGACCATGTGGGATCATATTGTAAGTTGTGCCAATTTCCACTTGATTCTAAGAGCAATGGAGGTCATGGGTTGGCTTTAAACAGACAAGTGACATAATCAGATTTGGATTCTAGAGTGATTACTATGACTGCAGTGTGAAAAGCCCCCTGAAAGACAGCAGGAAATGAAGGCGCAAGAAAAAGTAGGAGGTAGCTGTAAAAAGACAGGAGCTCAAGTTTAGGTATGACATATTTAGGAAAATAAAGTCATGTCTGGTGCTTATATCCTCAGTGACCTAAATGGACTTGAAACATTAACACTAAAAACAACAATTGTGGCACAGTGCAATAAATGCAGTAATAAAGACATGCATTTCATTTAGCAGTTAGAGGAATGTGGAGGAATTCCCTGAGTGCAAGGGAATTATCAGCACTTATATATGGCATGATAGTTAAGCATTCAACTTCTGAAGTACATGGATGGGCCTGGCACCACCACCCACAATTGTGTTAGCTTTGGGTAAGTTCCTGATTTTTCTAAATAGCCTCATTTTATGCATGATAAAATCAAGTATCTACTTCATAGGGTTGTTGTAAAGATTAAGTGATGTAACTTAAATCAAAGTGCTTAGCCAAATACCTGAAGAATATTTAGCAGTTCCGTGGAGTATTTAATAGTTTATTTTAACAATAATTACTTTTACTATCTATATGAGGAGAAAGTATTATCTGTAAGGGGAATAACTGATCTTGGCAAATGAGGAAGAATTAAGCAGTGGACAATAGAAACTGTGTCTACAAAGACACCAAAAAACAACATGTATAAATAACAAGTTTTTAATATTAAAGAATGAGTATACCAATATATCTTATCTGAAGAAATCAAGCAAATATAATAAATTGAGTGGAATGGGGCAGTCAACTACAAAGGCTCATAATGTCACAAGTTTTAAAGATAATTGGGAGACACAGAAAGATAAGCAACTGACTGAAAATCAAATCTAAGTCCAAATCCAGCACCTGCTGCCATGATTCAGACATAATAATCTGCCTATTCTTATTCACACATCTGTCTCTACCTTGTGCCCCAAAGGCTTTTCATAGTGCTGATCACCTTTAACTTTTTCAAAGTTCTCCTTTACTCCATGTTGATTCTACCCTTGTTCCAGGTAGTAACTCGGGACAGAAACCCTCCATAGGAGAAATAAATTTCAAGAAATCAATTTGTACAGTAAAGTGAGTATAGTTAATAGTGATACATTGTTTCTCTGAAAAATATAAAGAAAGAAGATATGTGCTCTTACAAAAAAAAACCTCCAAAAACAAAAACAAAACAAAATACGTTATGTGAGGTAATACATTTGTTAGCTAGATTCAACCATTCCCATGTCTACGTTCTTCAACACATCATGTTGTACATGGTGAAAACATACGATGTTATCTGTCAACTAAAAGTATATACATTTAAAGAAAAAGAATAAATCCTCAAAGCTCTTTGCATTTTGACTTTTGGTGCTTCAGCTCCACTGCCTTCTCTGACAAATACTATGTTACCTGAAAATGATGTGAAGGTACCAACCAAGCACACACCAGCTGTCTAAGTGTACTTCCTGCCCCCATGAAGTATCATTAATGTCACCAGGGTTGATACACAAGGACTAACTGCAAGGATTCTGTGAGCCCTAATGTTAAGTAGAGGGCAAGGAACCACCAGCTTAGTTTTAGCTGTGGAGTTCAAAATTGAAGTAAGCAACATTTCCAGTTGGGTGGCAGGATAACAGGAGTGGAAGGGCTTATTCCACAATGCTACATGTTCAGCACTCTAATTCTAAAAAGAAATAGGGAGTGATTTATAATAAAAACACACCTGATAGAGCTAGGTCATATTTAGTGGCAATTATAGCTGTTACATCATTAGTTTAAAATTCTGTAACTATACTCACAGCCAAAGAAATCAAATCAATAAAGAGTAAAAAATGATAATAATAATTTATGTCATATCCCTAGGACCTAAATTGTTATTTTTTGCAGACATAAGAATGAACTCAAAGTTAAAATTTGTCTCTTAATTCTCCCAACAGTTGCTGTAGTTAACACTGTTGCTTTTTATTTGGAAGTGTGACTTCACTTGTAGTTTTGTCTTTTTTTCCCCATAAAGACTTCATAAAAGCTTAAGGGGCTAATATTTTTTGGCATGTGTGTGTGTTAAATATTAATGGCAGTTTGTTCTGAGATTCTACCTTCCCCACAGTGTCTTTAAAAGCTGAATTATACCAAAAGTTATGGCATTACACAAGAGGAGCAGCAATCTTTCCCATAATGAAGTCATTTGTTCATCAGTCTTAAAATATTCAGCAGCTCAGTTATGCCTCCCCTTCCTCCTCTCTCCCTCTGAGGCAAGAGAGTATTAGAAATGCAAAGGATACACCTGGTCATTACTTAGCACCCATATTAGTTAAGCCCCTTCCAACTTTAAAACCTGACTATTTAACATAATCAAATATGGAAAAAAAAAAAACTTGGCCCTCCTCTCTGAGAATAAGCACACATTTTAATGCTCAGTAGCAATTGGTGAGAAGAGTGCTTTTATTTTAATATTGGAATAAGTTGGATATGTGCTGGGCACGACTTGAGCTAAATATACTGGGGGTGCCATAAGAGGAAGAAGTGTTTGGGGTACCTACATATCAAGCCTTTGAAAAATTTTTATGACTTGTTCTCTGCTCTAAATAAGTCAATATCTCTATTAGGGTTACAATAAACTCCTGCAAATTTGCAGGTATTTACTAAAGATCTCCTATGTTCTGAGGGCTATGTTCTATACTGAAAAATAAGTGTCAGTAAAGCACTGATATTCTCAAGAATCTAATCTTCCAGGGAGAAGTCCACATGTGATGTTCTAGGAAGCCAAAAGCAGTTCAAGTAACTTACATATAAAAAGGAAGTATTTTTGCTTATAAAACTGGGCACTCCAAGGTCCACCTTTAGAAAATAATCACGTTCAATAGCTCTGACCAAAACTCTGGGTTAAGGATTAGGAGGCTCTTGGACATATGCTCTTATTAGTCAGGCTTAGGATATCTGTCCAATCTTGATGCAGACATTCCTACCAGAGGAACATGAAACAAAGATGTAGTCATTTTCCAATAGAAAATTAGGGTGCTATAAATAAAAGAAAGAAAGGAAAAAAAAAAACACTGGGTTATCCCAAATAACAATGTCCCCTTGAAGAATATCTAATCCATTTAATTTTGCTCAAAAATAAATATTCTCTTAATGTAGGACAGATAAGTAGGAGCAGGTGATAACCATTGTTAAGTCATAGATTTGTACAACACTTTATATTGTACAAATTTTCAGTATAGCAGTCAATGCTTGAAAAACTGCAGCATCATATTTAACACAGCAAGTCATACTCCCAAGACTACATAGTTAAGTATGCCAAATTTCAAACTCTATTACTGTGAGCCTGGTTCAAAAGAAAAAGTTAAATGTATAAATCACTTAACTTTTCTTAGTCTCGGTTTTTCTTCATCTGTGAAGTGGGATACTACAATGACATCTAAATTAATTTTGTGAAGTTATAATTGGCTAATGTTAAATATTTCATATAGATTATAAGTTTCTCCGTAAAATGTTGTACTATATAATAAACAATTAGGCTTACCCTACTCTGTTGCATTATTTCCATGCCTGTCCTTGTGAAATGTATCTTATTGATAATTTTCAAATTCTTGTGATTATATTCACATGTAGTCTTTATCTAATGAATGAGTGGTTCACTATATTTATGCAATAGTAAATGAAAAGAAAGTGCTCTGTCACAAGGTCCTAACACATATTTTCTTTATTAAAGGGTGCTTTCTAAAATTGAAGATATGAGTAATATTTTTTTTTCTCAAAGGAAAAACAAAGCTCAGAAACATACACAGATATCAATCAGACATTGGACTCTATGGACAAGCAAGTCATTTTACTTCATCTCCATCTAGAGTGTACCATAACTGGGTACCTGAGGACTCACAATGAGATGTTCTGATTTGAGAATGATTGATGTTAGAATTGAAACCTAAAATGCCACCCAGAAGATAAGTATAAATGATTCTTAGTACTATACAGAAGATGTGGGCCCTGAAAAAATAAATAAAAACTCCTGGGTCAATTGAGCTGTTGTTAGTCCTGATCATCTCAAACTTTTAGGAGAGTATTTTCTTGTAAGTTAAGGCAATCTGCATGTGTGGTAGTTCATATACGAGTTCTGATGCTGGACTGCCTTGGTCAAGTCTTGCCTTTGATATGTGAATTTGAGCAAATTGCTTAAACCTTTGTATCTCATGAAGAATAGTATCTTTTTTTTCTTTCTTTTTTATTTATTTATTTTTTTTAGTTAGGGTCTCACTTTGTTGCCCAAGCTGGAGTGCAGTGGTGTGATGATCAAGGCTTACTACAGACTCAACTTCCTGGGCTCAGGCATTGCTTCCATCTCAGCCTCCCATGTAGCTAAGACTACAGGCATGAACCACCAAGCCTAGCTAATTTTCTTGTTTTTTGTAGAGTTGAAATCTTGACGTGTTGCCCAGGATGGTCTCTAACTCCTGGGCACAAGCAATCTGCCAGCCTTGGTTTCCCTAAGTGCTGAGATTACAACTGTGAGCCACCACACCAGCCAGTATCTGTTTTGTAGACTTATTTTGTAAATTAAATGAATGAATGAATGTAAAATACATGGAAAAATGTCTGGCACATAGTAAGCACTCAATAAAACTTAATAAACATAAGCAGAGTCATGATTTCTACCTGTCTTTGATGTGTCATCTGAAGTCCAGTCTTAGGAAGTAGGAAGTAGCATAATATTTATCTATTGCACTCGCTGTCAGGAAATGCATTAGATACTAATACCTGAATTATTCATATACTATTCTCAATAGCCCTGTGAGAGGTGTGTAGAAATATTAGATTGGTTGAATCAATGCTATTCCATCATCGTTATACTATTTATTGCTGTATGCCAGAAGATGGAGAGTGAAATGCTTAATTCACTATATTCCCTTAATGCTTTGGGTGCTATTTAAAGTCTTCCAAAAAATATATCTACGTGTCATTTAGGAAAAAGCATAGGCTGCATTTCTCTGGTCTCTACTGGAAAGTATAGTTAAGAGGTAAATGATGCTTCTGTTATCATTCCCATGGTGGGTGGGAAAAGGCAGAATAGAATATCCATTCAATAACATTAAGGGTGTTAACATACAGGACTATATTTTCCTGGAGATGATCATGATAAAGCAGTATGATACTAGATCAAATATATAGATACTATGATGAATTTTAAATTGATTCCATGATCTCCACCCTTAACAACCACTTGAGCCTAGAAGAGGACTCTGGAGGACACCCCTTGATAGCATTCATATGTGACCGTGCAGAGAGATTCCAGCTATAATGACTCAGAACTTCTGATCCATGGGAACTGAAATAACTAGTATATGTTATTTTAAGCCACTAAATGTGTGGCAATTTGTTAAACAAAAGTAAAAATAAATTAATATAGAAAACCATTTCCAAATCACCAGTTTCTTAATCACACCAGAAGTATCATCTCACAGGGTAGGCCAAATCTGTAGTGTTGATCAGGCAGTCATTCCTGGAAGCTCAACATAATGTCTTGTCCTCCAGCTCTTTCAAAGTCTTTTGTGATTGTTTTGTTTCCTATATTAAATCCTTTCTACTTAAACTAAGGCTGAAATGTGTCATTATTCCTACTTTACAAATAAATTTTCTGACCCTTGGAATTTTTCAGTAAGTTACACAAAGTTACATGGTGAATGAAATCTTTTGTTTATTTAACACCAACGTCTGATTATCTTTAGAGCATATGCCTCAAATCACATGGCCTTCTTTGCTTTCCCTAAACAGAATCAAGTAGTTTTCCCATTATTACAATCAGATTCATTTGACACTTAAATATATTGACATTTAAACCTCGTGTCCAGGTTTTCAGAAACGCATTTTCTTATTAGTTAATTTATCCAAGCCAGTGTTCTTATTTTTCAGTCCTATCATCATACAATACAAGACGTAACATCGCCAGGCTCGGTGGCTTAGCCTGTAATCCCGCACCTTTGGGAAGCTGAGGTGAGTGGATTGCCTGAGCCCGCGGGTTCGAGACCCACCTGGGCAGCGAAACCTCATCTCTACAATAAATCAAAAAAAATCAGCCAAGCGTGGTAGCGCATGCCTGTAATTCCGGCTACTGGGAAGGTTGAGGTGCAAGGATCGCCGGAGGCCAGCAAGTGAGGCTGTGGTGGCTGGGAGCGGCCACTGCGCTCCAGTCTGGGCGACAGAGTGAGACTCCAACTCAAAAAAAAAAAAGAAGAAGAAGAAGAAATAACATCATCCAGATGCTTTACTTAACTCATCTTTTCTGCCTCTATAATCTCTTATCCAGTATCAGAGGTCTGGAGGGTATAAAAAATAATGTCGTATATAAAATCCTATGCTGATGGAGGAACATGGTGAGTCTGCTTTGCCATGGCCCTACATGATCAGTGCCTACAATCTACATATCTTGATAGTCTCGTGCTCACTCCACTTCCAGAAAATGAAAATTTGTGCTATCTGTTGAACACACCAAACTTGTTCTTGCCTTATGGTCTATGCTCTTATTGTTTATCTTTACAAAGTATTTTTTTCTAATGATATTCATCAGGATATTTTCTAGTTATCCAACATCATCTAACATGTCATCTTTTCAAAGAGGTCTTTGTTGACCACTCAGATTAAAATATCTATGAAATTTCATCCCTTAAATTCTGTAACATCATCGATTTTGTTTGCTTAATAGAAATTATTAAAATCAAAGTGTATTTACTCTTTGTGTAATTATTCTCTCCCCAAAGGCAAAGTTTAAAATTACCTTCATCTGTCTTTTTCACCATTGTATTCCCAGCACCTACAGGAGTGCCTATCATAAAATTGATTCTGAATAGATATTTTTAGGACGATAGAAACAGGAAGAATAGAAGAGAAGAACAAAGAGAATGAAAGAGAAAACGGTGCTTGCCAGGTGATAGATGACATGAAAATCTGAGTTGTGACATAAAATCAGTGCAGATTAATACTTCTAACTTAAGTGTGGCAGTAGGTAGAGTTACTGGATTATTTGCCATGTGACAAGTTTTTCATCACATTGTAGAAGGTAGACTTGATCAACTCTTGCCAAGTAATAATTGGTGCTTCCATGATTCTGACAGTGAAAGCCTCATACATGTTGCATCACTGGTACCTCACTTGCCTCACCCTAGTGCCACTTCTGAAGAAAAACTGGAGGCATACTCTTCACTACAGGTGATCAACATAGGTTACAGGGACATGAGGCCATAATGTATCAATGTTCAGCAACATTTTATATCTCTTGATCAATATCATGAAAACATTTATTGCTTGATTATATGTACTATCTGTATTAAAGAATTGCCAAATTAAGAAAGCAAGATTTTTTTTTACTTATTAAACATATTTTTTATTTTAAAATTGTGGGGTGCAGTTAAGGGTTAGGTATAGAAATATGCATCGTTCAGGCACCCTTGTTGATAAGGGGTGTTTCCCCATCCCCAGACAGATATTGACTACCGTTAATTCCACCTCCTTCCCTTTCCCTGCCCCCCATAGTTTCCCGCCACTGTCAATCCTTTTCTTATAATGTTACGATAGATGTTCAAGGTACACTTACAAGTGAGAGCATGTGATACTCAGATCTTTGTTTCTGTGAGAGATCACTCAGTATTACAAACTCTAGTTCCATCCAGGTTGCTGCGAAAATCATGATTTTGTTCTTTTTTTACATAGTATTCCATCATGTATATGTATCACATTTTAAAAATACAGTCCTCTTTTGATGGACAGCATGGTTGGTTCCAGGTTCTTGCTATTGTGAACAATACTGTGATAAACATAAGTGTGTAGGTATCTTTTTGATAGTGATTTGAGTTCTTTACGATATACTCCCAGTAGGGGGATTGTGGGTCATATGGAGGTCGATATTTAGAACTTTTAGGAATCACCACACTGCTTTTCACAGAGGTTACACTAGTTTACATTCCCACCAACAGTGCAGAAGTGTCCCCTTTTCACCACATCCTCTCTAGCATCTGTTATTTTTTGAGTTATTGATAATGGCCATTCTGACTGGAGTTAGGTGGGATCTCAGTGTAGTTTTAATTTGCATCTCCTTGATGATTAGAGAGGTTCAACATTTCTTCATGTGTCTGTTAGCCACTTGTATGTCTTCTTTTGAAGAGTGTCTGCTCATAACTTTTGCCCACTTTGTAATGAGGTTGTTTGTTTTTTTCTTTTCAGCACACTTGAGTTCCATATAGATCCAAGATGTTAGGCCTTTGTCAGACATGGAGCTGGCAAATATTTTTTTCCCAGTCTGTGGGCTGTCTTCCTGCTCTCTTGATGGTTTCTTTGACTTTACAGAAGCTTGTCAGTTTAATGAGGTCCCACTTGTCTATCTTATCTCTTATGGCCCATGCGTTCCCAGTTTTGTTCATGAATTGGAAGCCAGTTCCAATTTCCATAAGGGTGTGTCCTGCATTTTCTAAGGTTCTTAGGGTTTGAGGTTTTACATTTAGGTCTCTGATCCATTTAGAATTAATTTTTGTGTATTGGGATAGATAGGGGTCTTGTTTGAATCTTCTACATGTGGTCAGCCGTTATTCCAGCACCATTTACTGAATAAGTTCTCCTCTCCCCAGTGGTAGGTGGTGGAGGCTTTGTCGAAGATGAGTTGGCTGAGAAATTGAGGTTTTGCTTCTGGAATCTCAATTTATTCCATTGGTCTATATGCCTGATCCTGTACCAATACCAAGCTGTTTTTCACAGAGATTTTACTAGTTTGCATTCTCACCCAGTGTAGAAGTTTTTCTTTTTCCCTGCATTCTCTCCAGCATCTGTTGCTTTTTGAGTTATTGATGATGGTCACCCTGATTGGAGTTTGCAGTAACTTGGATGAATTAGAGTCAATCATACTCAGTGAACTATCACAGAAAAAAACAATGAAATGAGTACCACATGTTCTTTCTCATAAGTGGACCATGAACAATTATCACAATACTATAAGAGAGGGATTGGCAGTAGCAGGACACTGCCAGGGGAGGGAGGGGGTGCACAATTCATCAGTATGGGCACCTGACCTCAAACCAGAAGTGGGACCAAAGTCAGCCCCAAACTTTACCTGTACAATGGCCATTTGCATGTCTAACCCCGTATTGTACTCCACATGTTTAAAATACATTTAAAAAATTTTTTTGAATACTCAGGGAAGTGACCACCCCCACCCCAAAAAGAAAGAAAGTAAGAGTTGGATATAGTGACTGTCAATCATTGTGAATTTAAAGGAATACAGATAAACTGAAACTCTAGGAAAGCAGTTCACGCTCATGGAGCTGAACCGTGGCTAATGGAGACAAGAGAAGTGGAAATCTTCTTTGTTTCAACTCCTAAAGCAACTCAAGGAAATAAATTGCATCACAAAGGGATTTAGAAAACAAAAATGCTTTTATAAAGTCAATTCTTAATATTATTTCGAGCAAATAATGACAGGGACATGATTAAGAAAAGCTTTTTGTCTGATGTTTATTAAAATTTTTCTGATTCTTTTTGACTGCTATATTAAAATGATATATGTATTAATTAGGGACTAGCAAGAAGAAGAGGATTTCCCTAACTTTTAGTCAAGAACACTGCTAATAGTAGGTTTTAATTTATGTTCAACACTGGTAAAAACTGAAAAAAAAAAGTCTAGAAATGGGAATTGAGCTAAATATTTTAGAAGAAGAAAGAACACTAGAATGAAACAGAAAAGAATAAAAATCCAGGCTAGAAGTAAGGAAAGACAATGGTTACTGAACAGAATGGAGTAGCCTGTGGCTCTTCTAATGAGTTGATGATCATACAGAATATTAGTGAGTTGATATCAAAGTTCTAGACAAGTTGGATGGCACTAAGTAGATAAGGGTGGTGGTTTTACATGACTTCAGGGACCATATTAAGTTCTGTTGTCTCATCTATAAACTTCTATTTAGGATCAAGTAATCTCCACTTGTAAAACATAAGAACTTTCCACATCACATTTGACATAAGAGTCTTCTCATCTCCATAATTTCAGTGAAGTAAAATGTGTATATCTTTCTAGAACCAGACTGCCCAACCCTTACCCCAAAATAGGTAGGTTTAGGCTATTACACCAGCTGGAGAGGGTGATATATTTAAAAAGTCACCATTATTTGGTGAATCATAAAAATGTAAGTATCAACTTCTTTAATTGATTTATTAATTTATCCTTTCATTAAATATTTATGCAGCATAGTCTTTTGTTTCTGGCCATAATGAATTCAACTGGCACCAAAAAGTCCCACATGTAACAACATTAAAGTTGGATAAAATTTCTGAAGCAATAGTTTTTAAGCAGTAGAAAACAGACAAAGCAAGAGTGTGATCTCAGACAGAAGTAAAACTATTTAGGTTATCACCACAATCATCCAGGAAACAATAGGAACAAGGAACAATTTTCTAAAGCAGCACAGAAAACAAATCTAAGAAGGGCACTGCAGTCTTTTTGAGATGAGATTTGAGCGAATCTCAGGTGAAACAAATGTAAGTCTGAAGAAAAGGGAATAAAAAAGGAGGAAATCTGGCAGAGAGAAAGGCTCAGAAGTATACATGGAGGTCTGATGCCAATCCCTGGCTAAGGACTGAGCTGTATACAGGCAGGGCAAGATCACAAAGATTGCATAGCTTTAGTTGTTGTGAGATTGAGAGGAGAACAAAGATACTAGTGAATAATCAATCAGGCAGAAAAGCCATGTGGGAGAACTTCAGAATTCAGGCCCCATAAGATTAGAGAGATCTTTTTAATATCTTATTAAAATGCTTAGCACTCAGCTGCGATCACAGAAAACTCATGATTTTGGCGTACAGATCATGCCCTAGAAAATGGACTACACTATTCTCACCCTCACAAAGCATAAAAGCAAGTCTTGCCACAATCTTCTGGGAGACAGAGCTTGGTAACTGAATCTCAACAAGTTTGAGTGGTTTGAGAAATTACACAAATTCTCACCAACAAAGTTTGAAGATGACCCTGTACAAGTTTAAGATGATCAGGTAGCAATTGAAATGACTGCTAAAAAATAATCAACATTATTTAGAAAAAAATATAAAAATCTAGAGTTTTTGAAATGTACAAAGAAACGGAATAATATGATCCATAATCAAGAAAAAAAAGACTACAGAATTGAACCAGATGGCCCAGATGGTGGAATTATAAGACAATATAAAGCAACATTATAAATATATTCATTAGTCGGGCGTGGTAGTGCACGCCTGTAGTTCCAGCTACTTGGAAGGCTGAGGTGGAAGGATCGCCAGAGCCCAGCAGGTCGAGGCTGCGGTGGCCAGGAGCAGCCACTGCACTCCAGTCTGGGTGACAGAGTGAGACTCCAACTCAACAAATAAATAAATATATATATATATATATATATATATATATATATATATATTCAAATAATTAAAGAAAAATATGGTCTTAAAAACAAAGAGGTGACATCTCATCTGAAAAGAAAAGAAAATTATAGGAAAAAAAGAGGCAAATGGAAATGTGAAGACTTTAAAGAAAAGTAACTAAGATGAAAAATTTGCTGCTGGAACTTAAGCCCAAATTGGGAAATGCAGAAAAAAAAGTAAATTTAAAGACTAGTTAATAGAAGTTACCCAACTCAAAGTATCAGAATAAAAATTTGGGAGAAAAAAGAGCCTCGGAGACCTGTGAAATAATGTGAATAGTTACCTGAAAGAAAAGAAAAAATAGAGCAGAAAAAAATAAAGAAACAACTTTTAAAAATTAATGAAAAATAGACATATAAACAAAAAGCCTGGATTAGTAATTTAAGAATACTTAGCAAACTCCAAACAAGACAAAAAAGAGAACCACAGTTAAATATATGTTAGTCAAATTTCTGAAAATCAAAAACAAAGAGAAAATTTTCAAGCTAGCCAAAATCACTATCCTTCCACATACACAAAAATATCAGATCATGTTCATAGGAATAGCTTTAGGACAAATACAAACTTCTTATCAGAAACAATTGATAAAAGAAGAAGTGGAATGACATCTTTGTAGTGATAAAATATGTTTTTGAACGTTCAACCCAGAATTCTATATCTAGAAAATATTTTCTTCAAAAAATAGGGTGAAATAAAAAGAATGTAAGATAAACAAAAGTGCAGGTAATTTGTCACCAGTAGATATTTACTATAAGAAATGCTAAAGAATGTCTTTAGCAAGACAGGCAAGAAGGAAATGAAACCAGAAAGAAAATTGAATCTGGTAAAGTACAGTGTTTTTCCTTCTTATAATTTGCTTAAATTACAAACAACTATTCATAGAAAAAATATAAACATTACAATTATATATACAACATAAATACATATATACAATTAAATATACAACATTACAATAAACATTTAGAAGTAAAATATATGACAACTGCACAATGGGCTGGAGATCACATATAAAATTATGATGTTTGTATGGAAATCAATAAATGTAATCCATCACATAAATAGGTCTAAAACCAAGAACCACATGATTATCTCATTAGAAGCAGAAAAAGCATTTGATAAAATCTAACATTCCTTCTTGACAAAAACCCTCAAACACCTAGGCATCAAAGAAACACTCTTTAAAATAATAAGAGCCATCTATGACAAGCCTGTAGTAAACCTTAAACTTAACGGGCAGAAGCTAGCATTCCCCTTAGAATTGGAACAAGACAGGGAGGATCACTCTATTTCTATTTAACATTGTACAAAAAGTTCTAACCAGAGAAATCAAGCAGGGGAAAGAAATTGGGTCTATCTAAATAGGAAAAAAGGAAGTTAAATTATTTCTCTTAGCAGATTATATGATTCTATACCTAGAAAACCTTAAAGAGTCTGTCAAAAACTTCCTTGCACTGGTAAACAACTTCAGTAAAATCCTGGGATACAAAAATCAATGTTCATAAACAGTTGCATTTCTATATACCAACAACAAGCAGGATAAGAACCAAATCAAAAATACAGTCCCATTCACAACAGACACACACACACACACACACACTCACACACACACACTCACACACACACAACCTCAGCATCCATCTAACCAAAGAGGTTAAAGATCTTGAAAATGAAAACTACAAAACACTGTTCAAAGAAATCAAAGACGACACAAACAAATAGAAAAATATCTCATGTTCATTAATTGGAAGAATCAGTATTGTCAAGATGGCCATTCTACCTAAGGCAATCTACAGATTCCATGCAATCCCTATTAAACTACCAACATCATTATTCACAGACCAGAAAAGACAATATAGACATTCATATGGAAGCAAAAAAGAACTCAAATGGGTAAAGCCTTCCTCACAAAACTGGAGATATCACACTCTCAAACTTCAAACTTTACTACAAGGCTACAGTAACCAAGACAGCACAGTACTGGTACAAAAATAGACACATAGATCAATGGAACAGGACAGAGAATTTAAAAAACCACAGACCTTCAACCAACTCATCTTCAACAAAGCCAACAAAAATAAACATTGGGGAAATCAAACCATACATTTATCACATGGTGATGGTAAAACTGATATCAGAGAAATGCAGATCCAAACTATAATGATATACCACCTCACATGCATCGGGATGGCAATCAAAAACAGCAGGTATTGGCAAAGTTGCAGTAAAAAGAAAATGCTTCTACACAAATGTAAGCTAGTTCAACCTCTGTGTGAAGTAGCATGGTGATTTCTCAAAGAACTAAAAGTTCAGCTTCCATATGACCCAACAATCCTACTCCTGGAAATATATCCAAAAGGACATAAATCACTCTACCAAAAATCTGCATGCACTATTCACAATAGCAGAAACATGGAACCAACCATGTTGCCCATCAGAGCTGGACTGGATTTTTTAAAATGTGGTACATATACACAATGGAATATTATGCAGCCATAGAGAACAAATATATGGACTTGGCAGCAACTTGGATGGATTTGGAGTCAATCATACTCAGTGATCTTTCACAGAAACAAAGAACAGAGTACCATATGTTCTCACTCATAAGCAGACCTTGAACAATTATAATACTATAAGAAAGCGTTTGGCAGTAATGAGAAACTGTCAGGGGAAGGGGGGTGGGATTGGCAGTTAAGAGAAACTGCTAGGGGAGAGAGGGATATACCTCATCAACAAGGGCACCTGCATAATCAATATTTGTATTCCTAACCCTGAATTGTAATCCAAATCTTTATAATAATAAAAAATAAGAGTTTAAAAAATCTGCATGTGTATGTTGAATGCAGCACTATTCACAAAGGTAAAAACATGAAACCAACCCCCAGATGCCCATCGAAAGTGAACTGGATAAAGAAAATGTTGTACACATACACAAAGGAATATTACACAACCATAAAGAAAAAACAAAATCATGCCCTTTGCAGCAATGTGGATGCTAGAGACCATCATTTTAAGTGAACTACTGTAAAAACAAAAAACTAAATACCACATATTCTCACTGATAAGCAGGCCCTAAACATTGGAAATGTAAACACAAAGGCAGAACACTGAGCACTGCTAAAAGAAGAAGGGAGGGAGGGGAGATAAGATGCACACAACCACCCACTGGGTACCATGTCCACTACCAGAGGGAGAGAAGGCTCACTAGAAGCCCAAACCTCATGTGGAATTTGCTGATGTAGCACATTCTCACATGTATCCCACAACTCTAAAATAAATTTTAAAATGAAATAATAATGATTTAAGGTCATTATACATATATTAGTGATATGGAGTATGAAAGAGAAGCAATAAACAGGAAGTGGAAAGGGTAAGAAAAAATGCGCAGGGCAGGGAGGGATGATGAATTAGGAAGTAAGAAAGGACCAGGTATGAGGCATAATGAAAAGAAGCAAAATATTCACTTGAAATAAACTTTTTCCATTACCTTTTGAAATGAACTTTTAAAATGTTTATAAGTTTGTGAATGAATAAACAAATTGTGGCATATCTGAATAATAGAATGCTATTTAATAATAAAAAATGAAAACCTGGTGATACATTTAATAATGTGGATAATCTTAAATTTTTTTAATATTAAAATTTAACTTATATGACATTTTGGTCTAGACAAAACTACTGGTACAGAAATTAGATTATTGATTGCCAGAGCTGGAGATAGAGGAAGATGAGCAACAATACTTAAACTTCTTTATCCGAAGTGAAGAAATAAGATAAATAATTTGAATTTCTAAGAGTAAAATATATACTATACATGTGAGAGAGGATCAAAAAATGGAATTGTTTTTTAGAGGGTGGGCGCCTTGTAGTATAGGCTTCCCTGCTAGGTAAATGTTCTAGTAATCCACCAGCATCAGAGTACAAGTAGTGTTGTTGGCAGATGCTGCATTTGGCTTCAGTGAATTTTCTTGGGAGATTCCTTCAACTAGTTTACTCATTTCATGATCATTGATTTTCAAGCACTCCTGCCCACACAGTGCTGAGTCTTTAGCAGTTTTTGACCAAAAAAACTGACTCCTATGCCCCACCCTCCCTATTCACCCACTCTCTCCCAACCAACTTTTTTTGTTTCCCTAAATGAAAAAAGTCCTAAAAAAAAAAAAAAAATGTTTTGCTGATGTGGAAGAAGTGAAAGAAAAATCTGCAGAGACACTAAAAGTCATCAAAACTGAAGAGTTCAAAAATTGCTTTGAGCCGTGGAAAAAGCATCTTGATAGATGTATTGCATCAAATAGAGAGTATTTTGAAGGTGATTGAAGTTTAAACATGTAAGAACAAATACACAGTTTTTTTATAAATAAATTTTAAGGTTTTGTGGGTCTCCCCTTGTAGAGTAAGCATGTGAACGCAGACGTGACTATTTTAGCTCCAAAGACAGAACTAGAGTGAGAAATAGGCACATTTAGGAAAATAGAAATTTTAGCATCCTTCTCTCAGTAATGGAAGAATAAGTAGAAAAAAGCAATAAAAATATAGATCTAAATTACACTGTAGACTGCCCTGATCTCATTGACATAGTACACATGGAATCTTTGACAAATTAGAGCATATTGGAGAAAAGAACAAAAATAAACTTCAATAAATTTCGAAAGATTAATTTTTAAATTTATATTTATTTTGTGATATTAAAATCTTACAAAGTATATTCTATGAACACGACAGAATTGAAACCAGTAACAATAAAATATCCAGACAACTTCCAAGTATTTGGAAATTAAGTAACATGCTTTTAACAAACCCAGAATTTTTTTTAAAAACCTATAGAAATTAGAAAATATTTTGACTGAATGCTAATGAAAACACAAGATTAAAATTTGAAATCCAATTTAAGCCATTGCATGTGGAATTTTATAAATCCAAATGAATATATAAGAACAGAGAAAAGGTTGAAATCAAGTACTATACATTTTCCTCCAATTTAAGAAGCTTGAAGCTTACAAAGCTTAAAAAGCAAACAAAAACAAGAAATGTTGAAGATAAGAGCAGAAATCAACAAAATGGAAAAGAGGCAGGCAAAAGTGAAAATCAATTTGGAAAAAATTGCTAATCAGCATTATGGTGAGTTCTGTCAAACATTCAAGGAAGAAATAAGACCAATACAAAAACACTTTTAGGATATTGAGAACACTTCCATGCTTGTTGAGCAATGTCAGTGCAATCATGCTATCAGAACTTGACTCTCAAGAAAAGATTCCAAGAAAAGAAAGTTGTAGATCAATATCTCTCATAAAAATAGATGCACAAACCTTTAAGAGTATATTAGAAAATCAGCTTCAGGAATACATTAAAAGGTTCATATATAGTGACCAGGTAGGATTTATCCCATAAATCCAAATTTGTTTTATTATTCAAAAATTAATTACTGTAAATTACTACACTAATTGAATATAAAATTTATGTGATCATATTAATAGATAAGTAATAGCATTTTATTGAATTCAATAACCATTCCTTAAAGAATAAACAAATGCAGTAGTGGGAAACTGCCAGGAGGGGGTGGGGAAGGGGATTGGCCGTAGTGGGAATCTGCCTGAGGAAGGGAGGGCATACCTAATCAACAAGGGTACCTGCATAATGAACATTTGCATACCTAACCCTGAACTGTACACAACATCTTTAAAATAAAAAAATTAAAAGTTTAAAAAATAAGGTCTCTTGGTAAACTATAAGCAGAATAAAATTTTATTAACCTGATAAAGAGCACTTATTTTTTAAAAACCTGCAAACAACATCATACATAATGATTAAAGACCAAATGCATTTCCTCTAGAATGGAAAATAAAGCAAGCATGTCCACTTATAACATTTTTATTATTTTACTTGCCAGTGCATAATACCAAAAAAGAAACAAAGTGCATAGAGATTAGAAAATAGAAAGCAAATTATAATTGTTTATATAACATATCATAAGCAATATTTCAAAACAAAGCTAGACTTAGTAAATGAGTCTACAAGAAGAGTTTAAATCGTTCATGAAAAATCAAGTTAAAATATAAAATTTTAAGAATATTAACTTTTTTCTCAACATACACTCCATCAAGTTTAAGATGTCAGAAGCTGTCAAATGAGGGCTGTAAAATGTAATGATTTTCCATAGAAATTGTCCTTGTTTGATGAGAAATAAGCAGGAGCATCATTATGGTGGAGTAAGACTGTCTGGTGAAGCTTTTCTAAGCATTTTTCTACTGTAGCTTTTAGTAACTGTCTCAAAACACTTTTATAACAAGCATTCTTTGGACCTCCAGAAAGTCAGCATGCCAAATGCCTTGAGCATCCCAGAAAACTGTTGCTACTAACTTTGCTCTTAGTTTGTCTGTTTTTGCTATGACTGAAGCACTTCCACATTTTTGCAGTCATTGCTTTTTTTTTTTTTTTTTTTCAGTTGGAGTCTCACTCTGTCGCCCAGACTGGAGTGCAGTGGCCGCTGCTGGGCTCCTTCCGCCTCAGCCTTCCGAGTAGCCGGAATTACAGGCATGCGCTACCACGCCCGGCTGATTTTTTGATTTATTGTAGAGATGAGGTCTCGCTGCCCAGGCGGGTCTTGAACCCGCGGGCTCAGGCAATCCACTCACCTCAGCCTCCCAAAGGCGCGGGATTACAGGCTGAGCCACCGAGCCCGGCTCTCCAATCATTGCTTTGATTGTGCTTTGTCTTCAGGAGTGTATACATCTCCCCTTATTATTGAAAAAATGCTTCAGGATCTTGATCTCACTTACATAACATTTCAATCGAAAGTTCTGCTCATATCTGCAATTGATCTAGGCATAATGGTTTTAGCATCCACCAACTTGAAAGTTTGCTCAACTTTAATTTTTCCAAAAGAATTGTGTAAGATGTCTATGGTGTTGGCTATTTTTGTGCTGTTAATTGTCAGTCTCTTTCAATTAGGGTACAAACAAGTTTAATTTTTTTCACAACGGGAATGGAATATAAAGCAATGATATTTTGCTCCTTCTTAAAAAGAGTTATCCATTTGAAAATTGCTGATTTATTTGGGGCATTGACTTCATACATTTTTCATAAAGCATCCGTGATTTCACAATTCTTTGACCCAAGTTTCACCTTAAAAGTTGATTTTTGTTCTTGCTTCAATTTTAGCAGAAATCATGTTGCTCTGCCTCAGCTCTTTTCAAGGATGTCCTATCCTTCTTAGTGTGTGTTATGTCACACAATGTAAAAAATTTTAACTTAGAACACAGATCAAAATGTAAAAGTTAAAACTATAAAATCTACAGAAGAAAATAGGAGAATATCTTTGTTAACTTGGGTTCATCAAATATTTCTTAGGAAAAATAACACAAAAAGTTAATATTTTTAAAGAATTAAAAATAAATACATAAAAATATACAAAATAGACTATCAAAATTAAAACTCAGGTCACTCTATGGAAACAATACTTGCACACGTATGTTTATTGCAGCATTGTTTACAATAGCAAGAACATGGAATCAATCATGCTGCCCATCAAAAGAGGACTGGATAAAAAAATGTGGCACATATACACAATGGAATACTACGCCGCCATAAAGAAAAATAAAATCATGAACTTTGCAGCAACCTGGATGGAATTAGAGTTTATAATACTGAGTGATCTCTCACAGAAACAAAGAGCTGAGTATTACACATGTTCTCACTCATAAGTGGGCCTTGAACATCTACCGTATTACTATAAGAATAGGATTGAAAGTGGTGGGAAACTGTGGGGAGGTGGGTGGGGGGATGGGAGGTGGACTTGACAGTAGTCGATATTGGCCTGGGAAAGGGGGGTGCACACCTCATTGATTAAGGGTACCTGCATGGTAAATATTTGTATACCTAACCCTGAATTGTACCCCACAGTTTTAAATAAAAATTAAAAGAGGAAAAAATGGTCTAAATAAAAATAACCTTTTGTTTTTCAAGAGATAAAATTCTAGAATAGGAAAAACTGTTCTTTAGTGACAGAAATCAGATCAGTGTTTACCAGGTGAGGCAGGCATAATAAACTTTTCTTGAGTGATAATAATGTTCTCTACCTTAATAGATTAGTAATTATAAAATGTATACATTTGGCAAAAATCATTTGATTTACACATAAATTTTGTGAATTGCATTGCATGGAAATTGTCCTCAATAAACTTTATGTTAAAGAATTATGAAGCAGTTATGATCCAAGCACTGTGATATGTGCTGGATACACAATAATAATAGAAACATAGGGTAGCCCCTGATTTTATGAACGTTATAACCTAGTCTACTTTTATATGTATTAACTGCATTCTCTCATTTAGCCTACTCAACACTTGTAAGAAAATGTGGTCAGAAGTTTTGTTTTGTTTTGTTTTGTTTCAGAGTTGAGAAAACAGTGGTTCAGAAACATTGATTATTTTAAATCAGAGATACTATAGGACATGGCAAGGAGTTAAGCCCAGGTTTTGTGACCCCAAAGACAGCTTGTTTTCTACAAACTAAGAAACATTTTATCATTTCACAGATATCTACATAACATACACATACAGAGACATACATACACATAATTAAGCTGTAATTAATTGGAAACAGCATAGTTCAGACAGATCTATTTATATTTTAGTCCTTCCCCCATATTTTTTCATTTTATTAACTTGTAAAATATACAAACCACTTTGAGAGTCCATTGTTTTTTTTTTGTTTGTTTTTTTGTTTTGTTCTGTTTTTGTCTAGGACCAGAATAAACTACTTGTTAGAGATTATACAACTAGCCTGGCTTTTGAAATTTTGTTCTATGCCTTTCTCTATAAAGATATAAATATAAATATAAAGATATTCATGTTATTATTGCAGTGCTTGAAAATGGACACATCCTTATAGAAATGTCTATGTGTATGTGTCCATAAGAGTGCGTGTGTATCTTGGCAGCATGCAATTGTACTCAATACAACACATATCATCTAGGTAATTATATAAATCTTATTCTTTTTAATAGCTACATGCTATATTCCTTATGTACACAATTGCATTGATGCTGTTAATTTATTAGGATGTGTTATAAGATGTGTTATTTTCAAAAGGCAACTTTGAGCTAAAAAGTTACACATTTTTAATTTTAACAAATATTACCAAAGTATTGTCTACAAAGTTTTGTACAATTAGCACCCGCATAAAAATATATATGGTACAGTTCCTGAGTCATTTGCCAGCTATGATTTTTATTCCAACAAATAAAGTTATATTTGTCATGTTATGCCCACTGCAAAACCAATATCTGTCTTCTTTTTTTCCAGGCAACTGTGATCATGCTGCGACTGGACTGTGCTAAGCCATCCCTCAAACATGGACCTGGGCTCTGAGCAGAGAGATGGTGTGCCAGGATCCACAAAGCGAGACCAAGAGAAGCAGGCTTTTGCTCCAGTCTAGCAGCTCATGTGTTTACTCTTTTCCACATGTCTGAGCTAATGACTCTGCTGATCTGGAGCAGAGGATTACACTAAGCCACTCTTTGTAATGCTCGCTTGACTGAGGATGAACTTAGGATGAAATGATGTTTGTACTTTTTTTTCTTTCAGAGATTGTAAGCCATTGAGTTTGTCAAATATTTATATTGGGGAACTGTTAAGTACAAAGCACATATCTGTGTGGCTCTCTGACTCTCTATCCATATCTACTTATAAAACCCTCCTCTTTTGTCTCATACCACTATCAAAGGGTTTACAGATATAATCCATAACCAGACAGGTTATAATCTCATGGAACAAGATCCCAAATGAGGATGTTGATGTTACTTATTAAGCACACTGAGTCTACATTCAATCTTTTTAACCATAAATAGGGTTCAAATGCTCCTTATTCCTTTTTCTCTTTTTTTTTCCAGTCTCTACTCTTCTATACTTCCTCAAAGACCGTTACTTAAGCTATTATTTATCATTGAGATTGTTAGGATTCATTCTGGCTCATTTGGGTAGCATTAGTTAATCTCTAGTAAGAAATATTTTTAAACATTTATCCTGCTAATAAGAGTTATTTTATACAGAAATTATGATAGTCAATATTGTTCTAAAATCCTCTTCCTCTTAAGAAACAAAAATAGGCAGAAATAAACTTGGAGAATAAAACAGAAAATCAAATCTTTTCACATCTAGATCCATAAGTTATCGTCCCCGAATTTAAAGTGCTCCTGCAAGATTAGAGGCAGGGACATATAGCTCAAAAGATACAAGCCTGAATGAAACAAAGTTGCAGAGTAGAAATAAGTAACACAGAGTAATTTGGCAACACAGACATTTGGGTACCTTACTTTGATTTGATGGACTGGAGGAGGCTTCTCACAGGGGCTGAACCTTCAAAGATGGGCAGGACAAGAAAAGACCACAACAAAGACATCAGTGAAAGCACAGTGGTGGTAACAAGCATGGCACTTTGAAGCCTATGCTGCTTGTATACTTAAGGAGTTTCAAAATTAGAATTGGAACACTTTGTTCATAAAGACACCACTAGAAGAAACGAGAGGCTATTTTGTTAGGATAATTATGAGGACTATCATCATTTTATCAATATTTCTCAATTTTTTAGCTTAAGTTTCAGTGTACACACTGAATCTTAATATTTCCAAAGATCTTTGCACACAGAAGAGAATGATGAGCAATTTACAGTCATGGAAACACGCCACTTGGAACACACTGAGAGTGGCAAGTCTTGGCATTGTTAATTCTGACCCTGTGGCTAGAAAGTCTGAGGACACCAGTGTAGTCTCAACTAGCCCTTCCAGCTCAAAACCTTCAAGGAAATATCTTTATAAATCAGGGCCCAGTGAACCCTTGATTCCTGTACATTTAGAAGGTGCCTGGAGGCCTTGTCTGATAAACTAAGCTCTCTCTGTCCTGAGCACACAGACCAGTGTTATGACAGATGACAGGTTCAATTGCTGTTAATGCCAATGAAAAGGCACATCTCACTTTCCTTATACTTAAGGGCAGTAGGTCCCTCCCATTAACACTGTATGGGGAAAAGTATAAATAATAAAAATAAAATAATTTTTCCACAAAAGCAAAGAAGATAGTCATTTAAAATAACAAGATCATTGCTCAAATGGTTTTTTTGGTAACTAATGTAAGAACAAATGGATAAATCTGCTTGTAAAAATCAAGTGTTAACTCAGCACTTTAGTCCAGATAATGAAAATGACCCAGCAACAGGATCCTTTATTAAACACTGCTGGTCAAACAATCTCATAGTAATTCTAGAAAAAAAAAATGCTAAAAAACAGCATTTGTTTCAGATACAATCTGTGGTTGCCAATGTATACAGACTGTATAGGAAATAATGTGTTTGAAAATGCAGAAACCTGGTCAGGTATAGATGCAGAGATCTAGTCCATGGGACCACTCCATGTTTACCCTTTTGGCCTAGAATTTGACTTCATTTTTCCCTCAGCCCACTAAAGAGATGATCTTTCATTTCTCTCTTGTTTTTACTCTACATTATGTTTATACATATATGTGAGCCTATGAGTCATGAGTGCATGCATTTTACTATGTATGTGAATAAGTGGATATCAAGTGGGAGGTGGAAACAAGTTTTCAAAACTGAAAATGGGCTATCCAAGATAATCAAGCTTTTGATCTATTAAGAGAGGCTACTTCCTCACAACACTCTAATACACCCTTGTGTAGAGATCTCTTTTTTTTTTTTTTTCTTGTATCAAGTGCCATTATCAGGTGCAACTTTTGTTAACCCAGTTTCCATAAGTGCCAATTCTGAGAATTAAATGGGTATAGGCCAAGCCCTGGAGCTGAGAGGATGTACAATATTATCCTTACCTTCAAACAATTTGCCAAATGAACAAGAATATGTTCCATTAGCCGTTACACTCTTCCATGGAGGGAAAAAAAAAAGTGTGGATAATTAAATTTACTTTTTCTTCCTTCTCCATGTTCTTTCTTGTCCTCTGGTTTCTTGTACTGAAAAGATTCTCTTCCTCCCACTGGTTGACTTAATGTTGTTTCTTATGGACAATGTGATTTTGATGGTCTTGCTACTCAGTAAAATTAAAATCATATATTCTTAGACGGCATTTAAACATCACCTTGGAAAATAGAAAAGGTGTTTTTTAATACCTTTTTAATCATAGAACTTGAAAACTAGGGGGAAAACTTGGAAATGATCCATTTGTGCCACATTCCAGGTGGTTTATTGAAAGATAATACTAAATATTTGTGGCAAGACTTGTACAAAGAACAAGTAAATTCTATTTATTTATCATTTAAGAATTTTGTCACTCTTATTTATCCTGTCTTACATCCATCCATGAATTTAAAGAGTATTTGACTGCTTACCTATGAATATTACAACAGATGCTGTAAAATAGTATGTGTACATTAAGATCATTAAGGGAAGGCTTCCATCTTCAAGAAGTTCAGTCCTCAATTGAGGATATGAAAATAACAGTTATCGTACACCTAGACAGGTACATGAGAGTTATAGCAAATCACTTGTTTCTAACCATAACTCTACTAGGAAAAAATTCCTACAAAAAGAGTGCACAGAAGCCGGGCTCAGTGGCTCAGCCTGTAATCCTGCGCCTTTGGGAGGCTGAGGTGAGTGAATTGCCTGAGCCCGCGGGTTCAAGACCTGCCTGGGCAACTTGGCGAGACCTCATCTCTACAATAAATCAAAAACTAGGCGGGCGTGGTAACGCGCACCTGTAGTTCCAGCTACTTGGAAGGCTGAGGCGGAAGGATCGCCGGAGCCCAGCGGGTCGAGGCTGTAGTGGTCCGGAGCAGCCACTGCACTCTAGTCTGGGTGACAGAGTGAGACTCCAACTCAAAAAAAAAAAAAGAGCGCACAGAGATCAAAGACATTTATAGTTAAAAGTTTTAAGAAATATAAATACTCATCATTGATCATAAAAGTATTTACTATCCTTTATGAGCAAAACAGAGCCATCAAAAGTAATTGAAGTTCAATTAAAGTTCTATATGTTTTTATGAGTCAGGTATGTGACAGAATATTTTGGCAGCAAAACTTATTATAGAATGTTTACCTTGGGGAAGTCATTTCAAGACAGCCACGTTCTGTGTGAAATAAAAGAAATAGGTTTGATGTCTGTGCTAGACAGAATAATGGCCCCAAAGATATCTATATCCTAATCCCCAGGAATATGTTATATGACATGGCATGGCAAAGAAGAAATAAAGTTTCAAGGGAAACTAAGATTGATAAAATATGACCTTAATATAGCGAGATTATTCTGGATTATATGGATGTACCCAATGTGATTCCAAGGGTCCTTAATTGTAGGGAATGGAGGCAGAGAAGACAGTGGCAGAGTAAGGCAACCTGAGACTCCAGCAGCCATTGCTGGCTTTGAAGATGTAAAGAGTCAGAATCCAAGAAAAACAAGCAGTCTCCAGAAACTGCAAAAGGTAAAGAAATAAATATGTTCCTGGAATCTCCAAAAGGAATGCAAAAATCAATGCTGACTGTAACTCAGTGAAACTGATTTTAGATTTTTTATTTCCAGAATATTATGATAATAAATTTGTGTTAATTTAAGTCACTACATTTGTGGTAATTTGTTACAGTAGTGATAGTAAACTAATACAGTATTCAATGATCTTTACAGGATATGATGGCAGTTATCCTCAAACAACACAAATTATCACTCACTCACTCTCTTTCCCTCTCTCTTTCTTTCTCTGTCTCTAATTTTCCATCCCTCAATCTCTCAGTGCCTAAAATCTTTGAAAACTTCCTTCATTCACCCCTGCCTTGTTTCATTCTTTCTCACACATTTTCTCATTTTAAGCCTCTCATTTTTCTATTCTACATTAGCCATATTCCATTAGAAATTAATAATATCTGTCTTTGTTCCTCTTAATTCTCCCTTTTACCCATTCTCTTAATAAATATGACAAGATCCAGTAACCATGAAAACAAATATTAAATAGTCAGGCTAGTAAGAAGTTGTGAATAGCAATATTTATTTACTTACGGATTTACTTCTCTCATCAAGTTTTTTTTCTGAAGAACCTAGTTAAAATAAGAGAAAATTATGCCTGTTTTATCAGGATCATGCAAGGTTACAACTAATTTGTGAATAATTACTGATAATACAGAAGATGATCAAAACACAAACATTAATGAAAGCTATTTATTTCAGTTCAAGTCTGATATCTTAAAATCAACATTTTCAATCCTTATTTAAATTATTTCTATTTAGCAGCAAAATATATATTAAAGAACAAAAGGAATAAAAAATAAATATAAAAGGATTCAGAAAAATCATTCAGTTCTATAAATAATACACTTTAAATATACTTGAATTAGCCAGTCAGTTGAATTTATCAAAATTCAATATTCAGTTAAGCTGAAAACTAATCCTGTTTCAAACACATTTTAATGTGCATTGAAGAAAAAAGAGATGACTGCGAGTATGTGGAAGCCCATCTGAATATGCATTCAGTATAAACTAATGGCAGCTGGGGCTTTCAATGCCAATGGGTAAGTGTTCTATAGAAAACATTTTCATCCTTTTTTAATAAAAAGGTTTTTTCTCACATTTAATACAGACATAATCATAAAGAAAATTTCAAAGAATTCATTGCAGAGTACATTCTTAGAAAATCTATCAGGTTTTAAAATTCCCACTCGTGTGTGTGTGTGAGAGAGAGTAGAAGACATATGTACTTAATACAAACAGGTTGGGCTACAAAAGCTTAATTTCAAGCAGTCATTTGAGACTCAAAATATTGCTCCTTGTGACTTGATTTCTTAACTGGAAAAATAAAAGTATATTTAACCCACAATACACTAAAACAGTAGGTTTTATCTAGGGAAATTTTTTTAAACGTCGCAATTCTGGGACCAAATGACAAAGTTGTTCAGTAACTATTTTGCCTTCTGACACATCCATGCATTTGAAAAGGTGCAACATACTGAGTATCTCAGATTTGAAAACATATGAATATCCATTAGTAACCTGTGCTTGAATGTTAGCGATATGAATGAAGAAAATTTCATGCATGCTTAAGGAATGTATGACTCCAACCCTGATAACTTTAGCTCTTCCCACAATAACCTTTTGTCAAAACAAGGCAAACCATCATCAATACATTCCAACAGACCTTCTAGAAACAAGTGGGGACCCAAAAATCCTTAAATTTATTTATTAAAAAATTATGTATTTGTTCTTACATGTTTAAACTTTAGTCATATTCAAAGTATTCTCCATTTGATGCACTATACCAGAGATGCTTTTTCTACTACTCAAGACAGTTTTTACACTTGTCAATTTTGATGCTTTTTAGTGCTTCTGCCATTTTTTGTTTCACCTCTTTCACATTGGTAAAACATTTGTCTTTGAGGACCTTTTTCATCTGGGGAAAAAATAAGCCACTCTGGGTGAGATTGGGCAAATAGGGAGGGTGGGACATGGGGTTATCATGTGGTTTTTCATCAAAAACTGCGGAACACTGAGTGGGGTGTGAGGGGTGCATGTTTATAGTGAAAGATCTAATCACCTGTTTGCCACAAAAAAATTCACTGAAGCCAAATGCAGCCTCTCACAACATCGCTAGCTGATACACTGATGCCAATGGGTTCCTAGAACATGTATCAAGAGGGGGAAACCTGTACTACAAGGATTCTGCACACAAAAGATAATTCCGATTTTGATGGTGGTTATCTCTCATACATTATTAATTTATTTACTCATTCAGTAAACCAATTTATTGTCAACTAAGTGAAAGGTTTTTCTTCTTGCAATAGCCTTGGAATAAAATATTATTGTCTCCATTTCACAGATGAGGAAAGTGAGACACAGCATTTTAATAGCATGGCTAATTTTCTGTGACTCTGAATGTGCCATCTCTCTTAATTTTCACAATAGTCTTATGACGTCAATAATTTTATTCCCCTTACTGCAATGAAGAGCAAATGGAGGATTACAGAATTTAAGAAACTGGCCAAAGATTACATAGCAGTGTAATAACGTAGCTAAAAGTCGGTCCTGAATTTTGTTTGATTCCAGATCGCAAACTCTTAAACTCTATGTTTAATGGAAAATGACTAAGAAATAAAGCTGGGGTTTTAACTCACATTTCTTACTCCAGATCCTGATGATCAGTTTGATAAAGGAGATAAGATTTGTAACCCAAGTATTATGATAAAATATGGAAAGTGCCATAATCAATGTGTGAAATGTTAAAGCAGGGTAGGCTTTGCCAAACAGGTTTATTGAGCTGAGAGTTCAAGATGAATTTAAGTTAAACAGGAGACAAGTACAGAGAATGGCATTTTGGCTGAGAAAAGATGTGTCCCAATAGTAGCACAGGTACTTGGAGGTACCTACATATTCAGGGAACCACAAGACTTCATGTATAATTAAAACATAAAATTTGTACTTGCAAGTGGTGGGAAATTAGGCTGGAAACATAAGATCAGCTTACACTATCCTTCTATTAAGTTGATGATTTTTTGCAGTGAAAAAATAGCTAATTTACCTAGTAAGAGTCAATGGATTTTCACCTTTATTTTGAAGAATATGACAAATCATGCCTATGCAATGTAATCAGTCTTTTTTTCTTCTTTAACAAACTGCACATTAAAAAAATTGAAGTTCAACATAGATAGAGGGTACTGCATAGGTAGCAGACACATTTTGCTGAATTCTTCACTTATTCACATATGGGTACCCAGATAAGTCCAAGAAACTAAATTGGCCAGCCCTCTAGAAGTTGTCTTGTGCACTTCTCAGCTACTATTCCTATCTCAGGGTGAGGCAAATTCACAGCCTGATATCTAATACCTTGTGCGAATTTTGCTCACTTGTGTAATATGTGTGACTGAGATAATACTGTGCATTCTTTTTGTGTCGTGTTTCTCTCATTTAATATTGTGTTTGAGAACCATCTTTTAAAGTTAAGTTTAAAAAAAGTTAAGTATATAATGCACTGAAATTATTTCTTAAAATTAAGATAGAATGAAAACATTGAAGTGAAAAACAGTTCTATCTCCCAACCCAGTTTTTCACCTCTCTTCCCCAAAGATAACCAATGTTACCAATTTCTTGATCATCTTTGGAGAGAAATTTTATGCAAAAAAAGGCCTCTGGACATATTAACTTTTTTATCCCCACATAAGTGATGGCATATACCACATGTAGAAATAAAATTCTCAGGAGATGTGCTT
This sequence comes from Cephalopachus bancanus, assembly GCA_027257055.1. Classification (NCBI taxonomy): domain Eukaryota; kingdom Metazoa; phylum Chordata; class Mammalia; order Primates; family Tarsiidae; genus Cephalopachus; species Cephalopachus bancanus. The sequence continues at coordinate 1,136,368 of JAPVLO010000243.1, read as the reverse complement.
TCTACGTATTTCCTGAGTCAGCCTATTTTTTCCATCCCTGTTGTTATTATTCAATTAATTTTTTGAAAAGTACAGGGCTGTTAGTTTAAAAGACTTTCACTCACTTTGTGTTCTTGTATTTCATTGTGATTAGATTCAGCTTGCATGTATTTTTGGCAATAATAATACAAAAGAGATATTGTATTCTTCTTAGTGAATCATATTAGGAGGCACCTTATCTTGGTTTATGCCATTACTAATAAATTGAATATCAGCCAGTTGGCTAAGGTGGAATTAACCAAGGTCCTGCCAAATTACCAATTTTCCTTTTGTGATTAATACTTAATCTGTGAGGAAATTCTTTGAGATAATGTATAACCTTGTTCATTATCAGATATTCACTGAAAGGTTTTAACATCCACATGATTTTTGCATTAATCAGTCATAATTGATGACTAGAAAATATTAAGTTTATTTGTATTGTCCTCAAGGTCTGCTGAACTCTGGATTGAGGCTGTGTCAGTCAGACTACATGGTTTTTGACTATGTGGTGGCTCTTGCATCTGCCTGCATCTGAAGTCCTGTTTACCATCTGCAGAAGGCTCAGACTGAAGTCTGAGCAGAAGATTATATTCCCAGAAAGAGTGAGAGTGAGATTTGAGGCCCAGGCTAATGACATCAAATACATTGAATTTGTCTCTGTGTCCATTTTGTTCTGGCTCCATAGAAATAAGATGGTTACTAGTAAGGTCTGTGCCGTCTTGTATAGTTTCCAGGCTTTGAACTCTCTTATCTCAGATGTCTAGTCCCTGACCTTGTCTTTTTTTCCAAGGTCTTATCAGAGTCTCCTCATTTTTCTGAACATGGAATCCAGATCTTCAATTTTAAAACCAAATATGGACTCTGGACTCTGGAACCCCAAATTCTTTAGCAAGTTGTTCTATGAAATAAATCCCAGGGTTAGAGTTGTTCATAAATTCCTAGATAATAGTGTGTGACTGGAAGGAGTTGTAAGTGGTAGGACACTGTCTATCTCCTCTATTTGAGATCTCCTCTTTAGTGTGTTTTGGCCTCAACTTGCTTTCAATGCCTCCTTAGTTCAAGCATTTTCTTTTTTTCTTTTTAATCAATATTTCTTATTATGGTTTTGTGGGGTACAGTTAAGGGTTAGGTGTACAATTATGTTTCATTCAGGCACCCTGTTGATAAGAGGTGTTTTCCCATCTCCAGACAGATATTTGCTACTGGTAATCCCATCACCCCCCCCATAGTTTCCCAGTACCGTCAGTCATTTTCTTATAGTATTACATTGGATGTTCAAGGTCCATTATACGAGTGAGAACATGTGATACTTGGATCTTTGTTTCTGTGAGAGGTCACTCAGTGTTATAGACTCTAGCTCCATCCAGGTTGCCGCGAAATTCATGATTTTGTTCTTTTTTATGGCTGCATAGTATTCCATCGTGTATATGTACCAAATTTTTTTAATCCAGTCCTCTTTTGATGGGCAGCATGGTTGTTTCCAGGTTCTTGCTATTGTGAACAACGCTGCAATAAACATTCGTGTGCAGGTATCTTTTTTATAGAGTGATTTGTGTTCTTCAGGGTATATTCCCAGTAGGGGGATTGCAGGGTCATATGGAAGGTCAATTTTTAGAGATTTTAGGAATCACCACACTGCTTTCCACAGAGGTTGCACTAGTTTACACTCCCACCAACAGTGTAGAAGTGTTCCCTTTTCACCACACCCTCTCCAGCAGCTGTTATTTTTTGAGTTGTTGATAATTGCCATTCTGACTGGAGTTAGGTGGTATCTTAGTGTGGTTTTGATTTGCATCTCCCTGATGATTAGTGAGGTTGAGCATTTCTTCATGTGTTTGTTGGCTGCTTGGATGTCTTCTTTTGTGAAGTCTCTGTTCATATCTTTTGCCCATTTTATAATGGGGTTGTTTGTTTTCTTCTTTTCAGTACATTTCAGTTTCTTGTAGATCCAGGATGTTAAGCCTTTGTCAGACCTGGAGTTGGCAAATACTTTTTCCCAGTCTGTAGGCTGTCTCCCTGCTCTCTTGATGGTTTCTTTGGCTTTGCAGAAGCTTGTCAGTTTAATAAGATCCCATTTATCTATCTTCTCTCTTATGTCCTGTGGGTTTCGGGTTTTGTACAGGAATTGGATGCCAGTTCCGATTTCCATGAGAGTATGTCCTTCCTTTTCTAAGGTTCTTATGGTTTGAGGTTTTACATTTACGTCTCTGATGCATTTGGAGTTAACCTTTGTGCATGGGGATAGATAGGGGTCCTGTTTCAATCTTCCGCATGTGGTCAGCCAGTTTTCCCAGCACCATTTACTGAATAGGTTCTCCTCTCCCCAGTGGTAGGTGGTGGGGGCTTTGTCGAAGATGAGTTGGTTGAGAAATTGATGTTTTGCTTCTGGAATCTCAATTCTGTTCCATTGATCTATATGCCTGTTCCTGTACCAATACCAAGTTGTTTTGATGATTGTAGCTTTATAGTAAAGTTTGAAGTCTGGTAATGTGATACCACCTGCTTTGTTTTTTTTTGCTGAGGATTGTTCTGGCTATTCTTGGACGTTTGTGTTTCCATATGAATTCCTGTGTTGTTTTTTCTAGGTCTGAGAAGAATGTTGTTGGTAATTTAATGGGTATTGCATTGAATTTGCAGATTGCCTTAGGTAAGATGGACATCTTCACAATGTTGATTCTTCCGATCTATGAACATGGGATATTTTTCCACTTGTTCATGTCATCTTTGATTTCATTGAGCAGTGTTTTGTAATTTTCATTGTAAAGGTCTTTCACATCTCTGGTTAGGAAGATGCAAAGGCATTTCATTTTTTTTGTGGCTATTGTGAATGGAATTATGTTTTTTATTTGGGTTTCTGTTTGTTTATTATTGGTGTAGAGAAATGCGATTGTCTTTTGTACATTTATTTTGTACCCTGAGACTTTGCCAAAGGCATTTATCAATGTAAGGAGGCCTTTGACAGATTCTCTTGGGTTTTCAAGGTACACAATCATATCATCTGCATAGAGAGATAACTTGACTTCCTCTTTTCCTATTTGAATACCTCTGATTGCCTCCTCTTCTCTGATTGCTCTAGCCAGGACTTCCAATACTATGTTGAACAGGAGTGGAGAGAGTGGGCATCCTTGTTTAGTTCCAGTTTTCAGGGGAATTGGTTCCAATTTTGTCCATTTAGGAGTATGCTGGCTGTGGGTTTCTCGTAGATGGCTTTTACTATTTTGAGGTATGTTCCCCATATGCCTAGATGTTCAAGGGTTTTTATCAAGAAGGGGTGCTGGATTTTATCAAAAGCTTTTTCTGCATCTAACGATATGATCATGTGGTTTTTGTTTTGACTTCTGTTGATGTTTTATGGTTTTATGGTTTTACAAATGTTGAACCAGCCTTGCATCCCAGTAATGAAGCCTACTTGGTCATGGTGGATGATTTTTAGATGTATTGCCGAATCCGGTTTGCTAGGATCTTGTTGAGAATTTTAGCATCTATGTTCATCAAAGATATTGACCTGTAGTTCTTTCTTTGTTGGATCTTTACCTGGCTTGGGTATCAATGTGATGTTGGCTTTGCAAAATGATTTGGGGAGAGTTCCATCTTTTTCAATCGCCTGGAATACCTTCAGTAGGATTGGTATCAGCTCCTCCTTTAATGTCTTGTAGAATTCTGCTGGAAAGCCATCTGGACCAGGGCTTTTTTTGTAGGAAGTTTTCTTATTATGTAGTCAATTTTCTTGATTGTTATTGGTCTATTTAGGGTCCCAATTTCTTCTTGTTCCAACCTAGGTAGGTTGTGTGATGTCAGAAAGTCCTCCATTTCCTTAAGGTTTTCAAGTTTGTTTCCATACAAGTGTACGTAGCAGTCTCTAATGATCTTTTGTATTTCTTCAGGGTCAGATGTGACTTCATCTTTTATGTTTCTGATTGTGCTTATTTGGTTTTTTCTTGTTTTTTCTTGGTCAGTCTAGCTAGGGGACCATCAATCTTGTTTACCCTTTCGAAGAACCAGCTTTTTGTTTCATTGATTTTTTTGTATTATCTTTTTGTCTTCTATGTCCTGCATTTGGGCTTTTATTTTGGTGATCTGGATTCTTCTGCTGAAATTAGGGTTTTTGTGGTCTTGCTTTTTCCAGCTTCTTTAGGTGGCTTGTTAGGTTGTGAATTTCTGTTCCTTCCATTTTCTTCATGTGTGTTTGTAAGGATATAAATTCCCCTCTTACTACAGCTTTCAGGGTATCCCAGAGATTTTGGTAAGATACTTCTTCATTTTCATTTGTTTCCAGGATCTTTTGATCCCTGTTTTGATTTCATCATTGACCCAGGAGTTGTTTAGCATCATGTTGTTTAGTGTCCATGTCTTTGTGGGTTTTGGGGTGACCTTGTTGGTGTCAATGTTTATTTTTATTCCACTGTGGTCCAAGAAGGTGTTTGGTAGAATTTCAGTCCTTTTAAATTTGCTTATGCTTGATTTATGGCCAAGTATGTGGTCAATCTTAGAATATATTCCATGTGGTGATGAGTAGAATGTGTATTCTGTGGTCTTTGGATGGAGCATTCTGTAGGTATCAATTAAGTCCATTTGGTCCAAAGTCACATTGACGTTCTGGTTCTCCTTGCTGATTTTTTGTCCTGATGATCTGTCTAGGGTTGTGAGTGGGGTATTAAAGTCCCCAGTTATGATAGTGTTAGAGTCAATATCTTTCTTTAGTTTTCCAAGAAGTTGCTTTATGAAAGTTGGCGCACCTATGTTGGGTGCATATATGTTTAGGATAAATATATCTTGTTGATGGATTGAGCCTTTTATCATTATGTAGTGGCCTTCTGTATCTTTTTTGATTTTTAATAGCTTGAAGGGTATTTTGTCCGAAATTAAGATCGCTACTCCTCCTTTCTTTTGTATTCCGTTTGCCTGAAAGTTTGTTTCCCATCCTCTTACTTTGAGTCTGTGGGTGTCCTTTCTAGTGAGGTGAGTCTCCTGAAGGCAATAGATTGTTGCCTGATGATATTTTATCCATTTTGCCATTCTATGTCTTTTCAGTGGTGCATTTAGTCCATTTACATTTAGGCTAATAATAGAAATGGAAGAGTTGATCCCTGTAATAAGGTACTTACAGAGTTGTTCCTGTTTATTTGTTGTCTTTCTTTGGGTTTTGGAGTTGGTTCATGTGTGTTTTTAATCTTTTGCCTGTACTCTTGTGAAGAATGCTGTTGTTTATTTTTTTTTTCGTTTTCTTCTGTGTTCAGTACTTTCTTAAGTGCTTCTTGTAGAGGTGGTCTGGTGGCAGCGTAGGTTCTTAGGGATAGGATGTCTGGAAAAGATTTCAATTCTCCCTCACTAATGAAGCTTAGTTTGGCTGGGTAGGTTATTCTTGGTTGAAAGTGTTTCTCTTTTAGAACTTTGAAGATAAGGCTCCAGGCTCTCCTGGCCTGAAGGGTTTCTGTGGATAAATCTGCTGCTATTCTAATTGGTTTTCCCTGGTAGGTAGTCTGGCCTTTTTGTCTTGCTGCCTTTAGGATTTTTCCTTTCATAGCTACTTTGTTTAGGCGAATTATTATGTGTCTGGGAGTTGGTCTTCTCATTTGTTGTCTTGCAGGGGTTCTCTGAATCTCTTGTGTTTGAATTTTTTCATCCTTAATGAGATGAGGGAAGTTTTCTTGAATGATTTCATGAAATGTTTGTTCCAGTGTGGCTTCTGCTTCTCTCTCTGCCTCAGGAAGGCCAATTACTCTTAGGTTTGGTCTCTTGAAGTGATCATTCATCTCTTGCAGGTTTTGTTCTGTCTTTTTGAGCTTCTTTTCTATGCTTTTGACAGTTTGGGTTAGTTCTGTGTTTTGGTCTTCAAGCTCTGAGATTCTTTCTACTGCTTGGCTGATTCTGCTTTCTATGCTTATTAGTCTGTTGTTCATTTCCATCACAGTATTCTTTACTGCTGTCATTTCTGACATCAGTTCCTTCCTATTTTCCTCTTGTCTCTCCTCAATTTTTTTAATTCTCTCCATTAATGTCTTGATGTCTAGGTTTGTTTCATGTAACCAGTCATTCTGGGGACTCTTCATTGCCTGTGTTCCAGAATCTGTTTTCTCAGTGTCTGATTTCCCAGGAGTCTGTGTAAGACCTATATTCTTCTTTTGGTTTTTCTACATTTGTGCGGTTTTTCCCCCTCCCTACTTTTTCCTTCCCTCCACGTCACCGTCTTCTTTAATTCTGTTATTCAGGGGTGAAGGGATTGGTTTTACTTCTGTTTGTTCAATCTCCTATTCTTTATGTATGTCCTCTTACTTTGTTCAATTCTGAAGTTGCACTGTAGGTTGGAGGTGGTCCTTTTTGTCGTTTTGAGATGTACTTAAGGGGAGAGCTGTGATTCAAAATCTTTCTGCAGGTCCTGGTATTCGCTGACAGGCATGTGGATAATGTGGAACACACTTCTCACTGCCCTGGAATCTGTCCGTGCAGTGGGGCTGTAGGTTTACTCCATGAAATAAAATGTGGTTAGCAGAGGGGAGAGAATGGAGCAGATAGTTGGTTGAAGAGGGGAGTCGAGAGATAGAGAAGTAAGGGGGGAAACAAACGAGTGTGCCAACAAATAGAGAGAGAGGCCTATACTGAAACAGATAAAAACAATAGACCACAGCTACAGATGAACCAACTCTCATACAAAAAAATAAAAATAAAACATATAGTGATGCTAACATACAAGCTAACCAGCCACCTTGTTAGTGTGCTGTTCCTCTATACAAAGATATGGCTTACAGAGAGAAGAAAAGAGAAGAAAAGGAAAAGGAAAAAAGAAAAAAGGGAACAATACAGTAGGAATAGAATTAAGTCATTAAGCTAATAGAATCAATGAAGCACACTCTGAAACATTTCGTTTAAGTCCCATGTCCTTTCAGGTCTGATTTCTAGTTTTCTTTTCAAGCTGGTAAATTAGTTTGCATTTAGGGTCAGTTGCCCCTGGTCTGCTGTGAAGGACAGCTCAGATTAACCACCGTTCAGCACTCTGGTCTATGTCTTTATCAAGCTTGTTTCTCCCGTTTCGGTGTTGTTACCTTGAATCGCCAGCAGGTAGTGCTATCTCATCTGCTCACCCCAGAGGGGGTGGGGCCGGACAGGAACAAGATGGCTGCCTGCCTCTGAGCAAGCAACAGGAGCCTTACACCAGGCGGGCAGGCAGGACAGTCTCGGACGCAGGAGAGGTGGCAGCAATCCCAGCAGATCTTCCCTGAAGGGGTTTGGTGTGGATCACCTCTGGCCCGGTGGTGTGATGTGCTACCTGTCGCAGAGGCCGCGGCAGAGGTGGCGACAGCAGCAGAGGTGGGGGGAGAGGCTGCAGCGGCAGCAGCACTATTTGCACCGCAGTAACTGTCCAATCTGTTGCGATATCCCAGCAGTGGCAATGGCCGAGCTCTGTATGAAGAGCAGGTTGTGATGTTGGGGTCCCCAGCCCCCGGGGCGAGAGTCAGAGACCCACTGCAGATCTCCTTTGCAGAGGGCTTCAGACATCGGGTTGCCCTGTTGCCATCTTGCCGCTTCCCAAGCATTTTCTGAAATAAGTGATTCACTCTTCACTTCTGAAGTCAAATCTGGATTCTAGATTAGATTTTCTTCAGTGTTGATTACTAAAGAAAGTTTTTATTTGGTAACACAACCTAGGTAAGGTTTTTGTTGAATAAGAATTTTTATTGATCTGTAAATTTGGTGCTACTTCACCTATGATTTGTTGCTATGGCCTTGTTTGGAGAGTATCCTAAAGTAGTCCATGTTGGAAGAGAGTCCTGGTGTCTAAGGATTCAAACAAAACTCTGGGATTAGTTTTTATTTGTGTGCAAAAGCCTGAAGAGTACCTATGAGACAAGATTAACTTTCTTAAGAATTTGTTGGGAAATCAGAGAAAGACGTGATTGGTTCACATGAAAATTGTCAATTTAGCTATAACACAATTTAGAAAGGGGGAAACCTAGCTCTGCTCACTGATGCATGTACAAGATGAGATGCTGACAGTGGAATTGTGTATTTATGATAATTTTGCTATTGCAGGGCAAGGGAGGCCATCTACCAGGGAATTGCAGTAATTAGATGAGGAAAGTGATTGTTCCATAAAACTCAGCTAAAATGTTACAGTGGAGCAGAAAGAAATGAAGAATAAAGAGTATTTCCCAAATCAGAAAAGATTGTTTTATTGTTGACTTTACAAGCATAGTTAGGATGTTAAATTGGAGGCAAATCTAGCTGGAATGCAGTAACATACCAAATTTGGCCATCAAATTAATTCTGTCGTAATGAAATGTGAAATTTGACTGAAATGAAGAGGAATTGTATTTAGGTTGCTTATGCTGGTGGCTTTCAATTATAACATAACATAATTCACATCCTTTTGTAAAACATAAAAATAAATGCTGAGCAAACAGATGCAACTACTGAGCAACAACAACCCAACAACAACAACAAAAGAATTGCCAATCCAGAGAATCTAAGGCCTACCTGAGAGGTGATCTGAAAGATGAGGGGATCAAAATGGATAATTTTTAAATGTCCTTTACAGCTTTACTGTAAATAACTATAAATATAAATTTAGGTCTTAGGAGGGATCAACATGTCATGACATGCAATAAAGTATTAAAGTTGGCAAATGATTTACTTCTTTATAAGCTAGACAGGTTCAGAATTATTCCTGAAATGATGTCATGCTTGCTCAACTGATTTTGACTATGCTTTCTTAAGATGGAAAGAAACTGGAAAAATTGTTGCTAGCATCTTACTTAGTCTATGTAACCAAGGGTGCCATTGGAGAAGCTGGGATATGTATGCCACTCACTTATGTTTTAGTCCCCAGAATGCAGTAAATAAAACTTCTGAGATTGTTTAGAGGACTCCTTTCCATCCTTTTATCAAGTTCTTTCTTTAAGAAGGAAGGAATGGCCATATTCTTATGCATTATATTTTGACTTATCTTCATGGGAGTGTTTGAGACAGTGCTATGGCTTGAATATTTGTCCCCCTAAAACTTATGCTGCACTTTGATTCCAATGTTGAAGATGGAGCCTAATAGGAGGTGTTTGGCTCATCGAGGTGAATCCTTCATAAATAGATTAATGTCCTACCTGGAGAGGGTGTGAATGAGTTCTCCCTCTATTAGTTCCCAGGAGAGCTGATTGTTAAAAAGAGTCTGTCACCTCTTGCTTCCTCTCTGGCCATGTTATCTCTGTAAATGGCAGCTTCCCTTCCCTTTCTGTCATGGGTGGAAGCAGCTCGAAGCCCTCACCAGAAGCAGAAGATTGTGCCATGTTTCTTAACAGACTGCAGAAACATGAGCCATATAAACCTCTTTTCTTTATAAACTACCCATTCTCAGGCATTTCTTTATAGAAACAATAAACAGACTAAGCTATAAAATTGGTACTGAATAGTGGAATGTTGCTTTAAAAATACCTGAAAATATGGAATCAGGTTTGGAAATGGGTAATGGGTAGAGGTTGGAAAAGTATGGAGAGTTCAGAAGACTAAAAGATGAGAGAAAGTCTGGTAATGGTAATTCTTACAGATTGGTTAAATTGTTGTGACCAAAATGCTGCTGATAGATATACAGACCATAAAGGACAAGCTGACAAGGTCTACAATGGAAATGAATAATTTCTTGGGAACTGGAGAAAAGATCACACTTGTTACACCATAGTGAGGAACTTGGCTACATTGTATTTGTGCCTGAGGGCTTTGTGGAAGGCTGAAGTTTAGAATAATGACCTAGAATAACTAGTGGAAGAAATTTCTAGTCAATAAAGCTTTCAAGAAGTGCTTGGCTGCTTTTAATAGTTTACAATCAGATATGGCAGCAAAGGAATGATCTAAAGATGGAATTTATAATTAAAAAGTTAGAAGAGCTAGGCTTGGTGGCTCAGCCTGTAATCCCGCGCTTTGGGAGGCTGAGGTGAGTGGATTGCCTGAACCTGCGGGTTCGAGACCCACCTGTGCTGCGCAACCTCATCTCTACAATAAATCAAAAAATCAGCCGGACGTGGTAGCACATGCCTGTAATTCCAGTTACTCGGAAGGCTGAGGCGGAAGGATTGCCGAAGCCCAGCAGGTCGAGGTTGCGGTGGCCGGGAGTGGCCATTGCACTCCAGTCTGGACAACAGAGTGAGACTCCAACTCAAAAAAAAAAAAAAGTTAGAAGAATGTAAGAATTTGAAAAGTATGCAATTTAGCCTCATACTAGAGAAGGAAGAAACATTTTCAGGAGAGCGATCCACAATTGCTGATGAGCAACCGCTTGTTCCAGAGATCAGCATAATTAAATGGGAGTCGGTGACTAATAGTCAAGAAAATGAGAGTAATGCCCATAGGCATTTCAGAAATCTCTGAGGCTGCCCTTCTCATCAAGAGCCCAGATGCCTAGGAGAACGAATGGTTTCAGAAACCAGGCTTAGAGTACCACTACCCTGCACTCGGGACGCTGCTTCTGCATCCTCATTGTTTTGGCTCCAGACACAGTTCAGAAATATCTTATTATGGCTTGAGCCACTGCTCTGGATTGTACAAGCAGTAAACCTCAATGGAATTCATGTGGTATTAAGTCTTCAGGTGCCCAGAATGCAAGACTGGTGGAAGTGTGTCAGTTTCCCCTAGATTGTAAAGGATGTATTAGAAAACCTCAATGTCCAGGCAGAAGTCTGTAAGAGGAGCTGAGATTCTCCAAAGAGTACCCACAGAGTCAATGCCGAGTAGACCCATGAAAGAGTGGTCACCATGGGGATTCCAGAATTATTAATCCACTTGTAGTGTGTAACATCAGCCTGGAAAAACCACAAACATTCGACTGCAACCTATGAGTGCAGCCACATGGGCTGTGTCCAGCAGAGCAATGGGAACAAGGATGCCCAATGCCTGAGAATCTATCTTACACACCAATGTACCCAGGATACAGGACATGAAGTAAGGGGAGATTATTTTTGAGCTTTAAGATGCAATGTCTCTCCATCTAGGTTTCGATCTTGCATGAGCCTATTACCCCTTTCTTTTGTCCTATGCCTCCCTTTTGGAATGGAAATGTTTACCCATTGTCTGTACCACAATTGATATTAGAAGTAAATAATGTGTTTTCAATATTACCGGCTCATGGCTAGAAAGAACTTGCCTTGAGTCTCAAATGAAATGTTAGACTTTTGAGTTGATGTAAGAACAATTTAAGAATTTTGGGGACTATTGAGAAGGAATGATTGTATTTTGCAAGGTGAGAGGCACATAAATTTGGGGGGATTAGAGGTGGAATGCTATAGTTTGGATGTCTTTCCAAACTTCGTGTTTCAATTTGATTCCAGTATTGAAGGCGGGGCCTGTTGAGAAGTGTTTGGGTCATGGAAGCAGACCGTTTATGAATTCCCTCTTGGTATGGAGAGGTGGTGAGTGAATTCTCCCTCTGTTAGTTTCTGTGATAGCTCTTTGTTAACAAGAGCACAGCACATCCTTCTGTCTCTCTTGCTTCTTCTCTTGCCTGCAATCTCCACCCCTGCTAGTTCTCCTTCCCTTTCTTCCATGTGTAAAAGAACCTGAGGCCCACAGCAAAGACAGATGCTGTTACCATGCTTCTTGGACAGCATGAAGAATCATGAGCAAAGAAAAAACCAAAAAAACTCCTCTTTTCTTTATAAATTACCCATCTTCAGACATTTCTTTATAACAACACCGCATGAACTAAGACAGGCTATTAAGCCTCATTCAAAGTTCATTCCTCAGACACTCAGCAAGGAAAAACAAACCAGCAAACATTAATTATGCCTTCCACTGTAACTTTTTACAATGATAGCATGTTAAATGACTACTTTTTGTGTAGATTGAGTTAAATAAAATACATTATTAAAATTAATTCTTTTTTGTAACATGCTTACTAAAATTTTTAAATTATATATATGGGCTACATTATTTTTCTATTAAACCATACTGATCTAGGCAATCTACAGAGGAGCACACTGGTCACTATTTTGATGATAACATGCTTTCTGCAACTAAGGAGCTAATATACAGTATGCCATCATAAGTCATATTATCTCCAGAAGTGTAAAGAAACTATGTGTTCAGGGGCTTCTCATATTGGTGAAGGTCTTAGGGGTCCAGAGGTCTGGAGCATGCTAGAACACCCTCTTCAAAGTAAAGGATACCTTATTGTACTTTGTGCTACCTGTTACTAAAATAAAAACATGACACAAGACCTCTTCAGCTTCTGGAGATATTCCACACTTGAAAACACTGCTCTATTGAATTTACTGGGTGACAGAGAAGACTATTAATTTTGACTGAATCCAAGAACAAGAAATGATTTCATTTTAGGTCTTGTCTTCAACTCAGAAAGTCCTATAGCATGGTCCACAATCCCTGGCAAATTCCATGTGATGGAGTTGAAAGTAGGGAATCTTGTTGGTATCAGTGAATTTCTTCTTATTTTCCAAGAAATGTAGCCAATCAGAATCCCAGAGAAACTGTGCATAGATGGACTCAATTTAAACAAAAGTATCTGTTCAGTTCAAGAGATGTGCTATAGTAAATGGACTTGGTACTTTGCCCAGATACCCTTCAAGGGTTGTATACTCATCCCCTGGATGCTATATATCAGCTGCCAACAACGAACCCATGCCTGTACTCCAGAGAGTTGTCCTTGGATACATGAGAGCTTTTTTTTTTTTTTTTTGGTCCAAGAAGATTACATTTCTTAGAGGTCCCAGATGGCTACCAACAACTGATTAATAGGGAGCAAAACGGTTAACACTCTTTACCACAAGGTGGAACTAACTCTGTGATACAATTCAGGATCTAGAGTTCTTTTGGGGGCAAGATTTCAGTTATTCTCGGTCATGTCTACATTCTTAGTTACCTTTCTTCCCCTGCCATATGTTGCTTCCCTTACATCCTTTCTCTTAATAAATCCTTTTCATAATAATTCTAATATTAGGCTCTCCTTCCTGGTAACTTGAAAACTTTCTGATATTAAGCAATTAAAATAGTCTCCCTATTCTAAGATTATGCATCTGTTAAATGAGATGAGGGAGATGTATAAAGCATCCCACAGATTAATAAGTTAAACCACAGACTCAGTATTTCTTATGACCTTATATAACACACCCAGGAAAGTCACATTGATCACTGCAAGTATTACTCAAGGGGGAGGAAAATCTCCAATGAATAGTTGACAAGGGAAGTGATGACTGTCATTCAATGTATATTAAGTCATTATTATTTTACATATAATTTGAGTGATAGAAAGGGAAAAGTAGTGTTAATTGTGAAGACATTTTAGGGGAGATAACATCAAAGGTGTTTTGTAAAGATGATTAGAAGTTAGCTAAGAAGAAAAGAGAAAGGAGACTAGTACAGGCAATGAGAATAGAACAATCAGAGAGGCTTCAAAATAGAGACAAGTGTGTGTAGTATAGTTTCATATCTCTTATAAATGCTTGAACAAAACTTAACATTTGTGCCATGCAAAAAAAATTTGTTTTAGATGTCTACAGCATACACACTTCTTAATTGGGCAAAATAAAATGAGATTTATTCTTCTTTTTATTTTCAAACTATAAGCAACATCAGCCCCAGACACTGACCCTTTAATCCTGTTTCCCTGTTGCTTAATACATATTAATCAGTTCTGGGCCCTTAAGATTATTCTATATAGCCCAGGTACTCAGTGATTTTATATTAAGCCACAATTTAAAATGCTGTTATCTCTAATAACTTTAAATTTTATAGATCCTTTCCTAAACTCCAACTTGAACTGTAAGTTGTAGATCCAACTGTTCACTTGACATCTCTGCTTGAACATTTACCAGGGATCTGTTAAGTGGATAGATAAACACCTTTCAGGTGAGTTGATGAGAGTAGAGTTATGGGAACTGAGACTCCTGAGTACTGACACATAGCAGGTACTCAACAAACTCAATCAAACAAGAAGCAATGTAGTTCAAAAAATAGGACTTTATATTTATTAGGAGTTTATATTTATTAATATCAATGGAACTAAGGTGAATAATTTAGAACTTCAAAAATAATTTATTTAACGTGAATCTATTCATAATCTAAGAACTTTGTCATATTTAATATAATTCTTAAAACTGAAGAAAGGCCTTATGTGTATGTATGTGTGTATGTGTATGTGTTTCATGAAGTTAATATTAGTAGAAAGACAGAAGAAAAAACTAATGTGTAACTGACAGAGAGATGGGGTATTTCAATCAAATGTAAAGAAAACATGCTTGAAATTAGAAAAATTTTTAAATGAAATGAACTATGTGGGGTCCCCCCCCATGCCCCAAAAAAAGAAACCAGAATTATCTTTTAGAGAGCAGGCACCTTGTAGCATATTTAGAATTTGTTGCTCTGGATCAAATGATTAACCAAAGGTTTTATTTGGAAGATTTGAAAAGGTTGTACCATGATTTGCAGGAGAAACATCCCTGAATTGTGGCAAACAGGTGACTGATTTTTCCACCATGACAATGCTTCTGCCCACACAGTGCTGAATGTTCTCCTGAACAAAAATAACATGACTACCATGACTCACCCTCATTATTCACCCGATCTCACCTGAGCAACTTTTTTTTGTTTCCCTGGATGAAAAAACGTTCTCAAAGAAAACATTTTTTTGATGTGAAAGAAGAGGAACAAAAAACAGCAGAAGCACTAGAAAGCATCAATACTGATGAGTTCAAAAACTATTTTGAGCAATGGAAAATCATCACAATAGGTGTGTTGCATCAAATGGCGAGTACTCTGAAGCTGACTAAAGTTTACTCATGTAAGAATAAATACAAATTTTTTATAAATAAATTCCAAGTTTTTTAAGGTCCCCTTCATATTTAGTGAAGATTTCTGATAAGATGGAATAAATGTACTTTTCCCTATTGCTTCTGCTAAATGTAACTAAAAACTCGGGCAGTCTATATAAAAAGACACAAGACCCTTAATATGGAAGAAATAAAAGTTAGGAACAGTAGAATCAAAAAAGAAAATGTAATGGTGAATGTTCAGGGTTTGTTTTTGCCTCACATATCTGGGGACCTGGAAATGAAGAATTCAGCAGCTGAAAAAGAGCAATAGGTGTAGAAAAATAAAGCCCCAACAAAGAGTAGATATAAATCCTAATATATAAATAATTACATTGGTATAATCAATAAAAACACAAAAGTTGATAAAGGAGATTTAGAAAATAACCTATCTTCTGTATGCAAAAAAACTGTTTAGATATAACCATAGAAGCATGATGGAAGTAAAAAGAATGCAAAAATATATTAAAGAAAAAAGTACTTATATTAGTATTAGATAAAATATGCTTCATAGTAAATATAGTACTACAGAAAAGAAGAACATTGTAAAGAATAAATGAGTCAATCCACCAAGAAGACATAGCATTCTAAATGTATATGTACCAAACAATAGAGCTGAAAATAGGTGAAGCAAAAATGAAATGAACTGAAAGAAGGAACAGATAAATCCATAATTATAGTGAGAGATTTCTTTCTAAAACTGATAGAACAGCAGGGAAGAAGCTGCTAGGAGTGACTGCTGGCTCCAGACTCTGCCTCACCACTGCAGCACCTGGCCAATGGTGAGGGAAAACAATGAGGGAGCCCACAGGGAGAGCTCCACTGGAGAAGACAAAAGAGATACTCTGCCAACATCTTGAAAACTGGACAGAAAAGTGCTCTGACTTGCTCACCATGGAGCAATAGATTCAATCTGTGACTGGTGAGTTAACTGCTCAGGGGCTGATCATCCCAGAATTAATATCCCAAAAGCACAAACTCTAGAGGTACAGAACATATGCTGAGCCTCAGGCATCCTACACCCAACCTTGAGTCAGCTGTGGGACAAAGGGTGTGACCAAAAAGGATGAGGAAGACCCCCAGAAGGATCAACAGTGAATCCAGGGCTAACCCAGCCCCATCCTCCCCAGCAATCCTCTGAATGTCATACCCACATGGCTGGGGCACAACTGAGAGGGACAAACCCAGGTGGATACTGGATGTCATCTGCAATAGGACAGTACTCCAGGATAAACCTGACTGGGGTGCCCCCTTCACCCCTGCCAGTACCTAGTGAAGAGACAATCCTCCCCACTGGAGGGGATCCCCCTGCCATATGGGCGTGGGAGGGGAAGACTGAACCTCAACCCATCCCCATTGCTTCCTCCTCCTTCCCTGACCAGACCACTAGGGAGATTGTGAATGAGACCACAGCTCCACAGAATAAAGCAGAGGGGCTTACCTGTGAGAAGCTGAGAAGAACAATTACAGAACCTGCCACAAGAGGGCAGGCTTATTATTATTATTATTGTTTCAATTTCTTATTCTCCTTTGTACATGAATGTGTATGTGAGGGATCAATCTGTATTCCCTCCACCTTTTTTTTTCTTCTATCTTTTTTCTTCCTTCATTTTTTTGTTTTCTTTTTATGTGTGTATGTGAGTGATTGAGCATTCATCTTTCAGGTTTTTGTTTGTTTGTTTGTGGCTTTGTTTTGCCTTTTTTGTATTTTCTGTTCTACTCTTTTTTTAGTTTAATATGTATGTGAGTGTAGGTGCAAGTGTTCAATTTGAATTCCTTTTTTTATTTTTTTTCTCTGTGTATATGCATGTGTGTTCAGTTTCCTGTTATTTTGTTTGTCCAGTTTGTTTCAGTTTGTGTGTGTTTAATTACTTTTTGCTATGGTTTCTGCTTTTGTTCTGCTGGGGGTTGTTTTGTTTTGTTCTGGTTTTTTTCTTATTTCATTCTACTTTTCTCTGCTCTCATATTGCTGTTATTATGTCTTGGACTCAGGGAGTGCAAACACAAACCTATTGCATCAACCAATAGATTGGTGGTGGGGAGTGGGTCTCAAGGATCCCATACCACAATCAATGAATACTGTAATTTGCAAAGTAGTTTCTGAATTCTAGCTCTCCTTCCTCCACCTTATTCGACTCTCAAAACTACAAGAGACAGCAAAGCTTCCCACCCACAGTCATACTTCAAAATAGAACGCATTCAGAGACCTGATCAGGGAAGAATAAAAGGCTGAACTAACATCAGAAGTGAAAGCCTCTCCCACTGCCACTAAATAATGGAAGTAAAGAGAAAAGAAAGAGATCTACCACAAATGAGGAAGAATCAACAGAAGAATACAGGTAATTCCCAGTGTAACAAAGATTACATGCCTGAAAATTCAGACCAGAGCACAAACAATAGAAGTCCCCAGTGACTGACCTCAGAACACAACATTGATTACAGAATGAAGGGAAATAGTGAACAAGATGCAAGAAAAACAAGATGCAACACTGAAAGAACTTGTAACAGATTTCAACCATAAAAATTTTGATCCAGGAAATAAATAAGATGACAAGCATGGAAAGCAGAATTAATCAAGCAGAGGAATCTCAGCACTTGAAGACCAAAACAGAATTAATCCAATCTGTGAAAAACGTAGAAAGAAAAAAAAGCCTCCAAGAGATGTGTGATTATATCAAGAGGCTGAACCCACATCTCATTGATATTCCAGAAAAAGAAAGGGAAACAGAGAACACCTTTGAGCAAGTATTACAGGAGGTTATCCAAGAAAACCTTCACCATCTCACTATAGATGTGACTATCCAAACACAGGAGATACAGAGAACCTCTGCAAAACATCAAATGAGAATACCAACCACTAGACACATAGTAATTCATCTGCACAAAGTAGGTACAAAAGAAAAAATCCTGAAGGCATCAAAAGTGAAATGTCAGACTACCACTGGGGAAAACCAAACAGAAAAGCAACAGACCTATTGGCAGAAACACTACAAGCTAGAAGAGAATGGAGGCCTATATTCAAAGTCCCCAAAGATAAACAATTTCAACCAAGAACTTCCTACCCAGCCAAACTCAGCTTAATCAGTGATGGAGAATTAAAATCCTTCCCAGATATCCAATCCTTAAGAGATTATGCAGCTTCCAGACCAGTGCTACAGGAGACACTTAAAAGGTATTAAGGACAGAAGAAAGAAAGAAAAAAAAAATGACCATGCACTTCCCAAGAGAACAGAAGAGCACAAACTCAACAGAGAATATATCATGACTGAAAACTTGAAAACACACACATACACCAATCCAAAAATTAAAAGGAAACAAACAAAGAAAAAACTTTACAAGAACTTCATGATGGGGATAAACAATCACATTTCAATAGTCAACCAAATGTGAATGGACAAAATGCACCACTGAAAAGACACAGAATGGCAAGTTGATTAAAAAACCATGACCCAGTAATCTGCTGCATTCAGAAAACCAGCTCATCAGAAGGGATGCACACAGACTCAAAGTTAGAG
This sequence comes from Cephalopachus bancanus, assembly GCA_027257055.1. Taxonomy (NCBI): domain Eukaryota; kingdom Metazoa; phylum Chordata; class Mammalia; order Primates; family Tarsiidae; genus Cephalopachus; species Cephalopachus bancanus. The sequence continues at coordinate 1,118,034 of JAPVLO010000243.1, read as the reverse complement.
GATGGAAAATAAATTTCTAGGTTATGGGTCACAAAAGAAGATAGGAGTCACAATCTTAATATCAGACAAAATAACCTTTAAGCTATCAAAGATACAGATGGTCACTACATAATGATAAAAGTTTCAATCCATCAACAAGAAATATCCATCCTAAACATACATGTACTCACCATGGGAGCACCAGCATTTATAAAGCAACTACTAAGTAAACTAAAAAAGATATTAACTCTAACACTCTTATAGCTGGGGACTTAAATACCCCACTAACAGCCCTAGACAGATCACTGAGGCAAAAAATCAACAAAGAGATCCTAAAAACCTTTATAGATATCTACAGAACACTTCACTCAACAATCATGGAATATACATTCTACTTATCACCACATGGAACATATTCCAAGATTGATCACACCATTGGCCATAAATCAAGGATAAATAAATTTTATATAAGATTGAAATGCTGCCATGCACCTTCTCAAACCAGAGTGGGATAAAAATAAATATCACCACTAACAAAATTACTCCAAAACTCACAAAGACATAGCCATTAAACAGTGTAATGCTGAAATTCCCAGGGTACAAAAAAATATGCAAAAGACAGTCACATTCTTGTACACCAACAACAGAGGACCAAATAAAAAGCACAATACCATTCACAATAGTCACAAAAGAAGTGAAATACTTCAACATCTTCCTAATCAGAGAAGTGAAAGATCCTTACAATGAAAACTATAAAACATTGCTCAAAGAAATCCAAAAAGAAGCCAGGCTCGGTGGCTCAGCCTGTAATCCCGCGCCTTTGGGAGGCTGAGGTGAGTGGATTGCCTGAGCCCGCGGGTTCGAGACCCGCCTGGGCAGCGAGACCTCATCTCTCCAATAAATAAAAAAATTCAACCGGGCGTGGTAGCACGTGCCTGTAATTCCGGCTACTCGGAAGGCTGAGGCGGAAGGATCGCCGGAGCCCAGCAGGTCGAGGCTGCGTTGGCCGGGAGCGGCCACTGCACTCTAGTCTGGGTGACAGAGTGAAACTCCAACTCAAAAAAAGAAATCCAAAAAGACACAAATGAAAAAATACCCCATGCTTATGGAGTGGAAGAATCAGCATTGTTAAGATGTTGACCCTACCAAAGACAATCTACACATTCAATGCAATAGCCATTAAATTATCAACATTATCCTTCTCAGACCTGGAAATGATAATACAAAAATTCATATGGAAGCATAAATGACCATGAATAGCCAAACCAAACCTTAACAAAAGAAACAAAGTGGGAGGTATCACACTTCGAGACTTTAAATTTTATTATAATGCTAAATAATCAAAACAGCACATTACTAGTACACGAACAGGCATATAGATCAATGAAATAGGATAGAGATTCTAGAAGCAAAACCTCAATTTATCAACCAACTCATCTTTGACAAAACCTCCAACAACAGCCACTAGGGAGAAGAGAACCTATTCAGTAAATAGTGCTGGGAAAACTGGCTGACCACAAGCAGAAGATTGAAACAGGACCCCTACGTACCACCATACACAAAAATCAACTCTAAATTGATCAAAGACCTAAATGTAAAACCTCAAACAATAAGAATCTTTAAAAATGCAGGAGTCACCCTTACAGAAATTGGAGTAGGCCACCAATTCCCGATCAAAACCCCAGATGTCCATGCCATAAGAGATAAGATAGACAAGTAAGACCTCACTAAAATGAAATGTTTCAGCTTCCAAGCAAGATGGTAATAGAAGGGTTGGACTGTGAGAGTCTCCACAAAAAGTGAGTGTCCATAAAGACTCTCTGCATGAGTGGGTGTATACCAGTGGGTGAATGAAAGCCCATTTCAGGGGAAACTTGGGTTCACGCATCCAGGGCTTTCCTCTGGTGGTGACTGCAATCCACCACCACCCTGAGATTGGAGACCCAGGCACACAGGATCATTTGCCATCTTGGGGTTCTTTAGAGAGGAGGCAACAGAGAACAGCCACCTCTCACTACCTGGCACCTACCCCACACCATCACCTAGAGCAGTAGACTGAGCGCAAATAGGAGGAATCATGAAGAAGGAAGTTCATGTAAATCTACAATAAACCTGCAATGCCAGTGATAAGACTCTACTGGGGGCCATCTTCTCAATCCCGGGGCTGAACAGAGACCTGCATTGTGCTGCCCAACCTCCACCTTGGAAAACAGAGGCTATCTTCTCATCAGACTCGAAGAGACAGATGCTGCTCCCCCACACTGGACCAGGCACAGACACAACAGATCTGAGTGGGAAACTTGACAGCAACAGCAGCGAGTAGGGTGAGTCTGAATCTGATCCATCCTTCTCCCACAGAAGTCCCTGGGGCATCTGACCCATGCTGAGAGCAAACCTATCAGCCTGCACTGAGTGCAGAAGGCAGGGGCTGGATACCAGAGCCACTCCCTAAGTCAGAGGCCTGAAAGGAACCAGGAGTTACAGAAACAGCCACAGAGTAAATATTCTTTTTTTTTTTTTTAGTTTATATTAGTTTTTGCTTTTTTCTCTCTCTTTCTGTATTTGTTTAAGTTTTTGTACATGTTTGTTTTTGCTATTTCAATGTTGTGTGTTTTTTTAATTTTCTGTTTATGTATGGCTATTTTTAAGGGAGAGTACACCAATAGGGGAATATTGTTTGTTTGTTTGCATGATTGTCTGTGTGTTTTGGCTTATTTGTTTTTTTCTGTCTTTGTTTGTCTCTCTGTTTATTTGTTAATTGGCACACCTATATGTTTTCCTTCTTCTTCTTCTCTCCACATCTCTTTCATCTTCCTTATTCCTTTTTCCATTCTTTTCTCTTTTTTGATCTTATTTTGATTTCAGGGGGCAAACAGACACCTCCACTTCATGGACAGATTGTAAGGCAATGAGAAATGGAAAACAGGGGGCCCACATACCTGTCAGTGGATACTGGGATTTTCAGAAAGCTTTTGAATCACAGCTCCCCCCTCAATTAAATGTCAAAACTGCAAAAAGCACAGGCCCACACTCCTAGTCCAGTTTCAGTATTGAAAACAAAACCAGAGGATCTACATAAGGAAGACTAGGAGATTGAGAAAACAGAAATAAATGTTATCCCCCATCACTGAAAAACAGAATTAAAGAAGTAAAAAAAGAGGGGGAGGAAAACCTACCCAAAAAAAGAAAAACCAAAAGAAGAATAAGAGTATCACACAGACCCCTGGAAGGTCAGACACTGAGAATACAGACTTCAGAATTAAAACAATGAAATGGTTCCAGAATGATTAGTCTCAAATCACAAACCCAGATATCAGGATATTAATAGAGAGAATAAATGTAAATGAAGAGAGAAAAGAGGAAAGAAAGGAGGAGTTGATAACTGAGATAGCAGGAATAAAGAATACAGGGAATGAAATAAATAACAAACTGATAAACATGGAAAGCAGAATTAACCAAGCAGAAGAAACAATCTCAGAGATAGAGGACCAAAATATGGAACAATACCAACAGTTAAAAACATAGAAAAAAAGCTTTAAAAGACAGAAGAAAACCTCCAAGAGATGAGAGATTATTTCAAAAGGCCAAATCTAAGGTTAATTGGAATCCCTGAGGCAGATAGAGAAACAGAGACCACCCTGGAATAAACATTCCATGAAATTATCCAAGAAAACTTTTATGAAAGTTGGTGCTCCTATGTTTGGTGCATTATCTGTTTAGGATAGATATATTTTGTTGATGGATTAAACCTTTTATCATCATGTAGTGTTCTTCTGTATCTTTTTAAATTTTGATAGTTTAAAGGGTATTTCATTTGATATTAAGATAGAGACTCTTGCTTTCTTTTGTGTTCCATTCACCTGAAATTTTGTTTGCCATCTTCTTACTTCAAGTCTGTGAGTGTCCTTTCTGGTGATGTGTATCTCTTGAAGACAATACATTGTAGCTTTATATTTATGGTAAGAATGCCAGCAGCATTCTTCTCAGACCTGGAAATGATAATACAGGAATTCCTATGGAAACATAAATGACCACGAATCACCAAAAAAAATCCTCAGCAAAAAGAAAAGTGGGAGGCATCACATTCCCAGACCTTAAACTTTTTATAAAGCTACAGTAATCAGACTGGCATTGGTACAAGATCAAGCATACAAAACAGCCAGGCATTGGTACAAGAACAGGCATACAGAGCTATGAAACAAGATAGAGATTTCAGAAGCAAAACCTCAATTTCTTAACCAACTCTTCTTCAACAAAGCCTCCACCATCAACCACATTATCATGGTAAATGAGAAGAATCATATGATTATTTCAATCAATACAGAGAACACATTTGATAAAATTAAACAGCCATTCATGACAGAAATCAAAAAAGAATTAGAGCAGAACATCCTCAACTTCATAAGAGGCATATGTGAAAAACCTAGAGTTGTCTTACTCTATTGGAAGATGCTGAATGCTTTTCCTCTAAGGTCAAGAAAAAAGTCAGGCACGTTCTCTACAAGCTCTAGCCAGTATAATAGGCAAGAAAAGAAAATGGAAGGAATAATGTATATTTCTGTTTATGGGAAAAGAAAGCAAGAACACATTAAAAACACAATACCACCAGGCACCATAGCTCACGCCTATAATCCCAGTACTTTGAGAGGTCAAGGCAGGTGAGGTTTTGAACCCAAAAGTTTGAGACCAGCCTGGGCAACATAGTGAGATTTTGTCTCTACAAAAAAAAAAAAAAGAAGAAGAAGAAGAAAGAAAGAAAAGAAAAAGAAAAAATTAGCTGGGCATCGGGGAGTATGCCTGTAGTTCCAGCTACTCAGGAGTCTGAGGCAGAAAAATCACTTGAGTCCAGAAGCCTGAATGACAGAGTGAGATCCCAGCTCAAAACAACAACAACAAAAAAACTTGCTCAAAAAGTGAAATTCTTGCATGCAGATCAAACAAAACATGTACAAGACTGTAATACAGAAAGTATGCAATAAAAGAAACTCTGTATAATTAGAAAGACATACCATATTTATGGATTGGAAGAGTTAATATAGTAAAGATATCAATTCTCCCCAGATTTATATACAGGTTTGATACAATTTCTGTCAACATCCCAGCATGATTTTATACACACACACACACACACACACACAACACACACACACACACATGCAACCATATAGTATATGTGTATGTGTTAACATAGTTGTGATATTGTACTATAATTTTGCAGGATGTTATAAGTAGGGGAAACTGGGTGAAGGGCACACGAGATCTTTCTGCTTTATTTCTAACAACTTAATATGATTCTACAATTATTTCAAAATAAAAAGTTTAATTTAAAAATATACAAGAGCCGGCTCGGTGGCTCAGCCTGTAATCCCACACCTTTGGGAGGCTTAGGTGAGTGGATTGCCTGAGCCCGCGGGTTCGAGACCCGCCTGGGCTGCGAGACCTCATCTCTACAATAAATCAAAAAATCAGCCGGACATGGTAGCGCATACCTGTAATTCCGGCCACTTGGAAGGCTGAGGCGAAAGAAACGCCGGAGCCCAGCAGGTCGAGGCTGCGGTGGCCAGGAGAGGCCACTGCACTCCAGTCTGGGCAACAGAGTGAGACTTCAACTCAAAAAAAAAAAATTACAAGAAGATTTCAGATCAACAAAAATTAGGGTTGCTATAGAGGAGGTCGGTGTAATGGGTCAAAAGCCTCTGATGCTCCAGTCACTTAACATTAAGTTTCTATAAGACAATTGTTTTCTGAGGACTCAATTCAGAAGGTTATTTGAAAAATTGAGAGAAATTAATTTTCATGGCATTTGGAACAGTAGAATCTCTATAAATATATGTTGAGTGAACATATGTGCATGTTTCATTTTATGAATTTCAATTAACTACACATATTTACAGGAAAATTATTTTTAAATAATAAATTATATAATTATAATTTAAATATATAAGTACATATGATATAAAAAGCAACATGTTAAAGTTTACTTAAAACCTAAAAATCTTACCCACATAAAATATGAAGGTCTTCTTCATTCCATATTTAATTTATAAATGCACTTTCCAAGCTACTTTTTAAAAGTAAAGAATGGAGAAAGCTAATTGAATCTCTCAGTGTAATTTTTAGGTTTGTAGACAAATGAAGAAAGCTGAGCACAGGCTAGAATATCATCCTCCCCCAAGGGTGAAGACATGTTTTGTAGATTGGGCATTCGCTATATTCCCTTAGAACTCCACTCCAGACTTAGTGTAATTGAAGAATTCTAAAATTGTTTTTGAAAATATCAGAATTGTGATTCTTTCCTAAACAGGAAAGAATCTACACCAGCTTCTACACCAGCTCAAAAGTAGCAAAAATGGAGAGCATCCAGGGTTGGAAGGATAAGAATGAACAACCCACCAACTATTCTATGTATCTGTCCTAGGAAAAGTACATCACTCATCGTGAAATTTAAAATTTGAATAAAAATAATGGAACTTTAAAGATCTAATGTACAACATGAAGACTATAGTTAATAATTGTATATTATATTCAGGAATTTTGCTGCATGAGTAGATTTTAGTTGCTCTTGCTACAGGGGAAAGTGGGTAACTGTTCAGTGATGGATATATTAATTTGATTCACTATAGCAAGCATTTTACTATATTATTTATTTCATGACATCATGTTGTATACCTTAAATATACACAATTAAATGTATTTTTAAAATAAATAAATAATGACATCTTGGAGGGGATAAAGAATAATGAATGTCTTTGAACAAGTGGGTATTACTTATTTTATCCAAATGACTCCTATAGAAAGGCTCTGCCGGGTTTCTTCCATTTAACTATTGCTAAGAAAAAATGGAGGTGGCAGAAATTAAATCAGTAGGTGGTTTTTAAATATTCACTTAATGTTAGCCACTGTGGAAGAACAAAAAGTATTGCCCAAAAAGAAAGAACACTAATGGCTAATAGCTAATAAGAGCCTATTATGTGTCAGACAGGTGATGGGTGATTTACATATACTGTGTTTAATCTGCACAAAAGCTCTATAAGGTAAATACTGGCATCAAACCCACAAAATAACTTAGATTTTTCTAGAAGACACAAGTCACTAAATTTCATTCTATAGTCATGTATTGAGAATCAACTATACATCAACATCATGATTAATCACTTTATGCAAATGCTTTCACCTGATTTTTCGCAGCTATCCATTGTGGTAACTTTGTCGACTTTGTGAACGAGAAAACAAACTGAAAATTTAAGTAACTTTCCCAAGCTGATGCAACTTTGAAAATTTTGAACCCTCAATTTGAACTAAATCTTGTCAAGTACAATCGCAACTCAATAATATGAAATATGCCATTACAATCCAATAGAACTGTGAAGAAATAGTTAGTACACAGATAAATAGAATTAGAAAAGTACTCCTGATGGATGGACCAGTGAGGGCAGAGACAGAAAAAAGATATGCCAGAGGTTGATTGGAGAACATTATTGGCAATGTGTGGCACTGGTATAAAGAAGATAAAAATTAGTAGGCAAGGACTAGTAATTGCCTTCTGTCTCCCAAATATAACTTAGTTCTAATTTGTTCAGAGTGAGAAATATCTCAAGCAGGACTCAGTATTCTCCCCCCAGATATACCTCTTTCAGTGTTCACTGTGTCTTCCCAAGTTGTTCATGACAGAAAATTGGGAGCTTTCCTTGACACTTTCTCCATCTCAAATAGCAACATGCAATTAATTATTAAGTTCTGTAGGCATTACCTTAAAAAAAACTCAATTCCATTTTCTTATCTCTATACCTACTACCAGCTCTCTCCCTCCCTGGGATGTGAGATCCTTGATGAAATGGTATGTTTTCTATGTACTTCCAGCACAAGGTTTGGAACATAGCAGGCACTTTGGGGCATTTTCACTGTATATTTGCAAACAAACTTTTAAATATTCTTTCTCTTAAAATCAAAAAGGCAATCCTAACTATAATAGCTACAAAAAAAAACCCCTAGGGATAAATTTAACTAAGGATAAATTATCTGTACGAGGAAATTGAAGAGGATACAAACAATGGAAAAACATTCCATTCCTTGGCTACAAATAGGAAGAATTAACATTGCTAAAATAATCATAATTCCCAAAGCAATTTACAGACTCAGTGCAATTCCTATCAAAACGCCAATGTCATTTTTCACAGAAATAGAAAAAAAATCCAGGCTCGGTGGCTCAGCCTGTAATCCTACACCTTGGGAGGCTGAGGTGAGTAGATTGCCTGAGCTCACAGGTTCGAGCTCTATAATAAATCAAAAATTAGCCAAGCATGGTAGCACACGCCTGTAGTTCCAGCTACTTGGAAGACTGAGGCAGAAGGATCGCTGGAACCCAGCAGGTCGAGGCTGCGGTGGCTGGGAGCAGCCACTGCACTCCAGTCTGGGTGACAGAGTGAGACTCCAACTCAAAAAAAAAAAAAAGAAAGAAAGAAAGAAAAAAGGCTAGAATTTGCATTTTCTATATTAACTGTACTAATTTACATTTCCACCAATAATGTATAAGTGTTTCTTTTTCCGGCATCTTTGCCAGCATCTGTTATCTCAAGAAAGAGTCTGAATAGCCAAAGCAACCTTAAGCACAAAAAACAAAGCTGGAGGAATCACACTACCTGACTTGGAAATATATTACAAGGGTATAGTAACTGAAACAGTGTACATGTTGGTATAAATACAGACAAATAAACTAATGAAGTAGAATAGAGAGCCCAAAAATAAGCCCACATATTTACAGCTAACTGATTTTTGACAAAGGTGCCAAGAACATATAGTGAATAAAATACACTTTCTTCAGTAAATGGTGCTGAGAAAACTGGATATCCATATGCAGAAGAAAAAACTGAACCCCCATATCTCACCATATACAAAAATTAATTCAAGATAGAGTAAGACTTAAACCTAAAACCCTAAACTATAAGATTACTAGAAGAAAATACAGGAAAAACACTTCAGAACATTGATCTAGGGAAAGATTTTATGACTAAGAACTCAAAACCGCACTCAACAAAACAAAAGTAGGCAAACAGGACTATATTAAACTAAAAATCTTCTGCCACAGTAAAGGAAACAATCAACAAAGTGAAGAGACAACTTGCATATTGGGAGAAAATATTTGCAAATCATAAATTTTATATCTAAAATATACATGAAATTCAGACAACTCAACAGTTAAATAATAATAATCCCATTAAAAATTGAGCAAAAAGCATGAATAGACTTTCTCAAAAGAAGACATATAAATGGTTAACAGAGCCAGGCTCGGTGACTCAGCCTGTAATCCCGTGCCTTGGGAGGCTGAGGTGAGTGGATTGCCTGAGCCCACAGGCTCAAGACCCGCCTGGGCAACTTGGCGAGACCTCATCCCTACAATAAAAATCAAAAAATTATCTGGGCATGGTAGCACACACCTGTAGTTCCAGCTACTTGGAAGGCTGAGGCGGAAGGATCGCCGGAGCCCAGCAGGTCGAGGCTGCGGTGGCCGGGAGCGGCCACCGCACTCCAGTGTGGGCGAGAGAGTGAGACTCCAACTCAAAAAAAAAAAAAGTGGCTAACAGGTATATGAAAAGTTAAGTATCACTAATCATCAGGGAAATTCGAATCAAAACCACAATGAGATATCATCTTTCCACAGTTATAATGGTTATTATTAAAAAGACAAAAAATAGATGCTGGCAAGGATGCAGAGCAAAAGGGAACTCTTATACACTATTGATGGGAATGTAAATTAGGAAGCCACTATGGAAAAAAGATACGGAGATTTCTCTAAAACTAAAAATAGAACTACCACACAATCCAGCAACCCAACTACTAGGTATTTTTCCAAAGGAAGTAAATTAATATATTAAAAGGATACCTGCAACCCCATGCTTATTACAGCCCTATTGACAGTAGCAAAGATATAGACTCAACCTAAGTGTCTATTAAAGGATGAATGGATAAATAAATGTGATACGCACACATACAATGGAATACTATTTGTCCATAAAAAAGAATGAAATCATATCATTTGCACCAACATAGAGGAAATGGAGGTCATTATATAAGGTTTTAGGTTTAAGTCTTACTCTATCTTGAATTAATTTTTGTATATGTTGAGATATGGGGGTTCAGTTTTTTCTTCTGCATATGGATATCCAGTTTTCTCAGCACCATTTACTGAAGAAAGTGTATTTTATTCACTATATTTTCTTAAGTAAAATAAGCCAGGCACATAAAAACAAATATCGCATGTTCTCATTGATATATGAAAGCTAAAAAAAAAAAAGTTGATTGCATAAAGACAGAGTGTGGAATGATAGATACCAGAGGGTGGGAAGAGTGAGTATGGAGGGAATAGATGAAGAGAGACTGATTAATGACACAAACATGCAATTAGATAGAAGTAGTAAGTTCTAATGCTCAATAGCAGAGTAGGGTGAATATGGTTACCAACAACATATTTTATTTTTCAAAATTGCTAGAGGAAGACTTGAAATGTTCCCAACACATAGAAATAATAAATATTTAGAGTAAAAGATAACCTACATACCCTGACTTGATAGTTTTACATTCTATGCATGTAAAAAAAATTACATGTACACCATACATATATACAAATATGCATCAATTTAAAATATATGTATTTTAAAATTCTTTTATCAATTTGCTTTGAAGATTATTGCCCTTATTTTGTAGATAAAGAAATGAATGCTTAGACGTTAAATTATTTGCCCAAGTGATAGAGATGGAATTTGAATCAAGGCAAGCTTACTGCAGAAGTGGCAAACTTGGCCTCAAACTATGCTGTCTTCTCCCTCAGCTACCTCATCACCTTTCCTGAGTACACAGAGGGGCTTCCTGGTCCCTTTAGCAGTGCCCCAAAGCCTAAAACTCTACGATTTGGTTACTTTAGAAATTTCATCCCAAATTAAAGATCAGTTCAGATAAAAACAAAAAGGAATTTTGGCTTCAAGAGGCATCATTCAACCTGTGTAAGCTAATAAAGAAGCCCACTGGCTTATAATGACCAATACTGTGGCAGCCATGAAAATGTGCTTTTCAGCTCTCTTACCACAGGGAGCAGAGGTGATTTACAATCCAAGGTTCTATCCTTCTGAATCTGTCACAGTGCTTATGTGACTTAATCAAAGTCAAAAAGATAATATGCAATAAAATAGTTTGGCTCAGTAATTCATGGTCACAGCTAGGATAAGACAAGTGAGAAAATTCCTGTTCAAAATTTAAAGAAACATTTACTCTCAGGTTTGTGCAGATGTTATTCCTGCACTTGTACAATGCTGATAATGAGTGTCTCCTCCATTTGCATCCTAGGCTCATCCTTGCCTTATCCAAATCCTGGCACTACCGTAATTTGTCTCCAGAAGGAAGGATCAAACTCTCAGTGAGGGTTGTAGATTCTTTCCTTGTGGATTTTCCATGTTGAATATGTCTATGTCCACAACTAACTTAAAAGGAACACTATCTCTCGCTTGAATCTTCAAACTACTCTACTCTTTCTCTAGCTTCATTTGGGAGTACGTGGATAGATAAAGTATGAAAGTCTCATTAGTCCAATTTGTCAAAACTTCATGATTCCTTGTAACACTTGAGCTTCCAAATCCTCTCCATTGCCCTTCTTTCTCCTTCCCCTGCTTTGTTCTTCTTTCCTGTAACTTTAATGGTGATTAGTTCATGCCTAATGGATACTCAAATTCTGGCAAGGTTAAAATGGAAATATTTTCTTTCTTCCCTATTGTTATTAGAAATCAAAGGAATGGATCTGCAGCAACAGAGAACTTTTCTTTTGTTGAAGTAAATTACCCAACTTTATTCTCTTTGATATTTGTAATGTATCGGAGTCAGTGGCACCCCACAGTCCATATACCTAATTATATATTTTACTATACTCCTAAATATGTGATTATCTGTAGACCTGGTTACTGATGCAACCGTTATATAACTTCCCACATTTTTAATTCGATACCCCAAATTGAGATTATAAAGCTAGAGACAGAAACTGATGTTTCAACATGCTCTTTCCAGATAACAATCTTTTCTTAACCAATAAAATGGTTCATGAAAGAAGGGTTTACTTAGTAACAATGATGTTGCATAAATCACACAGAGAAATTTAAGGTTCATGAAGCTATCCTACCATTTCTTGCCCCCAGCTTAATACCAAGTGTCTTCAGCTAGCTGCTTTTATTATTAAAGTTTTTATTTCTTCTTCTTCCACAGAAATCACAATTCTGAAAGGCTTACAGTCTTTTTTTATGGCCTAGCAGCTCCACTCAATGATATAACATCATGGCTTAATATTTAGCATAGAATATGGAAAAACACCAGAGGGGATAATTAAGTTCACCAAATGGGACATTAGATTCCTTCATGAGTCAATGATAAAATGAAGACTCCATTATTAAACTTACATAACAAAAGTTCCAGTCTCTAACTCTAACTACTTGAACATGTTGGTTCCTATTGGACATTTTTTATTCTTCTAAGGGAAACAGCCATGAAATTGGTATAATGTGAAAAAGAAATCTTTAAATAATGCAGATAAAATAATATTTGCTTCCTGTCCAATCAATCATGCAACCTCACTATCACAATCCATGAGCATCAAGAACATTTATATACAATTAACTCTCTAAAATCTGTTATATCATCATGAATTTTATGTACACATCTCAGAATATGACCTCCAAAGACTTTTATTCAGTGAGATAATTATTTATTTTGAATTACTTTTTATCTTTTAAATAAGGCCAATTACTTTTTGCCATCAGGAAAGTCATCCAAAGTTTGATCAGAAGTAATTTAAATTCCTTCCACAGCCATATTTCAAATGTTTACTGAATTTATTGTATTGCAAATTTACAGTGGTGTTTGCCAACACTTTTTTTTTTTTACCTTTTTTATATCCGCAATAATTTTTGTCCATTTTCAAAATGCCAAACCTGAAAGTGGGCACTTCACACCTGCCTTTTTATTTTATTTCCCCCTTATTTTTAACACTAACTTTTCCTCTTCATTTTTTACTTGCTCTACTGGGATCTCTAAAACACAATTTACAGTTGCTGCAAACCTATAGCATTGCCTTCCAATCACTACATGTTACTGCTTTGGGATTCACAACTTATGCCTCTTCCGTAAAAACTTTTAAAATATCTTATGCGATGTGATGTGTTTCCATAGAGACTCAGTAGTATAAATCATTTTGTATATATCCCAAGTCATTGTGGAACTCTTAGGAAAGAGGCTATAATTTTACTAGGCTCTAGTGTTTTTGTGTATACAGTTTATAAGAAGGTAGAAACTGAGCGTAATAATGCAGGCTTCCAGACAATATGTAGAAGAGGCTGACAAGAACACTGAAGGCCCAAAAACTTTGTCATTATAAAATACACACACAACTATATATATGTAACACAAAGATTAAAAGAATGGTCTCATCCTAAATAGCTTGAGGATAATAATTATATAAATCTTCCTAAGTACTTTAGTCTACATATCTAGTGTATGTAACCATATGTAGTACTTATTTAACAAACATTTTCTGAGCAACTACAAGTCTCAGAAATGACAGAGGTCAAATATCTCATTTCCAATGCCTTGAGAAAAATGATCTGTGATTCTGTCATTTAACTTTTATCAGCTTGATCTAATAAACTTCTTTGTTTGTTTCTTTGTTTAAATTTTGCTCAGCTTTGCTTACTTTTCAAGTTCTAAACCATTACCCAATTATATGAACTCTAAACTCTTAGGCCTATTGCTAGTCTTCCTTCAGTGAGAAATACTGCTGGGAGAACTGAGATTGTGAAGAAAGATTGTTTGCTCTCTTCCCAGAAAATTCTAATAGATGATCCCTCCAGTTTGTAGGAATTAGGTCAAGTAAGAATGTATTCTTTGAGCACTACTATATGCCTACCACTATACTGAGTCTTATGGGAATTCTAAGCAAGTACATTCATTTGAAAATGTTTTTCCTGTCAAGGAAACATATAAATAATCTGAGAAATAGCAGTAATTATCATAAAAGATTAAAGAATTTAGCTGTTAGTGATTTTGTCTTCTCTAAAGGTCAGAGGAGTTAGTCTTTAGAGACAACTTTCAAGCTATATTTTAAGAGTCAGTAAAATTTGGAAAATTAGAATACATGAAGCTATAGAAGAGAGAGAGTTTTGCTTTTAATGGCTTTGGGGAACATTAGGTGTTATGATTTAGCTGAGACTGAATCTGGATTTCACAGTTTGAAGTCAAGGAAGGTCATATCCAATGTATGAACAAACTCTTCATTCTCCTCCTTGGAAAAGATCAAGGTCTATTCTAGATGATCCATATTCTTCTCTAACTTTGCCGTAGTTCCGTCAGTAAGCTCTCCCCTGATCATGACCTCCATGAAAGAAAATAAATAGGAAGAGTATAAACCGCTGGGAAATGAGTCAAAGAAAGCTGTCTAGAGACATAATATAGTTTGAGTTGCCTCCTCAAATTCCAGGATCTATTTTCCAGCCACAACTCTGTATTTCCACTCTGTATCTCAACAACACTCTGACACCAACATTTCTTTTTTTTTTTTTTTTGAGTTGGAGTCTCACTCCGTCTTCCAGACTGGAGTGCAGTGGGCACGCTCCCAGACACCACAGCCTCGACCTGCTGGGCTCTGGCGATCTTCCCGCCTCAGCCTTCCAAGTAGCCAGAGCTACAGGCGCACGCTACCACATCCAGCTAATTTTTGATTTATTGTAGAGACGAGGTCTTGCCAAATTGCCCGGGCAGTTCTCGAACCCGCAGGTTCAGGCAATCCTCTCGTGGAGGGATTACAAGCTGAGCCACCGAGCCCGGCCTGACATCAACATTTCTAGTGTAAGTCATGGTCCTTAGCACTATGTTAAGCAATATCAAAATAAAGGAGATAAAATATTTACAAAAATAATACCTAACGTAACATACCAGGGCTACATAAAGAAATTGATAGATATTCTAAAGTTGTAGACAACCTGTGTCTAATAATGAGCAGACAAGAGAAAAATCACAAGAAGTTGAATCTGTTAACTGAAGTCATTAATCAGGGTGTTTCTTTTTTTTTTTTTTTTTTTTGAGTTGGAGTCTCATTCTGTCTCCCAGACTGGAGTGCAGTAGCCGCTCCCGGCCACCGCAGCCTCTCCTGCTGGGCTCCGGCAATCCTTCCGCCTCAGCCTTCCGAGTAGCCGGAATTACAGGCGTGCGCTACCATGCCTGGCTAATTTTTTGATTTTATTGTAGAGACGAGGTCTTGCCTGCCCGGGCGGGTCTCGAACCCACAGGCTTGGGCAATCCACTCACCTCAGCCTCCCAAAGGCACGGGATTACAGGCTGAGCCATCGAGCCCGGCAGGGTGTTTCTTTTCATGTAAAAAGATTTCCCTTCTAAAAAAAAATAGACTGGATGATAAAGCTATGAATGTGAAGAGTCTTAAAGTATCACATGAAATTTTCCCCTTTTTCTTGCACTTTAATAACTGAAATCTTTTCATGAAGCACACATTTTAACAGCTATGCAAACAAAGTCAAGCAATGTGTCTAATTGAATCTTCAATATTCAAGTCAATTTATGAAATATCTTACAATTGCCATCCAATTTGTACCCCAAGTCTTGTCTGAAGGTGATAATGGAGAAGAATACTATTGCAAGAGGCAGGCAGTTGTCACAATTTAAAAGCCCTTAATTTCTGACATAGTCTAGCACAAGACAAAAATGAGCTTGCCCTTTAAATACTGTGACCATTTTCCTCTCAAGTTGCTCTTTTATTATACAAATGAATCACTCTTCAGTGAATGTGCTGAAATGAGCAAAGCAAAAATTCTCCAACTCCCACATTCTACAGAGATCTGAACTCATCTTACGGACGCCTGACTTGACTTCACACAGAGAAATAAAAAAGTCTAAACATCAAAATTGTTTGGTAACTAAATTTAAGAACATGAATAACTCTCAAAGCTTTCAAAGTCTCAGGGGATATTTCTGAGCACTCCACTCAACGCTTTAGAATTTTACATTATCAAATATAATAATTTAGGTCTTCACTGAGACATCATCTTCCTATTCCAGACTGTGGAGAAGAGTTATTTAGCTTAACAACTTTATGTCTTATATCTGTTTATTTATTGACTCTAGCAAGGGTAATTGTTAGGTTTCATCCCAGGTGTGAACCGATGATATCAACTAAAAACTACCTGTTCTCTATTCAATTAGATATGTCTGGTTTGGACTTAGAATAGATAATAATGACCCTAGTCATCTTATGTAAAAGATTCAATAATTCAGTCTACCCAATATGAAGGCAGTATAGCATGTAGGATAGGAATCTAAATTCTGGAACCAAAATACCTAGTTTCTTACTATGTTCTACATAATGTTTCTAAGTTTCTCTTTCCTCATTTGTGACTGAGGGTACTCATATTTGTGCTCCAGAATTGTTGCAGATTCCATTAGAAAGACGATAAAGCACTTAGCGTGGTACCTCGAGCATTAGAAATGCCCAGCAGTACCGTTATAGTTGCTCTCTTTCTTCACTATGAACATTCTTAAATTTTTTTTAGTTATGTTTCTCAATGCAAATAAGTTATTTTGGTTTTCTCATCATTGTTTCATCATTATCATCATCTAAATTTACATTATCCAAAGCATTTTACATTTATTATCTCATCAAACATTACTGCTTGAATACCTCTGTAACAAAAACAGCTAAGGTAGTTTCGTCTGTAGATCAACAGCTTAGACAACAAAGTAGTTGTTGCTTCTTTTGAACACATACTTGTCATTCTATAAGTTTCACACATTAGTCTTTGGTTTCTCTTGCTCACACATTTTTAAAGTACCTCTTCTATATAATAGTTGCTTTGAAATCTAAAGGTTATTATTGCTACATTCTCCAAGTCTTCTCTAAGAAATTATATACACAATCATATATAAAATTCTTCTATATCTCCTGTCGTTGCAGGTTCCTAGGCATTTCCCCTAGACTCAGCAGTCTGAATTTTTTACTCATGATCTGGAATTCTGGCACAGGTGGTTCAAAGACTGCAAAATGGAAGAACTACTTTTTTGGATAACCACAATTTATTTCTGCAGGTTTCCTCTCTGTGTTCTCAGAGGTTGAATATAGACCATATCAATGGTTCTTTGGCTTCCATTTGGGTTCATGGGACTGGAGGTCAGAGAAAAAAGGAGAGATGGATAGTCTGAATTATCATGGCTTTCTCCCATAGGGTCATGCCAGGTCGGCACAAAGGCCAGCTCCTGTCAGGGACCAAGCTTCCGGTAAGCACTTCAGGTTTCCAGCAATCATTTCTTCCTGCTGAACCTTCAAACCACCAAAAAGAAAAAAACCCATGTGTTTACTGGTCCCAGGGAGCTGCACTATCTAGTGAGTTTCCTATCTCTGTCTCCATCTCTGTAGACTGTAACTTGATTAAACCCTCCTCAAAAATACCCAGTTATATGGTGCTACTGTTTTCATGCAGGTTCCTGGCTGAGACATTGTTTTAGACAAAGCTGGTTCAAATCTCCTCTTCTCATTTGTTTAACAGTGTGAACTTGGGGAAGTTATACTTCAAAAGGTTTGGTTTTTCTGCTTTGAAATGGGATAACTGGATATCTACCTCCTGGAGGAGTTACAATAATTGAATACATTGTATATGAATTGCTTAACTAAGAGACTGGCATAGAGTAAATATTTGATGAACTTGAACTGTAATTAAATATAATTAAAAGCTATTCTTTTCCAGCCTAAATAAAAAACTACTCGGACTTTAAATGCAGAGAGGTAAAATAATTTATTTACAAAATTAACAGAAATAATTACAATACATCAAAGGGAAAGAAAAATATAGTTTTAATGTAAATAAATATTGTTAAAATGATTTTAATAAAAGAAATTAGACAAACATATTTCTCATTTTTAGCTCAAGAAATTTCTGAAGCTACAGGAATTCTTTCAAAGTAAATATCTGATGAGAATTGAGGAACACATTTCATTAAGGAGAGAGAGGATTCTAAATTAGAAATATAACAAGCTTCAGCTGATGTTTGAAAAGTCCATTAAGGAAAGAAGATCCCCGATACCAGTCATATTCATTGATTTGGTTTGATGAAAGTTAAAGATAAAAAAAGTGGAAAAAAATAAGGATTAGATCAAATCCTATATAATCTTTCCAGCAGGATTACTTACGTCTGAGAGTTTTTCTCATCTTAAGATAGCACCTTGAAAATTCTGGGCTTACTGAGAACAAGAAGATAACATGAATCCTTTCAAATTTATTTAATATTTAAAAATAACCCACAATAGCTACATGGGAAAAAGGCTTAGGGTTAGAATAAACCCTGGGGCAACACTCGGATCCACATTCATTATAGTGTGTGCCAACACCATATCATTACTTCAGGTTCAAAGCAAAATCAATAGCAAATCATTTGACTTTGTAATAGCAGAAATGCAAGTCGCCACCATCTTAATCAGAAAAGGCTGTCTTGTTAGATATATGCACCACATGGAAATGCTGTGAATGATTTTAGCAATAAGGCAATAATTGCCTAAAATTTAGCTTTTATCTGAGTGTGTGTGTGTGTGTGTGTGTGTGTGTGTGTGTATACATATATGTGTATGTAAATCATTTAGGTTGCTAAATGTCTTGATATAAATCTTAATATTTGACAAATCACTTCTCCTAGAGATTATGTGAATTAGTTTGTGCTTTTATAAGTTTGTCAAAAGCCAAAGGAACAGTAACAACCACCCACCAAACAAGGGATATTTATTTCTCTCAACTGAGAAAAGTACTTTTATTTTCAGAAATCTCATACCTGTAAGAGAGCTGTCCCCAGCTTCTAGTTACTTCAACAAAGTATTAGCAACTATCTTATTCTTCCATTTTGATGCTATTTATATATTTGGTGAGTTCACTCATGTGATTCAATTCTCTTTCTACTGATAGTTGGAAAGGAGAGAAAGAGGAGGCTAGCTATTGGTTGGAATTGACATCTACCATATAAATCTTTGTTTAGAATTGCAAGTTGCCAAACCAATTAATTTTAAAAATAGAGGGTTGTTAAGGGCAACAATAAATACTTTTCTTCTCATTTGCTGAGATATTTCCATAATATTTCTTTTGCTGTGAACTAGGACTGCATATTAGGACAACTTCCCAGAAGACAAAAGCAGAAATGCAGGGTGGATCACACATCCTATGCATTAAGATTAAATGGGAAGGGATTTTTGTGTGGGAAATTTTTGGAAAGCTTATATATTTCATAAAATGATAAATTATTTAAATTTCAAGGAACTTGAGGCAAGATGTAACTGAATCTTAACGTGAAGATACTCTGGTCCAGAGAGATACTTGACCTATTAAAAAGACTTGCATTTGTCTAAAAATATAATTAAAGAATCTGAATAGTCTAATTCATCTATTTATCTTTATTTCAGTTGTCCTTTTACCCTCTGATTAAATTTTTTCTTCTCATATGCCAGCAACATTTTCTTTTTATAATCACTTATAATAATTCTTAGTGTGCCAGAGTAGATGAATAAATTTGCCTTATAGTTTTAGAACTTAAGCAGACAAACTACCAGACTACACATTGGGTTAATAATTTACTTCTGAAAAAAATAAATAAAGTTAAGCTATGCAAATCCAGAGGACAATATAGATAGCAATATGAAAAAGAGTATAAAACTAGGGTTCTGTTCATGGAGTTCCTGGTTTGGGGAGCATGTTGATGTGATCTTCTGATAAAGCTTCCACTTCAAGGATGAAGAAGCAAAGAGAGGAAGGAACTAAAGCAGCTGCATAGGGCATGGTGGATTTTTGGTTTATGTTTGAGAGACATTAAAAACTCTTAATCGTCACTAATTTAATGTTCATGCAAATAATGTTGTTTCTACAATATTTTAAAGAATTTTTGAGTTTCTCGTCTTTCCTTCTTTGGAAGAATCTGCTTATCCCTGAAGTGTTATGCAATAAGTTAAAAAAATAATAATGACACTAATATTTATTAAATAGCTACTCTGAGGATTTCACATGCGTTAATGTATTTAGTACTCACCACAACCCTAAGGGTTAGTTAGGAATTCATTGTTCTTCTAAAAATACTCTGTGGAACAGAGTGTTTGAGTAACTTTTCTACAGTCACCAGCTAGGTTGGGAAACAACTAGGATTTGAGCATGAATGTTCTCTTTCCAAAGTCTACTTCTTCACCATTGACATCATGCTGCCTTTTAATATTCTCTTTTGTAAGTAAAGTGGTTAAAAGCTGGGCATGGAGCAAGCATATGGGTTCAAATTCCATTGTTTCTTTTTATTATTATTATTTATTGTAGAGATGAGGTCTCACCAAGTTGCCCAGGCTGGTCTCAAACACCTGGGCTCGGGCAATCACATTGTTTCTTAAAAGCATAGCCTTCAGCAGGTCACTTCCACTGTTTACCCATCACAAAACCGTCCATTGCATAAATTGAGCTGTGTTACTTCTGGTTTGCATGATTTTTTTTTAATTGTGCTAAGGAATTAACCCCTCTGGCCTTTAGTTTTATTTTTATAAAAATATTTTTTACATCAATTACATAACCCTATCTTGCTTTTTTCAGTGAAACATCTATCTAAGTGAGAAGGTATATTTGGCTGTCTTTCAATACTCTCTGTCTTTCTACCAAAAAAAGAATGATAAGATAAATAGTGAGTAAATTACATGACCTTTATTTTTCTAA
The DNA here is from genome assembly GCA_027257055.1 of Cephalopachus bancanus. Lineage (NCBI taxonomy): Eukaryota > Metazoa > Chordata > Mammalia > Primates > Tarsiidae > Cephalopachus > Cephalopachus bancanus. Next base: position 1,097,299 of record JAPVLO010000243.1, on the reverse strand, counting down.
CAAATTTTTTTTTCTGGATGCTCTGAATTTTTAACCTATATGGGCAAATGCAAATATCTTTTGGCATGTGGATTAAGAGACAGATTCTCATATTAGAGATCTAAAGATTAAACTTTACTGGGGTAACAGTAGCTTTATTCAAGCAGTAGTCTAGTCTTCTGGTAAAGGAATGAGAATAAAATTTTTAAAATTTCTACAGAAGTGAAGAGATTATGTCTGTCAAGAAATAGAGTCAAAGGACAAAGGAGATTATTAAAAAGGGTATATGAAAGGACATGGTGTCCATTTAAAGGAGTGAGGACTCTAGGGATTATCTAATTCGATAGGATAAGCACCTTTGATTGTCTTTCTATTGTCTTATCTATAATAAGAAGCTCTATAGTTAGTAGAAGTCTACTAGAAAACTGAATATCATACAAATTAATATTATTCATAACAATAAAAATAAGTATAGTCTGGTAAAGATATAATTTATTTTCCAATCTGTAAAAAAGATAATGCCAAATAATACATTTTATTATTCAGTCGAATTTTAGCCAGTTTTGCATCTGTTATTACATTTATTTCAGCATTCCTTATTGCCTGATTATATTTCTGCCTTTCAAATTAATCTTTGAACCCAATTATGACATCTTACTGGTTTCTCCACTTAATAATGTCACATACATCTTTGACAGGTTTTCAATTTTTTGTGACTTAACCTTTTTATAAATTATACTTTAGAACTTTACACAATTGTTTTAAGTTTGTTTAGTTATTTTTGAGTAATATTTATTCACTCAACAGGTATTTATTGAGTGCCTACTTTGTCCCAGGTAGTGTACGAGATACTGGGGATACATTGGTGAGGAAGGCAGAAGATATCTCAATCTTAATGGATGTCATAGTTGAGTGCAGATGACAGGCATTGGAATTAAAAGCATATATACATGTATACACATAACTGTATGTAAATATATATGTGCACACATATATAAGATTCTGGTTTATGGCACAGAAAAAAATAAATATTGACTTTTGAGAGCAAATAATAGCAGATTTGGACCTGGTAAGGCAATATGTTCCTACTGTTTTGAGCTGATATCTTGGAAAAGAGTTACTAGGTCATTGTGAGTTAAAAGTAACCTGTAGGAAAAAGTCTTTTTATGTAGTGGAATTAGCACATGAAAAGACCTAGAGATAGGAAAGGCAAGTCACTATTGACAGAAACCCAAGAATAATGTGGTGCCAGATGAAGTAAAACCATATAGTTCCTTGAAGTCTATAAGTATTAGGTCATAAAAATACAAATTGTATGTCTGTTAAGACTCCATGGTAGGTTTCCATTGCTATACAAAAAAAAAAAAAGTCTTTCTAGAAATATATGGAGGATGGAATGAGGAGAGAGCAGCACAGATGTGGAAAGTATGGGGGTTTTGGGGGTTTAATTTAACAAAACTAGTAAGTTTTATTTCACATAGGATAAGTAAAAGATGCTTTAAGATTTCCAAGTGGGCATTGATGCAGGGAGCTATACTTCAAGTTCAATGTATTGGAATGAGCTAAGGAGAGAACTGAACACAAGGAAAATGAGAAACCAAGCATAGACACATTCAGGATCCCTGCCAATCTCAAGATCTGAACTATGACTCTTATTTGTAGGAAATTCTGCATGTATTTGAAAGATGAACCAATAGGAGTTGAATATTAAATAATTCATTATTACATGAAGAACCAGGCAGGGAGACAACTCATCAGCAGGGAAGCCTCATAGCATCGACAATATCCTACAGGGCAGGGTACACAACCAAGAAGAGTGGGCAGTGTACTCATCACCAGGGCACTGCTGACACAGAAATTAGATGACTCATTGCAAGACAGCTTGAAATTTCCTTCTGATATAACATTAGCGATAAATTTCCTCAATTTGAAAGAATGTGAATGATTTAATCCTCTAGCGTCTCACATTTCCAAAATTTTAGACCACATGAGAGCTTCAAAGGCTACTTGGTCTGGGTTATGTTTTACAAACTCCCCATAGAGGTGCTTTTACATGTTTTAGTATAACAAACTTGACCTTGATGACTATATACAAATATATATTCCTGGATACTGTTTATATAAAGAGACTTTGAATAATATATTGCCATTGTTCATAAAACCAATGTCAGACAACATGCTCCCTTTTGAGAGGATATCTTGAGTTAAAGTCTTTTTCAATTTCTTCTTCTGATAAATGTACATCTGTCATCCCAAAGTATAATGAAAACTACTTAACTCAAATTGCTTCACTTCCCTTTAGAGAAAAATCAAAGTACTACTATGGTTATTAATTTCTACTTAGTGCTTTGTAAAATAATATAATAATGTTAAAATATATTAATAATGATAATGATAGTTCTTAATATAATACTACTGATTACTAACATGTATTAGAAAAACTTTAATCTTAATTTTATTTTTACTTGCTTGTATATTTTTTCTATTGGTCTTGTTCATAACATGGTTTTACTACTTTATTAACATATTTATTGTATGCTTTTCATGTGTCAGACACTCAGACACTAAGGATTAAGAAAAAAGAGTATAACCATAGTTCTTGACTCTAAGCATTTTAAAACTTAATTCTAGAGTTATAGCTGTTGAAAACTCTTCTGAAAATAGGTAGACTAACAATATTTTGAAATATTTTTCTTCTTAGACTATATGGCCCAGACATTTCTAGTCTTATAAGAATCTCTGTAAGAAATCCAGAGTCCCTTTTTTCCCAAATATAGTCCAACTTATAATAAATTATCCAAATAATTCAAGTAAGGGATAAAAATGGAAGAGAATGGGTTGGGTATTTCTTAAGAAATATGTAGGGCATATTTAAGTCTTGTAAGAAAACCTTCAGAGTAGACATCTGTCTAAAGGTAGGAAGCAGAGATTCAGAAAAACTGTTCATTGCCAAAGCTCATGCAGCTTGTTATTGCAAGAGCTGGAATGTAAACCATTTATTTTCAAAGTTCATTTTCTTTCTCCTGTATCATATTGTCTTATACTGGCATAAAATTATTGTTTAGGATCCCATTGAGGGAGATATTACAGAATCAACAAATATTTCAGTAAAAAGTGACCAGACACCTGACTTAATCCTATGTGTCATCTTCTTTCAGTTATAGTTGTGGTGATATTGTCTGAAGCTTCTGACCAAATACAACAGTTCCTAAAGCAAGTAATGCTACAGGGAAATTTGCCTGTTTTAGCAAACCAATCAGATACTTCCTTTACCAAAAGGAAAATGTACAATCATGTAATCCACAGGCATTGCAGGTAAAGGCAGAGCCTCCAGCCCTATTGAGATGAGTTATGGTTGCTTCAAGTACAGTGTTGCCACATAGATGAAATTGATCAAGTCCTCTATTTTCCTACTGAGCGCTCTCATGTTTTTATATCACGTTACATGATTTACTATCTTAGTATCTCTCTCTCTCTCTCTCTCTCTCTCACACACACACACACACACGCACACACACACACACACACACAAATAGAAAGATGTTTATGCTAGCATGCTTTATGCTAATTCTTTCTACCTTTTTAAAGTCACACTCTCTTATTTGTCATATAACTATACTCTGAAGAGTATAGTGGTGTCCAGGTAGATGGACATTGGTGCAGTCTTGGACTATAATTGACTCTTTAGTAGAAAAAATAGATCCATTTTCTGAAATCCATGAGGTCTGGAGTTGTGGCTTGATCATTAACTTTTTTTAGAAGCCTAAGATACTTGATAATGAATAAATGAATTTGCTCTTTTAGATAAGGTAATATACAGTATCAAGTCACTAAGGAGCAAATCAAGGACAACATGATTCCATATATATTCTAAATTAAATTATATTATAAGTACACTCGATGAAGTGAATTAAAGATGGATAGGAATGAAAGCAGAAACACAACTAGAAAAATATTTTTAAAGTTCAGGTAGAAGAAACAAAAACCTAGAGGGTAAAAAAATCCATTTATAGATGAAATTCATTTTTAAAATAATTTATATTATATTTTCTGATATTATATCTTTGAACTTATGCTCATGCATATCACAGACTATTTCATGGTTGATCATTGTATTCCCATTTTGCCAAACACACAAATGAGACTTAAAGGCCTTCAGTAAGTGACTCTGTCTCACAGCTAGACCTGTGATCAAATTCCAGCTCTGCCACTTTCTGTTTCATATCAAAACTCTTAGTCTGCCAATAGCATTTAAGTGCCTACGACAGTTACATAGAAATAAATATTTAAACTGAGGCAAGAGACCTGGACAAGTGCTAGGTTCCTGCTTATGTAATGATCTTCCTTTTAATTTATTTGTACCATATAAATATATAAAACTATATAAATAATAAAATAAAAGTTGTAATTCTGATAATAACTCCTAAAATGGAAGTGTCAACTCTAAGTTATTTTTCTCCGTTTAAACAACTTTCAATCCTTTCTAATTTCACTTATATAAAAGTCATTTTGAGGGAACAGCTCAGATTATCTTTTATTCCCCTCAGAAGTAAGGCTGACCTTGACAGGGCTGAACAGATCAGTATTCCAGGGGCACTTTTGCCTGACTATAGTAAGCAGAATAATTATCTCCCAAAGATGTCTGCAACCTAATCCCTGGAACTGGTGAATTTATTATATCATATGGGAAATGAGAAATAAGGTTGCAGATGAAATTGAGTTGCTAATCAACTGATTTTATTTTTATTTTTATTTTTTATTTTTTATTTTTTTTGAGTTGGAGTCTCACTCTGTCGCCCAGGCTGGAGTGCAGTGGCCACTCCCGGACACCACAGCCTCAACCTGCTGGACTCCGGCGATCCTTCCACCTCAGCCTTCCGAGTAGCCGGAATTACAGGCATGCGCTACCACACCCAGCTAATTTTTGATTTATTGTAGTGATGAGGGCTCGCCAAGTTGCCCAGGCGGGTCTCGAACCCGCGGGCTCAGGCAATCCACTCACCTCGGACTCCCAAAGGTGGGATTACAGGCTGAGCCACCGAGCCCGGCTAACTGATTTTAAAATAAATAGATTATCCTGGAATATCTAGATGGATCTCATATCATTACAAGGGTACTTTAAAAGTGTAAGAGAAAGGCAGAAGAGTCAGAGTGATACAGTGTAAGAAAGACTCAACTGGCTATTTTTGGCTTTGAAGGTAGAGGGAAGCCACAGCTAAGAAATTAGAATGGTCTCTAGAAGTTGTAAAAAGTTAGGTAGCAGATGTTTCTTAGAATCTACAGAAGGAGCCAGACTTGCCGATACCTGACTTTAGTCCAGTGAGATTGATTCTGGACCTCTGATCTCCAGAATAGTTTGATATTATATTTATGTTGTTTTAAGCCACTAAGTTTTTGGTAATTTGTTACAGAAACAATAGGGAACTAATATACAATAGGAAACTAATATACTGATCCTGATAAAACCGCTTAAAATAAAAGATTTTCCTCCAACAAATCATGGGGCAGCAGACTCAGTCTCATACAGATCTGCAGTGTGCCCATCTGCCACAATCCACCACCACACCACCCCCTAAACTTGCTGAAGTGACTAAGATGAACATTATGGTCGGTCTTCATAGTATCACATAAAAACAAATCCAGATATGAATAAGGAGAGACTGTTCAAAAAACTGAAATTAAGGAAGGAGAATTATAGCAATTAGGAGAATGTTGTGACAATATATCTGCAAGTATCCCAAAGGTCAGGTGAAAAGAGCTTTCCTTTTACAGAGAGGAGTAAACAAGTGTACTGATCATGTCTTTTTATTCTGTATTTTTGATGCTTTGACAATTGGCCCTCCCAGGGCTAGCCATTTCCTGGAGAGAGTAAAGAACTCACCCATGAAGGAGTACAACTTTCATATGCGAGCCAACCAAGAAAGCCCATGCCTCAACCACCTCCTTTATTGGGCTCTCACAGGACTTTCATGTATGGGTCACTATTCTTCTGATCTAATCACCTCAGGGAGCCAGGTACTAGAGCAACTAGGGTCAGCCTCCATGATACAGAGTCTGCTGAAATTATTCAAACTGGCCACTCCTAAGCCTGTTTCCCTTAAGCCTACCTCACCCATTCCTTCCTGCAGAAACCACAATAAAGGCACCTGTCCTTGTTCTCTCCCTCAATTTCTCTACCTCCTGAGTAACCCCAGCACTTCACCATTTGGCTTTGGATGGCCTTCTGTGCCTCCTGATTTCAGGAATTTATGAGTATAAAAAATGGCTTATTTCAATAGTAGTCACTGTCATACCACTTCTTACCATACCTGATTAAAACAAATACTAGATATCCTTTTAAAACAAAAGGGCAAAAAAGAATCAGGTGTGGGGCATTAGTATGGGGGGGTTGGTGTGTTTGGACAGTTGGTTGGAGGATGTTTTCCCTTGAGGTCAGCCAAGCATCAGGAGGGACTGTTACACAGGGGTTCTTATTCCAATGCTCCAGGGAAGGCCTGGTTTCAGGGACCTGCATTAGGGAGAGAAACCTGATTAAAGCTGAGATATGTAAAGTCAGTGAACATTTTGTCCAGATCAGTTAGTAGAGAAAAACAATTCAGCTAACCGCCTGTGAAACAGAATGGACATTTGGAAGATCTATATCTGACTTTGTCATAATAAAGGGGGCCATTTTTAATCTTTTTTTTTCCTGAGAAGTCTCACTCTGTCACTCAGGCTGGAGTGCAGTGGCTCACTCATAACCACTGAAGCCTTGACTTGCTGGGCTCAGGTGATCCTTCCACCTCAGTCTTCCAGGTAGCTGGAAACACAGGTGTGTACTACCATGCCAGGTAATTTGGGTTTTATTTATCGTAGAGACAAAGTCCTTCCAAGTTGTCCAGGCTGGTCTTGAACCCCTGGACTCAGGCAATCCTCTCACCTCCGCCTCCCAAAGTGCTGGGATTACAGGCATAATCCACCACTTCTGTCCATTTTTAATCTTATCTAGGACATATGGAGAAGAGTGGTCCTTTGCAGCAAGTCATTTTTTTGTTATAGAACACAAAAGGGATAAGAATATCTCTTAACCATCCCTGTTGTCCCTGTTTTTTAGGAGCACATGGCTCAGGTAAAGTTTGACATTGTTTATCACTGTTCTGTTTGTTTTTGAAATAGGTGAATTCTCATCATGGCAGCTCATACTGTTTAACTCCACATTTTAACTTTCTTTTCCTACCCTTGGGAGCTTTAACAGTGTTTCTAGAATAAGATAAATTAAAACTCAAGTATAAATAATAAATATTATTTGTGATATTTCATTAGATGCAAAACCAACTTTGCCTAAACAAACAACTTAAGGCTAAATTTTTTAAAAATAAAATAAAAAACTCCTTCTTATAGGAATGACTGCATTTGTCTCAAAACACTTGTATAATATTAGCTCATTTTATATGTTATCAGACTGGTATTCAAAAAGTTAAAGCAACCTGCATCCTTCCTGAGAGTCAGGGTTTAATACAGATGATTCTAAGATAAAGGTGCCTTTGGGTTTCTAACTCTCCCACCTACTGAATGGTGTGTCTCACTCCCATGAAAGGCTGTGCTTCAATTCCACCTCTACAGTTGGAGAGGAGAGGAGGAGTGAGGAAGGAGAATGTGTGAATAATTAACTTTGATGTATGGATTTGCCTCCCTTGGGGTCTCAATCACAGAACAGAAAGAAAATCATAATGTAATGAAATCGCATTCACACATAATCACTTAGAAGGGATTTTATTTATTATTAACAATATCCTAAGTCACCATGATTTCACTAATAAACCGGCAAACAGCAATTCATATTAGGATTGTTTGACTTCCTGTCAAATAACTGCATTCTTGTACATGCAAAAAGAATATAATAAAAAACTTAACTGAGAATTAATGATTTGAGAAGCACCTGAAAAGCTTTGTCTATGATCTGAGTTCTTGGAAGAATTCCAAGTAGTAGTCTTGATTTTGATTAATATTACAATTTATCCTGTTAAAGAAATACCTCACAAATACTCATGAAGCATTTTATTAGATGATTGTAAATACTTAAAATCTTATTTTGCAGTCCTTTTCATCACAAACAAAAAGAGGAGCGGTCTGTGAGCTGTATATAATTTAGCCTTGTTCATTACTGGCAAAAATCACATCATAAGTTTTAAAAACAAATGTTTCAATACTTATGCCATCATTGTACAAGGTTGGTGTTCTTATAGACCTGACCTGTATATGAATTTGATGCATAGACTGATTCTGTGATGACACATCCTCCCCTACACCCTCCAGTAGCACATCTTCCCTAGGGTCACAACAGTAATGTGTTAAAGATATTGAGTGTCTACCTACAGCAATTTAGGCAACAGGCAACATCTGACGACATGGTACATGCCAGCAGATAGAGAGAGAAGTGCTAAAAGCAATATCTCAAAACTATGTCACAGGAGGAAAGTTTTGCAAAACTTAAAGCTTTAAGCATTCTTGCCCTTGATCACATTGCAATAATTATCCCCCTTTCCAATCCATCCTACCACCACCACCACCACTACCAATGTCCTTCTAGTTTGTTTCCTTCATAATCGTATCCTCATGATCATAATGGTACACATCATAAAACAAAAAACAAACAAGTAACACTTACTTTGACCTATCAAAGGGAAAAAGGAGTAGTGACATATGGTAACTCTGTCCCTCTTGAAAACAAGTGGACGTTCGAGATGACAGAATTTGCAGATTCTCTCAATCTCCATTTCCAATCCCTCTTCAAGTTCTGAGTGACATGAACATCTTTGTGTCAGAAGTATTTTTCTCTAAAAATCCATTTATAAACAAGGATAAATTAATTAATATCAAGTTGCACCCTCTTCTTCCTTTACTCACACTTAATTAGGTCTTCAATTCTTCCTTCCTTTCTCCTCCATGTTCACAATTTCACAGTGTCTCTTGTTTGTGTGTTCAGTCTGATCCATTTTGTCCTATTATAAATCTGACCCTTCCACTCAGGTCAATTTGTTCATTATACGAAAAGTCTCCATAGGTGCTAGCACTCTGATTACAGATATTATCCAGAACATCGACTCGTCTTGTGGTTTCCCAAATTTGCTTTATCCTAACCACCACCTGGGAATGCTTATTTAAAACATAAAGTTATTTAAAATATGAGTTCCAAGGCCCATTCTTACCTAGTGAATTATTCTCTAGAGAAAGATCCCAAACACCTGAATTTTCAATACATCTTTCTACTTAATTTTTTACAGGCAGCTTTGGGAAATTCTACTGAGCCTCCTCTATTCCTGGCTGGGTGGTTACTTCTTGGCTCACTCTCTTAAAATGGGACATAGTACTTAAAAGTCACTTTCCTTGACCTTCCATCTTGGCTTCATGACCTGTAGTGAATTTACTCCTTGGTTCTTGAAGCACACACTTCCTCCAAGATTTAACTCTTGGTATTTTTCATAGGCACAAATGGTGATAAATCACATTTCAGAATTTAGTCTTCCTCAGGTTTCCCTCTCTGAGAAGAGACATTTTCCCATTAACACTTAGAGGCACAAAGATAAATGGATAAATAAGATATAGCTCTTTCCTTTCAAAGTAACCATCACATGCCCTCTCATTATTCCATAATTCCTGCCTAGACATGGTGATACCTTATATGTTTCACCCAAAAGTGTGGTTGATTGTCATTATTATTCAAATAATTTTAGAAAACAAATCATACCAGACTTCCCTCTGGGACATAGTTTTCAAATATTTTTTTTCTCTTGACACTTTTACACTAAAAATTATTGAGGACTCTAAAGAGGCTATTGTTGTGGAGTGTATATCAGTTGATATTTAATGTATTGAAATGCAAAATAGAGACTTTAAGTTTTCTTTATTTATTTTAAAATAATAATAACAATAAACCCATTATATGTTGTTTCAGTCCATTTGGACTATTATAATAAAATACCATAGATAGTAACTCATGAACAATAAAAGTTTATTGCTTACAGTTCTAGAGATTGGAAGTTTGAGATCAGGGTGCCAGCATGGTCAGCTTCTGGCGAGGGCTTGATTCCTTATAGACAGCCTTCTTCTTACTCCAACCTCACATGGTCCCATTCATTAGAGCTCCACCCTCATGACCTAATTACCTCACAATACTTCCAAATACCATCACTGGGAAGGATTTCACCATATGAATTTGGAGGGGACATAGACATTCAGATCATAGCACATATTAACATAAACATCTAAGTAAAGGAATGAGAAATGTGGCATTGTTTTACATTTTTTCAAATCTCTTTAATGTCTCAGTAAAGACAGCAGGATTCTCACACCTGTTTTTATATCTGTACTTAGCCTGTTGCATTTAGAAAATTTGGTCTCATAGAGGTACATAGTTAAAAAGGAAGACTCAACCTTTCTCTGACCAGTCTGAGAAACTCTGCTTTGAAAAACAAAAACAAGAGGTATATTCTAATAGCCCCGAGAAGTTGTGCATTAAGAACAAGTTATCATACAATGTCCACTTGTATACCTAACCCCTAATTGTACCACACATCTTTAAAAAAAAATCTAAAACAAAGCAAACAAAAAAACAAATTATCACTGGGCAATGGCTAAAGGAAGGAGGGAGTAAGGAAGGATAAGAGACACATAACCAACCACTCATTGTGGTTCCTGTCCACTATTGGGGGTTGGGGTGGAGAGAGGGCTTGCTAGAAGCCCAAACCTCGCCTGTATGCCATATACTTTTTTTACTACATATCCTGTAGTAAATCCTCATTTCTATTCCAGGACTCTAAAACAAAACAAAACAAAAATCTTTGAAAATTAAGAAAAAAAAAACTAGGAAAATCTGTTTAATATCCTTTAACCAAGCCTTTACTAAATTCCTTGGAATAACAAAGGTTATTGGCCTGAGGGCATATTATGTTGGGTTTGAATTTACAAATCTTAATTAAGGTTTATTTGCCTTTCTTACAGTTTTTCAACTGGCTTTCCTCCTTTAGATTTAAATTTACCCCAGGGCTGAGACACTTCTCTACTAACTTGTGTTTAGTGATTGCCCCTCTCCTCACTGTGCTGTTCCTCTACTGGTACTGTCAGGGATCTCCCACCCATCCTCCTTGCACTCTGGGACATTTTTCTGTATTTAATGCACTCTTGCTCTCTAATCATCTCTTTTCAGAAACCATCTAGAAACAAAAGCATGAAGTCCATGTGCATACATACTAACTTTGCTATCTGCTATCATCTTAGGAGATGTAATAGAAGTGAATGATACTCGTATGCATATATTTTGCATTCTGATAAATACAAACAGCTCCCTGCTTTATTCATTTCACAACAAGCTTTTGTACTTGAACATTCTTTCTTTCACAAGATATCTAATCCAGGAGTAGTCAGTATAAATTTTGTAGATTTTAAAAAAACACTATATCTATTGAGTTAGGTATAATTATCCAAACTATTGTCTGCCACATCTGCCAATATTCTTCTTATTCTTTTTTTTTTTTTTTTGTAGACTACGTCTGCTAAAATCTCTAAGAAACAGACTTGTTGACAAGTCTTCTTTGGGTCACTGAGTGCTCCTGAAGTCATTACATTAGCAAGACTTAAACTAGCCCTCTAAATTTCATATTTCTACTTTAGAAAAAACTACAAAGCAATCTATTTTATAGATACATTGAGTAAAAATGACACTCATATGGAAAAGGATGCAAAACACAGGACAGAGGAGTATCTCTCTGACAAAGTACTAATTAAATCATTTTGATAATTCTTTCCAAAATGAACACTCTCCATTTTTGCTCAGTTTCTGATGTGTTTACAAAATAAACAAACAAAAAAAAAACCAGAGAACGGTCTTGAAATCTCAGAAGAATTATAGAAACAAAGTAAAAATGTTATGTATCTCTTCCTAAGAAAAATTTTCTTAGTTACCTACATATGAATAAAACATATATGTGTGTGTGTGTGTGTGTGTGTGTGTGTGTGTGCGTGCGTGTGTGTGTGTGTGTGTGTGTGTGTATACCTATGGGAGATAGGAGAAGAAATTGCTATTAGTTCTATTAGTATATCTATTATGTTTCTTACAGGATACTATTACAGGTATGTTGAAGGATTCAGAGTAGAATAAACTACGGTCTGTGACCAGATGAAGTTTATGCTCTGATGAGAATTCATGACTTTACACAAGTAAAATTGTCAAATCAGATTGCTATTATCATATGTTCAAGTATGTTGAGTGAATAGAAAGAAAATAGTGACTCCAACAAAATCTAGGCTATAATTTAGAGAAAGTGACACTTGATCTTCTTTTTATAGCACATACAAACATTTTATCAGTGAAGTTTCTAAACTGAAAAAAAATAATGGGATCAAAGATATGAATTTAAGAAAATACAGAGTATCTTGAGTATATTTAGGGGAAAGTTCTGCTTCAAAGATTTGTTGATTATAGTCAATGTATTATAAAGACTATTTTCCCTTATGAACTGCATTGACTCAGAATTAGATTAAGGACTTTATAGGCCAGAAGTCATTCGAACTCAATACGGATGAGCAGTTGTCAAAAGTTAATAACTTGCACTGATTATTTATGATCCCATTGAAGTTTCTTTAATTAAGCTGGCTTTCATAATCCCTTTCTAATGCCTTATCAACTTGATTCTTATCTGTGTTAGCGCTGGCTGCTGCAGACTGGGGGTTTGTTATGAGACTCAAGATGATACAAAATAATTTTAGACTTAAGTGAACAATTGATTAGCTAGCTGCCCACTCAGCATGTGTCAGGGCAAAAGTTGCCCTCTCTGACTGGAGTCTCTTATCCTGAGCTTCTTGTACATGATGCTCCACTCCTGAAATTGGATCCACTGCCCTAACGCTGCTAGATAATCACTAACTTGTGTTTAGTGATTGCCCCTCTCCTCACCGTGCTGTTCCTCTACTGGTACTGTCAGGGATCTCCCACCCATCCTCCTTGCACTCTGGGACATTTTTCTGTATTTAATGCACTCTTGCTCTCTAATCATCTCTTTTCAGAAACCATCTAGAAACAAAAGCATGAAGTCCATGTGCATACATACTAACTTTGCTATCTGCTATCATCTTAGGAGATGTAATAGAAGTGAATGATACTCGTGTATCATTCTCATGTACACTTGTTGTCTAACGCATGAGCTTAGAAGAAACTATCTTAGCCTCCTGGCTGCTATCAAGTCATTCTTTATATCCTGTTTCAGATTTCTTAGTCTGCATTCCTAAGTAGGCCCAACGATGCCATCTGTCATGAATTTAGGATTTAGGATTCAGCAAATTTATTTTGTAAAGAGTCAGATAAAAATGTAAACTTTCTGGGCTCTATGGTCCCTGTAGCAACAGCTCACCTCTACCATTGTAGCACAGAAGCAGCCACAGACAATCTCTAAATGAATGGGTGTAGCCAGACTTGGCTTGGGGGCCATCGTTTGCTGACCCCTGCAAGAAGCTTTCAGGTTTGTGAAGTGAAACCCTTAATAAAATCTCAGTAAAGCAAAATTAAAAAAGAAAAGGAAAAAAAAAGTTTAAGGTACAAAGAGAAAGTACAACAAAGAGGTCACAGCATCAAAGCAGCTGATACCAAAGAAAGGAAAAAGAGAGAAAGTAACTGGTAACACAAACAGAAAAGAAAAATCCATCGTGCCTCATCAGCTTCACTTTTACACCTCAAGACAGAGTTTGCCAGACATTCCTCATCATTGGATTTTGCACGTAGTCTCCCTAGACATGCGAATCCTCTCTCTAAACCAGGTCTCTTTAAGATTAGAGTCCCCAAGGTGAAAAACTGAGGATTATCATGTTTTAAAAAGATTTCCAAGTGATTCTCATGTACACTCAGACTTAAGAAGTATCATTGTACAGGCTCGAGAACATTATTTAGCTCCTTAATTGCTAACTCTTCTTTTTAGTGCTATGTGAAGTCTCAAGGAAGAAGGCAATGTGTTGTCCACTCCCTTTTAATTGATGTTCTGGTCTGACTGTCTTAGCATCTTAAATTTACTCTCACTTCATAGGTATTATCCTTTGACTTCATTCATTACAGTTAAGGACCCCCCTTATTAGCATACACAACTGATCCTGATTGCCAGAACCAGACAGGATCAGAACTCCAAAGTTTTCCACTTAACAGGTTTCCCCTGCTAAGTGTGGACAGGCATTAAGGAAACATTTTTTTTAATTACGGAAATATTCTTGATAACACTGGTTTCCTATGTGGATTTTTTTTTTTTTAAAGCAGTACAATTTGGATTCTGGAAATGTCCCACTGATGGGAAAAATCAAGACAAAATTACAAAAAAAAAAAGTCTAGACAAGCATGAATTGCAAAACAAAACAAAGCATTCTCAGAAGGGACAGCTTTTGGTTTCTTTATGCTTGAGGCAAAAATAAATGTCTAGCAAGTGGAGAGACAGGACAATATTCTGTCTTATTCTACCTTTAAGTTAGAACCAAGCTTAGAATTTTAGTGTATGTGTGTGTGTGTGTGTGTGTGTGTGTGTGTGTGTGTGTGTGTGTGTGTTTAATGGATTCAATCACCATGTAATTTGACACTGAAAATATCAATTCAGAGACATAATTTTTTAGAAAGATGAAGCTATCAAGTTTACAAAATCTTGAATTTTAAAAACTTGCCAAAGGACTCAAATAAAAGTAAACCTTCTCCTAATCAGGTGTCTTCCTACTAAAGTGAAGTTATATATTCTTTTGAGCCAATTTGTTCTTAGGAATAAAATTCAACACAAATTGGACTTAGATTTAATTTCTTTTTGTCCTAGGGAAGGATTTTAGAAGTGACTTTTGTTTTCTTTGATTTCAGAATAGCTTTGAATGATCTCCTCTTAAGGATAGAAAAATGGCTTTGCAGTCTTTTGTTAGTTTTTTTCTTTTGTTAATCCCCTAAGACTTTTGAATTCTATTAAGTAATTTTTGTCTCACTTTTTTTTTCTTGTCCACTATTCTCCATTGGACTTTGGAATTTATGCAAGTCTAATCCAAAGTAGACCATCCTGCTTAAGAATAGCATTCTTTTTTTTTTTTTAACTTCTGTTTTAACCTGAATTTCTTGATCCAGTCACTTTTGGTAGAGAAGCTCAAGTTCAACTTGAAGAAAAGTTATTTATTTCTCAAGGGATATGCTTATATCATTTTTTTCTGTCTTCAAATGACTTATTAAAATAGATTTCTGGGGACTAATTTATATTAATTCCAAAGTATGACTCTGAGGGCATGAACATTAATTGAAAGACTATTTTTATCACCTTATGCTCTCCTTAAAAAATAAATGACATTTTTCCCTACATTTAATTCAACTTCTACTTTTGACTAGGGTATTAAATGTCAGGAATTATAATTCTGTGTACGTGTGTCTGTTTAATAATTCTCTAACAAATGCAATTAGTCTTAAGAGAATCAGGTTATGATGTGTTTCTCTGAATTCCACAAAATAATACAGTCATTTTTGATGAAGCAAAAGGTCTTTGGATTTATCTTAGCTTTAAGCAATAAGTATATACAACCATTAAAAAGTAGATACTGCCGGGCTCGGTGGCTCAGCCTGTAATCCCGCACCTTTGGGAGGCTGAGGTGAGTGGATTTCCTGAGCCCACGGGTTTGAGACCCGCCTGGGCAGCGAGACCTCATCTCGACAATAAATCAAAAAATCAGCCGGGCGTGGTAGCACATGCCTGTAATTCCGGCTACTCAGAAGGCTGAGGCGGAAGGATTGCCGGAGCCCAGCCGGCGAGGCCGTGGTGGCCGGGAGCGGCCATCGCACTCCAGTCTGGGTAACCGAGTGAGACTCCAACTCAAAAAAAAAAAAAAAAAAAGTAGATACTTTTGAAACCCACATAAGCAAATTGTTTAGTAATTTAGACTCAAGGTTTACAGCAACAACAAATGCAAGAACTATGATTGATGCATAAGCCTTTAACTTCAAAAAGAAGAAGTAATAATAACAATTGCACTAACATTTGTTGTATACTAAGTGCCAAATGTTGTGCTGGTTTTAATTTCATCATCACAACAATCCCAGATAGATATTTTTATCATCCCCATTTTATGTAAACTATCTAAAGTCACACATCTCATAAGTAGTAGAACCAACATTTTGAATTAAGCATTTTAAGCCAAAAAGAACTCTGCTGTTAGCCCCACATTTTACCTGGATACTTACAAGATTTTTGTTTTGCTTTGTTTTGTTTTGTTTTAAGAGACAGGAGCCCACTCTGTCACCCAGACTGGATTACACTGGCATAATTATAGCTCACAATAACCTCAAACTCTTGGATTCAAGGATCCTTCTGCCTCAGCTTCCCGAGCAGCTGAGACAAGCTGCTGGGAGTACAAATGTGCACCACCACGCCCAGCTAATTTTTTGTAGAATTTTTTGTCCCTATGCTGCCCAGGTTGATCTCAAACTCCTGGCCTGAAGGAATTCTCTTTCCTTGGCCTCCCAAAGTGCTGGGATTATAGTCGGAAGCCACTGTGTCTGACCTTAAAAGAAATGTTTAAAAAAAATAAAACATTGCTCTTCACAGCTCTTTTATTATTATATTCACAAAATGTTCAACTGTAGGAAAAGAGTCTAGATTCAGATTTGTCAAATTCAAACTTGGTTAGATAAAGAGTTTACCATCTCATAAGGAATCTGTTTTAGGATATCTCCAAAAATTATAGGATCCATTTTATCTGTAGACTGCAGTCTAACCAGTAGAATTCTAGGAAACAAAGTGTTGAATTTTCATTTCCCGTTTTGCACAAAATATTTGCACATTTTAACTTTTTCTTACCATTATTGATTCATAATTGATATAGAAAAGTATTGCCCACATTCAATGTACACAATGAGTTTGGACATATGCATACATTCATGATACCATCACCACAACCAAGGTACTGAACATATCCATCACTTCTAATTTCTGCATTTGTGTGTACACACACATGTGTGTGTGGATGTGATAAGAACACCTAACATGAGATCTATCCTCATATTTTAACATCCTCAGTGCCATATTGTTAACTACTGGTGTGTTGTACAGTAGATCTCTAGAACTTATTTATCTTGCATAACAAAAATGTTATATCCATCAAAAAACAATTCTTCATCTCCCCTTTCCTTAGGCCGTGGCAACCACCCTTCAGTATTTGTTCTTCTAGGAGTGGCTTAAGTGTAATGTGTCTCAGGTTCATCTATGTTATCATAAATGGCAAGACTTTATTCTTTTTTTGAGGCTGAATAATATTGCATTACATATATCCAGTTATCCCTCAGTCTCCATGGGGGACTGGTTCAGTCTCCCCAAATGGATACTGAAGTTCACAGATGCTCAAATCCCTTATATAAAAGGGCGTAGAATTTGCATATAACCTATGCACACCCTCCATACACTTTAAATCTGTATAAAATTATTTATAACACCTAACACAAGGCAATACTATATAAATAGTTATGTTTATTGTTTCTTTATTTTTACTTTTTACTGTTAAATTTTTATCTTTCTTAAGTAATTTTGGTTGAATCCACAAATGTGGAACCCACGGGTACAAAAAACAGACTGTGTACACATATACCCTTATATACATATATCTACATATATAGATATGCATATAACATGCTATCTTTATCTATTTTTCTGTCAATGGATATTTGCATTGTTTTCATACCCTGACTATTGTGAATAATGTGCCATTGAACAAGGGAGTACAGATGTCTCTTCAAAATATGTTGTTTTTAAAGTCTATCTGATATCTAAATATATAATTTATCCTGATACATGCTAGAATTTCAATAAAGGGTAAAGTGTCTTAAAAGTCCAAAACACCCACAAGTAGTCTGGGTACTATTTTACCACTGAAGTAATTCTGAAACTTGGGTTCAGTATAGCATGTCAATTTGTTTCATATTCATTTGTGAGGTTTTATTAAAATTATCTGAAATATGAAACCTATATTATCAATCAGGGATTATTGGGGCCATTTGAGGGAAAAAATTTTATCCACAAAATCCACTGATGCTCTTGTACTCGGAATTCCTGTGGAAACAAATTGTGCAGATCCAAGTCAACCAAACTCACATTAAGGTCAAGGACTATTCTAGGTGAGTTATGGAGGAAAGAATTTTGCCATCTGTTTTGATATATTATTCATTTAAAATATTCAAAGAATTGCAGATGCTAACAGAGGACATTAGATTGAATGCAAGGCCTCCTATGCATATTCAAACAGCTTTATGTATCCTTCATGAATCAAGCTAGAGTGACTAAATGAAAAGGTATGGAAAATGGACTGTAGTGCTCAAGAAGATGCAGACAGAATTTTTCAGGTGAAGTCTAAATAACTTCAAGTCATTGCAAAATTGTCAAGGTTAAGCCATCTAAAGGAATTTAACACCATGATCACCTTAAATACTTTTTAGTATCTAAATTAAGCTATAATCTAAAATTTATTTGTTGTCAATGTTTAAACTTATAATGTGCCAAATGGTGACCTAAATCTTTCATAACATTAATGTCTGTCAAGACATTTTATATTTGGAAAATACACTTTCTGTCATATATTATTTTCAGTTCCATCATACCAGACATCAGGTTAACAGAAAAAGGAAGACTTAACCAAGTCCAAGAATGCCCTAGAGTGTGTTTGTGTATTGTATGTGTGTGTATGGGAGGGGAGATGGTATCTATCTACCTATCCACATATATTCTATGTTTTTATTTGAATGTATATGATTCATGGATGAACATCACATGTTCAATATATTGTTATTGCAGAATAATCTCTTTAAAATGGTTTTTATAAGTTAGCTGGTTTTATATGAAATATTTCAATTGGGTTATATATTAATTAATCGTCTGTGAGGGAAGACAGTGCATTTGCTATACAGGAAGCTAAAACATAGTGAGCTTTAAAAAAATCCTAGCATCACAGAAACAAAGAACTGAATACCACAAGTTCTCACTCTTAAGTGCGTCCTGAACATTTATCACAATACTGCAAGAGAGGGATCAGCAATAGTAGGACACTGCCAGGAGAGGAGGAGGACACACAATATTACCAAGGATGCCTTATCCTACACCAGGGGAAGTGAGGACAAGTGGAAGGCCCAAACTTCATCTGCATGTAGACCACTTATGCTCCTTGTCCTAATAAGTGCACCCCACATCTTAAAAAAAAAATCCCAGCATGTTTAAGTAATGAAATAGATATTTCAGTTTGTCTCTACATTTAACTACCCCACATTCTGGTATTCTCAGAATATTTTGTAAGTCGAAAGTTGGTATTTATTTCACAAAAGAGCAGCAACATCTGTAAAATGACTCCAGGTCAAAATGGACCTCTTTGCTTACCTTCCTTACCAAACATCAACTTTCTGCTTTCAACTAGAGAAGTTTACCATATTATATTTACTGTAACTCTGTTTCACCAGAGACCATATGTTTAACAATTTCAGAACCATGGTCCCAAGGGGAAAAAGAGAAGAAATAAACAAAGCTTTGAACAATGAATAGCTGTCTGAAAGTCTATGCAGATGATCTTTGATGCATTCATGCAGAACTGTCTGAAGTGTCTCGAACATTCTTTGAGCCAGCAGTGCACTGATGACTGTGAATAAAAGCAACTAAAAACACCGGGAAACTAAGAATATTCAGCACACTGGCCTCATTTAATACAGTGGCAAATGCACCCTATTTAGCAATAAACCCTGCAGATGTCCTGAAATATGGAATTAGAATAGGTTACAGTATTGACTCCAGTCTATGGGCAACTGAAACAAGTTAGTTAGTGATTGTGTCCATTTCAATGCTCCACTCTAATTGTAGCCATCAGAATTGCCAAAGACCTGAATAGACGCTTCTCAAAAGAAGGCATAAGAACAGTAAACAAAAACAGGGGAAAATGCTCAGTCTCACTAATCATCAAAGAAATGTAAATCAAAACCACACTGAGATACCACATAACTCCAGTAAGAATGGCCATTATTAATAAAACGAAAACCAACAATGTTGGCAAGGATGCCAAGAAAAGGGAATGCTTCTAACACTGTTGGTGGGAGTGCAAACTAGTTTAACCTCTATAGAAAACAATGTGGCGATTCCTAAAAGAACTAGAAATTGACCTTCCATTCAACCTAGCAATTCTGCCTTCTGGCAATACACCTAGAGGAGTTCAAATCATTCTACAAAAAAGACACTTGTGCACACATGTTTATTACAGCACGATTCACAATAGCAAAAACATGGAACCAACCATGCTGCCCATCAAAACTGGACTGGATTAAAAAAAATATATGGTACATATACATGATGGGATATTATGCAGTCATAAGGAAAGAAAAAACTCTGAACTTTGCAGCAAGTTGGATGGATTTGGAGTCTATCATACTCAGTGATCTATCACAGGAACAAAAACTGACTAGTACATGTTCTCACTCATAAGTGGACTTTGAACACGTATCATAATACTACAAGAAAGAGATTGGCAGTAGCAGGACACTGCCAAGGGGGCACATAAAATCAATAAGGATGCCTGATCCTAATCCAGGTGAAGTGAGGGCCAATGGGAACACAAACTTCACCTGCACCTAGACCACTTACGTACCCAATCCTGACTTGTACCCCACATCTTTAAAATTTAAAAAAAGCAAGTTAATTTATTTAGCAAATATTGTTGACCTCAGGTAACAAAGAAAAGACTTCATGTACTGGGTATATTTTGCTTTAGAAAGTAGGTAAATGTGCATTTGTGTATGAAGATATTTGCATTTATATATATATATGCATATACACACATATCACAGATATACACCTATATATACACATATAGGTATGTTAATTTACATGTATGTACATTTGTGAGTGTTTGTATCCTATGATGTTAAATATGTCATTGCCTAAATAAAATGTAAAGGAAAATAAATATCTGTTTTCTGAATGAAATGTTATTTTATTTTATTTTTGGCATTTTGTTGATCTATGATTATGATCAAAGATTCAGCAGCAAATTTTTATCCAAACACTACCCCTTTGTATTACTTATTACTTAATCTATATTTCCCTGATGATTAGTGATCCCTAACGAGTTTCCTTTCTGCTTCAAGTAGGCAAAATTTTATTTTATTTTATTTTATTTTATTTTATTTGAGTTGGAGTCTCACTCTGCCGCCCAGACTGGAGTGCAGTGGCTGCTCCGGGCCACTGCAGCCTCGACCTACTGGGCTCCGGCGATCCTTCCGCCTCAACCTTCTGAGTAGCCAGAATTACAGGCATGCGCTACCATGTCCGGCTGATTTTTTGATTTATTGTAGAGATGAGGTCTTGCCAAGTTGCCCAGGCGGGTCTCAAACCCGTGGGCTCAGGCAGTCCACTCAAGTTTTTTGCTTTTTCCACTTTCAGTGACTTTAGAATGTCTACACTAATTTATCTCTGTTTTGGATATAAATGTCATGGTATCATTAATAGCTATGATTATAGATCTGATAATACTCTCAGGTTCAGTGACATGGTTTCATATGATTTACCTGAACTTCCGGGTGTTCTGAGTTGCTTGTTTGACAAGTGGCCCGTGTGTGAGTTGTGATGAATTATATTCTCTGGCAGATGTATTGCTCTAACAAATGGAAATAAATGTGCTTCTGTCTTCTTGGGAAGATATATCTTGAAAGTGGCATGGCTTCTACAAAAGACCCATGTGTTCCGTGGATGATACCTTCTGTTTACATAGGAATAAATACCTCGTATAAAGCTTTATTTCATTGTCGTCCATTATTTCTCATCTGCATTTTAAAGAAATCATGGGTTCTTAAACAGAATATGAAGCTTTTATTCTCTAATTAATGTCTAAATTTCCTCTGCTAATTCTGCAGCCAAAGGTCATAAAGCCATCTATTTCACTACCTTCAGTAAGAGGACAGCATTCTTTTCCTCTCAGAAGGCAATCAATTAAGATATTTCTGAAGACAAAACTATTAGATTATGATTCTTTAATCAGCCAATAATATGCCTCACTTTTTTACTTAGGTTTTTCATTCTAGTTTTGTTAAAAATGAACCCTACCCCTCCATATATAAATAACTCATATCTTTAAGTCTCTATTAAGCATGACCTCACTTACAAGTACCTGCCCCCTCAACCCTTGACCAGGGTAGACTCTTCACAGTAGAACCTAACCAATGATATATGAAGAACAATTTTGCACTTGGGTCATAATTCAGTGTTGAAGTCATCTCTGATTTAATTATTTGCTTATCATTAGAATTTAGAGAAAATTTCTTGTATAAAAGGCCTGATACTAGGAACTCAGGTTATATTCATTAACTCATTTATCAGAATTTTCCTTTGACAAGCTCTTAAGTTAGCTTAAGAAAAAATAAAACAGACTAGATCAAGGATGATCAGGGTCGTAGACATTTTTATTTTAAAGATGTGGGGCACAATCCAGGGTTAGGCATATTCAGGGTCATAGACATTTTTTATTTTAAAGGTGTGGGGTATAATTCAGGGTTAGGTACACAAATGTTCATTATGCAGGTACCCTTGTTGATGATGTGTGGTTCCCCTCCCCTGGCAGTTTCCCACTACATGTTTTCATTCATGAGCAAACATTAAACAATTATCATAATACTATAAGGAAAGGATTGGCAGTAGTGGGAAACTGCCAGGGAGGCGGGGGGGGGGGGTGAGGGGGGATTAGCAATAGTATTAGCTCTGCTTGCCTGTGTGTGTTTCATTGTGGCATACGCTTCTTCCAAGCAGTTGGGGAAGACGATCATTGGCAATTCCAGGTTCAAAGCTTGTGACACCAGCAAATAAACTCACGTTCCTATTGTTTGAATAGCACATTTCCTGAAAGTGTCCTGATTGGCTCAGACATAAGACATGGCACTACTGGACAGGCCCAGCACAACTGCAGGGGATGAGGAGGAAAATCCTCAAAAAGACAAAATTTGTGTCATCTACCTAGCTCCATTAAAAATATGTGCAGAATTGTAAAATAAATAAATTATGTCACCTGTGTCCCAGATAGTCCTCCAAATCTGGCTTTGGTTAACTAATGGGAAAAGTACAATTTCCACTTTTTTTTCTGGAATAAGTGACAACAGATAGCAGCTTGACATTCACAGAGGCCATATTGCATTTCAGTTTCATATTTGACATTATACAAATTCCATTTCCTGTACCTGAGAGACTTTCAATTTAATAAAGCAAAGGAGCTGATAAAGAGGTAGGATTCAAACAATGAGGAAGCTGGAGGGTCACAATTTGACAAGAGTCTGGCCTGCCAAAAATCAGGACCAGGCAAGTGTGAATGTAAGAACCTAGAGATTAGTACACAGTCACAATCTGGAGAGGCAAATAACACTACCCCATTTATGATACTAGGATATTACATGTGTAATCTAAACTCATTATCGGGATAAAGTTTGTCTCTCAAAAAACAATTTGCAAATGTTCTATATTCTATCACAATAAGCCTATCTTTCCTGATACTAAACACTTGATTCTTTTCATTCATAAAAGCTGATTTGGGTTCATATACCATCTCTATTAATATACACACAGAGTTAAGTCTAGGAGATGTGTACCTCAGATAACTGACCTTGTCTTAGCAATCACTGGTACCTAATTCAATGATTGGCCCACAGTACACACTCAGTATATGTTACATCAAAAGAATGAAAAGCTTGGGCTAGATATTTTTTAAAGTCCAACCATTTTTCGATATGTATCTCTACTTGGGCTAGATATAAAATAATCCCATGAAATTTATACCAGATCATTTTTATGTATGTTTTGCTTTTAAAATAAAACATATTTTTAGAACTGCAAATTGGTAAAATTATATTCTAATGCTTTTGTCTGGTCATGTTTAATGTTTCAAAGAATTTCTACATTGTGACATTTTCTCTTCAATACAATATTGTCTTTGTGGTGGATATTATTGCCATTTTTTCAGATCATGAAATGAACTCATTATACAGCCTTAGAAAAATTCCTATTTTGTGTTTCAGTGATTTTTCTGGAACTTATTTTATTCTTCTATTCTGATTTCTGACTGAGAACATGTTCAGATTCCTTTTCTGCATAAAATATAGAAAAAGATACTGTTGACAGAAAGAAACTTTCTAAAAACCTGTGCCAAACATGAACAATAAAAAAGAATGCCTAATTATGTAAAGTTTACTGCTTAATTTAAAATCCTTTCAATTGTACAGCATCCTTTTAATTACTGCTGTGAACTGCTATCTCCTGTGATCTTTCATGTATACTGCCATCTGTTTTTAAAACATCTTATGATCTTGAAATAACATTGCATACAATCCACAGTCTTTTATTCAGTTCTTTCGGGACAATGTGAAAGACCCCACACAGTGTGACTGCAAATCTCATTGCTTTCAATGAAAAAAGGAAAACAAAGTCAACTACAAAAACCCAGTATGTTTTCAAATTTCATCTGGACAACAGCCTCTGTATTAATAAGCTGTAAGAAACAGTCCTGCTGCTAATTAGCTGCATGACATAAGGTAAGGCACTGTATCTTGCTGATTTTCAGTTTTCTTACTTGTATAAAGAAGAAATAGACTAGGTGAAAACTAATAGGGTTCCTAGCTCTAGGATATTTTTTAACCAAGAACTCAGAGTTTGAATTGTACAGAGTTCAATATTCTGGGATATCATCTGCCCATCCTCAGAAATTCTTCCTCTGTCTACACATACACACACACACACACACACCACACACACGTACGCATGCACGCGTGCACATACACACACACACACAAATCAAGGCTTTGACATAATTGCAAAATAAGACATTTGCTTAAAAGTTTATTTCAGATTTAATTTTATGCAGTCAGACTTTCTTTGGTTACTATCAGACTACTGTAATGAGCAAAGTAATTTGAATTGATTATATTTAAAAATATGTGTGCATTTGTGTGTGATATGTTGTTATATATGTTTATGATGTTTGGCATGGTAGAGCATCGAAACTAATTAACTCAACAACAATTTAAAAACTCAATTATATTAAGACTCCTTAAAGTGAAGGAAGTTGGGCCAATTCATGTTTATGCCTTGTTAGACTTTACAGCTTTCCTTTCAACATAGTAGATGCTAAATAAATAGTCCCTGATCCTTAGAATTATATGATTATAATTATTTGAATGGAAGAGGTAAGTACATGCTTAAACTATGCAGTCTGTCCCGTTCCTGATTAATGAAAACCCAACTTTCAGTTAAGTTGTTTATTTGAACAAATAAAATTTGTTTAAAATATTTGTTTGGAAGGCTGAGTTTCTTATTTCTTTCTGGAATTATATCATGAAAATTCTATGGGAATAATCTTAAAAATGCAAAAGATATATTTTAAAGATGATCAAGTTAAAGATCTGCAATAGCCAAATATTTGATACAATTTTTTAAAAATTAGGTTGGTTAAAGTAATCATGAGACATCTAAATTAAGCATTTTTTAAAGGGGCAAGAATAGAATACAATTACTGTAATTAAGCAAAATGAACAACAAAATAAACATTGAATAGTTTTCTAAAACTTATTTAAATTTACTTTTAGAAATATGATATACTTTGATAATGTAAAAAATTAAAATTGTATATATAGTAAAGCATTTGCTTATTTTTATCATATAGTTAATTATTATATTGTTATATTTTAAAAAAATTTATTTAATTAATGCATTGCATATTATAATGAAAGAAGAGTCTTAACTGAAAATGATCTAATCAAAGGAGTAAACAATGGAGCAAGTTTATCACCCAACCATTATTTAATATTTATGGAAACATAGATTGAAATATTATATTTATTCCTGAAGAATAGTTCAACTGCACGAGTATACCATCAATTCATTATAAAATTCTCTAATGCAAAAGGTACAAAATATTTTAAGAAATTCTGAAGACTGACACTAGCCACAATGGAATAGAGACACCATGGGTTCTGACACAAAATGTGACAGATTGAAAAGTAAACATTCCAGATGTTCATAGTACATAGACTCACCCAGCCTTCACTGACTATTGTCACGTGAGAATATGAGCTCTGCATTGCCAGATCATCAGTAAGAAATCCATATTTTTTGGTAGTCTCAGGATTTAACACCAACTATGTTGCTAATGTTTGTCATTATTATTATTTTTAATATCCCGATGGCACAATTTTATGTACCATATCTGTGAGCTTCAACTATACAAAGGGCCATTTCTTTGCCTGCCTTGAGCCTTTGAGATGGCAAAGTGTGCCATGCAGCCCGAATCAGAGTCCTAAGAGGAAACAGACAGCTTCTGCAGATCAGGACCACTGAGAAGGAATTATTTACATAGGTGTGGACAGGATGTATAGAAATTGCAAGGATTGATGCAGTACTAGGGCAAGTAATGGCAGACGTACAAGAAGGGATGAGAAAGAGGACAACTTACCAAACAAAATCCCAAAGATAAGGTCGTTTTGACCAAAGCAAGGACTTTCCATTGAGGACACAGTCATTCTCAGGTGACATTACAGGAAAGGAGGCAAGTCTTCCCAATCTTCAGCAAGAGCTACCCACTACCCAAGTCCAAAGATGAGAAGCCAGCAATAGCAGAAACCCATTGATGTAGTCACACAGATCAGTTCCCTGGGCAGAGAACAAGGTGAAGAAGGGCAGACCAGGAGGATATCTGGAGCAAATCTTAAATTACTGCTCCTAAAGTGTTAAAGCCAGGTAGCCTGTTATTTCTCATTCCATGCAGGATATTTACAACCAAATACAATCATCTTGCCAAAGTGTAACCAAAGATAAATTAATGTATGACTTTATACACCACAATGTAACAGGCTGTTAAACAGCATGATCGAATTAAAGGTCCTGAAAATGGCATAACTAATGGCACTGTCTTGAAAAAAAAACAGTGCTAATGTGGAGCTTCATGAAATGTGTATGAACCATATAACATATTCATGCCCTATTACTGAGAATTTCAAAGTGTCTTACTGCTCAAGGTAATAGGCCTTGATTCGATTCAGTCTGATGTGCCATGAATTTCATGTGCTAATTAGTAAAGCATTTCTTAATGATTAAGGGGAAAAATCAGATAACATTTGATTGGAAACCCAACTGTCAGAGATAAAACATAGCTACAACTAAGGTTAGAATGAATGCCATTCATTCTGAATTCAGGTGTCTTAATTATGATAATTAATGATTGTATTCTCCCTATAAATGAATTCAACCAACATGATAAGCATATGGTAATTAAAGTACTTTTATAGAGTAGGAAATTTAAACAAATGACATCATAATAATCATGTGATTTTTTTTTTTTCCTTTTAAGTTTGGTTTTGTGTCAAGGTTTGATTTCTTTAGTCATTTATGAGTTTTATATACTGTTACTACTTTAATAAAAAATATATTTCTAGAAGATGATGTCTGTTGACGTTGAATTTCTGGCAAGAATGTAAATTATTTTCTATTTGTTAAAGTCAGAGACAGTGAATCCTACTCTGTATCAGTGTTGTAGAAGTGTGTTAAACATTGTTTTGGATTTATCAGACTCCAGTGCCTAGAGTTAATAAAAAATAAGTAACTGATACAGTAGATAGATATAGATCAATGTAGGTAGCATTATATAAGGATGATTACATAAAATTTGATAGATCATTTAAATTCTGAATACTCTGAGTGTAATCTAATAGCAGGAAATGGTTTTTAAAGGCTCACATCATTATTACAGGGTTGTTCCCACTGTACACAGTGATTCAGACTTCATCACCTCTTGCCTGGCTTACTAAAAAACTGCTCTGCCTCCATGATCTTTCAACTCCATTTCTGCACACATTACCCAATACATTTTTTTTCTCACTTATTAGCTCAAAAACCACTGATGGTTCTTCAGTGTCTAGGGAATAAACTTCAATTTAATTAACCTGATATCAAGGGTCCGACATGAAGAGCTACCAGTTTTACTTTTCAGTCTCCTTCTCACTTTTATTCTATTTGTGCCTTACTCTCATGGTCAATTTGCTTGGTCCTTTATCGATCTTTTACTTTTCTGCCATCATGAAAGTTTTTTCTTTCTCCACTTTATTTGCAGACTTTTGAAAGGCCTTCAGAAAACCTTTTTTGAAATCAAGCTATGTGATTTGAGTGTAACAGTAAACATATTCACACTTTTCTTCCCTGCAAGATGCTAGAGTACAGGTATCCTTTTCTCTGCCCAGTGCCTAGATTATGTTTTGGCAAAAAGCAGATGTTTAAACAATATCCTCAGTGAATAAGATCAATCAGTCATCTGCCTGTATTTTCATAAAACAAGATAAGAACCTTTAAAAATGTATTATTTGCTCCAGTCTGGGTGATGGAGTAAGACTCCAACTCAAAAAATGTATTATTTTACATTTAAAGATACTAAGGCTTTTTTCTTTGATATTTAGAAGAGTATAAGACCCACTTTGCATTGTCCTAGTATGTCTTTGAGAAAATATCAACCACTACTCTACTAAAAGAGGGTAATTAATTGCTCTGTATGGCAAGTGAAGAGGTGGATGGTGGTAAAGATATATTGCTCTCAAGCTCCAAAGCAAGTTTATTTGTAGAGGCAAAGGAAAAATCTGATTCACGGTCTGTATGAAAAAACAAACAGAAAAATTCCTTTCTTCATTGTTTATTATTTGGCAAGGAGAGGATTTTCCAGACTCAATTCTGGGTGGCCCAGAAAAATCTATAGAGAAATGGAAGAAACTGATCAAAGAAATGAAGAGCTCCTGCACCAAAAGCAGAGAAAACGTTGCTGTGACTCTATTTCCTGATGCTAAATTGAAGTGTCAGTAACTATATAAAAAAATGGACATGTCCCTCTGTTCAGAGTGTAGATTAATTCATTCATCAACAAACCTTTTGGTCATTATCTAAAGTTCCAAGTAGAAGAACATTTTTCTCATAGTTTCAGGCAAATAAACAGTTAAGATGAATTCCAATATATGATAAAAGTCAAAAAACTCCAGAACATCTGTGTGAAAAGAACATGAACATATGAATATGTATACACATCTGAGTGACCATAAGGGTAGACTGTGGCAAATTGATATTGTTACTTTTTTCTTTCTATTCTACAGTAAATGTTTGCTATTATTAAGATTTCATATGGAACTCTCACTTGTGTGTTACTTAGATTAAGCTAGACTAAGCTATTACTAAATCTGCAATTTCAAAGTATTGATGTTCAGTAACTATTTGCTTTTAGCATGTTTCATATCTTTTTGCCATAGTCTTGTACAAGAAAATAATATTTTAGCTTTATATCTGAAACCCAATATATTGTTTGCATGAGTAACTAAGAGTATAACTAAGTTATAGAATACCACACTTACAACTTTCAATACTAAAGTCTACATTGAGTCAATTTTGGCTATTTTCCTTTTCTGTCATAATGATTCTCATTGGTGGTGGGCAGGGCGGGGAGAAGAGGAGAGTTTTCTTTTAAAAGTTACAGAAAATTATCTTTCAATTTAATGATATTTTTTCTCACTTTCATCTTAATGTAATATAAGTGCTGGGTTTTTGCCCATTAAATTAATAACTTTAAGTTGATCAATATTTCTTTTACTAGTAAGACTTCTAATAAGACTAACTCTACAAATAAAAATCTCATCAAATATATATTGAAATATATGTTTACTGTTATTGTTGCTGAGTTTTAATATCCTGGAAGCTACGTCTGTGAGCACAGAGTCTACAGCAAAGATGCTGCCAATTTAGAAACAAAAATAAATACTTATTTTTACTGTGTGGCACTAAAGCCAAAGCTAACGGAACTCAAAAATTCATCTTTGTTGTAGAAGGAAGCAAGGATATGCAGTTCTCAGAGCACTTGGGACCGTGACTGCAGCATCCTTACTTTCTATGGATTAATCTCAACAAATTGATCATTGAACATCTTTATTTCCTAATATTAGATAAATCCATAAATCACACACGTTATGGATTAAGATACATTGCTCTGGCATCTTCTTCTGAAAATAAAAGTAAATAAAAAAGAAATATGAAGAAAGACAAAGCTAAAGTACTAAAACAAAGGAACACAACATTGTTGTTTTCCTTCTTTCCTATGAAGCAGCTTCTATCTATTCAAGTTGCTTTGAGAAGAGAAAAGTATGAGTTAGGGGCCAATAAATTGTGTGTTTTCCCAACTCAGTTCTTCTGCCTTTGCAATAGGAATTTCCCCTGATATCTAAAGTCTTCCATAAGCCATAATTTTTGCCTTTCCACCCACGTGCACTTTTACATAAAACAAGAAAGACTGCCACTGTGTGTACTTCAGAGCAGTCAAAATGTAGCATGAAAGTTATTCTGTAGTTCTCTAACTTTAGTTTCTCTCTTCTCTGCTGTATCAGATAGAATGCATGTTCTGACCTATCGATCGATCACATCTCTTTCAGGCACTGCTCTGTGGAAGAAGTTGGTCTTACTTTTCATATTTCATTTCCTGATCATTAGTAACACCATCTTCCTCATCCTCATTAGCTCTGATAATGCAATTGAATGCTTAGGTAATTTCTTGCCTGAAAAAAAAATTGCCTTTAGGAAATGCTTTGAGGGCATCAGAAAGGAAATCGTTGTTTTCTTATTAATTTCCTAGAAATCCCTTCTATCATGTGCTTAAGATGCTTCTGGCAATGCTAAATGCACAAGGTCGGAATAAACTGGTTGATGGACTAAACCATAGCACAGCCCATTTGTGAAAGGGTAGCTTTTCACTTCAGTGGGCAAAAATACAATTTAAGCATCGTAGAAGTGTGGTTTTCTATAAAATCAGTACTAAATGGTGTGTGCAGAAATGTAACTGAACCACTTGAATCTTTTTTGTTGAAGAGTAACTTGAATGCCAAGCTTTAGGGAGATCACATTTTAACTATTTCCTCAATGTGAGTTATACATTATAGAAACTGCGGTATTATAGTGAATAATAAATATTAGTCTCAAGAACATAAAAACAGGCACAAGCCAAAAAACTATTAACCATGAGTTGAGTTTATCTCATCTCTTGTATAACTCCCTGCAGCTCTTAAATAATGATGGTAACAATGATGGTAGAAGGTGCTAGCAAATGCAGTATTCTTCCTTATCCATGAAGGATGAATTCCAAGACACCCAGTAAATGTCTCAAGTCATGGGTAGTACGGTATGCACACTATGCACAAATTACTTTTTCCTTCTTAATTTTACAGATAGAAGATTTATTTTTGCCATATATCTTAGTAACTTTAGCATACAATTTGTCTTCCTTTTTAAGTCAAGAATTTTCAACTTTTCACTTAAGTGAAGTACTTTTGCATTTTCTCTTTGGTACGTCTGAAATGACAGCAAGACCACTCGTGATTTGGGATCATCATTAAGTAAAATAAAGGTTAATGAAATGAACACAGGTATAGAAATATTAAGATGGCTAAGTGACCAACAGAGCAGGGAACACCTATAGAGTGAATACACTAGACCAGGGGTCCCCAATCCCTAGGCCATGGACCAGCACTGATTCGTGGCCTGTTAGGAACTGGGCCACACAGCAAGAGGTGAGTGACAGGTGAGTCAGCAAAGTTTCATCTGTATTTACAGCTATACCCCATCACTCTTATTACCTCCTGAGCTCCATGTTCTGTCAGATCAGCAGGGGCATTAGATTATCCTAGGCGTGGGAATCCCTTTGTGAACTGTGCATGTGAGGGATCTAGGTTGTCTGCTTCTTATGAGAATTTAATGGTTAATGATCTGAGGTGGAGCTGAGGCAGTGATGCTAGTGCTGGGGAGCAGCTGCAAACGCAGATTAACATTAGCAGTGAGGTTTGACTGCACAGAGACAATAATGAATCAGTTGCTTGCAGACTCATATAAAAAATCGTATCTGTGAGTGTCAAGTGAGTTAATGTACCTCAATTGTACAGCTGCATCTCATGGCAGGCTTTAAATCAGAATCCAACTGTTGTCTGTATGTGGCCTGTCTTCGATTTTATTTACTGCTTCCGTTCATATCTCTTTTTTAAAATGGTGAGTTGCATAATTATTTCATTATATATTACAATGTGATAATAATATAAAGTGCACAACAAATATTATGCACTCGAATCAACCCAAAACCACCCACACCCACACCCTATAAAAATTATCCTCCACAAAACCAGTCCCTGATGCCAAAATGAATGGTGACCACTGCCCTAGACAAAGGATGATTCACGTCCTAGGAAGGATGAGCCAGACAGAACAAAATTTCAGAATTTTGTTCACATTTCTCAGAATGGCATGCTATTTAAAGCTTATGAATTGTTTATTTTTGGACTTCCATTCGATGTTTTCTGGCCACAGTTGATCATTGTTAGCTGAAACCTTGGAAAACAAAATCACAGATAAGTGGGGAATATTATAGTCACTATTACAGACTTTATACAAGAAATTATGGATACACTTTAATTATAATTTTAGAAAATGGGGGAGTTGCTGATATTACACTAAGGCATAAAAGAAGAAGTAATGGTATTGGCCAGAGATTAAGTGCTTCATTTTGGATTCAGTATGTGAGCATTGCATCAGTTTGGGGAAGAAGCATGCATTTTTAGTTTTATGTGAGATAGTCATATTAAGAGAAAGCATCAGCATGTAGGAATTTTTCCAGTTGCTGAGTATGTCTATTACAAGTATGCATTTCAAAACCAGGGAAACAACCGCAGGATGGCTGAGAGAACTACTGAACCCACTATGAGATAGACCTGAACTAAAACACCATTGATTACCTGACTTCCATAAGCTTCAACTCTGACTAGTGGGCCACAGTGAAGTTTTAAGTCTTTTGGAAATAGTGTTAATCTCAGAGTCAGTATCCATTAATTCCTGAAAAATCTGATTATTTTCTTTTCCCCAACGCCTGGTAAAAAGCTGTGAGTCCCTTTGGAAAACAATGTAAGTATTATTAGTAGTATAAATTTTTGGCAGTGCAACAGGTCCTTCCTCAAAAGGAACCAGCCACATCCAAGGCTTCTGGGTCTATAAACTGGCTCCGGTCTGGGAATTGATTGAGGGGCCATGACACTGTCTTAGAGATTCAGGTTAGATTTTAGTTCACCTGACCTAGAATTCTTCTGCCTATAGAGATCAAGAAACAATTTAGTAGAATGCCCATCTGTTTCTTTTCTAGGGACGTAGTGACAAACTAGCCAATGCTATAGGTCTCAGCAAATCAGACTATTCTGATTACTGCTTTGACTCTGCTGTCCATTATGGTAATCACACTCCCTTTGCCTCTGGTGATTAAGTGTTACCACCTGGCCCCTGGTACCCTGGAATCCAATTATCCCCATTGTATTTAGGGATCTTTGCTCAGTGGCAGCTGTTCCCACTGTAATTTCTGCCTACAGACCTCTTCAAGGATGCTGGGATTCCCCTCACAAATTTATTTCACAGTCAAGGTGAAAATTGTGTCCTCTGGACACTCCCTGGGTGGGTGAGCAGGTCTTACATGATAATTTCCCTCTAATATTCCAATCTCCCTAAGTCTTTGGATTCTTTCCTCTGGTATAAAAGGCAGTTCTAGAATTTTACCTTCATTTAATTTAGGCCATCTTCTGGTCCATGATTCAGTGAAACAATCAAACCAATTATTAGAGTACTTTCTTACCACTTGAGCTACAAGATAGAATTCAGAATCTCTGCTTAGTAGGCTCATATCAGTAAATTCAATCTGATCCAATCTTATATTCCTTATAGCATTATCCTATATCCTTAAAATTTATATCCACACATATTCTCCAGATTTCAACATGAAAAGAAGTTTGTGTGTATCTGTTTAGTGTATTTGTGTGTATTGTTCAGTTAAATAAAATATAGTGATAGCCTTTATTTTTTATTTTCATTTCCCCTTTTTTAGTGACAGTTCTTAATATTTTCTGTTCTTATGTCCAATAGGGTTAAAATACTGACTGGGAATGTTTATCTGATAGGTTTAAGTACCCATCCCTTGTGTGTGTGTGTGTGTGTGTGTGTGTGTGTGTGTGTGTGTGTGTGTGTGTGATCTAACAATAAGTTTAGATTACCCTGATTGACAGCATTAGTCTTGTCCTTTCTATAATTTCCTCTCTTCCATTTTATAAACTTTTGATGGAAATTTCCTTTTTGTGTGTGAATTGCTACCCTTAAGGCTTAACAGATTAATTCACAAAAGTCAAAAATACAAATAGCCAGTAACATATGAAAAACTTGAAGCAATTCTCAACTTTACTAACAATCACATAAATGCCACAGAATAAATATAGATACCACTTTTCTTTTAAATTATCCACATACACACACAGAACAGCCAAAACAATGTAGCAAAGGGAGAACTCTCATACATCCCTGGTAGAAACATAAGGTAATACAAAATTTCCAACAGAAATGTGACCCTATTTGCCATTATTTTATTTTGATAATTTCTGTAAATATTAAATTCAATAATAATATTTGTAGATCTATAAATGACATCCATAAATTCAGGTATAGTCAAATAAATTGAGCAGACCTATGTGATATAATACAATTCTGGAAATATAAAACCCATTTTAAAGTCTATGCAGAAAAATAACATATATTAACCTTCTTTATGCACATATATGACTTTATAGTTCATATAGTTTTGCAAAGAAAATACATGAATGAAAAAATTAAATGGTATCAACTTACTAATAGCTGTTGCTTCTGAGAATTAAAAATGTTAGTAAGTTTATTTTTTCTCAAAAAGTTCATAGATTTTAATGTTGATGTTTTGCAATAAGCACATATTGGAAACAAAGAACCATATGCATGCCAAGATTGAAAATTTCCATTATTTCTCCTTATTTTCGGAAGCTCTATCTTAAAATATTTTTGAAAATTTTCTATCCATTTGAATTATATGCACAAATTATCCATGTTTTAGTCTAATTATTCCAAAAGCAAACATAAACAATGGTTTTCATGAAGGTAGTTTAATTTTTGGAAATTATCTCAAGGAACAGGGATTCAGGGAGTTGAAAGCGGGAGATAAGAAGGAGGGAAAATTGGAGACGGATCTGCTCACTTATGTCAGGATCTGGAACTTCTCTTGTGGAACTCTCTCAAGGAGCTATACAGGATGTACTTGAAGAGTCCACCCAAGGAAAGAAAGAAAGGAGTACTTATACATCAGCACCAAATTAGATGTCTCATGAAGTGTGAACACTCATATTTCTAGATTTGCATATGCAATGGAATTACTGAGTGCAAATGTTTGCTACAACAACTATAGTGAAAAATGGTGGGCCAAGGTGAAGCATAGGATCATTTCCAAGAATGCCTCTTGTTGATTGCTAGAGTCAGCTGTGTGAATTTAAACCTTTTTAATTATTTCTGGTTTTTAGAATTAAAAGCTAGTATTTGGTGATTATTTTACTTTCCTTGTATGTGTGGATTATTGTAAAGATAAACTTTTATTAAATTTCATTAAAGAATTGCACCATGCTTTCCAAGAATTTTCTTGTGTTGTTAATTTGCATATTCTTCAGGATGACAGAAGATAATTATTAAAAATGTTCTTGTAGTTGAACATAGCTACTGCTATATCTTGGCAAAGAATAAGTCAGTCCCTATTAGACAACTTCAATAGGGCACCAAGATCAAGGGTGGCTTAATATAGTAGTGAGAGAGAAAAGGGAACTTTTCCACTGACCAATTTAATCAGATAAACCCTTCAATCCATGTCAAGCAGATACCACAAATAGATGTGCATACAGAAAATCATTCATGTTTCACAGCAATGCCAAAAAAATTCAGAAAAGATATCTATGATTAATATGAAAATGCAGTTTGTACACCTACACAAAAAGTAGAACATGACCTAAGAGTCACTTTCCTGATTGCTTGTTCTAAGGAAATAATATAAAATAAAACTTTATATAAAGCAATAACAAGTCGCAACAAACTGTAAGTTCAAGAAAAGAATGGGCAGTTAAATTATGCTCCAATGTGATAAAATTTTAAGCAAATATTAAAATATGGTTTCCAAAATAATATTATACCATCAACACTGTGTTATTTGCTTAAGTGAAAGTATTCACAAAATGATACATATGACAGGAAATATATGACAGGAAAGAATATGAATAACTGAATTCATTAAACAAAGACAGAATATAAAGTGTGCTTTTTTAAGTTTTTGTTTTGATAATTTTTTATTACAAATTTGTATTCATGGGCATTATAGTGCAGGTGTTAAAAGGACATAAATGGATCAAATTAGAATTCTGATTTTTCCCTATTTGTTAAATATGTGAACTTGGACAAGTTACTTAATTTCTTTAAGTTTCCACTAGTTCTTCTTAAGACAAAAATAATAAGACTTTCTACATAGGGGAACACAGAATGAGTTACTATACGTTAAGTGTTCAGCATGGTACCTAACCCATAAGAAGTACTGAATGAACATCATCTATTTTTGTCATGCTCAAGATTAATTCAGTGTAATTGCTTCCATGAGCACCTATGTCAAGCATAAAAATTATGATAATACTTTCCAAAAATTGTAGATGAGAGATCTCTCCCTTTTTAACTCCACTGAAGTAAAAATGTACATACTCTGATAAAATTTGTTTAAAAAAACAATAGCCTTTGTTAATGACTGGAAGTAACAAAATATGGAAATTTTAGCTACAAGATATATAATGTCAATACTTTAGTTTAAATCATTAAACTTTCTTAATATGAGTAGAAATTTGAAAATTTGTACTGCAACTACTCTTGACTATGAATTTTGAACTGATGAATCAAATACCTTTTGTGTAACTATTTAACTTAATTGTTTTAGTACCTGAATACTGTGACTCTTGTATATATACACAATGGAATACTGTTAATTCACAAAAGGAAAGTCCTATTATATGTGAACCTGGAGGACATTATGTTAAATAAAATAAGCCAGACAGAGAAAGAAAAGCACTGCATGACCTCACTTATATCTAAAAATGTTGATCTCATAGAAGTAAGGATCAGAATAGTAATTACTAGAGGCTGGGTGGTTAAATAAAAGAGGAGGTTGGGAATATGTTGGTCAAAGGATTGTTATTTACAGTTAGACAGAAGGAATAAGTTCAAGTGGTCTATTTTACAGCGTGATGACTACAGTTATTGACAATATCTTGTATTCTTGAAAAATACTAAGACAGTGGATGTTAAATTTTCTCACGGCAAAAAAATGATAACTATGTGAGATAATGCATTTGTTAGTTGGCTAAATTTAACCATTCTACAAAGAATACGTAATTCAAAATGTCATGCCGTACACAACAAATGCATACAATTTTATATGTCAATTCAAATAAGTACATTAGGAAAAAAAGAATAAAATTAGCAAATTAATGAGCCAAATATTTGTGCCCGCATACTTTATCCTCAGAACTTCCTTTACCAATTTAATCAAGTAATTTTTTTAATGTTACTGGGTTCAGAAAAACATAGCAAACAATTGCCACATCTCCAGAGGACTCATATAATAAGTCCAGATCAGAGGTAACTGTTCAAAAAGTTTCTGGAAGCACAATGACCCTTATATAAAGGAGTAAATGGCAACAAAACAAAGAGAATACTACATGTGTATGACTTAAGCCGATTCTATTTTAGTAAACACAAATAAATCCTTTTACTACATGGTTGTTCTTTTCATATATTCACCATCTAAATGTTAAGAGACCGATGCCAAAATCCAAGTATAAATCTATGAAAAGTGACGAAAGTGTAGTTTTTAGGCAGCTTCTTATCTAGAGCTTAAAATACAAGGATCAAGGGATAAATGTTTAGATTTATGACTATATTCGCCTCTATCTATTTTACCTGCCCCAGTACCCTAAGCACTACCCAATGTCCCAAAACTGACTTCAATTATCATATGAATATTGATTTCATTTTTTAATGATACTATTTTTCTCTCACTGATCCAGTATGAGCTTTTGTTTACATGCTTTACATAATTATCATTTTCCTATTTAAAATTGATTTAATTATAAATTTAATAGCTGGTGCTAAGTAAACTGGGACTGTGCTTTCATTAGTCAAATTGCCCCCAATATAGATTTCCAAGGGACTATGACAATCTTTATCTGTAAACAATTTATCTATAATCTGGACATTTAAAGTACAAACTAAGAGAAAAACCATGACATACATTAAACAAATGTCCAAAACAGCTATTGTGGCAACTGATATTTTAAGACGATCATGGTGGCTAGTTGACTGAAACATATATTAAGACAGTTTTGGCTGGGTGTGGTGGCTCAGCCTGTAATCCCAGCACTTTGGGAGGCCGAGGCAAGAGGATTGCCTGACCCTGGGGGTTCGAGACCAGCCTGGACAACTTAGTGAGACCTTGTCTCTACAACAAAAATCACAAAAACTAGCCAGGCATGGTGGCATGCGTCTGTAGTTCCAGTTACTTGGAAGACTGAGGAGGAAGAATCACCTAAGCCCAGCAGGTCAAAAATGTAGTGGCCGTGAGCACACCACTGCACTTCAGCCTAGGAGACAAGAGTGAGACTCAAACTCAAAAAAAATAATAATTTTAGGCAAAATTTACAAAAGATTAAAATGTATTAGAATAGATTGATACAACTCACTACCATTGAACAGGATACTCTTCTCCCAGTTTTGTGTAATTTACATATTTGCTAATGAGGCTTCTTAAATCATCATCCACATTATTGATTATATTATAATGAAGACAAAGTGTCTGACACCTACTTGGTGCGTATTATTTAGGAAATTTTTCAGTATTCATCTGTTTTCAGAATTCATCACATATTTTGAATAATTACAATTATAGATCCAGAGAACACAGTGAATTTCATCTTTCTTTTACATAATAAATTTCTTATCTTCTGAATATATTTTATTTCCATACTAAATAAGCCTATTTATATTAATTTTCTCCTATATGAATGAATTAAAACACATTCACTGCCCAGATATGTGTTAACGAATTCTCAGCATTTCTTGTGATTCTTACAGTTTTGGATCTCTGGCAGGACCAAATTGCCTCCAACATAGCTTTTCAAGAACTATGACAATCTTTATCTATAAACAATATATCTATAAGCAACAGTAGCACATGCTTGGTTCACAGTTGACTCATGTCTAAAACAAAAATCCTGTGTAGGCTTTACGGTACAGATTTTGTCAAATCAGGTTTGAACTACATTTGATTTGTGTACATTGTATTATTTGAGTATAAATGGAAGATTGATTCATTTTGATGTGATCTTTTTATATTGTATATTTATAATATACTTACCTTATATTGATTATAATGCCCTGATACTCTAACCTAAAGTAGTATATAATAGTATCCACAAATCTGAGAGGATAAGTAATTATTAATTTATTACTTAACTTTACCATCTGTAAAATGGGGCTATTAATAATTCACCTACACCAAAGTTAATTTCAAATAAAATAATTCAAGAAGATTTTATGAGAATAGGAATAAACCATACAGTTTAAATGTTTTTTAAAATGTTCTAAATCAGAAGTCAAAAACACTTTTTTCTGTATAGGGCCATAAAGTAAATCTTTCATATTTTGTGGGTCATATACATCTATTCTTTTTTAAAAAAAAAACAACCCTTTAAAAATGTAAAAACCGTTCATAGCTTTCAGGTAGTGCAATTTAGCATGTGCTCTTGAGTATCTCCTTTCTACACTGCTTATTTATTAAACCATATTATTCTGAGTTTGTAAAACATTAAGCAAAACACAATTGCATAATTTTTTCTAAAATATTTACATACCACATCTTCATGTTATGCAGTAATTTTTAATAACCAGAGGAAAAGAAAAACAAACCGAGTTTTTAAAAAATCAAACTAGCCGGGCTTGGTGGCTCAGCCTGTAATCCCGCGCCTTTGGGAGGCTGAGGTGAGTGGATTGCCTGAGCCCGCGGGTTCAAGACCCGCCTGGGCAGCGAGACCTCATCTCAACAATAAATCACAAAATCACCTGGGCGTGGTAGTGCATACCTGTAATTCCGACTACTCGGAAGGCTGAGGTGGAAGGATCGCTGGAGCCCAGTAGGTCGAGGCTGCGGTGACCGGGAGCGGCCACTGCACTCCAGTCTGGGTGACAGAGTGAGACTTCAACTCAAAAAAAAAAAAAAAAAAAATCAAAACTAATCTATTCATTCAACAAAAGTGAAGCCCATTCCCCAAAGGCTCAAATTCCTATCACTTGATCTAAAGAAAAATGATTCTAAGGGAATCACAGATGGACATTCAGAGTGGGAAACTAAAGATAAAAATCTTCGATGGGATCTCTCTTTTCAGCCAAGTTTGGGTTTGTTTGTTTGTTGTTTGTTTGTTTTGCCTTTCAAAGAACTATGCAAGATACTTAAACAACAGTCATCTATTCTCTTCTCTACATTAGGGAAGCAATTTCTCTCTCGATCTGCCTGATATATAATATCTGACTGTCTGAATTCTTGCTAAGTGTTAGTAAAACCCTTTCTCACTGTTACTAATCTACTTAGTTTATATAATCCCTCTTGCTGCCTGTTTGTCTCTGGCCTGAATAAGAGAATAATTCTTTGCTACAGATCCAGAAAACTAATTTCAAATAGTTATTTCTTTACCTTTAATCAAGACAATAAAGATACTAAAAATAGATCCTTATGGTGAGATTAAGAAGCTCATATCATCACTGCTCAAACAAGTTTAAGTAGTCAATTGATTTTCACAATTCTGTCAATAATCAGTCTTTATTTAGGTTTTGGAGAAAATCAAAGGAATTGCATTTTTCGCTATTTTCATTGCGTGGATTTAGAGCTATGGTAGGTTGGAATTGTCCCAGATATAGACTGCAGAAGTTTACAAACTATTTATACATGCACAATTTGCATACCAAAAGTGACTCAGAGCAAAACTATAACAGGCCATAATTCAAAGAAACTATGCTTGGCTTCTGGGGGGGAAATGGGACATAAAAACTCAAGGTGCAATATAAAATTTAATAAATAACGAGGTGGCCTAATGCATCTTTTAATTTAAACTATTTTGCTTTTAAAATGTAAACTTTTCAAAGTGTTTTATCTAAAAAGTCTGAGTCAAATTAACAAGGAATTCGAATCCTGGCTCTGCTCTCATCCTTGTTCAGTCGCATAACCTTGGACTGCAGCATCCCTGTCTGCCTCTGCACATAACAATTTTTGAAAATTAAAGAGAAAAACTGACTTGCCCAAAATATCATCCAAAGTAGGTGGTCAGTTACTATCATCCTCTCCTCTTTTCTCTTGATGTCATCGTATACAAACTTATTTGTATGAGCACTTTCAGTATTGGGGCAGGGGAGGAAAATTATAATGTATTATTGAGAATAAACCTTCTTTATAGGGAGGAGAGCATTGGTTTTGATAGCTAGGACTTCTGTTTATCCGTTTTTAATGCTGATACTTGCTGGCCTTTGGCTCTCAGTGACTTGATTTGCAAAATTAGGGTGTTTACAAGATATTATCTGCCATAGATTTTTCCCTGTTTTAGTATTATTATGGTAGAATGCTTTCTGTATATTCAAAAGTAAGCTTTCAGTCAGTTAGATATATGTCCAGAATCTGAAATTTTTGGACAGAAATAAATTATCTTATAAAAATTATTTAACTTCTGTGTACTTCAGTTACTTATTTTATCTTAATTCCTGTTTTCTTATTGATACAGTTAAAATTATATCTCATTGCAGTTTAATAGGCATATTATGCATGATTTTCACAGAAAATGGTGTAGTATGGTACCTGGAAGACAGTAGATACTTAATACATAATATATATGATGCATCTCAAGACAAAACCAAGGTATTCACTCTAGAATTCTCCCACACCCTAACATTCTCCCAACATATTATGGAGGAAAAGTCACCCTCATCATCATGCCAAGACACCTGATACCAAAAAATTTCTAGCAGTTAAAATGATCTTCAGGATACTGGTATGTGGCAAACAATTTCATTATCACTAAGACTAATCACAAATAGAGGATAGTGGTAGTGTCCTCTATCAGGATGAGATCTCACAATACTCCACAACGCAGTATTACAGAGGGTATTAACAATCCAGTAGGCACAAGGAGATGAAACTCAAGTTTATTCCCATTCCGCAGCCTACCTGGATCGCCATGGTAAAGAATACCCTAGTGAAAGAAGTAAACTATAATCCTCTTGCTATGAAAAATGGTGTTGAAATAAATCTGGCACAAGCATTTCATTTTACAATTGTGGTGTCTGGTGTTCAGTGAGTTTCTGTAATTTACTCAAGCTTTCACAGTGGAACAGACACTAAAAAGTCTTTATTTTCAGTGTAAGGACCTCTTAATAGTTTACCAATGTGCCCTTTTTGGGGCAATAGCATTATGACCTTATCCTTTAATATAACAATTTGGAGAAGTAATGAAGAAATAGCACCTGTGTGGCCAACAAAAGAAAAAGCTCCTGGCCTTGATGCCCATCAACACCATGATATAATGAACAATTAGTAAAAATGTTCTTATATTTCAAGGACCTGCCATGATAATTACATCCATAATGAAAATAAACTTATAAATGCCATCTACTTAACATCCTTAGTTATAATTCTTAAATTTCAGTCAACTCTTTATTATAAATTATAGGAATCATCAACTGTTCTTTAAATGTAAAACTAATAGAAGGACATTGCTTGATAAAACCAAGGTTTAGCGGGAAAAAAAATGTAATTGCTAAGAATCACACAGCTTATCAGAGGCAGGTAAGTATCAAAAGTCAATTCTCCTTTCTTTCAAAGATGTGTCAGCTTTTATGTATAAATACATATCAACCTTCATGGAGACATCCACTCATGCTCCCCAGAAGGTCTTAACATCATTTTGGCAGTCAGAAGCCAACTAGCAATCTTAAGACATTCAACATGTGCGACTCTGTGCAGCAGCTAATGGCCAATTATGAACAGAAAAAATTAAACATATTAATAGATGGCATTGAAATAAAGTTCATTCTTTGGTGAATATTCTTAATGTATATATCTTTATGTACCCAGTGCCTGGAGCTAGCACATTTTCTAAGTGGCAACAGTAAATACTTGTCTAAAATGCTAGGGAATTTCTTCATTCATTCAAAAAAGAAAAGTGGGGAAAAAAAGACCATATTCTCAGAAATAGCCAGGAATTCATATCAACTTCTCTTCTGGGAAATAAAAAGAGTAAAGCAAGCAAATAACCTTGTATGGTTATTTATGATAGTGACACAATGGACACCTGGAATCTATTCCTGGCTTATGCCTACTCTACCTTTCAGCATGTAACTCTCTTATGCTCTATGAGCCTCATTATCACTATTTGTGAAGTAAAAGGCTTTTTTTGAGCAGGTAATTTATAAAGTTCACCAGTCCTTTCTTTCTAAAAGTGTGGAATTGTGAGGCAGGGAAGATAATAAACTACAACTCATACAGTCTTAGAAATGTCTAGAGAATAAATATTCCTTATTGTGACCTGTGGCTTTAAAAAATGAATCAAAGCATATCCTGTATTTATAGAACTAGTCAGTTTGGGATTGTTTATTTCTATCTCCTATTAATATTTAATTTCTACGTTTGCTGGATATGAGGTTTTTTTGATCTTCATTCCTTGCCAATTCTAATGACCAGACAAAGGGGGATTATGGAAGCCTAGAATATCATTAAATAATGACATTCAAGGGCATGAGGTCAACTTCATGCCTTTTCAAAAACATTAAAACTTGAGTCCCTCCACTCCAGTGGTGATCTTATTTAATTCTACAAACCTCTGATGAACAACATTTTACCTCCATGACTACTACAGTTTTTAGTTTTGTTTTACCTCTGCTTTTCTTTTTCTTTTTGCTTCTAATGTCAGATACAGAGCTTCCACCCT
Organism: Cephalopachus bancanus; assembly: GCA_027257055.1. Classification (NCBI taxonomy): domain Eukaryota; kingdom Metazoa; phylum Chordata; class Mammalia; order Primates; family Tarsiidae; genus Cephalopachus; species Cephalopachus bancanus. Next base: position 1,053,360 of record JAPVLO010000243.1, on the reverse strand, counting down.
GGTTGTTCTTCTAACTTATGATCTTCAAGGTTCGGAAAGATGTTGGTCAGTACCCATAGATCACTGGAATTGTCTGACCAACTTTATGAACTCTGGAGCCTCTCCTTGTACAAAGTGCTAGAGTAGTGATAAATGACTTGCAGTTTATCTGCTGAGTGCCTTGGTTTTATCTTCCCAGTTCTAGCTTTACAGACTTTTTTTTCCTTTATAAAAAGAAGGTGTCACTTTTCTTCTTGTAAGTCACTGCATTTGTAGTGTAATTTACTATAAATTAATGTGCAGAGACAAGAGAGAAGTATTGGTTAGATGTGCCCAACCTCAAATGAAGTTCATATTCTGTTTGTGGAGCCCAATTCCCCCAAGAAACATCATTGAATCACAAAATGCTGTTTTCTCTTATGTTCTTTTTAAACTTTCATCTTCTATTAACTGCCTGGAGAATTTATGTCTTTGGAGACATTGAGGCGATATAGTAGTCTTTTTTCTTTTCTAGAAATGCCTAGAGGAGAAATAATCTTTGTCTTAACCCACAGTACATTGATTTCACATATGACTGCAAACATACTATATCCCAAAATGTTATAATCTTAAGTATCACTTCCAAGTATCATATATATTTCTCTTTAAAAATAGTATGGATATTATTTTAATTTCTTTCTAACAACTTTGTATTTTACCCCAAACCCTTTTTCAAAAACCAGGCATAATATGTATGCATGAAGGTAGAAATGTTACCCTGAGATGTCTAGCCTGCTGCTGAACTACAAACTTATTACTTAGAGAAAAGTATATGCTAGCAATGTTGTCCAGAGAATTTAACAGTTCTTGGAGGATTTCACCAGATCCAAATGACTACACCAAGGAATTCATCTTCTTTAAAGGACAGAGATGCTAAAAGAAGTTCAAGGGGTTAATGCTATTATGGGTAATTTTCTCTGTCTGATTTCAATTAATGGTATGACTATAAAAACCTTTGGGTAACTATTAGCATCTAATGACTGAAGAAGAATGGCAATTCATGACAACTTTCCATTTATGGCACTTTTTCCCATTGAAGGAAAGGAAGTTTTAACAAAGAGAAATTATCACACAATGGCAATTATACTTATTAGTTTGTGGCTATTTTAATTCAAGGAGTTACATAATATTGAAAATTCACTGTACCTTTTCTTCTCATTATACTTCCTTGTCAACAATAAGTCATAATCACATTTATCATATATTTTTCCAAAAGTGAATGGAATTTTCTAGTTATACACATATTGAGCAGCCATGATGTGCAAGACCCTTTTGGGGGGAAAAAGAATTCAAAGATGAAAATTGTAGAAGTCAAATTTTCCAGTGACTCAAAGTTTAGTAACACAGAGATTTTTATAGTGAAAGTCATTTTAATATTCATTCATACAGCACCCTTATATTGCACACCAAGTGCTGTATTAGACTCACCTCTGCTCTTAAGATTTTCTTCTATTGGTAAGTAACTGCCTGGGATATGGAGCTTGTAGGGACACCAAATCCCTACTTTAGAAATTGAAAATGATATTTCACTGGACAGAAAGAATCACAAAATAGGCTCCTTTTGCGCTAAATTATATTTAAGGTCATGCATACCCTAGTCAGAAAGGAGATCAGATCCCACTCTCATCATTTGCCAGCTTTATGAAAATGGACAAATCATTTAACCTCTCTATCTGTTCCTTTAGCAATAAAATGTAATTAAGAATAATCTCCACTATTTCATCAGTGTTTTTGAGGACTAAATATGTAACAGCTATAGTGACATTTTGGATCTTCTGGAAAGCAATCACCAAAAAATTAATTGGTGCTGATGCTTCTTAATGACAAAAGAGGGATACCTGGAAGTCCCTCTCAGAGAGATTCTCTGCAGGGAGACTCTCTAAACTGCAACATGAAAAGACAAGGAGAATAAAGAAGGATGGAAAGGAAGAACCTCAGATGGTGGTAGAGATCTGAGAAGAACCCACAAGGAATCCTGGCAAGAATGGCCTAAGAGGAGTCCAGACTGGGCAAAAATGGGTAAATTCTATTACCACACTGTTCAAATACTGGCTAGGAGCTGACCAGGAAAGGAATGGCTTGGGCTGAAGCAACAGGATGAATACTGAGGGCACTGAAGTGGAAGACTATGAGTGAATTGCATTCTTTTTGCTGTTGTTGTTGTTGTTGTTTTGTTTCGTTTTTTGAGTTGAAGTCTCACTCTGTCGCCCAGACTGGAGTGCAGTGGCATGGTCCCGGCCACTGCAGCCTCGATCCTTCCGCTCAGCCTTCCAAGTAGCTGGAACTACAGGCGCGTGCTACCATGCTGGCTAATTTTTTTATTTATTGCAGAGATGAGGTCTCACCAAATTGCCCAGGTGGGTCTCGAACCCGCGGGCTCAGGCAATCCACTCACCTCGGCCTCCCAAAGCATGAGATTACAGGCTGAGCCATCAAGCCTGGCTGCATTCTTAACAGGTTGTTATGATCACCATCATAATCAACAAAATTAGGAACAAACTCTCAAAACCAAAACACACATGAAAATTTGGAAGCACATTGTTCTTAGAGTGCCTTACAAATAGAGTGTTTTTTGCTTAAATGTACATGTATATCTCCTCGCCAGTCCATTTTTTGCCAGTTCATTATTCGACAAATGATTTATATAAATTTCCTATTCTATCTGACTTTTAAAAAACTTTTTTAGATTGGAAAATATGGTTTATTTAGAAAGTGGATTAGAGGGAGAGAAAATAGGGATCCACCTCCTTGAGATTGGGGACGTGGCTAAAAATTTTTTTGTCTTATCTCCTCCACCAGCTTCTTTCCAAAGTCTCTCCTTGTAGTCATAAGACTTTTCCCCCTGCCTTATAATGTTATGATTGGTACATATGGTATATCTGTCCTACTCAGCTATGTTACATACAAGCAGAATCCAGTGCAAAAACATCTCTGTAATCCTTACCAACCATTGTAGAGGGCATGGACCATGGCAGAAGCACAATAAACATCTGTGAAAAAGATGATGGTTGTTATTTTTCCAGAAACGTGATCTTACTCTGTTGTGTCTGGTTTTCTGCAGCAATAAACCATGTTCACTGTGTTCTAGTGAGGATGTATGTTTAGACAGTGTATAGTAAACTGACACAGCCATCCCTAGATAAAACTTTCAGTATTTTGAGGTATGAATAGATAGATAATTATATCTAGTATCCTAGAACATATTTCTTCACTTCTCCCACATTTAAGACTTATTTAAGACTTTACTCCTATTTTGACTAGAAATATATTTATATAAAATGAAAGATGAGTTGTTCTTCGGCCATAGAAGGCAATAACAATTTCCTTAGAGTTTTATCCGAATGGAGAGTAAAATGTGGACCCATTGTAAAGCTCCAATGTTGTAATAAATACTTGACAAGCTCAACAGTGAAATGAAATATGATAGAGAAGGGGCTTAGTACAAATTGGAATATTATAGCTGACTTGCCTATCTTGGCACTCAGGCAGATTAGTCAGAAGTGAATGGTGCCAGAGATACACAAGGTTTTTTACAATTTATTTGCATCTAAACACAGATGTGTTAGTAATTATCAAGACTCTGCATTTGTGGAGCTCTTTTGTTGCCCCCAAATGAAGAGATCCACATCAAGACTATACAAAATAAATTGTCCAATAATGCCTTTAACCTTCAAACTGATCCTTCTACCATTAAATTTATGTTTAAGAAAAGCAGTCATTCACTGCACAAGCAGGACTCAATAAAATATTTTCTTCCAAGGTTTTCATATCTCATATTCCTTTTTAAAAAATTTTTTTTAAAGATGTGAGGAACATTTCAGTGTTAGGTATACAAATGTTCATTATACAGGTACCCTTATTGATGAGGTATGCCCCTCCCTCCCTGGCAGTTTCCCTCAACTGCCAATTCCATACTTATTAGTATTATGATAATTGCTCAAGGACCGCTTATGAGTGAGAACATATGGTACTCTGTTCTTTGATTCTGTGATATATCACTGAGTTTGAAAGACTCTAAATCCATCCAAGTTGCTGCAAAGTCCATATGTTTGTCCTTATTTATAGATGCATAACCCTTCATGATGTATATGCACATTTTTTAAATCCAGTCCAGTTTCGATGGACAACAAGGTTGGTTCCATATTTTTGTTATTGTGAATAGTGCTGCAATAAAAATGTGTGTGTATGCAAGTATCTTTTTTGTTGAGTGCTTTGAGTTCCCCCAGGTATATTCCCAGTAGGGGGATTGCTGGATTGTAAGGAAGGCCAAATTCTAGTTCGTTTAGAAATTGCCAAACTGTTTTCCGTGGAGGTTGAACTAGTTTGCATTCCCACCAGCAGTGTAGAAGTGTTCCTTTTCTCCACATACCCTCCAGCATCTTTTGTTGTTTGTTTTATTAATGATGGCCATTCTTACTAGTATCTCAATGTGGTTTTGATTTGCATTTCTCTGATGATTAGTGAGGCTGAGCATTTTTTTCATGTGTCTGTTGGCTGCCCATATATGTTCTTTTGAGAAGTGTCTATTCATGTCTTTTGCCCACTTTTAACTGGGGTCGTTTGTCTTTTTCCTTTCAGGGCATTTGAGTTCCTTATAGATCCTAGATGTTAAGCCTTTGTCAGATATACAGTTGGCAAATATTTTTCCCATTTTGTGGGCTGTCTCCCCACTCTCTTGATGGTATCATTTGCTTTGCAGAAGCTTGTCAGCTTGATGAGGTCCCCTTGTCTATCTTATCTCTTATGATATGGGCACTTGGGGTTTAGATCAGGAATTGGTTGCCAGTTCCAATTTCCATAAAGGTGTCCCCTGCATTTTCTAAGATTCATAGAATTTGAGGTTTTACATTTAGGTCTTTGATTCATGTAGAGTTAATTTTTGTGTATGGTGATAGGTAGGGGTCCTGTTTCCATCTTCTACATGAGATCAGCCAGTTTTCCCAGCACCATTTACTGAATAATTTCTCCTCTCTCTGGTGGTTGCTGGTGGAGGCTTTGTCAAAGATGAACTGGTTGAGAAATTGAGACTGTGCTTCCAGAATCTCTATTCCGTTCCCTTGGTCGATAGGCCTGTTCTTGTGCCAATTCCAGACTGTTTTGATTATTGTAGTCTTATTGTAAAGTCTGAAGTCTGGAAATGTTATACCTCCTGCTTTGTTTGTTTTGCTAAGAATTATTTTGGCTATTCATGGTCATTTATGTTTCTATATGATTTTCTGTATCGTCATTTCCAGGTCTGAGAAGAATGATGTTGATAATTTAATGGGTATTGCATTAAATCTGTAGATTGCCTCGGGTAGGATAGACATCTTTACAATGTTGATTTTTTCTATCTGTGAGCATGGGAATATTTTTCCATTTGTTTGTGTCTTCTTGTATTTCATTGAGCTGTGTATTTTAGGTCTCATTGTAAAGGTCTTTTACTTCTCTGGTTAGGAAAATGCCAAGGCATCTCATTTTTTGTGTGTGACTACTGTGAATGGAATTGTGCTTTTTATTTGGTTCTTTGCCTGCTTGTTGTTGGTGTATAAGAATCCAACTGTCTTTTGCACACTTATTTTATACCCTGAAACTTTACCAAAGTCCTTTATCAGTGGAAGCAGGTTTTTGACAGATTATCTTGGATTTTTTAGGTATAGGAGCATAAGATCAGCAAAGAGGGATAAAAACTTCCTCTTTTCCTATTTGGATACCCCTGATTTCCTTCTCTTGTCTAATTGCTCTAGCTAGAACTTCCAACACAATGTTGAACAAGAGGGGTCAGAGTGGGCAGCCTTGTTTTGTTCCATTTGTCAGGGGAAATGGTTCCAGTTTCTGTCCATTTAGCAATATGTTAGCTGAGGGTTTATCATAGATGGTGCTTACTATTTTGAGGTATGTTTTTTCTATACCTAGGTGCTTGAGGGTTTTTATCAAGAAGGGATGCTAGATTTTATCAAAAGCTTTTTCTGCATCTAATGATATAATGTTGTGGTTCTTGTTTTCACATCTGTTGATGCATTTAATTACTTGTATGGTCTTGTGGGTGTTGAACCAGCCCTGCATCCTGGGGATGAAGGTCACAGAGGATGATTTTTTGACGTGTGTTATTGGATCCAATTTGCTAGAATTTTTGCATTTAAGTTCATAAGGGGTATTGACCTGTAGTTCTCTTTTTTGTTGAATCATTACCTGGTTTTGGTATCAGTGTGATATTAGCTTCATAAAATGATTTGGAGATAATCCCATCTTTCTCAATTGCCTGGAATACTTTCAGTAGGATTGGTATTAGCTTCTTCTTGTACGTTTTGTAGAATTCTGCTGGAAAGCCGTCAAATCCAGGGCTTTTTTTTTTTTTTTGTAGGTAGGTAGTTTTCTTATGACAGAGTCAATTTCCTGGGATGTCTGGATGTCTTCTTGCTTCAAACTGGGGAAGGTGTGTAATGTCAGAAAGTTCTCCCTTTAATTTAGGTTATCAAGTGTGTTTCCATATACGTGTGCATAGTAATCTCTGATAATCTTTTGTATTTCTTCAGGGTCAGTTGTAATTTGATCTTTTGTATTTCTGACTGTGTTTATTAGGACTTTCTCTTTTTCTTGGTCATTCTGGCTAGGGAGTCTATCAATTTTGCTAATTCTTTCAAAGAACAAGCTTTTTTGTTTTATTGATGTTTTCTATGACATTTTTCTCTTCTATGTCTCATATTTGGGCTCTTATTTTGGTGATCTGGATTCTTCTGCTAAAGTTAGCGTTTGTGTGGTCTACTCTTTCCAGCTCTCTTAGGGGATTTGTTAGGTTGTCAACTTGTGATTTTCCATCTTTTGATATGTGTTTGTAGAGATATAAATTCCCCTCTTAGAACTGTTTTCATGGTATCCCAGATTGTGGTAAAATGTTTCTTCATTTTCATTTGTTTCTAAGAATCTTTTTATTTCTGTTTTGATTTCACTGTTGACCCATTAGTTGTTCAACATCACACTGTTTAGTGTCCGTGTCTTTGTGGACTTTGGGGAAATTTCATTGGTATTGATATTTATTTTTATTCCACTGTGGTCTGAGAAGGTGCATGGCAATATTTCAACCTTATGGAATTTGCTTATGATTGATATATGACTGAGGTTGTCATCGATCATGGAGTACATTCCATATGGTGATAAGTAGAATGTATATTCTGTGGTTGTTGGGTGGAATATTCTGTAGGTGTCTATTAAGTCCATTTGATCGTGTCAAGTTTAGGTTCTGGATCTCCTTTTTGATTTTTTGCCTCAATGATCTATCTAGGGTTGTTAGTGAGATATTCAAGTCCCCAGTTATAACAGTGTAAGAGTCAATATCTTTTTTTAGTTTACTTAGTAGTTGCTTTATAAATGCTGGTGCTCCTGTGTTGGGTGCATATATGTTTAGAAAGGGTATTTCTTATTGATTGATTGTACTTTTTATTATTATGTAGTATCCTTTTGAATCTTTTTAAATTTTTGATAGCTTAAAGGTTGTTTTGTCTGATATTAAGATCATGACTCTTGCTTTCTTTTCTGATCCATTTGCCTGGAAATTGTTTTCCATCCTCTAAGTCTGAGTCTATGTGCCTTCCTTGTAGTGATATGAGTTTCCTGGGTGTAGCAAATTATTGGGTCATGGTTTCTTATCCAGTTTGTCATTCTGTGTCTTTTTAGTGGTGCATTTAGTCCATTCACGTTCAGGCTGATTATTGAAATTTGATTGTTTATCCCTGTCATAAGGTTCGTATAAAGTTTTTTCTTTGTTTGTTTTCTTGTTTTCTTTTAACTTTGGGTTGATGTATCTGTATGCTTTCAAGTTTGTTGTTGCAATGTTTTCTCTGTTGATTCTGTGTTCTTCTGTCCTCTTGGGAAGTTTGTGGTCATTCTTGTTTTTCTTTCTTCTTTACTTAATACCTTTTTAAGTGTCTTCTATAGGGCTGGTCTGGAAGCTGCAAATTTCTTAGGGACTGGGTGTCTGGGAAGGATTTTAATTTTCCATCACTGATGAAGCTGAGCTTGACTGAGTGCAAAATTCTTGGTTGAAATTGTTTACTTTTGAGGACTTTGAATATTGAACTCTAGTCCATTCCTTCTTGCAGTGCTTTGGCCAATAGGTCTGTGTTATTCTGATTGGTTCTCCTTGGTATGTAGTCTGACCTTTCTCTCTTGCTGCCTTTAGGATTTTTTCTTTTTTGCCTACTTTTTGTAGGTGAATTACTATGTGTCTAGGTGTCGGTCTTCTCATTTGGTGTCTTCTGAGGGTTCTCTGTATCGCTTGTGTTTGGCTGGTCACATCTCTGGTGAGATGGGGAAAGTTTTCTTGGAAAACCTCCTGGAATACTTGCTCAAAGGTGTTCTCCATTTTCCTTTCTTTTTCTGGGATACCAGTGACATGTGGGTTCAGACTATTGATATAATTGCACATCACTTATAGTCTTTGTTCTTTCTTTCTGAATTTTCATTCTATGTTTTTTACAGATTGGGTTAATTCCATGTTCTGGTCTTCATGTTCTGAGATTCCTTCTTCTGCTAGATTAATTCTGCTTTCCATGCTTGTCATCTTGTTATTTATTTCCTCGATGAAATTTCCTATTTCCAAAATTTCTGTTACAAGTTCTTTCAGCGTGGCATCTTGTCTTTTTTTAGTCTTTCTCAGTCTTTCTATACATTCCCTAATCCCTGTCATATTCTGGGGCCAGTCACTGGTGACTTACATGTTTGGGCTCAAGGTCTGATTTTTCAGGTGTTTTCTCTCTGTTGAGAGAAATTACCTGTGGTCATCCATTTTTTAAAAATCATTTGTGACAGGTTTATCACTTTTCACTTTAGTTCCTTTATTCAGTAACAGTGGGAGAGGCTTTCACTTCTGATGATTACTCAGCCCTCTATTCTTTCCTGATCTGGGCTCTTGATTTGTTCTATTTTAAAACAGGACTGTAGGTAAGAAACTTTGTTGTCTCTTGTGGTTTTGAAAGCTGTACAAGGTAGAGGATAGGGAGCTGGGATTCAAAAACTACTTGTAAATCACAATGTTCACTAATTGTGGTATGTGTTCCTGAGCTCCCCACCACCACTCTATATGTTGATGCAATAGGTGCATGTTTGTACCCCCTGAGTCTAAGATACAGTAGCAGCAATGAGGAGAACAGAGAAAAATAGAATGAAATAAGATGGACACAAATTTAAAACAATAAGTAAATAAAAAATTTAAAAACACAGAAAATGAAAGCAGAAACCAAAGCAAAAAACAATTGAATGCACACACACACACACACACACAGACACACATACACACTAAAATAAACTGGAATAGCAGCAAGGTGAAACAAAGAAACAAACCAAACCAACAACAACAACAAAAGGGAAAGGGAAACTCAAACACACACACACACACACACAAGCCTAGTACAAAATGAATGGAGAAGAAAAAGGGAAAGACAAGAAAAAAATAGGAATTTAGATTGAACCCTCACACATATATCTACACACACCTTAAACTAAAAAAGGAGAGAGAGAGACACAAAAGAGCAAAAGCAAACCAACAATAACAACAACAAAAAACCGAAAGGTGAACACTCAGTCATTCATATACACACATAAACATAAAACAAAAAACAAAAGAAGAAAAAGGAAGGATGCAGATCAAACCCTCATATACACATCCCAACACAGGGAGAAATTATTATTATTATTATTATTATTATTATTATTATTATTATTATTTTTGAGTTGGAGTCTCACTCCGTCACCCAGACTGGAGTACAGTGGCCATTCCCGGCCACTGCAGCATCGACCCACTAGGCTCCGGCGATCCTTCCGCCTCAGCCTTCCAAGTAGCTGGAACTACAAGCATGCACTACCACGCCCAGCTCATTTTTTTATTTATCGTAGAGATGAGGTCTCGCCAAGTTGCCCAGGCGGGTCTTGAACCCACTGGCTCAGGCAATTCACTCACCTCAGCCTCCCAAAGGCACCAAATTACAGGCTGAGCCACCGAGCATACCTTTTTTTTTTTTAATCGATATTTTTTATTATGATATTGTGGGGTATAGTAAAGGGTTAGGTATACAAATATGCTCTGTTCAGGCACCCTTGTTGATTAAAGGTGTCTCCTCGTCCCCAGACAGATGTTTACTACCATTAATCCCATCTCCCTTCCCCTCTCCCCCCATAGCTTCCCACCACTATCAGTCATTTTCTTATGGTAATACGTTGAGTGATAAAGGTCCACTATATGAGTGAGAACATGTGATACTCAGGTCTTTGTTTCTGTGAGAGGTCACTCAGTATTATAGACTCTAACTCCATCCAGGTTGCTGCTAAATTCATGATTTTGTTCTTTTTTATAGCTGCGAAGTATTCCATTGTGTATATGTACCACATTTTTTAAATCCAGTCTTCTTTTGATGGGCAGCATGGTTGCTTCCAGGTTCTTGCTATTGTGAACAATGCTGCAATAAACATTCGTGTGCAGGTATCTTTTTGATAGAGTGATTTGAGTTCTTCAGGTCATACTCCCAGTAGGGGGATTGCAGGCTCATATGGGAGGTTGATATTTAGAGCTTTTAGGTATCGCCACACTGCTCTCCACAGAGGTTGCACTAGTTTACACTCCCACCAACAGTGTAGAAGTGTTCCCTTTTTGCCACAACCTCTCCAGCAGCTGTTATTTTTTGAGTTATTGATAATTGCCATTCATACTGGAGTTAGGTGGTATCTCAGTGTGGTTTTGATTTGCATCTCCCTGAAGATTAGTGAGGCTAAACATTTCCTCATGTGTCTGTTGGCTGCCTGGATGTCTTCTTTTGTGAAGTGTCTGTTGATATCTTTTGCCCATTTTATAATGGAGTTGTTTGTTTTTTTTCTTTTCAGCACATTTGTGTTCCTTGTAGATACAAGATGTTAAACCCTAGTCATACCTGAAGTTGGCAAATACTTTTTCCCAGTCTGTAGGCTGTCTCCCTGCTCTCTTGATGGTTTCTTTGACTTTGCAGAAGCTTGTCGGTTTAGTGAGGTCCAACTTGTCTATCTTATCTCTTATGGCCTGTTGGTTTCAGGTTTTGTTCAGGAATTGAATGTCAGTTCCAATTTCCATGAAGGTATGTCCTTCATTTTCTAAGGTTCTTATGGTTTGAGGTTTTACATTTAGGTCTCTGATCCATTTGGAGTTAATTTTTGTGTATGGGGATAGAGAGGGGTCCTGTTTCAATCTTCCGCATGTGGTCAGCCAGTTTTCCCAGCACCATTTACTGAATAGGTTCTCCCCTTCCCAGTGGTAGGTGGTGGAGGCTTTGTCGAAGATGAGTTGGTTGAGAAATTGAGGTTTTGCTTCTGGAATCTCAATTCTATTCCATTGATCTATATGCCTGTTCCTATACCAATACCAAGCTGTTTTGATGACTGTAGCTTTATAGTAAAGTTTGAAGTCTGGTAATGTGATACCACCTGCTTTGTTTTTTGTGTGTGTTTGTTTTTTGGCTGAGGATTGTTCTGGTTACTCTTGGTCGTTTGTGTTTCCATATGAATTCCTGTGCTGTTTTTTCTATGACTGAGAAAAAAGTTGCTGGTAATTTGATGGGTATTGCATTGAATCTGTAGATTGCCTTAGGTAAGATGGACATCTTCGCAATGTTGATTCTTCCAACCCATGAACATGGGATATTTTTCCATTTGTTTGTGTCATCTTTGATTTATTTGAGGAGAGTTTTGTAGTTTTCATTGTAAAGGTCTTTCACATCTCTGGTTAGGAAGATGCCAAGGTATTTCTTTTTTTTGTGACTATTGTGAATGGAATTGTGGTTTTTATTTGGGTTTCTGTTTGTTTATTATTGGTGTAAAGAAATGCGATTGTCTTTTGCACATTTATTTTATATCCTGAGACTTTGCCAAAAGCCTTTATCAGTGTAAGAAGGTTTCTGACAGATTCTGTAGGGTTTTCAAGGTACACAATCATGTCATCTGCAAAGAAAGATAACTTGACTTCCTCTTTTCCTATTTGAATACCCCTGATTGCCTTCTCTTCTCTGATTTCTCTAGCCAGGACGTCCAATACTATATTGAACAAGAGGGGTGAGAGTGGGTATCCTTGTCTTGTTCCAGTTTTCAGGGGAAACGGTTCCAATTTTTGTCCATTTAGGAGTATGCTGGATGTGGGTTTTTCATAAATGGCTTTTACTATTTTGAGGTATGTTCCCCGTATGCCTAGATGTTCAAGGGTTTTTATCAAGAAGGGGTGCTGGATTTTATCAAAAGCTTTTTCTGCATCTAATGATATAATCATGTGGTTTTTGTTTTGACATCTGTTGATGTATTTAATTACATTTATGGTTTTATGAATGTTGAACCAGTCTTGCATCCCAGGGATGAAGCCTACTTGGTCATGATGGATGATTTTTGAGACGTGTTGTTGAATCCGGTTTGCTAGGATCTTGTTGAGAATTTTAGCATCTATGTTCATCAAAGATATTGGCCTGTAATTCTCTTTCTTTGTTAGGTCTTTACCTAGCTTGGGTATCAATGTGATGTTAACTTCATAAAATGATTTGGGGAGAGTTCCATCTTTCTCAATCACCTGAAATACCTTCAGTAGGATTGGGATCAGCTCCTCCTTAAATGTCTTGTAGAATTCTGCTGGAAAGCCATATGGTTCAGGGCTTTTTTTGTAGGTAGTTTTCTTGTTACGTAGTCAATTTCCTTGATTGTTATTGGTCTATTTAGGGTCTCAATTTCTTCTTGTTTCAACCTAGGCAGGTTGTGTGATGACAGAAAGTCCTCCATTTCCTTAAGATTTTCAAGTTTGTTTCCATACAAGTGTAGATAGTAGTCTCCAATGATCTTTTGTATTTCTTTAGGGTCAGATGTGACTTCATCTTTCGTGTTTCTGATTGTGCTTATTTTGTTTTTTTCTCTCTTTTTCTTTTTCAGTCTAGCTAGGGGACCATCGATCTTGTTTATCCTTTCGAAGAACCAGCTTTTTGTTTCATTGATTTTTTTATATTGTCTTTTTGTCTTCTATGTCCTGGATTTGGGCTTTTATTTTGGTGATCTGGATTCTTCTGCTGAAATTAGGGTTTTTGTGTCTTGCTTTTCCAACTTCCTTAGATGGCTAGTTATGCTGTTAATTTGTGATCCTTTCATTTTCTTCATGTGCATTTGTAGGGATATAAATTCCCCTCTTACTATAGCTTTCGTGGCATCCCAGAGATTTTAGTAAGATGTTTTTTCATTTTCATTTGTTTCCAGGTATCTTTTGATCTCTGTTTTGATTTCATCATTGACCCAGGAATTGTTTAGCATCATGCTGTTTAGTGTCCATGTCTTTGTGGGTTTTGGGGGGACCCTGTTGGTGTTAATGTTTATTTTTATTCCACTGTGATCCGAGAAGGTGCATGGTAAAATTTCAGTCCTTTTAAATTTGCTTATGCTTGATTTATGACCAATTATGTGGTCAATCTTAGAATACGTTCCATACAGTGATGAGTAGAATGTGTATTCTGTGGTCTTTGGATGGAGGGTTCTGTAGGTATCAATTAAGTCCATTTGATCAAGAGTCACATTGAGGTTTTAGATCTCATTGCTGATTTTTTGTCCTGACGATCTGTCTAGGGTTGTGAGTGGGTATTAAAGTCCCCAGTTATGATTCTGTTAAAGTCAATATCTTTCTTTAGTTTTCCTAGAAGTTGCTTTATGAAAGTTGGCACACCTATGTTGGGTGCATATATGTTTAAGATAGATATTTCTTGTTGATGGAGTGAACGTTTTATCATTATTTAGTGGCCTTCTCTATCTTTTAAAATTTTTGATAGCTTAAATGGTATTTTGTCTGAAATTAGGATTGCAACTCCTCCTTTCTTTTGTGTTCCTTTTGCCTGAAAACTTGTTTCCCATCCTCTTACTTCGAGTCTGTGCATGTCCTTTCTAGTGAGAAGGGTCTCTTGAAGGCAGTATATTGTTGCCTGGTGATATTTTATCCATTTTGCCATTCTATGTCTTTTCAGTGGTGCATTTAATCCATTCACATTCAGGCTAATTATTAAAATGTGAGAGTTCATCACTATCATAGAGTTCTTATAGAGTTGTCGTTCTTTCACTTGGTTTTTTTGTCTTTCGCTTTTGGGGTTGGTTCATGTGTATTTTATTCTTTTTCCTGTACTCTTGTGATGAATGTTGTTCTTTTTTCCTCTTCTTCTGTATTTAGTACTTTCTTAAGTGTTTCATGTAGAGGTGGTTTGGTTGCAGCATGAGTTCTTAGGGATTGGATATCTGGGAAAGATTTTAGTTCTCCCTCACTGATGAAGCTTAACTTGGCTGGGTAGGTTATTCTTTTTTTTTTTTTTTTTGAGTTGGAGTCTCACTCTGTCGCCCAGACTGGAGTGCAGTGGCCACTCCTGGCCACCGCAGCCTCGACCTGCTGGGCTCCAGTGATCCTTCCGCCTCAGCCTTCCAAGTAGCCGGAATTACAGGCATGCGCTATCACACCCAGCTGATTTTTTTATTTATTGTAGAGATGAGGTCTTGCTGCCCAGGTGGGTCTCGAATCCGCGGGCTCCGGCAATCCACTCACCTCAGCCTCCCAAAGCGCGGGATTGCAGGCTGAGCCACTGAGCCCGGCTAAGAGTAGGTTATTCTTGGTTGAAATTGTTTATCTTCTAGGACTTTGAAGATAGGGCTCCAAGTTCTCCTAGCCTGCAGGGTTTCTGTAGATAAATCTGCTGCTATTCTAATTGGTCTTCCATGGTAGGTGATCTGGCCTTTTTCTCTTTCTGCCTTTAGAATTTTTTTTTATGCCTACTTTGTTTAGGCAAATTATTATGTGTCTAGGAGTTGGTCTTTTCATTTGTTGTCTTGCACGGGTTCCCTGAATCCTCGTGTTTGAATTTTTGCATCACTGATTAGATAAGGGAAGTTTTCTTTAATGATCTCATGGAAAGTTTGCTCTAGTGTGGTCTCTGTCTCTCTTTCTTCCTCAGAAAGGTCAATTACTCTTAGGTTCGGTCTTTTGAAGTTATCGCTCATCTCTTGAAGGTTTTGTTCTGTCTTTTTCAGCTTGTTTCCTGTGTTTTTAAGAGTTTGGGTTAGTTCTATATTTTGGTTCTCAAGCTCTGAGATTCTTTCTCCTGCAGTTTTGAGGTTTAATTGAGTGGGGGCTGTGATTCAGAATCTGTTTGCTGATTCCAGCATCCACCCACAGGTGTATGAGCATACTGGAAACTATTTCCCACTGCCTTACAATCTGTCTGTGCAGCGGTATGTAGGTTTGGTCCCTGGATCAGGAGTAGGTATAAAAGAGGAAAATAATGGAGGAAGGGGGGTCAATAGGAAGTTAGAAAGAGAGGAAAGTGAGAGGGAAAACAGACATACATAAAACTAACAGGTGAAAAAGAGACACAAGGCTGGAGAGAAGTGAAAAAAACACGTGAGCCAACTTCCCTAAAGGATACTGGTAGCTACACAGAGACAGACCAATAAAATCATGAAACAGATAATGTAAATCAGAAAGTGAACAAAAGTGACAAAACAAACATCAAAATGATAAAATCAAAATTCAAAATAAGTGATCAGACTTGCTCTGGAATCTTTCCTGAGTGTCTCTTCAGCTCTGATCTCCAGCCTCTCCCCTTTGTTTTCCTTGCAGCTTGGGTTTGGTTTTTTTAGCCTGTTGCCTGGGAGATCTATGATGTTTCCTTTGTCTGATTCAGCAGGAGAGGGGCTTTGTCTCCTGTTTAGCGATGTTACCTTAGGAACCGAGGTGGAGGCTGTTGATAGGTGGGTGGGGCAATGCAAATCTCTGCCTGAAGAATGACCAAGGTGGCAGTTTCACTTTTGCTCTGCTTGTCTTTTCTCTCTGCTCGTCTGGGTCCCTGTGTGTTCCACTGTGATGGACTGTGCTGGAGTGGGAGATACCGGGGATCAGTTGCACAGCTGGGCACTGAATCTAGGGTACCACCGGCAGGCTGGGGTGGAGGAGGGGTTCAGGAGTTCCCTCCTCTGGAGCTGAGAGCTTTCAATCAGCACCTCATTGCACACTGAGTGCTTCCGCCAGGGTAGGCCCAGAGTCCAGAGCTCCAAAGCTCCAAAGGGCAGGTGGTGGGCGGTGAAATTGGCCCTGGGTCCCTCACAGGGTACTTCAGCCAGAAATGGGACCGATATCTCTGAGGGGCAGAGGAAGAAAAGTAAGAGTCTTTTTGGGAACTCACGTTCAGAGAATCTCACAGATCCACCTATGCCATCGCCATCTTACTGGAACTCTGAGAAATATTTTTAAAATAGAAAAACTAGCAAACAAATAGGCAAAAAAAAAAAGAAGAAAAAAGAAAAAGAAAAAAAAAACCTTGCCCTCTTATGGCAGGTTCTGTCATTGTTCCTCCTGTCTGCTTCTCTGTTGTCTCCTGTAGAGCTTCCACCTCTTTCACTCTCTCCCCAGTGTCTGGACAGGTAAGAAGGAAGGGCAGTAGAGTGGATGGGTCTGCAGTCATCCCCTCCCACTATCATATAGTCAGGGAAATCCCCTCTGTGGGGAAGTGTAGGTTTGTCTCTTCCCCAGGTATGTACTCACAGGGGGTGTCCCTGCCTGGTTTATCCTGAAATGGAGTCCTCCTATCATGGCTGATGTCCAGACTCCACCTGGGTTCATCCCTCTCAGTTGCAACCCAGCTGTGTGTGTCTGATGTTCAGAAGATTACTGGGGAGGTGTTGGGTCAAACTTGGACACACCACTGATCTCTTTGGGGATCTTATTTTTCCTTTTCTGGGCACACCATTTGTCCCGCAGCTGAATCAGAGTAGGGGGTGGGTCCCTGAGACTCAACACTTGTCCTGTTCCTCCAAAGTTTGTGCTTTCAGGATATTCCCTCTGGGTCATGATCAACCTCTGGAGTAGTTGATCCACAGGTCACAGAGATCAAGTCTGTTGCTCTGTGGTGAGCAAGTCAGAGCCCTTTCCATCCCCATTTTCAAGATGGTGGCATGGAGTCTCTTTCATCTTCTCTAGTAGTACTCTACCGCTGGACTCCCTCCACAGCCCTTGCTGCCATTGTCCAGCCAGGCACTGCAGTGGTGAGGCAGAACCTGGATCCAACAGTCTCTCTTTACCTCTTCTTTGCAGGGAAGTTTTTGTGTGTTTAAAAAAAAAAATGACTCTCAGTTTCTGCATCTGGGGAATCACTAGGGTCCAAGCCAAGTTGCTGTGGCACCAGCCACTGCACCAGAAGAGCCCTGGCCCCTTGCTCCCAACCTCTCACTCAGTCAGCCACTCTCATGTCCATTCACTCACCCACACATCCACAAAATTTTCCATACATTCACTCATACCAGTACTCGCATAGTTTGACTGGCTTGGCTGCCATCTTCCCGACTCTCTCCCAAATATTCCTTTAATTAAGAATATTAGAGCCAGGCCCAGTGGCTCAGCCTGTAATCCCACAACTTTGGGAGGCTGAGGTGAGTGGATTGCCTGAGCCTGCGGGTTCGAGACCCACTTGGGCAGCGAGACCTTATCTCTACAATAAATCAAAAAATTAGCCAGGCGTGGTAGCATGTGCCTGTAGTTCCAGCTACTTGGAAGGCTGAGGTGGAAGGATCATGGGAGCCCAGTAGGTCGAGGCTGCAGTGGCTGGGAGCAGCCACTGTACTCCAGTCTGGGCGACAGAGTGAGACTCCAACTCCAAAAAAAAATACTTATGAAAAGAAACTTTACCTCTATTTTGACAAGAAATATAGAGATTCAAATGCGTACTGCTTTCAAGTCTACTATCTTGTGTACAATTATTGGGAAGGACATAGACACAGTCAGAATAAGTTTGAACAAGTGAGAGGAAATGTTTCTTTCATTTCTCTAAAGTTTGGCTTCAGATTTTTGAGAACTCATCAGAAAAGAAACCAGCAGTGAGAAATTGTGAGGCAGGAAAAGCTTTTATTGCCACCTTAAAGATCATTTAGTTATGCTTTCTGTTATTATTCCTGGAAAAGAGAAAGGGTTGAGCTGACACAGAATCTTTAATGCAGACATTATCCCAGAGATTAGATCTTGTAACACCCTGTAGTTTAAGTACATCCTAATGACAATGAAACTGCATTTTGTAATATTTCTTGAATAATAGGAGGAAAAATAAATTCTCAAGTCCTTGATTCTGGTGTTGTAATGAAATGTCACACAGAGAAATAGCCATTTCATTAAATGAGGAGTTGCATTGAACTCTTTGCAAGCAAGATTATAATTCATTATCTATTATCAGAATATAACAAATGCAATTTAGAGTGACATTATAATACTTTCTAATCTAATAACTATTATATCTTTATCATTAGAATTTTAATAATTGACTTTCTTTTCTAAACAAACAAATACTTCTAATTAGAAATGTGATAAAATTTGAGAATATTTGTGTGCCTTAGACATAAAGAGGTTTTGGTTAATGTGACACCCAAAAGTGACCAAATGAGCACTGGAAAACAGAAAATCACTGTATTAGGGCTTCCGGTTACTCAGTAAGCTACTCATTTTAAATCAGCCTTGAGGACTGATAGCCAGCAAGAAGAAGGGGTAACTTTTCAAGCAGAGATTACACAGAGTGCCAAGCCTTGTTTCAGTGCGGAAGATTGATTATCACATCAAAGGAAGAGTCATTCCCTCTTCATGCCTGTAGCTATGGAATATTGATAGGCAATTCAATGACAAGATTGATACTTTTTTAAAGCACCATTGCTGCTATGTTTTCTTTTGTTTAATTATGCTCAGTAGAGCCCTGTGAGCAGGTAGAAATCTTTTGTAATTCTAATAACTTGAATGAATTGACAACACAGTCATAAGATGTTTGGAGGGAGGAAACACTGGAGTGATCATTGCATGGTAAAATTGAGATACAATATAATTAAATGAACTAATTTCAAGACTAGAAATGAAAGAAAACTCAGTCCTCACATTGCTGATTGGAGATTCTCTTCCCAAACTTCACCCTCCAATTTTCATAGGACCACTTCTAGATATTTAATGGAAATAAAAATAATGGCAAAAACAAACCAAACTTAAGGGGCATTTTTTTTCTACCTATATATTTATTGAAGAAAACAAAAGTGTGGTACATTACATTTGTGCTCCTGAGTACAAATCACTTTCTTTCTTTGTAGATCTACTCATATTTCCTCTATCATCTTCAAACACGCTTGTTTTCCTGTTTCTACTTGGTAAATTAAAGCCATTGTTAAGCTTCTATAGACTTTGTCTATTTTACCAAAACCAGAGCAAGTCTTTTCTGAACTTACCAACTGGAATATCTTTCAGGTCAGGTAGGTCTTGATTTATTTTGCAAAGATATCTCAGGCAAATTGTATATAGATAAGAGGCAATAATTTGAAATACTTATTGAGGATTCAATGAATAACATGGTAACAATTCATTGCACTCACTATGCTCTAATCCTCAAAAATAATTCAGTCAAACAAGTATATTTTTATATATTGGACTATATTTTATTGCTCCTACATCCCTAACTCCTCCTGCAGAGTGAAATAATAGCATCTTACACTGAATTTCACTTTAATTTAATGCCATCCACCTATACAGGAGAATGCTACAGGGAACCCCTTATGGAACTCACCACGGTTACTGCAATGATGTTGAGGATATTGTTGAAAATGCTGTTCATTAAATTATATAATGTCTTTCCTGAGACCTCTCAAGAGAATACCTCACCTCTTTGGGCCATCTCTTCCTCAACTGTTTATTTGTTATGATATCCCAAATATCATGAATGTCATAACTGATTAAATTTTCTCAACATGAATTGCTGAAAATCTTGAAACAGTGGCAAGTATATAAAACTCTCAAGAAAGTATACTTATTGTTTGCCCTATATGTGGTTTTTTTCTTTAGATTCCTACTTTCGTTATTTTTCTACTTTCTCACCTATTTCTAATTATGTTGCTTTGAAGTATTTTAATATCCTTATAAGCTATCTTAAATTCCTTTTTAGAACAAAGTGAGGAATAAATAAATACAACTATGAGCAATTTCATATGTGCAGAATAAAATGGGAGGGTGAATATTCATAATATAAAATTAGGTTTTCTTTAAATAGAGTCTATGTCAAATTAATTGGGTTTTTTAATCTCTGTTGGGTTAGATGACACTTCTTCTTTTCTCTGTGTTCAGTAAGAGCATTAATTCAAGTTTTTTCTATTTTTTTTCCTAATAACATCCCAGTGCTGATTGAATAGTAGGTATTTTATCTCTTTATACTTAGAATCAACATATTTTTGAAAATTGAGTGATTTTTCTAAAGTACTACAAATTCATCTACTGAGAAATTCAAGTCTTGCATAGTAAATGAAATGCTAAGATTATAACTGTTTTTTTTTTTTTTTTTTTGAGTCAGAGTCTCACTCGCTCACCCAGACTGGAGTGCAGTGGCCGCTCCCGGCCACCGCAGCCTCGCCTGCTGGGCTCCGGCGATCCTTCCGCCTCAGCCTTCCGAGTAGCTGGAATTACAGGCGTGCGCTACCATGCCCGGCTGATTTTTTGATTTTATTATAGAGATGAGGTCTCGCTGCCCAGGCGGGTCTCGAACCCGCGGGCTCAGGCAATCCACTCACCTCAGCCTCCCAAAGGCGCGGGATTACAGGCTGAGCCACCGAGCCCGGCTGATTATAACTGTTTTTAACATCCATATACTTTTGATTGGTACAAGGTAAGAGATATATAATAAATAGAGAAAAATTTAAGGCTAAGTAAATGGTTTAGCTAATCAAAATACACGTGCATGCGTGTGTGTGTGTGCGTGTGTGTGTGTGTGTGTGTGTGTGTGTGTGTGTGTGTGTGTGTGTGTGTTAGGTTGGAAAGGATAGTAGTAAGAGTAAGGCTTGAAATGATCAAGACTGTCTTTAGATAATAGAGTACCTGGAGCTTGGAATAGTAAATTAGGAAGGAAGAAAAGCAAGAACCATAAAGTAGACGTTAAATAATTAAAGAAAAGGAAATAAGAAGAAATGAGATTTACTTCTTTCTTTTTCTTTCCTTCCCTCCTACTTTCCTTCTTTCCTTCCATCTGAATTACAAAAACAAAATAGAGAAACTTTAAATAAAATTATTCTTCAGAGTTTTACTTCACTTGACTGTGATTGACAATGTGAAGGATTATACATCCCATGATTTCATTGTATTGCTCTAAAAACTTTCATTAAAAGACTTTCTATGCCTTTTGTATATTAAAACATTTTTTAGCAGTAACAGTTACATTATCTTGGAACACAGAATATTGCTCATGCATCTATTATAAAAATAATGCCAACACCCTCACTTATATTTTATTTTATCTATTAGATTCTAAATTCCCTGAAGGAAGAACTTTTCCTTGCTTATACTTGTATCCCAATACAGTGCCTGGATCAAGCTAAACCTCTGCTGAATATCATAAATAATTTATTCTAAATAATCTATTTTCAAAATTATACTTGGAGAATGCAAGAATTGGGGAAGAAAAGAGTAGTGAAATGTAAGGCATTGAGTAAGTCTATAAGAGTACCTCAAAATGAGATATTTGGATGGGTGAAATCAGAAAGTTTCATGTTAGAGTTGTGATGTATAATGGGGAGAAAAAGTATTTAGAGAAAAGGAAATAGTATTCTCTAGCATGAGAAATATATTTTGATTCAGTGCACAACTATGTTCCCTTTATGTGCCAGGTCCTGTGCTAACCATTAAGATTATACATGAATGAGCTAGGCTGAGACAGAGCTTACAGTTTAGTGGGGTATATTAACAAACAACCAAGCAACGAATATACCATGTAATGAGAGCTACCGTGGGACAAGTATTGGGTCCACTAGCAGCATATGGGAAGGATCCTACACTAGAGATAAGAACAGGATTCCTTGAAGAACTAACTGCTTAATGAAGACCTGTAAATAAGGAATGCAAAATAAAGGTAGTAAAGTTGTAGGAGGGCAGTGGAGGGGGTTGGTCCAGGTTGGGAAAAGAAGGAAAAGACTGACAAAAGATTAGGCTGAAAATGTAGGAAAGATCCAGAACATAAAAAAACTTTGTAGGCTTTATAAAGGAGTTTGACATTTATCCTAAGAATGAAGGTGAACAATTGAAAGACTATGAGCAAAAGAATAATACAGTAAAATTAAAATTAAATAAATTGAAAGGATAATAATAGACAGAGTCAAGTTCAGGAGAATTTGAATAGACTAAATTATCTAGACTTGAGTTCTATGAAATTAGTAGAGGAGAATTTGATTTTTTGAAAGACTTTGGGAGACAATTTAAACAGTGTTTGAATCTCTTACCAAAAGATTCTAGATAGCTGTGACTTTTTTAATAGCCAAGATAGACTAGCGTTTGCTTCAGGAACAAACTAACCCTTAATCTGAGGGGCTCAACAAAACAGATGTACAACTCTTTGTTTCTATTTGTTCATCATAGGTTGTCATGTACGGTGCATAGTGATTCAGGGACCAGGCTTTCAATCTTTAAAATGTATTATTGACCTCATAAAGCCTCCAGCACTCACAAGCAAATAAAAATAATAAAATTCATTTCCCAAACTATTCACACAGTGGACTCAGGTATTTTCCTTAACTGAAATCTCTACTCAGAGTTGCTGATTTGACCTAAAACAAGAAAATCTTATTCTACTAATAAAGTCATATTCATGTAACAAAATGTATTATTTAGGAAGAAAAACAATAGAGGGTAGTATATTGTTCTGTCATGCTTCCATTCAAGTCTCCTAATTTGCTCCCACCAGTAGCTCATCAGCCAGACCTGATCATGGGGACCTGCCTAAATGCAAGGGAGCTAGTATATATGGAGAAGTGCATGGAATGTTTGTTGAGAATCACTTTCCTTGCTGCACTGTATGATGAAGATATCAAGAGTTAGCCTTGGGTACAAGAAAGGGGGAAAATGCAAGAAGATTGATTAGAAGCAAGTTGTTATCCAGAAAATATGTGCAGCAACATGAGTGAGAGGTGGAAAGAGAGTGCATCTGGGAAGAAACATCAGAAAAATGAATGATGATGCAGACTTTTATCAGTATAAAACCTACTGAACAACTCACTGAAATTAAGAGACTTACTAAATAAGCAGTGTTTTAATGTTCCACACCTTTAGTTCATAAAATGCAGCTCTCTAGAGATACAGATTTCTGTTCCATGAATCAAATGCCCATTTTCTGAAACAACCAAATGTCAAAACAAAAAAAAGCTTTATATTAATAGCACGAATAGAGAACTCTGAATGAGTACATCAGAGTGCAGCAATCTGAAGCATATCAGAAATGAGAGTTTGAGAATCAAGCCACTGAGAACAACAGTGCAGCATTTGCAATGCACTAAAAGCTTTTTGCTCTGTGGGAACCAGAGTTATTAGAGAGGGCAGTCTGAAAATGTACTGCTAGGAGATTTGGGAGTTGCAGTTTTTGAAGGGGGGATTTATTCTGGCAGATTTTACAATTTATCCATTTTTGGTGGTTGTGATGTGTGAGTCACAAGGGTAATAAACTTCAAATAGGTTGAAGTAAAGTTAAGTATTTCCCAGTATCTTCTATTAATTATCTGTGAAAGAGAAGAAAGAAAATTAATGCAAAGACATAAGCTGGTCTTTGAACAAAAGGGAATATATTTTATTAGGATGGTTTCAGCTACAGTCCTTTTCAAAATATGCAAAAGGATCAAAAAATATTTAATGCAAGTGGATTAACATTATAAACAGAGTAATGTGATCAGTAACTTTAATGCTATGTACTAAGAAGGAAGGGTGGCAAGTTGACATGAATATAATCAGACCCAGTGTAAGATTCTTGAAAATATCTAGCTAACTGTAAGCACTAAGCAGGCTTTTCTAAATGGGAGTAATTACATCCTGTTAACAGCTAGAAAAAACTTTTTTTTTCATTTTTAAACAGAAATGCAAGATTCTAGCAATTAAACAAGTATTCTTAATTTACATATACTTATAAATAAAAATACATGAAAAAAGCAGGCTAAGGATTAGAAAATCATCACAGTGTATTTATTGCAGCATTATTTGAAACAATGAAATATGAAAATAACTGAAGAGCATATTAACTGGGAATGGATAAATATAATAAAATATACATGTATATATTTATATATTTTATTTAGTATAGAATACTAGGCAGTAGCTAAATACACCAAATAGATCTATATCTATCACCAATAGCAATATGCACAAAAGCTATCACTAAAGGTAAAAAGACCTCATTTCACCCAATCAGTCACAGTATAGAAGACAGAAAATTGTGTGACTATGATACAGTGTGGCATTGGCCATAGGAGAATGCCCAGGGTGTGCTATGGTAACACAATGAAACAAAAGTACAGGAAAAATATTATAAAGATACAGTAAAAAGCTGAAAGATGAGTTAGATGCAACAGCTCATAGTCCAGAAAAACATATACAAGTTTTTAAAATGCACAAACCGAAAGTTATAATGTTGAATACAAAACAAAAATTATAAGGATGCATTGATAGTACTTAGTACACATAATACTAAAGAAAAGAAAAGGAAATAATCTATATTATTATTCCTGTTTTATTACTTGAAAGTTGCCATAAACTCATCTGGGAAGATTTAGTTTTGTAGGAGACACACATACACAGACACCCACACACGTACGCATGCATGCATACGCACACAAACACATATGTAAATTTGAGGTAGAGGTATCCATACATGTTCTGATTTAGATTACAAATTGGTGGACAGAAATGTCATGAAACTGAATTGCAGGAGAGAAGTCTGCTTTGGAAATATTTGGGAATTGTGTTTCATGATCAACATGCAATTTGAGTGGATGGGATTGCTTCCTGGGGAGGGCACGTAGAGAACTAAAAGAAATTGAACATGGGGAGATCATGAAAGGTTGCTACGAGGTGAGTAGGTGGAAGAGGAATCTGTGAGTAAAGCCTAAAAATGCACTACTAGAGGTAGGAAGAGAGTCACATGGCAGCAGTAAGCTAAAGAAGCACGAGTCAGAAAGTATTAAGCAGTTGAGAGAAATCAAGAAGACCACAGGGAGTTCAGCTAAAATAAAGCCTAAATATCATTCACTAAACTATACCAAGAGGAGGGAATGAATGACATTAGTGAGAGCAGTTTCAGGACAAGAATGAATACCTAAGAAGTAAGAATACAGAAAGCTGAGGCTTAACTGTGCAAATAAGGGTAGGCAGTGAATGTAACTCCATTTAAGTAGATTGTATGCAAGAAAAGTAGAGAGATGAGACTGGGCTTGATTATACTTTAATGAAAAATCCTTATACAGGTATAACTACATTTGTAAAATGCATGTTGCTAAATGTAAGAAAGAGTTTGATAACTGAATTATAAATAAGAATGCCTTTCTTATTGGTAGAAGAAGCTAACAAAAATTACTCAGTTTTAGTAAATTTGTTCTTTCAGATGAATGTTTATAGCTTTTTGCACTTTAAGCCGTCTACATAATTTCACCTGCAAGAAGAGAGTAGGCGCAACCTAAAGGTGGCATTCATTGTTATCAATCACAATCCGCAATTACTATACACAAAATTTTTGTTTGCTTGTTTGCTTCAGGAAATACAAAGAAAAGCAAATAGAGAGATGAAAGAAGGTGATAACTATTGAAGAAACAAGAAGGTAATTTACTTTTTTAATCTTGAAGTCAAATAGTCAATCTATTCAGTACGAAGAAAAGAGAAGAAAATCATTCTAAGACATCAGATAACCTTAGATTTATTCGAATAACTTAACAGCTTAGTATTCAAAATTATGGATTTTCAAAAGAAAATCGAGAAAAAATTGTGTATGCATGCCCATGTGTGTTGATGTCTATGTCTTTGACTGTGTTTATGTATTTTTTGTTAACCAAACGAATTGCAGCTCTGTCAACTCAGATCACAGTTCTAGCACATGTAAAAAAATAAAGTATGACCTTGAGATGATACTTTAAGGGAAAATATTAAAATATGTGATTAAATAATGGCACAGGATATTTTACTGTCTGGAGGAAGTGAGTGTGGCCACATGATTAAGGGCTCAATATCTGGTTAAAATCAGTCTTAGAATTAGAACCTATCTATAAAGTTTACTTTCTATGAGATGATAGTGACAAAGATTCTTTGCTTGGCCAGAGTTAGGTAAAATCTATAGACCAACCTTAATCTAGGCCCATCTGTGTACTTTCTTGCAAATTCCAGTTGTAACAAAAAGTTCTGCTAAAATCTCCATTTGGATATCTGATCACCCACAATATCTGATCAAGTTTCTCATCCTCCACTATTCTCCTGATCATCCTAGCTTGTCATCAGCAAAAAAATCCTGTTAAATTGTTTTAACCCAAATCCCTCTTACATTTAATTAAATTTTTAAACACTGACCTCCACCCTGCTTTTTGGCTACAAATTTACACATGCCCATGATATATTTGAGATTGAGTCCAATCTCTTCCCCAATGCAAAATCCCATTTGCATGATTTCTATACTTATTGAGATGGCCCTGAATACAGTGTTCTTTACTGTGCTTTAACAAATGTCATTGATTCTTTAATGATGGGCAAATCCTTCGTGCCATCACTCTGTGGGAGATATTGTTAATACTCTAATTATACACTTGAGGATACATCTATAAATGGTTGTGTGATAGAAATTAATTTTGACGCTTTTTATTATTATCATTGTTGTGGTGATGGTGGTGATGATTTATGCACCAGATCTTAACTGGCATCTGGAGTCCATCACATGTGATGAGATAAGGGTTGAAATAGAACTAATTTTTGGAGGTAGATATATTATTTTATAAATATTTTAAAATGCAAATGTTTACAATGTCCTAAAATTATTTCATAATTTCTTCAAGGAAAAGTACAAATTGGCATATAATTTCCTCCATGCACTGGCTCAACCTATTATCCTACCAGCTCTATCACCACCTTCCATACATGTAGATCTTTATGAGACTACAAGGGAACTGCAAAACGAAATATGAAATCCTTCACTCCACAACTGCTTCTGTCTGGATTCTCTTCCCTAGAACAAAGATGTCTGCTTCCTAAAAGTAATTCATGACTGCTACAGTTGTACAAAAAAGTATTCTGCAATTAACTCAAACTCTTCCATTTATTACCATTGCTATTTTATTGTCTCCTGACATTTTAGTTTTTTCAGCCTCCACTGAGGATTAAGGCTGTGTTTGGCAAGCTTTCAGTGTGCTTCAATGGTCAATCCAGTGTCCAAGGCAGTCACAACTGGACCCATGGAAGCTCTGATTTTCCTAGCAGCTGCCCATAGGGGCCAGGTAACATAACTTAGAAGTTGACATCTCATGAGACAAATTTTGCTCAGTGAGAGAGCAGAGATTGGAATGAGAAGTTCCATGTGGACCTACTCATGTCCAACCTTACTAAACAACTTACTTTTTGTTTGTTTGTTTTTGTTTGTTTGGCAACTATGCACCACTTTGCATTTTTCCCCCAATTTCTCTTTTCTCATTTCCCTTTTTTCTCTCATTCATGGTTCCCTGGGGAAAATCTTAGTAAAACTCTGAAGAATAATTTTATTTAAAATTTATCTATTTTGTTTTTGTAATTCAGATGGAAGGAAAGAAGGAAAGTAGGAGGGAAGGAAAGAAAAAGAAAGAAGTAAATCTCATTTCTTCTTACTTCCTTTTCTTTAATTATTTAACGTCTACTTTATGGTTCTTGCTTTTCTTCCTTCCTAATTTACTATTCCAAGCTCCAGGTACTCTATTCTCTAAAGACAGTCTTGATCATTTCAAGCCTTACTCTTACTACTGTCCTTTCCAACCTAACACACACACACACACACACACACACACACACACACACACAACACACACACTTGCTCTCTCTCTCATATGTATATAGCAGGAGCCAGGATACTTGGGCATGATCCTCTATTCCACCATTTGCTTCACTTTATTTTTATTGAAATTATGTTTGCATGGATATGTTACTACAATATAATCACTCTAGAGCCATTCAAGTTGTGGTGAAGTCCATATGTTTGTCCTTATTTATGACTGCATAGTATTTCATGATGTATATGCATAGTTTTAAAATCCAGTCCAGGTTTGATGGACAGCACGATTGGTTCTATGTTTTTGCTGTAGTGAACAGTGTTGCAATAAACATGTGCTCATGTGCAAGTATCTTTTTGCTGAATGTTTTGAGTTCCTCCAGGTGTATTCCCAGTAGGGGGATTGCTGGATTGTATGGAAGGCCAAATTCCAGTTCATTTAAAAATCGCCACACTTTTCCATAGAGGTTGAACTAGCTTGCGTTCCCGCCAGCGGTGTAGACATTTTCCATTTTCTCCACATCCCCGCCAGCATCTGTTGTTGTTTGCTTTATTCATGATGGCCATTTTTGCTGACGTTAGGTGGTATCTCGATGTGGTTTTTATTTGCATTTCTTTGATGATTAGTGAGGCTGAGCACTTTTTCATGTGTCTGTTGGCTGCCAGTATATCTTCTTCTGAGAAGTGTCTATTCATGTCTTTTGCCCACTTTTTATTGGTGCTGTTTGTTTTTATGTGTGTGTGTTTTGTTTTGGGCACGTTTGTGTTCCTTCTAGAACCTGGATGTTAAGCCTTTGACAGATACACAGTTGGCAAATATTTTTTTCCTCATTCTCTGGACTATCTCCTTGCTCTCTTGATGGTGTTTTTGTTTTTGTTTTTTGGGAGTTTTTTTTGCTTTGCAGAAGCTTGTCAGTTTAATGAGATCCCACTTGTCTATTGTATGTCTTATGACATAAACCTGAACTCAAAACAGACAAAGTAAGGATCAAAGGGAGGCCCAAACTTTACCTGTACAATGTCCACTTGTATACCTAATCTTGACTTGCACCCCACATCTTTAAAATATTAATAATAATAATATAATCACTCAATAATTTCAATGTGTTTTGAACTTAATTAGTTTTATCAAATCTCTGTGGACATTTAAATAGTTTAACTTCAGCCAAATTAGCACCTTCCTAATTGAAGAAACTCAGTCTCAGAATTCATGCTGCATTGACATCGCAGGAGAATTTAAGAAAATTTTATAAACTTAATCTTATCCTCATGAATAGGCAGGTTGGGATATGGAGTCCATGCAAAATTTTTTAAAAATCAATTTTTTAGGATCCTTAAACAAGAAGTTATCACTTATCAGAAAATCCCTTTTCTTTTCTTTTATGGCTCAGTACACATCTTTCCACATCCCTAGCTAATTACAATCATTTCCGTAGATAACTTGGCACAGAAAATTTGAAGAGAATAATCTTCTTAGTAGATAATCTCACCGTAGCTTCATAAGATAGTAGGAGAATAACGTTAATATATGGTTTTATCTGAGGTTTTCTTTCTGGAAGTTATCATGCCATGTCAAACTATGGAAAAAATGAGAAAAACTCATTGCCAGAGTGCTCCCTCCAGACTTTTCTCACATCTCCTTTGAAACAAGAACACTTCAAATGGGTCTAAGAACAGCAAGCTAAGGAGTTTGCACTTAACTCAAGATTCCTGGAACTGTCACAGGCTGGTATGACTTATTGAATGATAAATTATTTGTGACATATTCCAAGCATCCCCCTTCCTATTTAAAATTAATCATGTTTTCTGTTTCCTTGATTTTTTACTTATTAGACTATGTGAGGAATAAGTAAATTGAATAGACAGCAAACTAACATTAGTGCAAGACTCTCATTTAAATTAGGAAGCTCCATGTAGAAAGGATTGCCATTTATTCAGACTTCTATTGCCTACTTAAATTGAAGTCATTTGGAAAATTGGTCTCTCCCTTCATTTTCCCCTAATTATATGTGAGAAAATCATAACCCAGCAGCATTATCCACTTTCTGTGTTAAATAAATTTTGGTAAAATTTTTTTGACAAAAAATGAACTGTTATCTACAATTCTGTAATGTATCCAAAAATTATTCTACTACTATGATAGTAACATTTACACACATAAACATGAACTTATACATGAATAAAATACCAAACACCTTAAAGTAATAATCAAATCTAGAAGGGAAAAATTGAATAACTTGACTTACTTAATATAAAATTGTTACTCTAGCTTAGCAAGTTGCAAAGCTTTAAGATATTTTGACATCTTTGTCTCATTTGATAATTTAAAAATAATCACCAAGGTCTGATGATATTGGAAATCGGGTAGAAGTTGTTTTGTATCATCACTACTTGGGTAGCTTTTAAACATTGAGATCCCTAGAATCGAAAGTTTTAAGAAGTGCAACATGGAATCAGTGACTTTTAACTAGCTGTTCTAGTGATTCTTTTGCATATAAAATGTAATATCTGATTACATACAGATTTTTTCTTATTTTATTTTATGGCCAAAATATCTCAGATAGTTGAAGGTAGGTGTCTAAAGCTACATGACTGGTATCTGGCAGAGCTGGAAAGCAGTTTCTCACCTTCTAATCCCAAGAAGTCTACTCTTCTTCAACATCGAGATTAATTCATAGAACTAGCTAGCATCCTATCAGAGTTCCACATTAACAGTTTTTCTAAGCGCTAAGTGACCCATTCCACTTTAGGGAGCTCATGTACACCATATGAGACTTTGGGCACCCACATGTCAGCATTAAATTGAATCATACATCTGAACCCCCACTCTTACTTCCTACTTCTCCATCACTTATTTTAACCACTGACTCCCTCGTTGATCTCAACCCCAATCCTATCCTTTTAAGTAAATTAAAAGATGGTAGAGATTGCTAAGAAAAAGATTAAATTATCAGTTTTCTAGGAGCTACAATACAACAATTGGTAACTCTTGGGTAAACTATCAAAATCAGTTATTAAATTAAAAGTTTTATGTCTTATGCTTACTGGAATTGCAGAATTTTTTTTATATCTACATTCTGCTAGGAAGTGTTTTTACCATAAGCTCCAAACTTGAACTGAAAGCAAAATTAAAATTAAATATCAGCTAAATCTTCTTTCAAGTCAAAAAGTCATGACACAAAATAGAGATTTATGTGGTGTCCGAAGATGTTAATGCTAATTCTAGCAGAGATTTATATTTTATATTTTAATTTTTTTTGATGTTTAAGTCATTCCCTTTTTTTTACTTTCAAGCATTTTATGAATATTATAATAAAATAAATTGAATAAAAAATATATAGATATATAATGTAAATGTGTAGGATCAAATAAGTAAAATAAGGTACATATTATACACTTTATGGAATACTTATCTGTGAATTTTGAGATATGATTTTTCTAGAATAAATAAAATTTCATTTGCAGTGAAGCTGAGTTTAGATCTTATCAAAACGATCCCATTTTTAAAAGATAAAGAAGGAAGTTTGAAAAACTTGGTTACTCTGGATATAGTTTTTTTTTATTATTTTATTTGGAAATTCCATTCTTTGTAGCACAGAAGGCATTCACACAGTTCTACCAGTCTATCTTTGGCAATGAAACAAGCAAAACTGCATCCTGCTATCAAACAAGAAAAACTTCAAAAAGGAAATTAACATTTCAAACAGAAGAAAGGAGAAGCATTTACTGTGACTTGTTTTTGAATTATTTATATGTGATGATCCGTGCACTCCATGGGGGATTCAGAGCATTGCAGAGAGAATAGGGAACACCTGTCCCAAGAGCTGTGGGCAGTGATTCATCAGTCGCAATAATAAAATATTCCATAAGTAGGAATCCAATAACACATTTCCTGTAATTTCTGGTTCAGAGTCTTGTTTTGTCAAATATGTTTTATTCCTCAATGAAGTGGTGGCATAGATAAAGCAAACTTCCCCTTTTTTAGGGAAATGTAGCCTCTAAAATCACTGCTCTACTTATCATCTACCTAAACTATTTTAATCAGTCTACGAGGTTGAGGGTATCATTAGTGACTAAGAAGAAAGGTGTATAAGTATTGATTTATTTACCTGTGTATTATATCTCTCCTCCACCAGGAATTATACATGTTTTCTAAAGTGATGAAGTTGTCTTATTCATCTTGGTAGTGGCAGAAACTAAAAAAATGGGTATTTAGAAGTATTTGTTGAATGAATGAGCAAACATTATGGTTACCTGGATGAGCTATAAATCTAAATGTCTTAGGTGATACTAAAGCTGCATAAGATAGGACAATGCATAATTGCAACATAGACATGGTCGAAGGAGGAAGCAAAAACAAAGTGAGAAAATAGTCACTGGAAAATCACTATTAGGACTATGAGTTGGAATTGTATTAAGTAGTTCAGTACTTAGCTTGTGGAAGTGGGCACTAGTATCCCTTGTGCATAATCATTGGCATACTTTGGGTTGAAAAGTATAAAAGTATGAACTTACCACACAAGCAGAAAGATTTTCAGCTCATAGAACAGTTATTTTCACAAACTGGATGGGAATATATTTTGAGAAGCCCAGGGGAACACTAACCATATCATACTGTAAGTATTAACGTCCCAACAGCTTTGGAAAGAAACAAAAGGAACTTTATTATTCTCCCTTCAATAATGCTAGAAACAAATGTTTCCATTAGGAAATATGTGCTAGTGAAACACATCACTTTCCTTGAAAATTCCATTTAGGCAGTTAAAATCAGTATTGAACTGTTTGCCCAGATAAATATTTTGTGTGAAAAACATAAGCATTTGTGCTTCAAATTTACAATTTAATATGAAATAACTTTTCCTGATAGGAAAATATGACTGTTTCACAGTGATATTTTAATGTAACATTATATTATAGTTAAGGTTATATTCTCATGATTCAGAAAAATCATCTTTCTTTTTACTTTTCACAACATATTTTGTTTCCTTTTCTCCTGAGAATGCTTTAACCTAGATAATTTTATTTACTGGCCTCCAAATTGTTGAAGCAGATAAAGGCAAGATAGTTAGGATATGGTGGATGGATTGTCCAGATTTCACTTCACCATTATCTATGCCTTCCACAAATTTCTGGCATTTAAAACTAAAAATTTTTAGACTCTTGCTCTAAGTAATATCTGAATTATTTCCAAGAATTTCTCTATTACTACACGAAAAAAAATAACTCTTTAAACCTCAGAACTTGTACTTCCTAATAGGCTCTTCATTAGCTATAAAACTTAGCTATAGTTTCTACCCACGTGATCTTATTTGAGATAGCTTAATTTTGATTCCTTTCCATATAATATAGTAACTTCCCAGAAATAACAAATGTCCCAAGTGAGTATGACCATAGATGACTAAGTTTACTGGACGATAATAACTAATTTTCATATTTTAAAGTACAGTGTCAGTATTAAATTAAAGGGACCACAGAGTAGACTCATTAGGAAAACAATTAACCACTGGTGTAAACTAACTATATATTTTTAAGTCTATAAGCTACATTGAAGTTTGGCATATCAACTGTGAGAATGTCATCACTGAGATCAATGACAGACCTTTTTAAACTCTATTAATATGATTAGGTTTCAAAATAAGATATAATTAAATTAATAACAGCATCTTTTACTTAATTTAAAGAATAAGCCTTTAATAAAATTAGTATGCATTCTAATTGTTTATTTACACAATATTAATATTCAGACAGAAGGATCACTAAAGCAGAGTTAATTAAATATAAATTAATGTGGTGGAATATTTAATTATCTTTTCTACACCTCATGACTAATGATTATGTAAATGCCTTGCATTTAATCTTGTTGCCAGGAAATTAACTTAATGGCCTTCAGCAAATGAACATTTTGTATGCATTACAGGACACTTTATCTAAATTTTAACAGCGTGGTATTAGTTTCAGATAATAACATGATTACACAATTTAAAATGTAAATGTATACAATACTTTTCCCTGCCCACATTTTTTTATACAAAGAGGAGAATGAAATCATTCAGATAGCATTCAATAACTCGGGTTCTGAAGTGTGAAAGGTTTCCTAACTTATCTACAGAGAGAGACAAATCTTTTTAAATAAAACACTTCAACAGAGTCAAGGTAAGTCCCTTTGCAGTGGGCAGTTAAAGCGATGATTTCACATAACACTACCTTTAAAAGTAAATCACTTTGGATGTCAGAGGGTGGTAGGAGCATTAGCATCCTACGTGATTTCTCCAAGCTTTGGAGATTTTCTGAAGTACCGGCACTTTTGGATGTGCTAAGAAAGTCTGGATACTTGCAGCTCTCTTAAGGAATCTAAGCCCAGGATTAATTACAAGTCTCATTAGATATCACTAAAAATATGGGAGGCAGAGATTTAATTTTCCAGGGTAAGATCCTTGTCTTGAACAGTTTCAATGAGTAGTCATTCCAATATATAAGTGAATAGAAATGATCTGTTCTACACTGCATGGAAGATCTTGACATAGAAATGCTAGGCAGATGAATAATCAGACATTTCTTACTTCATTGACTGTGGCAGATGTCTGTGCCACCCACCTATGCCCTTGCTCAAACTGCTGACTGATAGCACCAGCACTGCATCATTTCCTGAGGGTGTTTCTCCTGACTCCCACCTCCTACCAAAGTCCATTTTGCTGCCTTATTGGCAGATCGTGTTACAAGTGCCCAGAATTTAGCATTCTTCAATCTGGCAGTCCTCAATCAATGATTAAAATTTGTGTATTCATCTTAATAACCAACAAAATATCCTTTAAGCTATCAAAAATTTAAAAAGATAAAGAGGTTCACTACATAATATAAAAGGATCAATCCATCAACAAGAAATATCCATCCTAAGCATATATGCACCCAACGTAGGTGCACCAACTTTTATAAAACAGCTTCTAGGTAAACTAAAACAAGATACTGATTCTATCATAGATGGAGACTAAAATATCCCACTAACAACCCTAGATAGATCACTGAAGCAAAAAATCAAAAAGGAGATCTGGAACCTTAACTTGATACTTGACCAAATGGACTTAGTAGATACCTACAGAACACTCCACCCAACAACCACGGAATATACATTCTACTCATAGAATGTACTCCAAAATCAACCATATCCTTGGTCATAAATTAAGCATAAACAAATTCTATAAGATTGAAATACTGCCATGCACGTTCTCAGACCACAATGGAATAAAAATATCAACACCAACAGTGCTCCTTCA
Source organism: Cephalopachus bancanus (assembly GCA_027257055.1). Classification (NCBI taxonomy): domain Eukaryota; kingdom Metazoa; phylum Chordata; class Mammalia; order Primates; family Tarsiidae; genus Cephalopachus; species Cephalopachus bancanus. Next base: position 1,018,274 of record JAPVLO010000243.1, on the reverse strand, counting down.
AACCCCACAAAGATATGGACACTAAACAGCATGACACTGAACAACTTCTGGGTCAATACAGAAATCAAAACAGAAATTACAAGATTTCTGGAAACAAATGAAAATAAAGACACATCTTACCAAAACCTCTGGAATGCCATGAAAGAAATACTGAGAGAGGAACTTATTTTTTGATGACGAACATCAAGAAAATTGAATGTTAACAGCCTAACAAATCACCTAAGGGAGCTGGAAAGAAAAGACTACTAAAACTCTAACTTCAGCAGAAGGAACCAGATCACCAAGTAAAAGCCCAAATATAGGACATAGAAGACAAAAATATTATAGAAAAAAATCAATGAAACAAAAAACTGATTCTTTGAAAGGATAAAAAAGACTGGTAGACCCCAGCCAGATTGACCAAGAAAAAGAGAGAAAAAGCCAAAATAAACACAATCAGAAATGCAAAAGATTAAATCACAACAGATCCTGAAGAAACACAAAAAATTATCAGAGATTACTATGCATACCTATATGGAAACAAACTTGAAAACGTAAATTAAATGGAGGACTTTCTGACATCATACAACCTCTCAAGGTTGAAACAAGAAGAAATTAAGATATTAAATAGACCAATAACACAGGAAATCAACTCCAACATAAGAAAACTACCTACAAAAATAAAAGTCCTGGACCAGATGGCTTTCCAGTGGAATTCTACATAAAAGAAGGAGCATATACCAATCCAATTGAAAGTATTCCAGGCAATTGAGAAACATGGAACTCTCCCCAAATCATTTTATGAAACTAACATCACACTGATACTCAAACCAGGTAAAGATCAAACAAAGAAAGAGAACTACAGGACAATATCCCTGATGAACATAGATGCAAAAATATTCAACAAGATTCTAGCAAATTGGATATAATGACATATCTCAAAAATCATTCACCATGACAAAGTAAGCTTCATCACTGGAATGTAAAGCTGGTTCAACATCCACAAAAACTTAAATGCAATTAAATACAACAACAGATGTAAAAATAAGAATCACATGATTATATCATTAGACACAGAAAAAGTTTTTGATAAAATCCAATATGTCTTCTTGATTTAAAAAAACCCCTACCTATCACCATACACAAAATTAACTTTAAATGGGTCAAAGACCTAAATGTAAAATCTCAAACTATAAGAATCTTAGAAAATGCAGGAGACAACTTATGGAAATTGGAACTGGGAACCAATTCCTGATCAAAACCCTAAGTGCCCATACCATAAGAAATAAGACAGGTGGGACCTCATCAAACTGACAAGCTTCTGCAAAGCAAAAGAAACCATCAGAGAGTGGGTAGAAAGCCTACAGAATGGAAAAAATATTTGCCAACTCCATGTCTGACAAAGGCCTAACATCTAGGATCTACAAGGAATTCAAATGTGCCAAAAAGAAAAAAAAAACAGCCCTATTAAAAAGTGGGCAAAAGATATGAATAGACACTTCTCAAAAGAAGACATACCAGCAGCCAACAGATACAGGAAAAAATGCTCAGCCTCACTAATCATTAAAGAAATGCAAATTAAAACCACACTGAGATACCACCTAACTCCACTCAGAATGGCCATCACCAATAACTCAAAAAACAACAGATGCTGGAGAGGATGTGGGGAAAAGGGAACACTTCTACACTGTTGATGGGAGTGTAAATTAGTTTAAGCTCTGTGGAAAACAGTGTGGCAATTCCTAAAAGATCTAAAAACTGACCTTCCAAACAATCCAGCAATTCCCTTTCTGGCTATATACCCAGAGGAACTCAAATCGTTCTACAAAAAAGATACCTTTGCACTCATGTTTATTGAGGCACTATTCACAATAGCAAAAACATGGAACCAACCATGTTGCCCAGTGAAAGTAGACTGGATTTTTAAAATATGGTACATATATACAGTGGACTATTATACAGCCATAAAGAAAGACAAAATTATTCACAATAACTTGAATGGATTTCGAGTCTATAATACTCAGTGATCTATCACAGAAACAAATAACTGAGCATCACATGTTCTCACTCATAAGTGGACCCTGAACAATTATCATAATACTATAAGAAAGGTATTGGCAATAGTGGGACATGACAGGGGATGGGGGGTTGGCACACTTCATCAATAAATGTACTTGATCTCAAACCAGGTGAAGTGGGAAGCAAAGTCAGGCCCAGACTTTACTTGTACAATGACCATTTGTATACCTGATCCTGACTTGCACCCCATGTCTTTAAAATCAATCAGTCAATTAATTTTTTTTTTTTTTTTGAGTTGGAGTCTCACTCTGTCGCCCAGACTGTAGTGCAGTGGCCGCTCCCGGCCACCGCAGCCTCGACCTGCTGGGCTCCGGCGATCCTTCCACCTCAGCCTTCCAAGTAGCTGTAATTACAGGCATGCACTACCACGCCCGGCTGATTTTTTGATTTATTGTAGAGATGAGGTCTCGCTGCCCAAGCGGGTCTCGAACCCGCAGGCTCAGGCAATCCACTCACCTCAGCCTCCCAAAGGCGCGGGATTACAGGTTGAGCCACCGAGCCCGGACAATTAATTATTTTAAATGGAATCTCATCATTGGGTAAGATCATTCAGAAACACGTTTTACACTGACTCTTAGAATTTTCTCATAAATTAAGCTATAGTTATCCATGAGAAGTGGCTTGATATGGCACACTTTATTGCTTTCCCTTATCTACCTGACTTTCCAGCACCCATACCAGTGTTTATTCCATCTCTCAAATAAACCTCTTTCATTTGCATCTTTACTCAACCTGTTTCTGTGGGAATCCAAACTAAGGCATTAAGTCTTTTTGCTAGTGAGTATCAATGCAGTTAGACATAGGCTTGAGATCAGGACATTAACAGAGTGAGACTCCAAATAAAAAAAAAAAGTTACTTCAGAATTAGTGTGAGATCCAAGAATTTCTAGGTTTACTAGATCACAGTCATCCCTCTTTTACTAAATACCTAAATACAATGCATAGAAGAATTGAGACTATTAAGATAGCTAATATTTAAGGCTTGTTATATAGCAGACATATGAGTGCTTTACTATATTATCTTATTCAAGTCTCAGGAGACTCCATAACGTAGTTGTTTATAACAGCTATTTTATTAAAATTATAATTTTGTGAACCAGGAATTCAGGAAAGGGTTGAATAATTATTTTCCTCATGGTGTTGATGGAGGTCACTTGGTTATATTCAGCTGAAGGATGAGCTGGTTTAGAGGATCCAAAGCAGCTTGTCTCACTCATTTGATACATTACTAACAAAGGTTGGGAGGCTGAGCTTTTTGGGGACTGCCAACCAGAGCACCTACACATGGAATCTCTGGTGTTTATCTTCTTACGTAACAGCTCAAGGATCCCAGAAAGCGGATTCCAAAAGAAAGGAGTATAAGCTAATTGTACTTAGGCATGAACTTAGATTCTAGCACTGTTGCAAGAAACATAGAAGTGCAGGTAAAAATATATGCAGTTACCATTTATGAATTAAAAATAAAATTTACTAAAAAGAAACTGGCAGTACTACTACTGTTCTTCATTGGTTTAAAAAGTTGTTTCTCAAATTGGAAGGAAGAGGAACAGAGAATTTGCACCATCGTTAAGCTTCCACAGTAGGCTGAGTAGCTTGCCTGAGCCATCAGTAGGTACAAGATTTCAATCCAGAAAGGCTAATTCCAGTGTCTATACTCTTAACCACTATACTTTGATTCCTCCTATTTAATGAAAAAACAAAGAATAGAAAAGCAAACAAATATTTTTTTATTCCTAAGGCTTTGTATCTACACATACACTCCAACTCAGAGAAGTTGTATAACTTGAATCATAGGTTGCATCACTTTTCCTATACTAGGTAAGAATAATAACTAATATACAGAGGAATGCCTTACACATAGTAAGTGATAAATTGCAGAATTGACAGAAAACAAATCAGGTTCATTCTGCCTGTACTGGTGAGTCAATAAGTGAGGGCAGGATTTGCAAAAGAGAAAGATTTTATTCACCAGGCTCCTGAGTAGGGAGATAGGAGAACAAATCTCAAATCCCCTCTCTGAAAATAGGACGTGGGGGCACTTATGGAACAGAAAGCAGCATAGTCTAAAGCCATGAAAAGACAGTGAGTGGTAGGAAAGTTGAAGTAATTAAAGTTTTACACAGTATAACTGAGCTACATGACACATGTTCAGAAAATGGTGGCATTAGCATGATCTAAGGGTGGAGTTTTTGACCCTCTGATGTCAAGTGATCACTCTTCAAATATCTGCACACGCCCAGGTTTGAGTGTCAGTAATCTCAAACAGTTTGAACTGGACAAGAGCGGCCTTCTAGTTCCTGAAAAATCAGCTTTAAGCAACCATTACTATGTAACCCACCCATCATCAGAAATATTATCTATAAGGAAGCTAGTGAGATTTTAGTTATGTATTGCTTGGCTACATGACTTTTTAGCTACATTGGTTTTCAGATCAAGGCAGATAAAGTTTGATGAGCTTAATTAGGCTAGCCCTTGGTTTCAGTATCACTTTCTTGAAGTATCTACTTCAAAAATAGAGTAAGAGGGAAATGCAAAATATAACTCTAATTTTTAGATAACACTTTTCCTTACCCTCAAAGACCTTGTTTCAGATACTAGAAATGTCTAGTCTCCACCATGCAACTGTTGATTTCAGATTTTGCATACCATGATGAACATGCAATTGTCTTTTTCATGTTTTCTATGCAAGAGCTAATCAATCAACACAAGGGAAGCACATAACAAAAAAAACAGGACATACATTCTAATGACAATTAACATGCATATGAGAAACCTTATAACAATGGGACTTAAGTGCTGTGTTTAGGAAAGATGCTGTAAAAAAAAAGATAAATCACACTTAATGCTTACTCACTACGTAAAAGTAGGAAGGGGCTATGGGAGGATTTTGAAGAGGTTTTGAAATAAAAAAGCCTCTAGGAAATGTGTAGAGTTGCCTTTGGTGAAGGGAGGCATGGTGAATTTGAACAAATAAAAGCAAGTTAGAAAGGGGAGATCATAGACACTTGAAACAAGACAAGTAGTGACAGAAATAATAAGAGCTGTGGAGAAAATGGGTCCCAAACAACACAGAATCATGTTAAAGTGTTTTAACATTTCCTAAGTGCAAAATCATCAGTCTCCAAAATCTTTTTTTATTTTAGTTTTTTTATTTTTGTTTTAAGATGTGGAGTGCAATTCAGGATTAGGTATACAAGTGGTCATCATACAGGTAAATCTGGGCCTACTTTTGGTTCCCACTTCGCCTGGTTTGAGATCAGGTACCCTTATTGATGTTATGTGTCCCCTTTCCCTTGTCCCCTGGCAGTTTCTGACTACTGCAAATCCTTTTTGTATAGCATTATGGTAAATGTTCAGGGTCTGCTTATGAATGAGAACATGTGGTACTCAGTTCTTTTTGTGTGTGATAAATCACTGAATGTTATAGACTCTAAATCCATTCAAGTTGCTGTGACATCCACAATTTTGTTCTTCTTTATGACTACGTGATATTCATCGTGTATATGCACCACATTTTATTATCCAGTCTAGTTTCGATGGGCAGCATGATTGGGTCCACATTTATGCGAATATAAATAGTACACAATAAACGTGCATGTACAGGTATCTTTTTTGTAGAGCAATTTCGGGAACGCTTCTACACTATTGGTGGGAATGCAAAATCTTTTAGAAGACATTAAATGAGAATAATAAATCTAATTTGGATGTCCATCCTGAATATGCTAGATAAATTTGCTAAGCTTCCATTTACAAATTTTTTTTTTCATTTGTGAAAATGGGTCTTTCTCAGACTGTAAATAGATGAGGGGAAATGCAGACTTTTTTTTAATTAACAAGTACTAGAAGGAAAAAACTGTTTCAAAGGAATCAAGGTAAGCAACACTTGTATTTTCTTTTTGGAATGTGTGCTACTCAATCATCTGTTTGTTCTGTTGAAAGTGTTCTAAGCCGGGCTCGGTGGCTCAGCCTGTAATCCCTCACCTTTGGGAGGCTGAGGTGAGTGGATTGCCTGAGCCCGCGGGTTCGAGACCCGCCTGGGCAGCGAGACTCATCTCTACAATAAATCAAAAAATCAGCCGGGCGTGATAGCGCATGCCTGTAATTCCGGCCACTCGGAAGGCTGAGGCGGAAGGATCGCCGGAGCCCAGCAGGTCGAGGCTGCGGTGGCCGGAAGCGGCCACTGCACTCCAGTCTGGGCGACAGAGTGAGACTCCAACTCAAAAAAAAAAAAAAAAAGAAAGTGTTCTAATGTGTGTGTGTGTATGTCTGTGTTTATGTGTGCATGTATTTCACAAACAAATTAAAAATGTTTTATGAAGCCAAACACCTCATATTCTTTTTATCTATCTTTAACTTTGAAAAGCTTATTACCCAGAGAATCTAATTTTAGAACAAACAAAAGCAAGTCTTACTTCACCAATAAACGTAGGGTTCTCATTGGCATAATAATTTGATATAGGCATAGCATTGCAACAATAAAAAATATTTTCTCATTCTATTTATATTTGTGAATAAAAGCGCCAATAAAAGCCATCTAAAATGGCTGTGAATGGCTTCACATTTTGGGTCAGATCAGTAAGATAAACAATATACTCTCCAGAGAATTGTTCACATATATGTGTATGAATGCATGTAAGAAAACACACAGTCACATGCCTATGATGTCAGAGTAGGTAGGTGTTAATTACTAAGAAAATATGTGTTTGTGTATATATATGTTTATATATGTATATATAAACAGAAATACATAATGATTGATGTGTAAATAAAATCATTTCATTGAAATCAATTATGTAAAGTAAGAATTGCTAGACTTCTTAAGTAATGAAGAGATTGAAAAAAAACTAGCAAAATTTCACATACCAACAAAAAGTAGTAGATCTTAATATCTGGAGGTATGCTGAAAATATGTATTTTCTCTCCATGTTCTATAATTGTGCTGCACTATACATATAAAGCAGAAACTTTCCTAAACATTGAAAGAGTATTGGGGAGACAAATTGAACTTCTGCATTGTAGGTAAAATTTTTGAAAATTATGTATATATGCATATATTTATATATATATATATATATATAGAGAGAGAGAGAGAGAGAGAGAGAGAGAGAGATGAGACAGAGTAAAGTACACAATTCCTCCCTGTACAACTTAAAGAGTTTTTCAAAAATAAACACACCTGTGTCATGCCACTTCAACTGATATACAGAACATTATCAGAACCATAGACACCTCTTTCTTGAACCCTCCCAGTCAATAACTCTGAAAAGAATGATTATCATTTTGACTTCTATCACTATAAATTGGTTTTACCCATGCTTCTACTTTATGTGAATGGAATCATGTATACATATCTGCCTATGTCTAACTTCTTTTCTTTAACATTATGTTTCTGAGATTTACCCATGTTGCTTTCTTTATGTAACCCCAGGATGTTCAATTTTGAAAATATAATACAATATATTTTTCTGTTTCTCTGTCAGCACATTTGCATTGTTTCCAGTTTTGTGCTCTTATGTTTAATACTTCTAAAATTATTTTTCTACATTTCTATTGAATATATATATATTAAAGGGGATCCCAAATAATGGAATCATCCTTTGGAGTGTGAGCCTCATAATACATTTGGAATTTGTATCTTTGGATCAAATGGTCAACCCAACTTTTTTATCTGGAAATTTTGAGAAAGTTGCATCACTATTTGCAGAAGAAATATTCTGAGTTGTGGCACACAGGTGATGGCTCTTCTACCATGACAATACACCTGCCCACACTGCACTGAATGTTCTGCAGTTTTCTACCCAAAACAGCATGATCCCTGTGCCCCGACCTCCCTATTCATCTGATCTTGCTCTGAGCAACTTTTTTTGTTTCCCCATAGGCAAAAAGTCCTCAAAGGGAAATGTTTTCTTCATGTGGAAGAGGTGAAACAAAAAATGGCAGAAACTCTAAACGACATAAAAATTGATGTGTTCAAAAACTGTTTTGAGCAGTGGAAAAGTGTCTTGATAAGTATTGGATCAAATGGTAAGTACTTTGAAAGTGACTGAAGTTTAAACATGTAATAATAAGCACACAATTTTTTATAAGTAAATTCTGTTTTTGGGTCACCCCTCATGTATGTGTGTGTGTGTGTGTGTGTGTGTGTGTATGTGTGTATGCAGTTCTGTTGACATGATGGACAGAATAGCACCCTTCCAAAAGATGTCCACGTCCTTTATACCCTGCACTTTGAATATGCTATATTACGTGTCAAAAGGCAAGTATGATTGTATACAGAATTCAGGTTTCTAATCAGCTGACCTTAAATTGAAGTGATTATCCTAGGTTAACTAAGTGAGCCCAATGTAACCACAATGGTTCTTAAAAGTGGAAGAAAGAGTTAGAAAGATTGCAGCCTGAGAAGGACTCAACTAAATACCGTTGGCTTTCAAGATGTAGGGTTTTAAGGATGGGCTCATGAGGCAACAAATGCAGGTGACCTCTAGAATGTGGAAAAGGAAAATAAACAGATTTTTTCCCTACACTCACCAGAATGAGTGAAGTCCTGTTAACACCTTGATTTCGGCCAAATGAGATTTATCTCAGACTTTAGTCATACAAGTTGTAAGATAATACATTTATGTTGTTTTAAGCCATTAAATTTGAGGTAATTTGGAGCCTAATATAGAGGGACTAAAATGTATTATATTGTATAGCTATCCAACGAACCAAGAACCATTTTAGATAATCTTACAATTCTGCACTGCAGCAGATACTTTTTTGTAAATAAAATGTTCACATGTGAGTCTGTTTCTAGATCCTTTATTATACTTCATTGGTCTATTCATCTATCCTTGTACCAATATTGCACTGTCTTAATAGTTGTAGTTTTATAGTAAGTCTTGATAAGTTGTAGTGTAAGTCTTCAGGCTTTTTGATGATATTGTTTTGACTATTTTAGACTTGACAATCTGATTCTAAAATTTATATAGAAATGCAGTTTCAACACACAAAAAAACCTTATTGGAACTTTGAATGAGGTAGCACTGACTTTATAGATTAAAATCAATGTCTTAAAAATATTGAGTCCTAGCCGGGCTTGGTGGCTCAGCCTGTAATCCCACGCTTTGGGAGGCTGAGGTGAATAGATTGCCTGAGCCCGCGGGTTCGAGACCCGCCTGGGCAACTTGGTGAGACCTCATCTCCACAATAAATCAAAAAATTAGCCTGGCATGGTAGCGTGTGCCTGTAATTCCGGCTACTCAGAAGACTGAGGCAGAAGAATCGCCGGAGGCCAGCAGGTCGAGGCTGCAGTGACCGGGAGCAGCCACCCCGGTCACTGCACTCCAGTCTGGGCGACAGAGTGAGACTCCAACAAAAAAATATATATATATATTGAGTCTTCAGATCCATTAGTATGATATAGTCTTCCATTCATCTAGGTCCTGTTTCTTTGTAATGTTTCTCTGTTTCTGTGTAGACATAGTGCCATCTGGACTTGTAATTATCTTGTGAGAAAGTTGTAATCTATGATTTAATTTTGAGACATTTTAAATTTGTTTTTGTGTCAGTTTGGTATCAATCCATATTTTTCAAAGAATTAATTCATTTCACCTAAGTTGAAAACTTTGTTAGCATTAAAGTTCAAAGTTCATAATAAGAGTTCATAATGTCCTCTTATTATCATTCTCAATGATTAGTGGTCAATAAAACTGGGTATACTAAGAAAAGTAGCAGACAATAATAAGATATATAAATTGGAAATATATCTTTTAAAAAACTGATTTAAAAATCCAATTATTTGTCATTCTTACAAAAATTCTGCAAATTTTATTTTTTTTTTTGATGGTAAACTGATCTCAGAATGAGTGTAAAAATTGCCCAAATGATAGTCAAATAATGAAAACTGGTCCTCGTGAATTTCAAACCTGTGTTATTTTACATATTATATTATTCTTCTCTCGGACCAGCTGAAGGGTGACTAATCACCTCTATACCCTTTTAAACTCTTCCCTACTTTTGTAGCTTTGTAAACTCTAATTATTGAAATAGGAAACATCTTAAATATCTGTTAGAAATCCAGTAGATATTTTAGACATTTTATTTTTATTATTTACATCACACTTGAACATTATTACTATTGCTTCATTGGTATCGGTCATGCTTATTTTGCCAATATGTCAGCAGCAAAATACATATTGCTCAATTACCTTTAAAAAGAGAGGGTAGTAGGAATAGAACCAAAGGTATATTTTATTAACTTCAAATCTCACTTCTTATCATTCTAGTCTTGCATTTCATACAAAATTTAGTGAGAGACTGTCTAACAATATATTTGTCAGTCATATATAAGGGGATAGCAATTCAACTCAGAATTTATATCTTACTAATATTGAATATAATGTTTTGCCGAATGAATGATATAATGAAAGTATTTTATAGAAAATTCCTAAAATCATTAATACTCTGTTAAAAAAATACCTCATTTTACAAATAGAATTGGTGGGAGATATATATATATATATATAGCAAATATGATGGGTATTTCTGGTATATCCTAACACTCCGCTTTCTATCCTTGGTGAGAGAATATGAGTCTTAGACTCTGTCCTCTCAGTAGGTCATGTTGAGATGACTTTGGGACTTGGGCAGAGGAGGTATAAGAGGAAGAAGGTACTTTTGGTTTCTATTCTCCCTTTTAGGTGGTGAAGAAAGTTTTAGATACTCATATTTTTTTAATTCATGTAAAAGTATTAGGAAGAAAACAAGATGCCACCTCTGACACAGTTTGTAAATTGGTCAAAATGGAATCCAGAAATGAGAAGGGGTCAGGGGAGAAGTAAAGGAAAGAGTTGACCAAAATTAATCCTTATGAATCCGTCGGTCATTTGTGATAAGATCCACTACTGATACTGAATATTCATTTATGTATTGACAAAGTATGATCTCAGAAGACAGAGGAAGAAATGGACAAATGAATATAAGTAACTCTTCCATTCCAACCTATTAATGAAACCAAATGTCTTAAGTCCCTTAGCGCTGAGTAATAACTACCAGTGTTACCAATTTGACTATTTTGAAAGGAAAAAAAAAACATTTTCTTCATGACTGAGTCACATCATGACTGAGTCTCAGAGTGTTACCAGTAGGAAATGTTTATTAAAGGCTATTGAGGAAACAAACCCAGACCCAAGTCTATGAGTAATCATAATTGTGTTCAGAGGTTGAAACTGAAACTTCTCACAAACTCAGATTTAATTCAGCCATTAGGTCCCAGCATACCTGCTAAGACTCATCATTTCATTACAGACCAAAAGAAACACTAAAATCTACAAATTTTGTTGCACAAACTGGAACTTCTGAGTTCCTCTGGTCTAAGTAGAAAACTAAAGGTAAAACCCTATATTCTGCATTCCTGAAGCTGGGCAAAACAGTGAGGGTTTCAATTAAAAACCACAGGAACGAAAGGGAATATGTCAATAAAACCACAGACTTGTAAGTACTGCATACTAGTTTGCAAACAAACACAGCAAGCCTTTTAGGAGTATGAGTCTATTACTGCAGATTTACACTGAATGTGTGATGGTGAAGGTGACTATCTCAGCATGGTTTTCCCTCATTTCATGTACAGGGGAATGCAAAACTGCATCCTTTGGTTCCCTGTAGCAAATGCAATGAGGAAATCATCTAACTTTAGAATACATCACTGGAGTGGAAAAGCTGAAACAATGCTAAATCTGCCTTTTAAATAGAAAGATCAACAAAGTAAGAGGATTCTAAGGCTGAACTGATATGCAATTAGTAAGGCTGAAAATTTTGTTTTTTAAAATCTAGACATCAGGTTAATATCCATTTTAATTACATGGGTTTCACCATAAGCTTTCTGCAAACAGTGTCTGACATTGAAATACATTTGTTGGGTAATCAGTTAGCTATAGAGAAGTATAATCAGTACATAAAATATTACATATTTTACAAGGCTAAAATCAAAATAAAAGCAGTCAAGCTGAACAAATCATAGGCAAAGTATTTAATTGATAATTCACTATATATATGTATTTTTTTAAGATGCAATGTGTCACAAGCATATAAGAGAAAACAGCTACGTGAGAAAAATTGGGTAGTTTATCTGGTTAATTAATTAGGCTAAATGTGGCTTAACTTTGTTATTGGTTAATCACTGATTTTAAATATATTGGCTTCTCATTATGTTTGAACTGTTCATGAAATTAAATCTTACTGACTACCTAGTACATTAAGAGGTTGTTTAGAAGCTTAAAATCACAATGGTTTTAGTGCAAGACTATCTAATTTGACTTTGAGAAAAAATGCTTTCTTTTTCTTTCCATAGAAAACATGTTTATTTTATCAATATAAAAGAATAATAGAAAAAAATCAGCTCTGTTTGGTTCCCAGCATTCTGATGCTTACTATATTGCAGTCTAATGAAACAGTGGTGGACACAGCACTTATTGCAGAGTTTATTTCATGGAGGGCTTTTTTCTTGAATTTAAAAAAAAGCTGAGGATAAAAGTGAATGCTTTCCTTTCTGAGTTACCTGTTTATTGTAAAGAATATATACACAGTGTGATATTTCAGAAAATTCAAAGATTGGTTGATAACTTGTACTTCCTAAACAATTTTTATGAATTTTAAGTTTTTCAAAAAAGTCTGATAGATGCATAATCCTAAATATCTTCGTTATCTCATTAATCACTTGCAGGGTCTTCTGATTTCAACAATGATAAGTAAAATCTGACAACTATAAGCTGTGTTATTTTTAAGTCAAAATATATAAACATAAAAGAGTTTGTAAACGGAGCATAGGATTCTTGTATTTGAGCATAGAATCCTAGTGGCTAAAAATGGAGCATAGGACAAGTTATACAATAATCTACAGCTAAATCCTCAGTGTTTACTTCATTCAGTCCCTTACACATAGTAGGCATTTTACAAACAGCAGTTGGGTGGATAAAAAAATAATTTAAAAGATTGTGATAGTAAATGTAAACAAATCTAAAAGCTAAATTTTCTAAAATGTGCCCCCCCTTTGCATTTTCTTTTTTAAACTAGAACTCTCTTCACAAGAATAAAGTTAATTGTCTTGTTCAATTAGGCATTCTGATTTTAAGAGATCTTCACGGGCAGCGTACTCAGCGGTCCCACGGATCTCTCTCTTGCTTCAACAGTGTTTGGGAAAGGCTGGGTTGAACAAGTATCTCTTCGAAAGGCTCACCCTCAAGCAGGAGTAGGAGCCCTCTGAGGGGCCCCTCTCAAAGTATCAGAGCTTCTGACTGAGCTTCCTCCCCCAGCCACTAGGCAGAATTTCAGCTACCCTGGAGCCCTCACCCAAGCCCTGAACCAAAAGGAAATAAAGCTTTTTGCGGGCTGGGGGGGGGCATTTCTATTCTTGAGTCTTGAATGATGTCCTAGCACAGCAGCTGACTTTCATAAAATGCAGGTGAATAATTTTTAATGACTAAAATCTCTGTCAATTTTAAAAAAATATATATTTTGGACAGAACAGACCCCCGGAGACTCCCTCTCTTCCAGCTTCCTACTGCCCTCCAATCTTCTCTCTTCTTGCAACCTCCGAGACCACCTTCTCCGTCACCTCCTGTTTCTAGGACTTGCGAACACCACTTTTGCCTTAGCTTCTTCTAGCCCACCAACCCTAACATCCCAGGTTCGCCAGAATTATTCCACCAAGGTGGAGGCAGCCATTCACCGCATAGTCAATTTGTATCTGCGGCCTCCTACACCTGCCTCTCTCTGGGCTTCTATTTCCACAGCGACGATGTGGCTCTGGAAGATCTGGGCCACCTCTGCGAATTGGCAGAGAAGAAGCCCGAGGGCGCTGAGTGTCTCCTGAAGATGCAAAACCAATGTGGCAGATGAGCCGTCTTCCAGAATATCTGGAAGCCCTCTCAAGATGAGTGGGGTAAAACCCTGGATACCATGGAAGTCGCCATGACTTTGGAGAAGAACCTGAACCAAGACCTTTTGGACTTTCATGCCCTGGGATCTGTCCACACAGACCTCCATCTCTGTGACTTCTTGGAGAACCACTTCCTAGATGAGGAAATGAAACATCAAGAAGATGGACAGCCACCTAACCAACCTTCGCAGGCTGGCCTGGCCAGAGGTTGGGCTGGGCTAGTATATCTTCAAAAGACTCACCCTCAAGCTCTACCAGGAACCCAGTGACCTCCAGGGAACCCCTCTCAAAAGTGTCAGGGCTTCTTCTGCCTCAGCCTCCCCTCCAGGGGGAGCTTTTTAACCACCCGGGAGCCCTTTCCCAAGCCCAGGACTTAAAAAAAAAAAGAGTGAGAGAGAGAACATCACCACAAGTAAACAAGATTTAACAAAGAGCGCCCTTTTAGAAATGGACATCTGTGAAACAAAATTCAAATTTATATTTTTATTAGATATATTGCAACAGGGAAATTCCAAAAAATAAACATCGAGTCATAAGAGTCTTAAATAATTCTATGAAGATTTGTAGTTGCTGTAAACTATAAGAAAAATTATGATTAGCTTTTATTCTAACCTACTAAAATATATTATTAATAAAATATCAAATTTTAATACTGAAATCCCTAAGTGCTACTTAGTTATATGCAAGTACATATTAGATTATTAAAAATCAGTTAGCACAAAGCATGCTGGAGTAGTTGTAAGTATTTACCTGAAATAATGTGCATACAAATTAAAAGGTTAAAGTTAATAATAAGCAGAAAAAACTAAACAAATTAAGAAATAATGGATTTATCATTTGCTAAATGGCTTGCCATTTATTTAAAACAAGAATATTGTTAAATCACCTCTCAACATTAACATATTCAACATTATATATAAAAATGCATTCAAATTAAAATTTTAAATGGTTTGAAACTCCTAATACAAACTCTGTGACTGACACATTGAAAGATACAAAAATTAAACAATAATGTTTTAATGTAATAACAATATTGAACTATTGCAATGTTTCAGTACTGTTAAACTATTTTTTACACCTATTTGCTTCATCTTACACTCACTGTAGAATTGTCTTTAGTTCCAATACAGACTGATACCCTGGGCCTAAGGTTATGTACATATGAATCCAGATCTATTTGAGCCCAAAGCTAATACTTTCTTTCCAAAAGAAAATAAGTTTGTGTGAAAACTTGCTTGTGTCCACAGAGACACACACACACACACACACACACACACACACACACACACATGCAGTATATAGTGGTGTGTCAAGAGTGCTTTAAAGAGACTACTTCAGCATAAGAAATTGCTTTGTGCTGGTAAGAATTAGAGAAGATGTGATGAAGAAGATGGTGTTTTAAATGAGCCTTGATGCAACAGTATGACTTCAGTGGGCCAGTATGTAAAAGACATGATGGGTAAACGAAAAAGACTGAGGCATAGAAAAAAGTTAAATGAATAAAATAATTATCCAGACTTCTCAAATTGCTGTTGGCATCTTCCTCTCTCTTCAAAACCATTCTCAAAATATTACTCTTAGGTCCTTGTCTGAAAGAGTTTTTTTGTACATTTGCTTTATAGGTACACAAAATAATAAACAGAAATCAAAGTACAATTTTGATTTAATATCTTAAGAAGCTAACTTTGTATGTCCTCTAAATTAAATGAAACAAATAACCTAAAGTGTTCAATTTGAACCTATTAAAGACATTGACAACACAAGCTTGGATAAATACTATTCAACATGTATATTTCTTCAATTGTACTATATTACTGAATATATTTATGTAAAAATGCACAAATTTATAATATAGAAAAGATATTTTATATTATTATCTTGATCTTCAGTGATCTCAAGTTCATAGCCAAAGATCAAGTTTAAATTTGGTATTTTCTATAAATGAGATTTAAGTGTGGCTACGCTAATTCAGAAGATTATACACAGAACTCAGTAAAATGGCATACATGGAAATAATGAACCATTAACAGACAATATTAATAATCTAAATATATAGTTTTCCAGAGACATAGAAATACCTTATTCCATTTCTTAGCCAGTTAACTAATACATGTATATAAGTAACAGAAAGAGATGTACAGAATTTTCTTTACCATCAACATATACATTTTCTCAAACCTATAATATTAAATAAATTAGCGAAATTACCATGGTCATAAGATTGATATTATTAAGGAACATGGGCCTTCCTCAACATGACAACCTCTTCCACCAAATGCCAAGATTTAAAAGATGATGATCCCATCCCGCGGAGCTCCGGGCTCCCTCCCAGGCTGCAGTGTCCCGCCCCATCTCCAGCCGCCCTGTGCTACGCTGACCAGCAACACCCAGCAGTCTCGCACTCTGCCTCCCCCTGCTAGCCCCTGGCCACAGCGGGACCAGAGAACAGCTAGGGCTCCAAGACTAGGCAGAGAACTGCATTGCCCCACCCAGCTCTGCCCAGCTTGGGACCTAAGAACAAAGAAAGAAAAAGGGGCCCAATCTGCACTATGACACCCTGATATGCAGCACCCAACTGTCTGGCACTCTGCCTCCCCCAGATGGACCCAGCTGCAATAGAAACAGAGATCATCTGGAGCCCTGTGACCAGCCAACACATACATTGCCCCACCCAGCTCTGCCCAGCTCTGTCCAGCCTCCAACTTAGGAGCTAAGACCTCATGTTTGTGTAGGGGAATAGTACATCATAAGGAGGTTGATCAGCTTGTGTGTCTGTATGATTGTATGTTCTAGCTTTTTTTTATTGTCGTTGTTGGGTTTTTGTTTGTTTGTTTTTGTTTTTGTTTTTTCTCTTACTCTTATCTGTCTTTGTGTCAACTTTCATTTGTTATTTGGTACCTTTATCTGTTTTCCCTCTTACTCTACTCTCTCTCCACCTTCTGCTTCACTTCCCCCCCCCCGCTTTTTCTTACCTCATTTTACTTTCAGGGAGCAAACTTATACCCTCACTGCATGGACAGATTGAGAGGCAGTAAGAAGCGTGTTCCAGGGTATGCATACACCTGTTGGTGGATACTGGGATCTGCAGATAGATTTTTTTGAATCACAACTCCCTCCTCAATTAAATCTCAAAACTGCAAAAGGTATAGCCCCAGCATACAGTCCAGCTTCAGAATTGAACAAAGCCAGAGGATTCAAACAAAGAAGAATAGGAAATTGAGCAAACAGAAGTAAGAAAAAAAAAAACCCACTACCTCTGAACAACAGATTTAAAGAAGACAGGGGAAAAAGGAAAAATTGGGGAGGAAAAGCTACACAAATGAAGAAAAAACCAAAAGAAGAATACAGATCTCACACAGACCTCTAGAACATTAGACAATGAGAAAACAGATTTCAGAATCCAAACAATGAAGAGACCCCAGAATGACTGGTGACATACCACAAACCCAGACATCAAGACATTAATAGAGAAAATAAAAGGAATTGAGGAAGACAAGAGGAAAATAGGAAGGAGTTGATAAGTGAGATAACAGCAGTAAAGAATACTGTGATTGAAATAAAAACTATTAAGCATGGAAAGCAGAATTAGCCAAGCAGAAGAAAGAATCTCAGAACTTGATGACCAAAATACAGAACTAAACCAAACTGTCAAAAACTAGAAAAGAAGCTTTAAAAGACAGAACAAAACCTTCAAGAGATGAGCAATTACTTCAAGAGAATGAACCTAAGAGTAATTGGATTTCCTGAGGCAGAAAGAGACACAGAGACCACCCTGGAACAAACATTCCATGAAATTATTCAAGAAAACTTCCCTTACCTCATCAGCGATACGAAAATTCAAACACAAGAGATTCAAAGAACCCTGCAAGATAACAAATGAGAAGACCAACTACTAGGCACATAATAATTTGCCTGAACAAAGTAGGTATAAAAGAAAAAAATCCTAAAAAAAAATAAGAGAAAAAGATCAGAATACCTACCAGGGAAGACCAGTTAGAATAGCAACAGATTTATCTACAGAAACACTTCAGGCTAGGGGAGCTGGGAGTCCAATATTCAATTTCAACCAAGAATAACCTATGCAGCCAAGCTAAGGTTCATCAGTGAGGGAGAATTAAAATCTTTCCCAGACATCTAATCCCTAAGAATTTATGCTGCCTCCAGACCACCCCTACAAGTAACTCTTAAGTATTAAACACAGAAGAAAAGGGAAAAAGAGCAACAATGTTCTTCACAAGAGTACAGGAAAAAGATTGAAAACATACATGAACAAACCCAAAAAACCAAAAGAAAGGCAACAAAAAACAAGTACAACAACAACTCTATAAGAACCTCAAGACAGAGATAAACTCTCACATTTCAATAATTAGCCAGAATATGAATGGACTAAATGCACCACTGAACGGACATAGAATGGCAAAATAGATAAAATATCATGAGGCAACAATATATTGTCTCAAGGGACTCATCTCACCAGAAAGGACACTCACAGACTCAAACTAAGAGGATGGGAAGCAAAATTTCAGGCAAATGGAACACAAAAGAAAGCTGGAGATGCAATCTTAATCTTGACAAAATCCCCTTTAAGCTATCAATAATTGATGAAGAAGGTCACTATATAATGATAAAAGGTTCAATCCATCAACAAGAAATATCCATCCTAAACATATATGCACCCAACATAGGAGCACCAACGTTCATAAAGCAGCTTCTAGGCAAAAGTAAAAAAGAGAATGACTCTAACACTACCATAGCTTGGGATTTAATACCCCACTCACAACCTTAGACAGATCATCAAGACAATAAATAAACAAGGAGACCGAGAAACTAAATAAGACTCTTGAACAAATGGGCTTAATTGATACCTACAGAACACTTCACCCAACGACAGGGAATATACATTCTACTCATCACCACATGGAACATACTCCAAGATTGATCACATCATTGGCTATAAATCAAACATAAAAAGATTTCATAAGATTGAAATGCCATGCACCTTTTCAGAACACAGTGGAATAAAAATAAATATCAACACTAACAAAGTTCCCCCAAAGCCCACAAAGACATGAACACTGAATAGTATGACGCTAAGCAACTCCTGGATCAACCATGAAATCAAAATGGAGATGAAAAGCTACCTGGAAACAAATGAAAATGAGGAAATATCTTACCAAAACCTGGGATGCCGTGAGGGGAATTCATACCTTTACAAAAACACATGAAGAAAATGAAAATATCACAAGTTAACAGCCTAACAAGTCACCTAAGGAAGCTGGTAATACAAGACCACCAAAACCCTAACTGCAGTAGAAGAATCCAGATCACCAAAATCAAAGCCCAAATCCAGGACATAGAAGGCAAAAAGATAATACAAAAAATCAATGAAACATAAAGCTGGTTCTTTGAAAAGATAAACAAGATCGATGGTCCCCTAGCCAGACTGACCAAGAAAAAGAGAGAAAAAGTACAAATAAACTCAATCAGAAACACAAAAAAATGAAGTCACAACTGACCCTAAAGAAATACAAAAGATTATCAGAGACTACTGTGTACAAATGTATGGAAACAAATGGAGGACTTTTTACATCACACAAACTCCCTAGTTTGAAACAAGAAGAAACTCAGACCCTGAAGACCAATAACAATCAAGGAAATTGATTATGTCATAAGAAAACTACCTACCAAAAAAAGTCCTGGACCAGATGGCTTTCTAGCAGAATTCTACAAAACATAAAAGGAGGAACTGATACCAAGACTGTTGAAAGTATTCCAGGCAATTGAGAAAGATGGAACCCTCCCCAAATCATATTATGAAGCTAGCATCACATTGATACCCAAGCCAGGTAAAGACTGAACATTGTTAAGATTTCCATTTTACCTAAGGCAATCTACAGATTTAATGCAATACCCATCAAATTAGCACCAACATTCTTCTCAGACCTAGAAAAAACAACACAGGAATTCATATGAAAACATTAATAACCACAAATAGCCAAAACAATCCTCAGCAAAAAACACAAAGCAGGAGGCATCACACTCCCAGACTTTAAACTTTATTATAAAGCTACAATAATCAAACAACCTGGTATTGATACAAGAACAGACATATAGACCAAGGGAATAGAATTGAGATTCCAGAAGCAAAACCTCAATTTCTCAACCAACTCATCTTTGACAAAGCCTCCATCAGCCACTACTGGGGAGAGGAGAACCTATTCAGTAAATGGTGCTGGGAAAATTGGCTGACCACATGCAGAAGATTGAAACAAGATCCCTACCTATCCCCAACAGAAAAATTAACTCTAAATGGATCACAGACTTAAATGTAAAACCTAAAACTGTAAGAACCCTAGAAAATGCAGGAGACAATTTTATAGAAGTTGGAACTGGCAACCAACTCCTGATCAAAACACAAAGTGCCCAGGCGATAAAAGATAAGATAAACAAGTGGGTCCTCATTAAACTGACCAGCTTCTGCAAAGCCAAAGAAACTATCAAGAGGTCAAGAAGACAGCACACAGACTGGGAAAAAAATATTCGCCAACTCCATGTCTGACAAAGGCCTAACATCAAGGATCTACAAGGAACTCAAAAATGCTGAAAAGAAAAAAACAAACAGCCCCATTACAAAGTGGGCTAAAGATATGAATAGACACTTCTCAAAAGAAGGCATTCGAGCAGCCAACAGTACATAAAAAAAATGTTCAGCCTCACTAGTCATCAAAGAGATGCAAATTAAAACTACACTGAGATACCACCTACCTCCAGTTAGAATAGCCATCATCAATAACTCAAAAAATAACAGATGCTGGAGAAGATGTGGCGAAAAGGGAACACTTCTACACTGTTGATGGGAGTGTAAACTAGTAGAGCCTCTGTGGAAATCAGTGTGGCGATTCCTAAAAGTTCTAAGAATCAACCTTCCATATGATCCCGCAATCCCCCTGCTGGGAATATACCCAGAAGAACTCAGGTCACTCTATGAAAGAGATACCTGCACAGGTATGTTTATTGCAGCATTATTCACAATAGCAAGAACATGGAACCAACCGTGCTGCCCATCAAAAGAGGACTGGATAAAAAAAAATGTGGCACATATACACAATGGAATACTACACAGTTATAAAGAAGAACAAAATCATGAACTGCGCAGCAACCTGAATGGAATTAGAGTCTATAATACAAAGTGATCTCTCACAGAAACAAAGAGCAGAGTAACACATGTTCTCACTCATAAGTGGACCTCGAACAACTACGGTATTACTATAAGAAGAGAATTGAAAGTGGCGGGAAACTGCAGGGAGGGGGTTGGGGGGTGGGGATGTGGGATTGACAGTAGTTGATATCTGCCTGGGGAAGGGGGAGCACACCTCATCAATAAGGGTATCTGTATGGTGAATATTTGTATTTCTAGCCCTGAATTGTACCCCACAATTTTAAATAAAAATCAAAAGAGGAAAAAAAAGAGATATATAACTATTCTAAAAAGAAATTTTGCAATGTAGGGCAAATACATTAAACATTTTTATACCCTCTGATTAGTAATATACCTCTGGAAATTACTGAAAATTTAGTCAAGAATATATGTGAAAAGTTCATTTTGGCATTATTTATTCCAAGAAGAAATTGTATACCACCAAATATTCAATAATGCAGCATAATTTTTAATATACAGGAATTTTTAATATACATATGCAGGAAAAAATAGAGGAAGAAAACATTAAAAATAAAATGAGATGAACATGCCTGAGCTGCTTTGGGGTTAGTGAGCATAAGTGCTGCCATATATAAATATATGTGTGTAGATGTATATACAATAGATGTATATACATGTATGTATTCATGTATGTATTCCCACCTTAAATATCATGGCCCTTGAATTTTAAAAAATTAAGACAAAGTTAAATATGTTATGAATGCATAACATATATGTAGATACCAATCTATTTTATCATTTACTGCAATAAATACACATAAATCTATTTTTTCTTCTTTATATTTTATTTCAAATATGTGTTTGCAAGTCAGAATTAGGTATATAAGTAGTCTACATACAGCTGAAGTTTTGGCTGCCTATTGGACTCACTTCACCTTGTTTAGTATCAGGTACACTTATTGATGTCATGTGTCCCCTCCCTTTCCTGGCAATGTCCCACTACTGCCAATCCTTTTCTTGTAGTATTATGATAAATGTTCAGGGGCCACTTATGAGTGAGAACATGTGGTACTTTTATAAGAAGATAAAAGTTATCAAAATGTACTCCCACCAACACTGACAGACCATACATTGTACCACTGGCAGGTGAGAGAAATGTAAACAAATGTAATGATGAGGTATTAAATCATAACTGCATTAAAGATTTATAATACATACTGTACTGCTGTAATAATTTTATAGCTACTTCTTGTTGCTACCTTGGTGAATCAAGTGTTATAAATATTCCCATAAAACATCATGTGATGCTAATCATCTTCATGTGAGCAGTTCATCTCTCCAGTAAAGTGTATATCACAGCAAAAAGCAATCTCTTGTGGTTCTCATATACTTTTCATCATGTTTAGTTCAACACTGTAAACTGTGAATAACCCCACAGGACACATACGAAATGCCACTAGTATTCCCACAAAGCATAGAAAAGTCATGCCATTACAAGAAAAAGTTGAATTGCTTGATATATTCTGTAGACTGAGGTCTGCAGTTCCAATTGTCTGCCATTTCACAATTAATGAATCTAGTGTAAGAACAATTGTAAAAAAAGAAAAGAAAATTAACGAAGTTATTGCTACACCTACACTAGCAGAAGGAAACATCTTGCACTTTTCACAAAATACTTTTTTTGCCTCATATTGAAAATTATGCACAAGAAGGATTACCATAAAAAGGCATACCTATAACTCTAGTATGATTTGAGAAATAAACTCATTATATGACAACTTTAAGCAAAAAGAAGGTGAGAGATCTAAAGCTGGATAATTTAATGTCAGCAATGGATTGTTTGATAACTTTAGAAAGACATCCCTCATCCCCTCATTGTTCAAGGGTCAACTGCATATATATATAGCATATATTCATATACATTTTATATAGATCTTACTTAATATATTAAGTTTGATGGTGATAACCTTAAGGAATGATCACCTCAGAGAACTCATAAAACAAAGAAAATTTATAGAAATTATCATTCAATTAAAAACCCAGAGATAAGTATTAATATAGTACTTTTTCCAATATTGTTTCATACATGCATATATTTATAGAATTGGATATTGCTATATGAAAAAAGGCATCATGTAACCAAAACCAAGGTTGCATGAATATTTTAAATTCATTATCTGAAAACCTTTTAGAAAGTAGTTTGTCTTAAGATATGTCAAGACAACAGGAGAAGCAACTCTGCCAACCAAGAGGCAACACAAGAGTTCCAAATAACATCAAGAAAATTGTTTAGGAGAAAAGATATCTGCCTGAACAGGTTTTTAATGCAGATTAAAATGCCCTATTCTGTTTAGCAAATACCACAAAGAACATATATTAGGAAGGAAGAGAATTCAGTAGCAAGATATAAGGCAGGTAGGAATAAGCTACTTTTACTGTTTTGCACAAATGGAGTCAGGTTTATGATTAAGACTGCCCTTATCTATAAAGCTGCTAATCCCTGAGGCTTGAAGGGAAAAGACAAATACTGGTTGCCAGGGTTTTGGTTGTACCAACAAGATAGGCTGGACAGTAAGAATCCTTTTTCTAGATTGCTTACATCAATGCTTTGTCCCTGAAGTCAGGAAGTACCGTGCCAGGAAAGGACAACCCAGAATGGTATGAGTTCAACACTGAGGGTGCCAAAGTGGTCTACTTGCTCTCAAACACAACATCACTAAATCAATCTCTAGATAAGCACATCACAAGGAACTTTAAATCATATTACATACAGTAATCTATGGAAAGGGTTGTCAGTGCTATGGATGAGAACTTTGACAGAACATCATGAATATCTGGAAGGATTATACCAGTGAAGATGAAGATGTTTTATCATCGTTATAGAAAAAGCCAAAGAAACCTGAAACAATAAATTTCTGTCGGAGAAAATTGTGTCCAGATATTGCGCATGACTTCATAGGATTTACAACAGAACCAATCAAGGAAATTATGAAAGAGACCGTAGATATGGCACACAAAAAAGGTAGGGTTTAAAGGGCTTCAAGATATGGATCTTGAAACAGTTCAAGAACTAATAGACACCACACCAAAGGAATTAACAGAAGATGACTTGATGGAGATGAATGTTTCTGAACCAGATGCCAGATGATGAGGAAAAAGATACAGAAGAAGCAGAGCCAAAAAACAAATTGACCTTGGACAATCTGGCAGAAGGGTTCCAGTTAGTCAAGCATTCTTTACAGCATGGACCCTCTATGATACAGGCACTAAAATAAAGCACATAAAAATATGTTATAAGTAGACTATATCATTGCTAAGTGTTCTGGTCAACAATAGTTTATTAATGTTAAGTTTTGGGGGAGTCAAAAGTTATACATGGATTTGACATTGCACAGGGGATCAGCATCCCTAATCTTCACATTGTTGAAGGATAAACTACACATGTATTGCATATATTCATGTATAATCCATACATATCTTATTTAATATAGTTGAATTTTATAATGATAATAATGAATGATCACCACAGAAAACTCTTATAAAACAAAGAAAATTTATAGAAATTCTCATCATCCATCAACTCCAAACTCAGAGATAGCTACTAATATCTTAGAGTAATTCTTCCAATATTGTTCTACATATATATGGTATTAAATATTTCTAGATGAAAATAAAATGTTGAAAATTCATGAATATATTTAATGTATTAAATATTCTTAAATATGGTTTAAAGGTTGACTAATATTTCAAATATGAGTGTGCCAAAATGTTTCATCATTTTCTCAATTATTATATATTTAAATTATTGTTAAGCATTGTTATAAACAAAACTGTCATATATATTTGACCATTGTCTTCATTATTTCCCAGGATCATATTCTTCAAAGTTGTATTTCTGTATCAAACTGTATTGACATTTTTAGGCTCTCAAATAAGTCAAAATAAAAGTTTTATAGTTACTGATGTGGACTTAAATTATTTGAAGAATAAATGTTTATTGAGTGACAAATATTTTGCTTAAAATCTACCATAATATAGGATCAAAATTAATTTTGAGTAAAAGCTTTACTAAGACACAGTATGTCAAAGAAAGCACTCAAAACCTCATTGTACATTTAAGTAGCACTTTTCACTGCTGTGTTGTTATTCAGGATGACTTGGTGTTGTAATTAATATTATTTGGTTAAAAAGATCAAGAAATTTTTAGTAAATAAAATTCAGTTTGAAAAATGTAAAATAGTTATTTTCACAAAAATAAATTCGTTGAATATTTTATATTTTATATAAATATATGAGCTATGTACACATTGGTATCAGAATTACATATTTTGTTTGAGAAAACTGTGTGCCCACCATATCAAGTATTCATCGAAGACTCCTGAGGCATGGCATATGTTGCCAGCAACACACTCACAGCCCAGTGATCCACACCCCTGCCAGCTGGCTAGACACGATGGTTGGATAAGGGAAAAGTTTTCCATGATTGCCATGGGAGCAGTGAGTTGGCAGGGGGCCACGTAATCTTTGATAGCCAACTGGCACCTGGGAACTCCTTAATTCTCATAGGGTTAGCCATGCACACTGTGTCCAAGCCATGGAGCACTCCTTGCCAGGGATCCTACGATTTGAAAAGGCACTCTCCCAAAAAAGCAGATACAGCTCTCCCTTCATGAATAACTGCCTCATATAACAAGTTCAAACATGCTAGTGAATGCAGAAATAGGAAAAATTGGTATTGCGCCTGCAGTCTATCTACTCATTATATTGACTCAATTGTTGACTTTCAGACAATGCATTTTTAAAGGATA
This sequence comes from Cephalopachus bancanus, assembly GCA_027257055.1. Taxonomy (NCBI): domain Eukaryota; kingdom Metazoa; phylum Chordata; class Mammalia; order Primates; family Tarsiidae; genus Cephalopachus; species Cephalopachus bancanus. The sequence goes on along the minus strand of JAPVLO010000243.1, from coordinate 992,332 downwards.
TTTGGTAGAATTCCTACCAAGTGATAGACCATTCATCTCAGTTTATCTTGAACACCCTCATTCATGACTGTGGTCCTGACACATTAAGAGCACCTCCATTTATTCTTAGCAAGGTTTTGGTTAAGATGATACAGGAGAGGGTCATTCCATTACTAGAACAATATCTAAATGGAGTTTTTGGTGATAACATTTTAAGTGATCAAAACTACTGATTGTTGAGTCTTAATAGTGAAAGAACAAGCCCCTATAACAGTAGCTGCATTAATGCCATTATTCAAAGGCATGTTCATGCCCTTCCCACACCTTTATTAACATTAGCAGGGAAACAATTATACTCATCATTCACTGAGAGCCTCTCATATACCAAGTGTTTTTGTTTTTTTGTTTTGAGTTGGAGTCTCACTCTGTCGCCCAGACTGGAGTGCAGTGGCCGCTCCCAGCCACCGCAGCCTCAACCCGCAGGAATCCGGCGATCCTTCCGCCTCAGCCTTCCAAGTAGCTGGAACTACAGGCATGCGCTCCCACGCCCGGCTGATTTTTTTATTTATTGTAGAGATGAGGTCTCGCTGCCCAGGCGGGTCTCGAACCCGCGGGCTCAGGCAATCCACTCACCTCAGCCTCCCAAAGGCGCGGGATTACAGGCTGAGCCACCAAGCCCGGCTCCAAATGTTTTTTAATTCAGTGTCATTTTATAACAAACCTGTAAGGTTGGGTGTTTTTACATTTGCATTTTGTTTTTGTTTGTATAAATTTATGTTGCACAAATATTATTTTGTTACATGTATAGATTTCATACTGGTGACATCAGGGTATATTTTATTTCAATTGTTGTAAGAAATTTGTTTTATTATAAAATCAAACATAGCTACTGAAGGCCACACAAAACATATATGTGCTAATTTGTTATTATAAGGTAAACACTTTTGAAACCACCACTCATATTAAGTAATAGAATTTTGACAGCTCCTGCAGAAATCACTCTAGTGCCCTGTTCTAATCATAATTTCCTTTCTCCTGTCATATGTAAAGTTAGCTGTTCTGACTTTTATAGTAATCACTTATGGTTTTTTATTGTTTTTTTCACCCTGATATCTATAGTTATGATGGTTTAGTCTGGCCCATTTAAAAAATTTTATTGTCCTTTTAGTTTCTTATCCTGTGAAGCCTCCTCTGTCATCCTTTTCTTGTCTTACAGTTTATGTGTTGAAAAACCCAAGGTATTTGACTGACAGAATCTGTCATAGTGTTCCTAGATTGCATACTCATCATACAGATTAGCGTGTTTTTCAGTCCTTTGTATTTCTTGAAATCTGAAAGACCCAGGACCTTGATCAACATATATTCAGTTCTCTTGGCAAAACTCTAGGCTTTGTTGGATTCTTTTATCAGGAGGCACATGAAATCTGGCTATCTATCTTTTTTGTATTGTTAGTAGCTATTGACGCCAAATGCCGAGTTCCATTATTTCATTGCAAAATGGTGATAATTCATTTTTCTTTCAATTACTTGAAATACTTTAATAAGATGTTTTTCCTCATCTAGTAGATAGTTATCCAATTGTGTCATTCATATAAAAAAATATATATGCCTTGCTTTTCATTTATCAAATTTGGGTCTCCACCAATCTGTGAAGATAAGCAATTACTTTTATATAGCATTATAAACTCATGTACTGAAAACAATTTATAATTTTTTAAATAGTTGTTTAAAATGATTGTTTGCAATTATTTTTTATTTTGCACAATTGTCCCATTGTTAGGCAGTAGAAACTTCATCAAGTTGATTTCTGCATTATTTTGAAATAAAACTCGTGGTCTTTGATAATTTTGCTATCTGGTATATCAAGAATTTTCAGAAATATTTTGCACAATATTTGCTCTGGTTCCTTTTAGCAGAGATGGTATTTCAAAACCATTTTCGGCTGCTAAGTATGCTCATTATGACAGAGTTAGCTCTCAGGCCACTTTTGTGAACAGAGCTAAGACCCTAACATACACACACACACACACATACACACACACACACACACACACACACACAACACACACACACATGCACGCACACACATGCACATGCACAGTTACAATAAAATGTCTTATGCGTTCCTACTGACTTCAATTCAAATTCAGAACCCAGAGTTTGTTTGTTTGTTTGAACTTAACCTCTTCTACATTGTATTTGTGTTTCCTTTCTCTCATACTGAGAAACCTGGTTTTCAATGGCCTAAGGAGTAATAAAATAACCTCAAAATTTTTCATTTACTTTATCTCACATTACCCATCAGACCATTTGGGAATAACAATATTATGACTACAACCAGTAATATAATTTTTCAAAACAGTTTTTTGTGTGTTTCTTCTAGTTTATTCATTATATTTGAAATACTTTTTTCTTTTTATTTATATTTTTTCTGATTAGTATCAGCTCATTTCCGAGTTTTTCTTACTCTGATTTATGCTGTTCTTTCATGTTCTGTACCTTTTTCCTCCTACTATGTAGCTCATTTTAAATAGACTATTACCATTTTGATATGTTTTGTGATGTGCTTTTGGAATGATTTAATTGTCTATAGAGCTGATATTATGCTCCTTATTCTGTTATTTCTTATCATAAATTTGCATCATATTTGACTTGGGTTTTGCTGTTGTTTTTAATCAAGCTGATTTTTATGTGAAATTGGTTTCCTGGACTCTCTTTTCTAATGTCATAGATCTCTCCCTTTTTTATTTGTTTTTTGTGTTTGTTTTCGTGTAGTATTCACATATGGCAGCATGCTTCCTGAGATGTATTAGCATTGTCCCCTTTACCTTGACCACTTATTCCCTTCACCTCTATTATCCTTTTCCTGGTTAAATGTTACTTTATCTTCCACAGGTTTTCTTCAATGTAGACCACTTTCTTTCTTTCTTTTCTTTTTCTCTTTATTTTCTCTTTCTTTCTTTCTTTTTTTTTTTTTTTTTTTTTTTTTTTTTTTTTTTTTGAGTCAGAGTCTCATTCTGTTGCCCAGGCTGGAGTGCAGTGGCATGCACACTGGGCTTATGCGATCCTTCCAAGTAGCCGGAACTACAGGAGTGTTACTGTGCCCAGATAATTTTTTGATGTATTGTAGAGAGGAGGTCTCATCAAGTTGTCCAACCTTTGGGTTCAGGCAACCTTCTCACCTCAGACTCCCAAAGTGCTGGGATTACAGGATTGAGCCACCGCACTGGACCTTAGACCACTTTCTCAGGAGATAAACATGGCTGATCAATTTTGAGTTTATAGACATTTGCTCCAACTTCTTCAGTTTTTACCGTGGACCTGTTATTGAACTGTGAATAAAAAGAACCCCTTTAAGCTCCTGTTATCAAATTGATTAAAGAATAATTCAGTGAATACTAATTAGCTCTTTGAGAAGTTTCTCTGTTCTCTGGACTGATGGCCTCTCTACTTCCGTCTACTTTCTTGTATACAGATGCTGCTACCATGTTGGTCTTGTAACTTTGTGGTTTATCTTCTTCTTAGCATAATGTCTTTAAGGCCCATCCTGTTGCAACACTCAAGGGGAATCCCAAAAAAACCCAGAATTTATTTATAAAAAATTGTGTGCTTATTCTTACATGTTTAAACTTTAGTCACCTTCAAACTACTCTCTGTATGACGAAATACACTTTCAAGATGCTTTTTCCGCTGCTCAAAACAGTTTTGAACTCATCAGTTTTGATACCTTTTAATGCTTTTGCCATTATTTTGTTTCACCTCTTCCAAAATGTTTCCCTTTGAGGACGTTTTTCATTCCCAGAAACACAAAAAAATGTCACTTAGGGCAAGATCGCGTGGATAAGGAGAGTGGGGCATAGGGGCCATGTCATTTTTGGTTGAAAACGGCTGAGCACTCCAGTGTGGTATGGGTAGGTATGCTCATAAATCACCCATCATGAACTGGGCAAATGTGTTGAGAGAATCTCCATAAATAAATAAATAAATAAATACCTGAAGCCACATGCAGCCTCTCACAACAATGCTAGCTGGTACACTGATGCTAATGGGTTCCTAGAACACTTACATAGCAGGAGAAGCCTGTACTATAAGGGGCCTGTCTTCCAAAAAAAAACATTCTGAATTTTTTGGGGGTCCCCTCATATGTAGGATTTTCTTCCTATTTATTACTAAATAATATTCTACTTTTTATCTGTTTTTTCACATCTGAATCTTTAGTAAACAAAACGACACCTGACACAAAGTAGACACTCGCTGAAGGAACAAACAAACAAATGAATGAAGCTATTCTGGCCTTAAATTGTTTCATGCTTTTTCTTACAGTATCACAATGTCAAAGAGTCAATATTAAGGAGAACATTAGCAAGGACCTCATACAAAGTAAAAAGTTCCTAGCTGAGACGATGTATTTAGATAACATGCATCAATTTCACTTATATGTGAAGTGTAAAAAAGTTAAACTCATAGAAAGAGTAAAATAATGGCTAACAGGCTAGGGAATGCTGGGACTTGGGAGTGTTCCTCAAAGGACACAAAGTTTCAGTTACATAGGAAGAATAAGTTCAAGTACTCGTGATGACTATAGTTAATAATAATATATTATATACTTGAAAAACTGCTAGAGTAGATTTTTGTGTTCTCACCACAAAAAAATGATAAACATGTGAGATAATGCATATGTTAAATAGTTTTCTTTCCACAATGTACACATATAGGAAAAGAACCCTTAAATCAAATAGCCTTTCCACAATGTACACATATAGGAAAAGAACCCTTAAATCAAATAGCCTTTCCACAATGTATACATATATTAAAACATCATGTTGTACACTATAAATATGTATATAATTTTTACTTGTCAATTAAAAAATTACAAAATGAAATGACATGAATTTATTTATTGTGTCCTTTCCATTGAGCTTGCTGTGATTAATTAAATACCCAACATGGGATGGACACCCTGCATTTGAGTGTCAGCTCTGATCAATATTAGACAGGATATCTGGAACATTTAAACATGCTAAGTTTCAGTTTCCATATCTGTAAAACAAGGTAGTCTTAAAAGCAACAATAAAAATGGAAAAACTATAACAAAACTGTTGTCATTGTTAAAATTATGTCACTGTTTAATCCATTGCTATATGTAAAAGACAAACAAACCTTCAAGTTGAATGGCCAAAGAAAGAGACATATAAGAAATCCCTATGAATGAAGAGCAGAGCTCTTATTAGGTTCTATTGGAGAAGAGGCAATTATAATTTCCATGCATTTCCGATTTTATAGGACAGTTTCATTGCAATATCCACTTGCAAAACTGTGTGGAATGAGGTGTTAAACAGCACGTATTTTCAATTTAAAATCTATTAGCATTCCACATAATTAATTAGAATTTTACACTCCGGTGGCTCTTGGTTCCCTACAGAAAATTGAGCACACAAAATATAATTTGATTTAATTTTTGGTCTAGGTTTAACCTACCTTAAACGTTTTTTAATATCTCAGGAGAAATTTCAACTACTTATAATTTTGTGTTGTTTCCTTAGTGAACCTACATTTTATTCTGGAATTTGGGGGGAAGAGGAAAAAAAACTCAGAAAAATATAAGTAAAACAAAATGTATAGTCAACTTATTGGAATCCAAAATTCAGAGCCCATATATTTGCTATTGTAAAATACTTGGGGAAAATGCAAAGTTGTCATAAAATTTTGCCTGTCGATTTCACAGCCCTTGTCTTCTTGCTAGAATTATAGAACCCTGCTTCCACATATGTCTTTTTAAGTTTCAGTCTGTACCACTAAAATGATCTCTTACAAAAGATATCGTGTGAATTGACTTTCTTATGGTACATTTATTGTGGCTCAGGAGGCCAAGCACTGGGTCATAATTCCATTCCATTACAACTTCAAAGGGCCGTTGCTGTGGGCAAGCCTCCTGTTGGATTATTTATAACCAAGGAATTAAATCACAAGGTTTAGAAGGCCTTGACCTAACTTCAAATTACTTTGCAATGATTAAAATAAATATTAGATCTTTGGAATTCCTTGATTACTAGGTTTCATGGAGTCATCATTGATCATTTTTTTAACAATTTTTTTATACTCATGTTTCTTTTTAATTTCCTGCCTCTCTTAACCATTGGCTACCTTATGTCTCATAATCATAGGAGCTGACATCTCCTTATAGTGTTTGCTAGATATATTTATACGTATTTGTATGTATTTACATTTATTTATTTATTTTTAACTAGATAAGGTTTTTTAATAGTTTATCTTGCATTATTGTTACACTGATTTATCTTTCCAACATATAAATCATGTATTATTTCAGTTATCATCTATTAAAAATAATTATGTTATGATGTATTTTCTATAAAAGGCAATAAATTTTAATACAGAACTGTGATAATAATTATCAAATGAAGTACACACACAAAGTGCACACACACATATATACATACATAAACTATCTGGACTTAAAATAAGCCTATTAAATAACAAGGTTTGAAATTTTTAGCTGAACTGCTGCTCCAAGTATCCATAATTTCTCCTGTTGGTGAGGCAGTCATCTGAATGCTATTATTTCATTTGAAAGTATTTTAGAAGTCACACACAGCAAGAGGTAAATGGATCATTTAGGTTTCCAAATATTGGGGACATAATAGACTATAATTCAATTTCTACATCCAAATTTAAATGCAAGATTTGCCAGATATTGCCATTTGACAGAATTTAGGTTAATTTTGTCTACAGGTTGATTTAAAATTCAAGCAATTTATTCATATATCATAATATAAATGATAGCTTCAGTCTTATTTTGAATTCTTAGAAATGTTCAATTGAAATGCAAAACAAAAATAAATAAATAAATAAATCAAAATTAAAAAGAAAGAAATGTAAAACATTCTCTGATTCACTCTCAAGTATAAACTTTGTTAACGTTAAGATTTTGGATCATCAGCCATAAAGAAGGACAAAATCATGGATTTCTCAGCAAATTGGATGGAATTGGAGACAATGATGCTTAACAATCTATCACAGAAACAAAGAACTGAATATCGCATGTTTTCAATCATAAATGGGACCTGAACATTAATCATAATAGCATAAAAAAGGGATTTGCAGTCTTAGAACACTGCCATGAAAGACGGGGTCATGTAAAAACACAAAGGATACCTGATCTTAAACCAGGGGAAATGAGGACCAATTGGAGGCCCAAACTTTATCTGCTCACACATTACTTATGTACTTGTACATCCTGACTTGTACTGCACATCTTTGTAATAAAATAAAGAAACAAAAGATTTCGAATATAAAGAAAATATTATGAAACACAAGTGAATTAATAGATATATAGACAAGATCGAGTTACTGTGTGGAAAAAAATGCTATTGATTGGTTTTATGTCATAATGTGAATATGCTAATAACTGTGAGGATAATTGACAATGTAGGGACAAATATAAACACGTTTAACGAGGTTATTGATATTTCCCTCATAAATGTTCTTACATACTTTATATTGTAAGCATATCACTAATGATGTATGTCTTTTCATTAGAGCTGGCATAATAAAGATGACAATTAATTTTTAATGCATCTGTTAGTGAAATTTAATATTGAAAAATTAATAAAGCAAGCTTAATTTCATTGCTGAGTCTATTATTAGCATTACGTGTATTAGCAAGCAAATTTACTGATACGAATGTTTACATCAGGCATCTTGGTTAAGAAAGCTATGCTAAACCTGAAATCTCATTGGTCTGGACAGTAGAAGAATAAAATGAAGTTCCTCCAAAAATAAACCAAAACCCACATCTTTGGAGAGTTATAATCCTAAAGGACATATTTCTTCTTTGATGCAGAACATTCATGACAACCATTAGCTTGTTGACTTAAAATTTCCTGATTGTCTTTAAATGACTTGGGTTGCTCCCATGGAAGCTATTGGATTAATTGTGAAGCCTTCACTTCGCTTCTTCTGACAAGGATTGTAAAAAGGGAAAATGCTATTGTTGTCCATGTATACCAGTTACTTTAATATGCTATCTTGTTTAAGCCATTTCCCCTCCTACAGATACATATTATCCCCATTTTATAGATGAGAAAACTGAGCAGCTAAGAAGTTAAGAAACATGCCACCAATAATAAAGCCCCAGTTCTATAATAGCTAGGTCTCATTCCAGTCTGCCTGCTCTCTCTAATGTGAGAAAACTAAGACCTTTTTCTCTGTAAATTGCATTTGAGCAAAATGACAAATGTGTTAAAATTCTGAGTGGGATGAATTGGTCATTTTATGAAAGAAAATGTTAAGCTCAGAGCACTTTCCTCATATGATTAAATCTAGCATGAATTTTATTTTATATCAATTCATTCAAAGACATTTTTAAAGTGACTGTCAGGCTATGCATCTTTTTTCTTCCTCTACACAATACATGATACAAGCATGTCTCTACTCTATCATTTGTAACTATTATATCTCTAGAAAAGTATTTGTTTTAAATGGATATTTTTGTTGCTAATTTCCATCTTTCTATGGATACAGGAAGAGGATCTGAGAAAAGACAAGGGATGAAGCAAAACAACAGTCCTGTTTTCTCCATTCATGGTGGCAGAAAGCTTTGCAAAAGCTAGCATATTCATCAGAGACAAAATAACATTATGTTTCTGACATAAGTGTTTCTAAAGGGAAGAAAGTGGAAAAAATACAAAACAATCAAAAGTTTTTTATTAAAATATTATAAGGTTTCTCATCTTAGTGCTAATTCAATTACCTAAAATTTTCTATCTTCATCAATCATATCTTCAAGCTATCCACTTATTCAGTTAGCTTGCTTATTTATTTAACTTAGAATAAGGAGTGGGGGGATTGGAGATCAGAGACATCACTGAAATGCAGATCCAGAGTGATTGTCCTTAGCGTCAATGTTGACTCAAAACCCAAACAAAAAACTGCAAAAAACAAATGTTACAGAATTTAAATTATGGCTTTATTACTCATTAACTATGAACATTGGGAAAGTACTTTATCTCACAACTTCACATTAAGAAGCCAAGTCATTGACATTACTTTAAAAAGTTAAAAACTAAGGGTATTCTTATTTTTATGTATTTATTTACTTTTTTTCTCCTCTTTTTTTTAATTTTAAAGATGTGGGGTACGAGTCAGGATTAGGTATACAAGTGGTCATCGTACAGGTAAAGTTTGGGCCTCCCTTGAGTCCCCACTTTGCCTGGTTTGAGATAAGGTACCCTTATTGATGTTGTTCCCTCCCACCCCACCAGGGCAATATCCTGCTATTGCCAATTTCTTTCTTATAGTATTATGGTAAATGTTCAGGATCCACTTATGAGTAAGACCATGTGGTACTCTGTTCTTTGTTTCTGTGATAGATCACTGAGTATGATAGTCTCTAAATCCATATACGTTACTGCGAAGTCCATATATTATGTCCTTCTTTATGGCTGTGTAATATTCCATTGTGTATATGTACCACATTTTTTACTACAGTCCAGTTTTGATGGGCAACATGGTTGACTCCGTGGTTTTGTTATTATGAATAGCACTGCAATAAACATATGGAAGATCAATGTCTGGTTCTTTTGGAAATTGCCACACTGTTTTCCAAAGGAATTGCACTAGTTTACATTCCCACCAGCAGTTTAGAAGTTTACCTTTTTCTCTGCATCCTCGCCCGCACCTGTTGTTGTTTGTTTTATTGATGATGGCCATTTTTACTGGGGTTAGGTGGTATCTCAATGTGGTTTTGATATGCATTTCTCTGATGATTGGTGTGGCTGAGCACTTTTTCTTTTTTTTTTTGAGTCGGAGTCTCACTCAGTCACCCAGACTGGAGTGCAGCCTCAACCTGCTGGGCCCCAGCGATCCTTCTGCCTCAGCCTTCCAAGTAGCTGGAACTACAGGAGTGTGCTACCACACCTGGCTAATTTTTTATTTATTGTAGAGATGAGGTCTTGCCAAGTTGCCTAGGATCAGGCAATCCACTCTCCTCAGCCTCCCAAAGGCGTGGGATTATGTTACGTGGCTATTGGCTGCCCATATATCTTCTTTTGAGAAGTGTCTATTCATGTCTTTTGCCCACTTTTTAATGGGGCTGTTTGTTGGGTTTTTTTTTTTTCCCTTTTGGCTCATTTAAGTTCTTTGTAGATCATGGATGTTAGGCCTTTGTCAGATATACAGTTGGCAAATATTTTTTCCCATTCTGTGGGCTATTTCCCCACCCTTTTGATTATTTATTTTGATTTGCAGAAGCTTTTCAGTTTGATGAGGTCCCACTTGTCTATCTTATCTCTTATGGCATGGGCACTTGTGACTTTTATCAGGGATTGTTAAGTTATCCCTCTTTGCTGATTATATGATCCTATACCTTGAAAACCCAAGAGAATCTGTCAAAAACCTGTTTTCACTGATAAAGGATTTTGGCAAAGTCTCAGGGTATAAAATAAATGTGCAATAATCCTTAGCTAAGCTTATTTTTAAAATTGTTATAAAAGTAATCTATAGACAAAAAGCACAAAGAAAACTCAGATAAAGTAAATCTAATGCACAGTTTTTAAAAATTTAACAACAAAGAATAGGATATACCTAAAACCAGATATATCTGTAATGCTTGCTTGAGATACACTGTGATAAATTTCATGTTGGACACATGGAAAATCAAAACTAACAATATTTAAAGGGGAAAAAAATAGTGCTATTGACAAGGAAAAATTCACACCAAAACCAAGTGAATAAAATAGTCGAAGAAAAACAATTTAAAAGTTGTAGGAAACCACAAAAGACCCTGAATAACCAAAGCAATCTTAAACAAAAATGACAAGTCTAGAGACATTGCCATACCTATTTTCAAAATTGACTAAAAGCCACAGTAATCAAAACAGCAGGAAACTGCAGTAGAAGCAGACACATAGACAAATGGAGCAATATAGAAAGCCTACAAATAAATCTATGCAGTTATAGTCAATTAATTTTTGACAAAGATGCCAAGAACATCCCATGGGGAAAGAATAGTCTCTTTAATAAATGGTACTTGGAAAATAATATCCATATGCAGAAGAATAAAACTTGACCCTTGTGTTATATACACAGAGTAAGACTTAAGTGTAAGACATGGAACTATGAAATTACTGGAAGAAAACATACAGGAAATGTTCCATGATATTGGTCTGGGTAATTATTTTCTTGGATATGACCCCATAAGCACAATCAACAAAAGTAAAAGTAGACAAATGGTGTTGCATCAAAATAAAAAGCTTCTTCACAGCAAAGGAAACTATCAACAGACTAAAGGGACAACCTATAGAATGGGAGAAAATATTGGTAAACCATACATCTAATAAGGGTTAATATACTAAATATATGAGAAACTTAAACAACACAGTAGCAAGAAAACAGACAACCAGGTTTTTTAAATGGACAAAAGACCTCAATAGACACTTCTCAAAAGAAGTCATATAAATGGCCAACAAGTATACAAAGAAATATTTATTAAATACTAATGAATATTAACAAATAAGCAAATAAATTGTAAGTATTAGGAGTCAGGTTGGAAAAACCAGTTACAAATAAACAAGATGGCAAGGCTGGAATGAACAATGTGGTGCTGGATTAGAACTAGTCTCACACAGATTTAGCAACTTAAAACAACACATTTATTTTTATAATCTGGAAGTCAGAAGTTCAAAATGGGTCTCACTGAACAAAATCAAGGGGTCAGCAGAAATATTCTCATTCTGGAAGTTCCAAGGAGAATCTGTTTCCTTGCCTGCATTTCTTGATATATGTCTCCTTCTTCTATCTTCAAAGCCAGCAGTATAGCATCTTTAAATCTCTCTCTGATTCTGAACTTTTCTTCTTCCACCTGGATAAACTAGGATAAACTTTGACTTTTAATGCAAATTGTTTAGCACCTTAATTCAATCTGCAACTCTGAATTCCCTTGCCATCATGTAACCTAACATATTCACAAATTCCAGGGATTAGAACATGGACTTTGTTAAAGGACCATTATTCTGCCTAGCAAAATACTCAAGCACTTTTGCAAGAGAATTCTATCAAAATTTTAAAGAGCAAATCATTTCAAAGCTTGTGAACATCTTCAGAGGATTAAAAAAAATAACTTAATTATTTCTTTTAATCAAGCCTAATAACATCGATACTGAACTTGGCAACATTAACCCTCAAAAGATAATTACAAACAAATCTCATTTCTGATTATCAAAGCTAACATTTTAAATAAAATATTAGCAATTATAATTCAGTAGCACATAGAAAGAATAATACATCATGGCCAAGTGTTGTTTATCTTCTCAAACAATAAAAAGATATTTGCTATAAACAAACACGCAATTTTTATGTTAAAGAATTCTCAAATGTTACTATTATTGTGATAAAATATATGTTAACCCAGAGGCACTAGTATAATAAATGAAAAAAAGAATAAACAAATTAAGTGTAAAATTTGAAAGGAGATGGTAAAGGTCTCCTATGGAGCCCCAAATAATCAACTCAAAAATTCTACATACAACAGAATTCAGTAACTTAGCAAGGTACAATTTACTATTTTCAATGGTAACTTTTTTAACATACAAACAAAATAAACCCACAGATTTAAAGGAATAAGTATCTGAATTTACCAAAATAAATATAAAACCTATGAGATAAATTTAGTAAAAAAAAGTCTATACATATGATAACTATATTGAGGAAAAATTAGCATATGTAATAATTGCATGCTTAGTTAAAATATATAACTATGTCAATTATTTCTAAATTGCATGACTGTAAAAAATATTTTAGGATTTTTTTTGTTTTTTTTATTTTTTTTTTAGTCGGAGTCTCACTTTGGTTGCCATGCTGAAGTGCAGTGGCATCAGCCTCGACCTGCTGGACTCAGGCAATCCTTCCTCCTCAACCTTACAAGTATCTGGAACTACAGGCTTGTGCCACCACGCCCAGCTAATTTTTTTTATTTACTGTAGAGAAAAGGTCTTGTCAAGTTGCTCATGCTGGTCTTGACCCCCTGGGATCAGGCAAGCCTCTCACCTCTGCCTCCCAGAGTGCTGTAATTACAGGCGTGAGTCGCCACACCTGGTTATAATAAAATATTAATGATTTATTTGGGAATTAGCAAAATAAGTTAAAGTTAGTATAGACCAAAACCACAATGAAATATTACTTCACATGCACTAGAATTATTAGAATCAAAAAGTCAGGTAATAATAAGTATTGACAAGGATGTGGAGAAAAAATAAACCTCAGATACTGCTTTTTGAAAAATAAAACGTGTAGCCATCTTGAAAAACTGTCTGGCAGTTTCTCAAATGATTGAACATAAAATGACCATATGACCCCGCAATTCTGCTCCTAGCTATAACTAGAAATGAAGGTGTATCTCCACAAAAGTCATGTACATTAATTTTTATAACAGTAGTATTCATAATAGTCAAAAGGAAAAAGTAGCCCAAGTGTCCATTAAATAATGAATGAATAAATAATATGTGATATATCCATTTCTTAGAATATTATTCAGTCATAAAAAGGAATGAAGTACGAATACATGTTACACAGATGAACCTTAAAAATATTATCCTAAGTGAAAGAAGCCAGCACACAAGATCACGTATATGATTCCATTCATACGAACTGTCCAGAATAGGTACATTCACAGAAACAGAAAGTGGATTGGTGATTGCTTAAGTTTGGGAAAGAATAGGTAGACAGGAAGGTGATAGCTAAAGTGTAAAGGATTTTTTTTCAACATGATGAAGATATTCTAAAACTGACTGTGATGTTGCTTACACATATGTGAGTAAACTGAAAATCATTCAGTTGTATATGGTGAATGGGTAAGTTTATGATACATAAATTATATCTCAAAACTTTCAAAAATTATTTTTAAAATAAGCAAGAATGACTAGGGAAAAAACTTTTAAAAGAAAAATAGAGGCAAACTTAGTCTATTAATTTTTTTAAATTATGAGATTATCATACCAGTTCATGAGCAAAGAAAAACTAAATGGAACACAATATACAGAGCAAACCCAAACACCACAAAGACAGTATAAATATTATGAGGTATATCAATTCAGTGGGAAAATATGATCTATGCAAAAAATCTATTGAGACTAGTTATTTAGCCAGCTGGGGGAGGGAGCAAAGTAAAACTGAATCTATTATTATACAAAATATCAGCATAAAGTCTAAAATATCAAAGATTTCATTGTAAAAATAAAATAATGTTAACAATAAAAGAAATTTTTGGAAGCCTTTTTACTCAATGTGATTCATAACATAGAAGCCATAGCAAAATGAATCAATTAAAATTTAAAATTTTCAGCTGGGCTCGGTGGCTCAACCTGTAATCCTGCGCTTTGGGAGGCTGAGGTGAGTAGATTGCCTGAGCCCGCGGGTTCAAGACCCGCCTGGGCAACTTGGCGAGACCTTATCTCTACAATAAATCAAAAAATCAGCCAGTCATGGTAGCATGCACCTGTAATTCCCGCTACTCGGAAGGCTGAGACGGAAGGATCGCCGGAACCCAGCAGACGGAGGCTGCAGTGGTCAGGAGTATGCTACTGCACTCCAGTCTGGGCGACAGAGTAAAACTCCAACTGAAAAAAAAAAAAAATTTTAATTTTCATGTCAAAATATATATAATAAAAATTTTTAAAGTGTAAAAATGCAAGTGACATACTAGAAGTATTACTTACAGATCACTAAACAGAAAGAAGACTAATTTTCCTAGTCTACAAATAGCTTCTAGGGCCCAATAAAAAGAAAGACAAAAATACAAACAGATACAAACACATTGGGCAAAGAATATAAATCAGCGTGTGCAAAAAAAAATAGAACATTTAATGCCGAACTTAACTACTAATAAAAGAAACATAATTTAAAACAGAACTGAATGCTATGTGTTCTGATTGCTATATTTCTTAATGTGTTTAATGACACTCAACATTGGCAATGCTGTTGAATATAGACCTTCACAAATTCCTGAAAGGATTATAACCCAAATAAACTCCCAGTGCATGAAATTTGGCAGTATTCGAATGACAAATTTTCTTAACTTTGAAAAATCAATTCTCCTTTTTTACAAATATTCTCTATCACATGTGAAATAAAGCAAGGGCAGAATTACTCATTGTGACATTGTAATAACAAAGTTCTGGAAGTATCTCAAATGTCCATCAAAGGGGATAGTTACATCTGAATAATGCAGGGTGTTTCAACCTCAGCACTATTGTCATTCTGGGCTAGATAATTCTTTGGAAAGGGAAGGCTACACTGTGCATTTTAAGGTGTTTAGCAGCAGTCCTGTCTTCTACTCACTAGATTCCAGGTGCAATTTCCCTCCAAAATTTGACAGCCAAAAATATTTCCAGACATTGCTAAATGCAACATCTTGCTAAGCGTACCAAAGTTGCTCCCCCTCATTGTGACTCACTGATGTAATGAAATACTATAGAGCTATTAAAAAAGAGAATATTTTATTAATTAAATTGGAAAGACCTGCAATACATATTTTGTTAAGCAAAAAAGCCAAAACACAGAACATATGCAATATGCTCCTATTTTTAAATAAAGGATGGGGATGGGTAAATATTTATATTTAGCATGCATGCATAGCAAATGTTTTGGGAAGATTCATTAAAAACTAAAATTGGTGACTACCTATTGGTTAGAATGTAGATGAATGGTTAGATATAGAATGAGGTTTTAATTGTCATTTTATGGTTTATCTGATTTTTTAAAGCATGGGAATAGTTGAACAACAAAATATGAGGGGCGACCCAGAAAAACTTAATTTATTTATAAAAAGTTGTATATTTTTTCTTACATGTTTAACTTTAGTCATCTTCAAAGTACTCCCTATTTGATGCCATATATCTATCAAGATGGTTTTCTACTTCTCAAAACAGTTTTTGAATGCATCAATTTTGATTTCTTAGTGCTTCTGCTGTTTTTTGTTTCACCTATTCCAAATCAGCAAAATGTTTCCCTTTGAGGAATTTTTTTTTCACCCAGGGGAAAAAAAAAGAGAAAAAAAAACATGGCTCGGTCAAGATCAGGTGAATATGGAGGGTGGGACATGGGAGTCACGGAGTTGACAAAAACTGCAGAACCTCAGTGTGGTGTGGGCAAGTGTGTTGTCATGGTGGAAGAACCAGTCACCTGTTTGTCACAATTTGAGATGTTTCTTCCACAAATCATGATGCAACTTCCCCAAAACTTCCATATAAAAAACTTGACTGACCATTTGATCTGTAGGAACTAACTCCAAGTGTACTACAAGGGGATTGCCCTCCAAAAGATAATTCTAGGCTTTGGGGGACCACGTTGTATATGGATCAAAACTGACAAATGCATTTGAGTATTTCTCTGTCTCCATAGTCATTACCTATATGGGTGCTGGACTTGAGTATGAGTATTTCTCTGTCTCCATAGTCATTACCTATATGGGTGCTGGACTTTGATTTCCCTCTCAAAGTACTGAGAATCCTTAAGTGGATGAAGATTTCCTTTGCCAATATGTTGATGTGAACTCCTGAAATATCTGTATAGTCGTGTTTTGATGTCTTGAACGGTGGAGCATTTAATGAATTGAAAAGACTGTAGTTTTTAGATATTGCTGTTTTGATAGATTTCAATTGAAAAACGGGAACCTTTCTATGAAAACCTATAGAGTGTCAATCTTACAGTCTTCTCCAGCTGCTAGCTGAGGAGAAGCATCCTCTTCCAGAGGCATGGAATAGCAGTGATCTAGACCAGCAGTGTCAGCATTATTTAGTAGACTATCCCTCCCTACAGTTACCTTATTTACAATATGAAGGCAAGACAATCCCTTTTCATATGTTTAGGTTATCATTTATTGTCTATTGGGTGGCTCCTTAGAAAATCCTCAGAACTTGTGGACTTGAACCCAGGATCTGCCAAAGAAACACCTTTGAGCCATGGTGACAACTCTGGGTCTGTTTCTCAAACCCTATCCTGTTTCTATGTTGCAAATAGCAACTTCCTATATCCATTCTTCATGCTGCAGAACATGGATTTAGAGGGATGTAAATACACCCTCTAGAAGATTTTAAGTGACTCATTGAAATTTGGGAGAATTAAAGGGTCATAACCATATATTTTAGCAACATTTTTCCACAAATTATATTTAGCTTAACTCCCTAATATCACAGAAACAAAAATTCAGTTTGAGAGGTTAAGCAACTCAACCACATCCAAATAGCTGGGTAACCTGATGTTAAATCTGTGATGATTAAAATTCTCTAAAACAAATATCCATTCACAGATCTGTACTTAATGATTCCAAACTAAAATTTAGGAAGGAGTTTCCAGTTGGGGTATAATGAGAATGGAGATAATAATTGAAAACAAAGAGAGGGCATTTATTAAGAAGCAATATAAAGATTGTTAAGTGTTGAAGTGTGAATTTGCAAGACTGCTCACGTTTGAAGCAAAGGGAAAAGAGAGAATAATTTTCCTTTTTTTCTGTTATGGTAAGTACAGTGTAGTTTAAGTTTTGTAGAGAAAGGAAGTGATAAACAATGTCATAGACAGTATAGGGCTTCTTTCCCAACCACCAAAGATATCTCTTTCTAGGACTTTTACTTTGGTCTAACAACTTCACCATTCCATATTTGATATGGAACATTGATTCTGTGAAACATTAATTGAAATCTCTCTATATATTAGCTTTGCTAAACCCAGTATTTCCCAAATCTAATGACCCTCAGAAGGCTTGACGTAAAGCAACTTAAGACACTACTTCCCACTCTTGGAGACTTAATAATCTGTTTAACCACAAAGCATTACAGCTTGTGTTTAGCACAGTGTATATCAGAAGTAAAAACATATGGATAAGCCTTGGGTAACATGACTCCAGCTATCTTTCTATGTTCATGAAAGCATTGAGCCCTAGAGTTAATACTTAATACACATGTAAAATCATCCCTGTTGTCTCTCTCTGTCTCTGTCTCTGTCTCTCTCTGTCTCTGTCTCTCTCTGTCTCTCTGTCTCTCTCTCTCTCTCTCTCTCTCACTCTCTCTCTTTCTCCTTTCCCTGCTCTGTACCTGAAAGATCCCTGCTGCTAAAGACTGCATCACTGAGGATTCCTCACCTCCTGGTTTCTATATTGAGTCAGTCAATAGGAGGCAACCTCTGGAGAGCCAAAAGTAAGAGGAGAAAGAGTATAATACATTTATGTCTGACTATCTCTCTGCATTAACATCTCATCTCCAACTGGGGCTGAGACACCACACAGTTATCCTTCTGCTGAGTAGTCCTGTGGCCACCACAACCCTAGCTCTCACTTGGGCTTTGGTGTTCTCATTTCTTCCCCATCTACCTCCAGCACTTTGAGCTTCTCAAGGTTACTAGTGTCTGAAATTCTTTACTATTCCTTGTTCCCTTAAAATCTTTATATAGATTTATAAAAACTTTATATAGAACAAACTAGGAAGAATTCCATTTTCTGCTGAAATTTTGAATACTAAAAGTAATTTTTTTCTAGAAATTTAAAATATGTGTGTAACAAAAAAAAAATGAAGAACACTTATCGTTTCTCTAATTCTAGTATTACATATATAGACAATATCATAAATGTAATATCCAAACACAATGCTATGTGTAAATGTTGTCCCATATTTTTAAAACTAAAAATGATTTAATTTTATAAAACAAATTATAAGTCCTTGTCTAGAAAGAATTTCCTTTTTTTTTGCATTTTTATGCAATGGAGCTTAGTAAAGAACTTGAAATCATTGTTTGCTATTTTTAAGGAACATATATTGAAATATAATTTGCTTTTAATTAATATTACAAATGGTTGCTGAAGAGAGATTTAGTTTTTGCATAAAGTTTTTTCATCAATTTGTCAACAATATTTAAAAGTTTCTTCAACTGAAAAGTGCCATGAACTGCTAGACTAAATGAAGGGGAGGAAGGACACTTGTAAGCTAATAAGGCAGCTTCTTAATAAGGATTGTTTTCCATCATGTGATTATCCTGCTGAGATTTTGCATGTTCAGTTTAAATGGCTTAGAGCAGTCAGGGTTGGCCACTGTTCCCGAAAGATATTTCCATCACATGCATCTTTCTGTTGAATAGTTTCCCTTGAAATTCTATATTAATCCTTAATGACACAATTGTGCTCAGTGCCATTTGTTATTCCTTTCTGTGTGTACATTTGGCACGTCTACCCAGGAGACACTAATGAAAACAAAATACCCCCATTCACTTCCCGTAGGGGACTCAAATTTTCAGTGTCTTCTCTACATAAGGCATCAAACACGGGTTCCTTTTCTTTCTTTCTTTCTTTCTTTCTTTCTTTCTTTCTTTCTTTCTTTCTTTCTTTCTTTCTTTCTTTCCTTTCTTTCTCTTTCTTTCTTTCTTTCCTTTCTTCCTTTCTCTCTTCCTCTCTTTCTTTCTTTCTTTCTTTTTTATTTTTGATTAGTGTATTCTCACTTTTTCACACACACACACACAAATATCTGTCTGTTGTTATTGGACATATGTCTCTGATCCCGCAACTCACTTTTAAAGGCACTTTTTCACAGATGTAACTTTCTTTCACAAAACAGAATTTGGTAAAAAATAATGTTACAAGAAACTTACACATTCAGTTATTCCTAAGCACCAGTGTTTTATCTACAGCGTGGCTATTTGCTTAAATATAAGTTGAAGACTAATTTAAAAATAAGTTAGCAGCAAAACTAATGAACATTTACAGAAATAATATGTTTTGAGGGAATCTTCAGTGACCTGAAAATGATTTGAAAGTATTGTGATAAGGAGCTAGATAAGTAGTATAATATATCATTGTGTACATATACTATATGTAAATAATATATATAGCTAAGTTCTAGTTTTAGTGGGAAAACATTTTGGGCTTCCTTTAATACTCATCTCTGAAAACTTAAGCTGGTTCCAAATTTCTGCCAGTTAAATTTCAAACTCAAAACAAACAAACAAAACCCAAGGCATTTAATAATTTGGCAGCTTTCCTTCTGATTGCTTCACATGTTATACTATGTTTCATGTATAATCAATATATTATCCCCTTTCTTAGCCCCATATTTTTAGAGATTTTTTTTTATTGCATGAAATTCCTTTTTTCTGCTCTTTAACTCCTGGAAAACTATTCCTTATCCTTTTGGGTCTAGATTTAACAACCTTTCTGGTGTGAGTCTGAATCTTTCCAAACACAGTTGATCAGAAAGAATTATTCCTCCTCCTTGTTGCCTCAGGACTAGGCTTAAACTCTCATGAAGTTCACTGTGTTACAATCATATATTTATGAATTGTTGCTGTGTTACAATCATATATTTATGGAGTTTATTTATGTGTCATTATGCTCAGCTCTCGAAACCCAATATGGTGACTTTGTGCTAGACCTTAAGAATATAAAGATGGCTATTGATGACACAGGGCATATGAAAGCAAGAGTTTGGGTGTCATTGTGAATCCTATTTTACAGATAAAGAAACTAGGGCTTTAGGCAGAGTAACTAGTTGCACAAAAAAGCCAGCCAAGACTGATGGCCAAGATTATATATGTATTTGTGTGTGTGTGTGTGTGTGTGTGTGTGTGTGTGTGTGTTTGATCCGACCATTTAAACAGTTAATGTATTACATGTATTAAGGTCATTCCCTTTAATTCCTTCTCCTCTTCTTCATTAACATATTAGGCAAAAAAAAGAGTATGATTGAGGGAAAGAATACATGAATAAATATAAAGGTGAATGGCTGAGAGTCTTGCTCAAACTCACATAACCTGTTTGAACCCATTGACTCAACCTATCAAATGGAGTCAAGTGTCCCTTAATTGTCAAACTTATGGGACTAATTTAACGTTGAGTTAGATGATAATATCTGGCAAACATGTATGTGTGTGCATGCATGTAAAATATATATTAATATATAGCCTACCAAAATCTATCTCATATGTTATTTGAGAGAAAAAATGTAAAATCTCCCAATTAGTTTTAACAGTAAATTCATACCAGTATATTCTGAGTACTGATTCACATTTAAACACTTTTGGCATCATTTTTTTAAATAAATGTTCTTCTTTGTCTTTAATCTTTTAATTTAGAATAAACCTGAGGCTATAGAAGTTGCCTGAATTTTCAGGTATCCTTCTGCTCCATCTGAAAAAATTATTTGGAGCATTGTGCTATTCCCTTACATTCGTCATTTTTTAATATTAATTTTGCATAAAAGGAAAAGAGTGGGTTCTAACGTGCTATTAGTTATAAAGATAGGCAGCAGCAAGGCTTAAAACTGTATTCTCCAGTATTTCTTGTTACATGCTAGAAATATGACTAGAAAAAAAGTTTCATAGTATCAAGTCTTGTTCCAATTTTTAGAAGTGAGTCCTTTAAAATACATTTATTTCAATATCCATTTTATACATTAGTAACCCAGGGCTCAAAAGTACTCATTTTTCACAAGATTGTTTTAAAAATTAATAAGAAAGAACATGACAAAAAATAACACAGGCAGAATTATCTGACATCTATAGTCAATAACTATTTGTTTTATGATGATCCCATGAAAAGAAATCAGTGAGTTGCAGAATTGTGGATTCAGTGGTGACATAGCTAGCACATAAAGATTTCATGTCTTTATGTGCTCCCTGTATAATCCTAATCGAAGGAGAAGAATCAAGCCAGGATATTGTTGTTATGGCTGAATCAAGCAATGAAAACTAAATTTATTCCTTGTTCATTAACTCTAGAAAATAAAGACCCAACGCTAAACCAACAAAACAAAACAGCAGAAAGAACAGCAAACACAACAAAATCCACGTCACACACTCCCCTCTACTATTTTCTCCCTTCACTTTAGACAGTTTTGAATACTCAGAAAATTCTAAGAGTTTTCCCTTTTTTATACAAATGAAATTAATTTTGGATTGATTTGGCTCCACTCTTTCTTTAGATAAAATGCATGGGAAGGAATGATTGGAGGAGAGACAGATAGATAGATAAGATAGATGATAGAATATTTTTAATAAAATTGAAGTCATTAGACATCTTTGTTTATTAACATTTGCTATCAAACTTATCAAATTCATATGACAAAAAAGTGATATTTTGCATATTTGTGGATACATTTTCTTCAAAATTGTTCATCCTCAGATATTCTCATCTGATATTCAGCCAATAGTTCCTCTTGCTTCCGATTTCACAAGTGTTTGTACTTGTTTATTTATTTTTATTTATTTTTGAGTTGGAGTCTCACTCCTTCGCCCAGGCTGGAGGGTAGTGGCATGTTCATGGCCATCCCAGTGTCAACCTGCTGGGCTCCAGCGATCCTTCCACTTCAGCCTTCCAAGTAGTCAGAAATACAGGCATGCCCCACTCCCAGCTAATTTTTTATTTATGGTAGAGAGGAGGTCTCGCCAAGTTGCCCAGGCTGGTCTCGAACCCGCGGGCTTAGGCAATCCACTTGCCTAGGCCTCCCAAAGTGCTGGAATTACAGGCTGAGCCTCCGAGCCTGGCCTATGCTTGTTTATTTATACCAAGCTTATGATAAACTGAAGTCTTGCAAATTTTTCTGTTGTGTTGCTGCCTCCATCCTGAATTTTGCAGGTAATATTTTGATACAATCTAAATGTTATACATCACTCCTGTTTTTTACCTTAGAATCCATACCAATATTAGATCTTGGTTTTACCATTTCACATACCAATTTCTCTTCTATTCCTGTATGCAACTAGAGATGAGGAAGAAACTTTATTAATCCTACTGATGTTAATCAAAAGATAATGTCTCCTTTGACTGTGAAGTGTAAAGTATTCTGAGATCAATACAAATAAATGCTAAAATCAGATAGGAATGTCTTCCATGGCTTGGAAATGGCCACCTGCAGGCCATTGTTAAAAGAGTTGAGATATAAAATACATAGCATTCTTTGGATGTTATCTATACATGGTCAGTTTATACCATCTGTGGGCTGCCTTTTGCTCTCATCTCCCACTTTTTAAAAAGTCAGACACAACCAAGAATCACTTCATTCCACATATGTCCAACTTTGAAGTATTTCATATGTTTTTCCAAAGCCAAATGCAAAACGACTGTTGTTTGACCAATTAATCATATAAATTGAAGAAAAAAAAGTAGTAGACAATGGCATATAGAAAAATTTTTTAAATCTATTGTAGGGAAATTCTAGGAAATTACTTATTAGATTCAAGAATTCTCAAATGGAAAACCCCCGAATGCACTGACATATCCTCTGTTCTTTTTGTGCCATGAGGAAATTCATATGATCAAAAAACTGATAGAAAATGAATTTATATAAATACAGAGGTCTATTTGTATTTAAAATTAAAAGCAAAAAAAAAACCCATTTTGAGTTCTTATCCTAAAAAAGACAAAGGTTAAGTGGTACAAATTATTTTAACAATAGAACACTTTTAAGAGATAATAGTAAAAATGACAACAATGATGATGATGATGATTATGATGATGACAAAGTGCTTCTCATTAATTATCTAACTTAATCAACACAAATGAGGCAGCAGGTAGCATCAATATCCCCGCTGTACAGAGAAAATATTTTTCTGGGAAGCTGACCAGCTCAAGATCTGGGGTGTTGCAGCTTATTTCTACCCCTGACTCATAACAGCTACTAATAGAGTCATAGTCATTCCCAATAATCCTTGCATTCATCAAAACTCAAGTCATCTTCCTGTTCCACACATAAAAAGGACCATGATGCTAAGCACAGTAGTGTAGCAGTATAAATCCTGAAAGAGTTGCAAGTATAACGATCCAGAGTCAGAACTTTTTTTCCTTCGTTCTAGTGCCCTATACCTCTGCCTTTCTCTCTCAGCAGTTTTATGATCTGTCACTACTTTAGCAGACAGCACATCAGCAAGTTTGCAGGGTAATCTTTTTAGACTGGTCTCATTTATGCTTGTCCATTTCTTGCCAGTAACAAATCTTGTAAAAACACTTAGTGTTCCAGGGTTTCTCACATATAATTCATCTATCTGAAGGTTTAAAAAAGTAATTCACAACATAGCTCTCCATCAAAAGAGGTAATCATTTCCATTTCTGTCTTCATGTAAGATATAATAATTCTGTAATTTATGGGGCCACAGAAGCTCTATGACTTATGTCACTTGGAACATAATATGATCTTCTCTGATTAATAGCTGCCATTTATTCAGACACTGTGCAGGACACTTTATATTTATTGAACAGTCTTACTTAATTCTCACAACAATTGTAAGGGAAGCTATCATTATCTCCACTTTAGAGTTACGGTAACAATGGTAGCTCATGGGGCCAGGATCAAACCTGAGGACCATCAATTATTCTGTCAATGCATAAAGGAGTAGGAAAGTTGATTGCATATTGAGTACCATCTGTCTCATATTAACATTTGCTATTTCATAATTTATTTATTCAGCCAACTTTTATTAGCTTTATTTGGGCATAATACACAATGAAATTATTGAATTATAAATCTAATGGTGGAATATGTAAAAGATATCACCTCCTAGCAGCAGTTGCTCAGCTGAATAGCTGCCACAGTGATTCTTAAACCTTTATTCTCTCCCTGTTCTCTCTCATTATTCTAGGCCGGGGTTTCTCAATACTGGCATTACTGACATTTCAGAGCAGATAAATTATTGTTGTGAAGGCCGTTCTGTGTGCTATAAAATGTTTAACATCATCCCTGGCTTCTACCCATTAGATTACAGTAGCATCCTCTTCCTTAACCCCTGACAATCAAAAATGTTTCCAGACATTGTCAAATGTCTACTGGCATGCAAAATTGGTCACAGGTGAGAAACTATATTCTAGACTGAAATCTCACTTGATGTACCTTTATAATATGTATTATACCTATGCATTTAATAAGTACTTTATATCTTCTTTGGTTAAACATAAGCTCTTTAGTGCATGGCTATGCCCATAATGACTACAAAACATATGGGGCCTAGTTTTCTTTAAAGAAAGTTGGTTTTTCAACCTGTGAAACAAACTTAAATAATGTATTTATTAATAAATTATTTTTAAAATGATATTTTAGACAGTCAACCAGAGTATTGGTGTGGATTTTTGTTTGTCTGTTCTTATTTTTGTTTTGCTATATTCAATCTGACCTTAAGGAAAGTAATATGTAAAACTAATAAAAGTCAGAAAGACCTGCTAAGTTTTGTATTGGAAAAATATCTACATAGCAAAGGGCTCTGATGTTTCTTGACAGGTATATATTTGACATCGATTCTCTGCAATGAAACATCAATATATTTTAAGGCCATCTTATAGATCTCCTATATACAAAGGGGAATTGGAAGCATTTTTTTCGATACAAACAGCATACATTTTAATACTAGATTTTATATTAATCATGTTATTCATTTTAAGTCACTACTTACACTGTAATTGAATCAAGGTCAGAAAGAATTTCAGTTTTGTTTGCTTATCTTATTAAGCCATAAGTTTTATTGAGTGAAAGAATTCATAAATGAATGCAAAATAAAAAATAAATTTTTAAAAAATTCAAAAGACACATAAACTAAAAGTGAAGGGATGGAAAAAATATTCTATGCAAACATAAAACAAAAGCATGAAGGATCAAGAAACTTTAAGCCAAGAAATGTAAAAAGAGACCAAGAAGGTCATTATATAATGATAAAGGGATCAATTCAGCAAGAAACTATAACGATTCTAAATATATATACATTCAGCACTGGAACATTCAGACACATAAAGCAAACATTATTATATCTAAAGGAAAGATAGACCCCAATATAATAATAGTTGGGGACAACAGCATGTTCAACATTGGACAAATCAACTAGACAGAAAATCAACAAAGACACATTGGACTTAAACTGCACTGTGGGACAAATAGACCTGACAAACATTTATAGAACATTTTATCCAATAGCTGCAGAACACACATAATTCTCATCAGCACATGAAACATTCTTCAGCATAGACCATGTGTTAGGTCACAAAATCAAAATTATATAAGTATCATCTCAGACTCCAATGAAATAAAAGAAAATCAATAATAAGAACTCTAGAAACTGTAAAAATATATATAAATTACATATATTACATATATAATTAAATATAAATTGTTTTTTAAAAGAAAAACAAAATCAACAAAGCATTAGATAGTCTAAGAATAAAAAACAAAATACCCAAGTAAATTAAATCACAGATAAAAAAGGATACTACAACTGTCAACACAGAAATACAAAGGGTCATTAGAGACTATTATAAACTATACACTAAAAAATTTCAAAACCTAGAAGAAATGGATACATTTTTTGATACACAAAACCTACCAAGTCGGGCTCGGTGGCTCAGCCTGTAATCCCACACCTTGGGAGGCTGAGGTGAGTGGATTGCCTGAGCCCGTGGGTTCGAGACCCACCTGGGCAACTTGGCAAGACCTCATCTCTATAATAAATCAAAAATTAGCTGGGTGTGGTAACGCGCACCTGTAGTTCCAGCTACTCAGAAGACTGAGGTGGAAGGATCACCGGAGCCCAGCAGGTCGAGGCTGTGGTGGCCGTGAGCGGTCACTGCACTCCAGTCTGAGTGACAGAGTGAGATTCCAACTCAAAAAAAAGAAAAAAAAACCTACCAAGATTGAACCAAGAAGAAACAGGAAAACAAATATTCCAGTAATGAGTAATGAGATTGAACCAGTAACAAAAAATTATCTTCCATTGTGTACATATACCACATTTTTTTTATCCAGTCCTGCTTCCATGGACCTCACCCTGAATTGTAACCTACATCTTTAAAATAAAATACATACATACATACATAAATGAATATAAATAAAGTCAAAGATACTTGAAAAAAAAATATTTCAACAAATAAAAGCCCGGGACTGGATAGCTTTACTGCTAAATTCTATTCACCTTTTAAAGAAGAACTAATATCAATTCTCTTCAAATTATTTCAAAAATAAGACATTCCTCTTAATTCATTCTACAAGGCCAGCATTACTCTGATGCCAAAGCCAAATAAAGACACAATAAAAATACATAGAGAGGCCAGTATCCCTGATAAACATAGATGAAAAAATCCCCAATAAAATAACAGTGAACAAAATTCAACAGCGCATAAGACAATAAACCATGATCAAGTGGGATTTATTCGAGTAATGCAAAGACAACTCAAAATACACAAATCAATAAATGTTATGCACCACATACACAGAATAAGGAACAAAAGCTATATGATTATCTCATATGCAGGTAAAGAATTTTATAAAATTTAGTGTCACTTCATGATTAAAACTCTCAGCAAATTAGCCATAGAAGAACCCTATCTCAAGACAATAAAGGTCATATATATCAACCCCACTGCTACCATCACAATGAATGGGAAAAACTGAAAGTCTTTTCTCTAACAAATGGAATTTTAGGGGAAAAAAAGGATGCCCACTTTCACCACTCTTACACTTTTATTCAATATAGCATTGGAAGTCCTAGTCAGAGCAGAGCAAGCAGGGAAGAGAAAAAAATATGTCATTTGGCTTCCAGCAAGATGGTGACGGGGCAGCTTGGTCTGTGAGACCCTCCACAAAGGAGAATGCAGAAGGACTCTGGCTCTCTCCCTGGGGGCTGCGGATCCCATCACTGGCAGCCTGCTCTTCACACAGAATTCGACTGTTGACACCGCTGAAGCATCATGGTGGTCTGGGCAGCCTCTGCAGTCGCAGACTCCGCTGCTGCTGCCGCCTCCATGGCAGCCATTGGACATCACACCACTCATGCCTGAGGTGATCCACGACTTCAGACCTTGAAGTCCCTGCAAGCAAGATCTGTTGAGATCGCTGCCACCTCTACTGCCACTGTGACATCCTGCCAGGCCATGGGTCTCCTCCCATGTGCCTTGAGGTAGGCTCCCATGTCTGGCTTCCGTCTGGCTCCATCCCCTCTAGGGCAAGCAGCTGAGATAAAGGCCATCTGGAGCAGTGACATAGCACCACCTGCTGGCGATTCAAGGTAACAATACCAAAATGGGAAAAACAAGCTTGATAAACGGACACAGGCCAGATCTGAGTGGTGAACTGGGCAGTGGTGAACCGAGTGGTGATCTGAACTGCCCTTCACAGCAGGTCAGGGGCAACTGACCCTAACTGTGAACAAATTTACCAGCCTGAGAAGACAGCTAGAAATCAGAGCTGAAAGGACATGGGAAGTAAACGAAAAGTCTAAGAGTGTGCTTGATTGGTTCTGATAGTTCACTGACTTGATTCTATTCCTACTGTTTTGTTCCTTTGCTTTCTTCTCTTCTCTTTTCTCCTCTCTGTAAACCATATCCTCGTATAGAGGAACAGCACACCAATAAAGAGGTTGGATAGCTTGTATGTTAGCATCATTGTATGTTTTAGGTTTTTTTGTATGGGAGTTGGTTAGTCTGTAACTGTGGTCTATTGTTTTTGTCTGTTTCAGTTTAGGTCTGTCTCTCCACTTGTTGGTATTCTCGTCTGTTTTCACCCTTACTCCTCGCTTTCTCCTACCCTTCATCCCCCCGCCCCCGTCTGCTCCATTCTCTTCCCTCTGTTAACCTCATTTTATTTCAGGGAGTAAACCTACAACCCCACTGCATGGACAGATTCCAAGGGAGTGGGAAGCGGGTTTCAAATTATCCATACAACTTTCAGTGGATACCAGGACCTGCAGACAGCTTTTGAATCAGAGCTCCCCCCTTAAGTAAATCTCAAAACTGCACCCCAATCTATAGTGCAACCCCATAACTGAACAAAGTAAGAGGACATACATAAAGAAGAATAGGAGATTGAACAAACAGAAGTAAAAGCAACCCTTCTGACCCTGAATAACAGAATTAAAGAAGATGGTGACATGGAGGAAGAAAAAAGTAGGGAGGGAAAAAACTGTACAAATGAAGAAAAACCAAAAGAAGAATATAGGTCTCAAACAGACCCCTGGGAGTTCAGACACTGAGAAAACAGACTTCAGAACACAAACAATGAAGAGCCTCCAGAATGACTGGTCACATGCAACAAACCCAGACATCAAGACATTAATAGAGAGAATTTAAAAAATTGAGGAGAGACAAGAGGAACATAGGAAGGAGCTGATGTCAGAAATAACAGCAGTAAAGAATACTGTGATGGAAATAAATAACAAACTAATAACCATGGAAAGCAGAATTAGCCAAGCAGAAGAAAGAATCTCAGAGGTCAGAAACCCAAACACAGAACAAACCCAAACTGTCAAAAACATAGAAAAGAAGCTCAAAAAGACAGAACAAAACCTTCAAGAGATGAATGATTACTTCAAGAGACCAAACCTAACAGTAATTGGCCTTCTTGAGGCAGAAAGAGAAACAGAGGTCACACTGGAACAAACATTTTATGAAATCATTCAAGAAAACTTCCCTCATCTCATCAAGGATGAAAAAATTCAAGCACAAGAGATTCAGAGAACCCCTGCAAGACAACAAATGAGAAGACCAACTCCCAGACACATAATAATTCACCTAAACAAAGTAGGTATAAAAGAAAAAATCCTAAAGGAAACAAGAGAAAAAGGTCAGACTACCTACCAGGGAAGACCAATTAGAATAGCAGCAGATTTATCTACAGAAACCCTCCAAGCTAGGAGAGTTGGGAGCCCTATCTTCAAAGTTCTAAAAGATAAACAATTTCAACCAAGAGTAACCTACCCAGCCAAACTGAGCTTCATCACTGAGGGAGAATTGAAATCTTTCCCAGATATCCAATCCTTAAGAACCTACTCTGCCACCAGACCACCTCTACAAAAAACACTTAAGAAAGTACTGAACACAGAAAAAAAGAAAAAAAGAACAGCAACATTCTTCACAAGAGTACAGGAAAAAGAATAAAACCACACATGAAGCAACTGTAAAACCAAAAGAAAGGCAACACACAAACAGGAAGAACAACAACAACTCTGTAAGAACATTATGATAGGGATCAACTCTCACATTTCAATAATTAGCTTGAATGTGAACAGACTAAATGCACCACTGAAAAGACATAGAATGCAAAATGGATAAAATATCACCAGACAACAATCTATTGCCTTCAAGAGACTCACCTCACTAGAAAGGACACTCACAGAAGAGGATGGGAAACAAATTTTCAGGTGAACATACCTCAAAATAGTAAAAGACATTTACAAGGAACCCACAGCCAGCATACTCCTAAATGGACAAAAATTGGAACAATTTCCCCTGAAAACTGGAACAAGACATGGACGTCCACTCTCACCCCTCCTGTTCAATATAGTATTGGAAGTCCTGGCTCAAGCAATCAGAGAAGAGAAGACAATCAGGGGTATCCAAATAGGAAAAGAGGAAGTCACGTTATCTCTCTTTGCAGATGGCATGATTGTATACCTTGAAAACCCAAGAGAATCTATCAAAAACTTCCTTTCACTGATAAAGGACTTTGGCAAAGTCTCAGGATATAAAATAAATGTACAAAAGACAATCGCATTTCTTCACACCAATAATAAACAAACAGAAACCCAAATAAAAAGCACAATTCCATTCACAGTACCAGAAAAAAAATGAAATACCTTGGCATCTTCCTAACCAGAAATGTGAAAGCCCTTTACAATAAAAACTACAAAACACTGCTCAAAGAAATCAAAGATGACACAAATAAGTGGGAAAATATCCCATGCTCATGAATTGGAAGAATCAACATTGTGAAGATGTCCATCCTACCTAAGGCAGTCTACAGATTTAATGCAATACCCATCAAATTACCAGCAACATTCTTCTCAGACCTAGAAAAAACAGCACAGGAATTCATATGGAAACACAAATGGCCAAGAATAGGCAGAGCAATCCTCAGCAAAAAAAAACAAAGGTGGTATCACATTACCAGACTTCAAACTTTACTATAAAGCTACAATAATCAAAACAGTTTAGTATTGGTACAGGAACAGGCATATAGACCAATGGAATAGAATTGAGATTCCAGAAGCAAAATCTCAATTTCTCAACCAACTCATCTTTGACAAAGCCTCCACCACCTACCACTGGGCAGTGGAGAACCTACTCAGTAAATAGTGCAGGGAAAACTGGCTGACCACATGCAGAAGACTCAAACAAGACCCCTCTCTATCCCCATACAAAAAATTAACTCTAAATGGATCAGAGACCTAAATGTAAAACCTCAAATCATAAGAACCTTAGAAAATGCAGGACATACCCTCAAACCCAAAACCCACAGGCCATAAGAGAAAAGGTAGGCAAGTGGGACCTCATTAAACTGACAAGCTTCTGCAAAGCCAAAGAAGCCATTAAGAGAGCAGGGTGACAGCCCACAGACTGGGAAAAAGTATTTGCCAACTCCAGGTCTGACAAAGGCTTAACATCTTGGATCTACAAGGAATTCATACGTGCTGAAAAGAAAAATAAAGCAACCCCATTATAAAGTGGGCAAAAGACATGAATAGATACTTCTCAAAGGAAGACATCTGAACAGCCAACAGACACATGAAGAAATGTTCAACCACATTAATCATCAGATAGATGCAAATCAAAACCACCTAACTCCAGTCAGAATGGCAATTATCAATAACTCAAAAAATAACAGTTACTGGAGAGGGTGTTGTGAAAAGAGAATACTCTACACCATTGATGGGAATGCAAACTAGTGCAACCTCTGTGGAAAACAGTATGGCGATTCCTAAAAGCTCTAAATATCGACCTCCCATATGACCCCATAATCCCCCTACTGAGATTATACCTTGAAGAACTCAAATCACTCTATCAAAAAGATACCTGCACACGTATGTTTACTGTAGCATTGTTCACAAAAGCAAGCATTGGAAGCAACCATGCTGTCCATCCAAAGAGGACTGGATTTCAAAAATGTGGTACATGTACACTATGGAATACTACGCAGTCATAAAAAAGAACAAAAGCATGAATTTCACAACAACCTGGAGGGAACTAGAGTCTATAATACTGAGTGACCTCTCACAGAAACACAGATCTGAGTATCACATGTTCTCACTCATACAGTGGACCTTGAACATCCAACGTAATACTATAAAAAAAGAACTGACAGAGGCGGGAAACTATGGGGGGAAGGGAGATGGGATTAACGGCAGTCAATATCCGTCTGGGGATGGGGAGACACCTCTTATCAACAAGGGTGACTGAACGAAGCATATTTGTATACCTAACCCTTAACTGTACACCACAATATCAAAATAAAAAATATCGATTATTAAAAAAGTCATTAAAATTGGAAAAGAGGAAGTCAAATTATCCCTCTTTGCAGATGGCATGATCTCATATGTAAAAAACCTAAAGACTTCAACAAAAACATTCTTGAAACTGATAAAAAATTGTAGTAAAGATGCAGGATATGAAGCAACATGTGAAAATCAGTAGCATTCCTATACACCAATAATAAACTAGCTGGAAAAAAATCAAAGAAATCATCGTCTTTACAATAACTACAAAAAACAAATTTAAAAAAATACATTCTCAGTGGAAAACGGTGTGGCGATTCCTAAAAGATCTAAAAATTGACCTTCCCTATGACCCTGTAATCCCCCTACCGGGAATATATCCAGAGGAACTCAAATCACTCTATGAAAAAGATACCTACACACGCATGTCAACATTGCAGCATTATTTACAATAGCAAAAACATGGAAACAAAACGCTGCCCGTCAAAAAAGGACTGGATTTTTTTTAAATTTGGTACATATACATGAAGGAATATTATGCAGCCATAAATAAATACAAAATTATGAGTTTTGCAGCAACTTGAATTGACTTAGAGGATATAATACTGAGGTGATATATCACAGAAACAAAGAACTAAGTATCCCATGTTCTCACGCATAAGTGAACCTTGACCTATAACAATACT
Source organism: Cephalopachus bancanus (assembly GCA_027257055.1). Classification (NCBI taxonomy): domain Eukaryota; kingdom Metazoa; phylum Chordata; class Mammalia; order Primates; family Tarsiidae; genus Cephalopachus; species Cephalopachus bancanus. The sequence goes on along the minus strand of JAPVLO010000243.1, from coordinate 959,441 downwards.
GTAAGAAAGGAATTGGCAGTAGTGGGAAAATGCCAGGGGTGGGTGAGGGCAGGATTGGCAGTAGTGGGAAACTGCTGGAGGGAGGGCACACCTCATCAACAAGGGTACCTACATAATGAACATTTGTGTACTTAATCCTGAATAGTACACCACATATTTAAAATTAAATTTTTTTAAAAGCCTTAGGAATACATTTAACCAAGACAGTGAAAGATCTCTACAATGAAAACTATAAAACCCTGATGAATGAAATTGGAAGGACATACAAAAAAAGGAGCAACATCCCAAGTTCGTGTATTAGAAGAACTAATATTGTTAAAATGATTATACCACCCAAAGAAATCTACAAATCCAACACAATTCTTATCAAAATACCAATGACATTTTTTCACAGAGATAAAAAGAGCAATTCTAAAATTTGTACAGAACCTACAAAAGACCATGAATATCCAAAGCAATACCGAGCAAAAAGAACAAAGCTGCAGTAATCACACTACCAGACTCCAAAATATACTTCAAAGTTATAACAGCAAAAATAGCATCTTATTTGTATGAATACAGACACATAGACTAATGGAACTGCACAAAAAACTTAGAAATAATCCATGCATTTATGCTCAACTAATTTTAGACAAAAGCAAACAATACATACATTAGGGAAAGGACACTCTTTTCACTAAATGGTGCTGGAAAAACTGAATATCCACATGCAGAAGAATGAAACTAGATTCTTATCTTTCACCATATACGCAGATAAACTAAAAATGGATTAAAAGTTTAAATGTAAGATCTGAACTATAAAACTACTAGAAGAAAATGCTTCAGGACATTGGTCTGGGCAAATATTTTATGGGTAAGACTTAAAAAAATAGGTAACCAAAGCAAAAATAGACAAATGGGACTATCAAACTAAAAAGTAATAAACTTTATTCAAGATAGCCAAGATATAGAATCAACCTATGTGTTCATCAGCAAATAAATGGATAAAAAAGATGTAGTACATATACACAATGAAATATACTCATCTGTAAAAAGTAAAATCCTGTCGTTTGTGGCAACATAAATAAGACTTGAAGACATTATAAGTGAAATGAGTCAAGCAAAGAAAGATAAATACTACATTTTCTCACTAAAATGTGGGACCCTTCCCCCCAAAAAAACTCCTTGAAATAGGGAGCAGAATTAAAGTTTTTAGAGGATGGAAATGGGAGGAGGAAAGGAAAATAGAGAGATTGGTTAATGGATACAAAGTTATAACTGGGTAGGAAGAATAAACTATAGTGCTCTGTAGCACTGTGGGGGTAGATATGGTTAAGGATAATTTAGTGTATATTTTTAAAAAGCTAGAAGAGAGGATTTTGAATGTTTGGGGTGATGGATGTGCTAATTATCCTAATTTGATCATTACACATTGTATACATATATCAAAACATCACTCTGTAGCTCATAAATATGTATAAGCATTATGTATCAACTGCAAGTATAACAAAAAAAGAAGTCAAAAGAAAACATCCTTTTCACTATAACTGTACACCTTAAGGAAGACATTACCCTGGACACGTTTTACAAACTTACACTACAACAACTCTATTTTTCCAGAAAATTTTTGACTCTTCACTAATATGCCTCTGAGAATCAGAAATGTAAAACTGACCCAAAAATCCCCAAATTTAAAGCACTTAACTGAATATGAAACATGTGCTACACCTTGTCTCGTCTATCTTTGAAAGGTGTAAATCATTTAGAAATTTAGAATAAAATGATCTTTATCATTTTTCTGGTTATTAATAATTGATATAGAAGTTTATTAGAAAATTATACAGTTTGGCTTTTCTTCAAGAATATAAAATTATTTTGTCATGACCTTCAAACAAGAATTACGTTATTCAGTATGTAGTAAAGAATAGTAATTTTTTAAAATTACTAAAATATTACCTTGGTACATTTCATTAAATATTGCTATATTTGGTTGTTTGTGATGTAGAATAGAACACAGTAATATTTTCTATTCTAATGGTACATTACAAAAAATAAATGTCATTGTGTACATTACAAAAAATAAATGTCATTTGAGAAAGCATTTCTTACATAACATTAGAATTGAGGACACTTGATACTAGAATTTCTCCAAGGCTCTAGAAATTTAATCAGCCTTTTAGAAAAATGTTTAATATATAAGTAATAAGTTTAACTATTTCTGGATGTTGCCTTAAAAGACATCAAAAAATCAAAAACAAAGTCTAGAGAACTATACCAAACTTGATTAGAAAAAATATAGAAAAAGTCCACCCATAGTTTATATTTTTATTTAAATTAGCATTAATAAAAAATATTGAGAGATGCAGAGAGAGGGTCTTTCCATGCAGTTGTCTTAACATAAGCTTTCTTTTAATTAGACATTTAAAATATGTAATATACATGTATATATTGTGTATTTCTGAAAAAGAAAATTCCTTATACAGTTTTTCTCAACCTAACAACGGAAATTTGGTTCTCAGTCCACCCATGATTGCTACCAGAAACTGATATAATGGTCTAACATCACTGACTCACTGACAGTTTATATATATATATATATTTATTTATTTATTTATATTTATATATTTATACATATTGAAAAAATGTAGCAGAATATGCTATGTCATCCACACCCATTGAATGGAGCTAATAGTCCCTTTCTGTAATCTTTGCCATTGTTCCTCTCTGCTACATGAAAGGATAAATGGAGAGCAGGAAGTCATTTTTCATCTTGTTCTTAAAGCTTAATACAATGATGAGAAAGTAGAAGCTAAGCTTTTGGAGAAATGCACACTTTAGGTAAAATTAATTTTGCCGACTTTGTCTTTTCAGAAACAGACTTCCTGTTGCCAGGTATCAGAGGTATCTCATAGCGGCAATCAAACTTGCCTAGAGTAAAGGAAATTTACAAGGTCTAAGACATTATGCATTGGGTAAGGATTGTAAAAGTCATGAAACTAGTAATTACAAAAGTTATGACCGCTCAGAGGGGAGCAGGTGGGGATTCAGTCTTCCAGTAAATTGAGCATTATCTACAGGGAAGCCAAGGATCCCCCAAAGCTACCCACTGGGAATGCCTAGGAGATAAGGGGAAGTGCACCCTCCATTAGCTCTAATGAATGTCATTCGGGAAGGTGCAGGAGAATTAGAATCCTTGTCATGCCCTTCTCTAAGGGTTATAATAATGTGGGTGGACATTAGTGGGTCTGTTTCACAGGTTCTCCAAGACATCCACAGGTGGTTGATAAGGAAGTCACAGCAGTCACATCTACCTGATTGCAACATCTCCAAGGAAAAGGATTTAAGCCAGAACTTTAGGAGGCTACGATGCCACACTCACCTAGAGTGTAGGCCTGCTCTCTGTCTGTGGGGGGTAAACTTTTCTTAAATCCTTTCTTCTCTCCCCTCTGTGTGTTGCATTCTTTGCATTTACTCGGATCTCTGGGTTACCGGTGCTGCATCCCACCCCACTCCACCTCTCTATCCATCCACCCTCACCCTGTCCGTACCCTAACACTACATAATTGTGAAGTTGACTGTCACCAAAAGCTGCAATTGAAGGAATATTGCATGTAGTTAAGCCTTTTTCCATTCTTGATTAGCCTGATGTGTAAAAATCTTCTTCAAGTTCTACTGACTGAAAAGGCTCTGCTTGGACAAGCTCAGCTCTTGTCACTCAGGTTGCTGGGGATCTTGGATCTCTTCCCAGTCATAGATGTCTCCTCAACTACAACCCACATTCTTTTTCTGATCAACTAGACAAGACTCTCCATCCTAAGGATTGCTATATTAACTTTTTCCTCTTCTTTATTTTAACATTTTTATCATTAAAGTTATTTTTTCTTCTGTCCTGCAAAAGACTACATTTCCCAGGGTTTTTTCCCTAAGTGATAGCATGTTTGGGTTTTGGACAATAAAATGACAACATAATAATGTATACCACTTCTAGTGTTGCCCCTTAAAATCTGGGCATGGGCCGGGCTTGGTGGCTCAGTCTGTAATCCCGCGCCTTTGGAAGGCTGAGATGAGTGAATTGCCTGAGCCCGCGGGTTCGAGATCCGCCTGGGCAGCGAGACCTCATCTCTACAATAAATCAAAAAATCAGCCTGGCATGGTAGCTGGAATTACATGCCTGTAATTCCAGCTACTTGGAAGGCTGAGGCGGAAGGATCGCCAGAGTCCAGCAGGTCAAGGCGGTGGTGGCCGGGAGCGGCCACTGCACTCCAGTCTGAGCGACCAAGTGAGACTCCAACTCAAAAATAAAAGAGAAAAAAAAATCTGGGCATGGGTCCACTCATTTTCTCTCTCCTTAATCAGTCAACTAGAAGCAAAGACATGAAGGTCCATGATGACTGAGCCATTAGATACGTAGAAGGTTAGTGACTGAGTCCTTTAATAACTATGTGGAACAGAGTGCCTTCCAAATTGGCATTGAGCTGAAAGAGGCAAAACATTATTTCATTTTAATAAGACACAGATATGAGGGGCATTTATGTTTTTAGGCTATGGCAACTGTTATTTAAAATGATAGCTTCAAATAGACTATTATGCTACAAATGTTTATTAAACAATATACCACACACATGTATGTGTATATATATATATATACCCATATATTTTATTAACATATTTATAAAGTAAAACAATATGCCACACACATGCATATATATGTATTTTTAAAACCTTACACTACACCAAGCTATGAATCAAATGACCAAAGAATGTTTTGTTTGTTTATTTGTTTGTTTGTTTGAGTTGGAGTCTCACTCTGTCGCCCAGACTGGAGTGCAGTGGCCACTCCCAACCACCGCAGCCTCGACCTGCTGGGCTCCGGTGATCCTTCCGCCTCAGCCTTCCAAGTAGCCAGAACTACAGGCGCGCGCTACCACGCCTGGCTGATTTTTTTATTTATTGTAGAGATGAGGTCTTGCTGCCCAGGCGGGTCTCGAACCCGCGGGCTCAGGCAATCCACTCACCTCAGCCTCCCAAAGGTGCGGGATTTCAGGCTGAACCACCGAGCCCGGCTAAAGAATGTTTTTTAAAAGATAAATTTTCTCATAAACCCCATGTATCAAAATCTCTAAAGGTAGAATATCAAACCTTATATTATCATTTTTTAATCCCTTAGAATCAATTAATGTCTATAGGAGGAGACATTACTAGAATTCAATACCATAAGTTATGGTACTTTTTATAATAATATAGTTGTTTTTATACAATGAGCACAAACAGTTCTAAAACCAAGAACCACATGATTATCTCAACAGACACAGAAAAAGCATTTGATAAAATTAAACATCCTTTTTTAATAAAAATCCTCAAACACTTAGGAATTGAAGGAACATTCTTCAAAATAAGAACAATCTATGACAAACCTGCAGCCAACATAACACTTGATGGGATGAAATTTAAAGCATTCCTCCTAAGAAATGGAAATAGATAATGATGCCCACTCTCGTTCCTACTGTTGAACATAGACCTGGAAGTCCTAGCCAGAGCAATCAGGCAGGAGAAAGAAATTAGGAGCATCCAAATTGGAAAAAAAAAGTTAAATCATCCCTCTTTGCAGATTATATGATTCTATACCTAGGGAGTCTGTCAAAAGCCTCCTTGCACTGATAAACAACTTTAGTCAAGTTTCAAGATACAAAATCAATACACAAAAATCAGTTATATTTCTATATACCAACAACAAACAGGTTGAGAACCTCATCAAAAGCAATCCTATTCGCAACAGCCACACATTTAAAAAAAAATCCTTGGCATTCATCTAACCAAAGAGGTGAAAGAACTTTATAATGGGAACTAAAAATATGGTTCACAGAAATAAAAAATGACACAAACAAATGAAAGAGCATCGCATGCTCACAGATTGAATGAATCAAAATAATCAAGATGTTCTTTCTGCCCAAGACAATCTACAGATGCAACTCAATCTCTATCAAACTACCAGCATTATTCTTCACACACCTAGAAAAGACAATGATGACATTCATATGGAAGCAAAATATTTTTTAAAAAGACCCAAAAACTAAAGCAATCATCAGCAAAAAGAACAAACCTGAAGGTATTAACACTCCCAGACTTCGAACTATACTACAAAGCTACAAAAAACAAGGTAGCATGTCACTGGTACAAAAATAGACAAATAGACCAATGGAACACGACAGAGAATCCAGAAATAAAACCACAGATCTTTAATCAACTCATCTTTGACAAAGACAATAAAAACAAACACTGGAGAAGGAAAACCATATTTAGCAAATGGTACTGGAAATACTGACGAACTACATACAGAAAAATAAAACTGAGCCGGGCTCGGTGGCTCAGCCTGTAATCCCGCGCCTTTGGGAGGCTGAGGTGAGTGGATTGCCTGAGCCCGCGGGTTCGAGATCCACCTGGGCAGCGAGACCTCATCTCTACAATAAATCAAAAAATCAGCTGGATGTGGTAGCACATGCCTGTAATTCCGGCTACTTGGAAGGCTGAGGCGGAAGGATCGCCGGAGCCCGGCAGGTCGAGGCTGCGGTGGCCGGGAGCGACCACTGCACTCCAGTCTGGGCGACAGAGTGAGACTCCAACTCAAAAAATAAAAAAAATAAAAATAAATAAAAAATAAAACTGGGCATCTACCCATCACCATATGAAGATATTCACTCAAAATATATCAAAGACCTAAATATGGAGGCTCAAATGTAAGAATATTAGAAGAAATGTGGGACATTCTCCTGGACATTGGCCTAGGTAATGAATTCATAACCAAGTCCTCAAAAACAAATGCAGCAAAACCTAAAATCTACAGGTGGGATATTATCAAGCTAAAAAGTTTTTGCACAGAAAAAGAAACCATCAAGAGAGTAAAGAGGTAACCCATAGAATTGGAAAAAAAATTTGCAAGTTACGAATTCAACAAAGGCTTAACATCCAGGATCTATAAAGAACTCAAACTAATTGACAGAAGAAAAAAAACCCATTAAAAAGTGGGCAAAGGATATAAACAGACACTTCTCTGAGGAAGGTATACAGCCAAAAAACATGAAAAAATGCTCAGCCTCACTAATCATCAGAGAAATGCAAATCAAAAAGACAATGAGGTAACAACTCACACTGGTCAAAATGGCTCTCATTAAAAAGTAAAAAAACAACAGGTGTTGGCGAGACTGCAGAGAAAAGGGGATGCTTCTACATTGTTGGTAGAAATGTATGCTAGTTCAACCTTTGTCAAAAGCAGTGTGAAGATTTTTCATAAAACTAAAATTTGAGCAACTGTATGATCCAGCAATCCCACTCCTGGGAATATAATCAGAGGAACATAAATTACTCTACCAAAAAGACACCTGCACATGTGTGTTCATTGCAGCACTATTCCCAATAGAAAAAATGTGGAACCTACCAAGATGCCCGTAAAAAGTGGACTGGATAAAGAAAATGTGGTCCATATACATAATAGGATACTTACTATTCAGTCATTAAAGAAGAACAAAATCACGTTCTTTGTAGTGACATTAATACAGCTGGAGACCATCATTTTAAGTGAACTGTCACAGAAACAAAAAACTGAATGCCATATATTCTCACTCATAAGTAGGCACTAAACATTGGGCATGCAGAGACAAAGATAGGCATATCAGTCATTAGACACTGCTAAAGGAGGGATGGAGGGTGGAGGTATAAGAAGTATACAACCACTCAGTGGGTACCATGTCCACTGCTGGGCAGGGAAAAGACTGTCAAGAAGCCTGCAGAAGTTGCAGAAGCCTGCAGAAGTTGCAGAACACTGCAACTTCCCACAATTTACTTATGCAGCAAATCCTCACATGTACCTGATGACTCTAAAACAAATTTTAAAATAAATCAATGCATTAAATTGCACTCAGAAACTTAAATTTGACATGTTTCAGGTATTACAGGAGGATCTTAAAATACTGAAAAAAGTTTTTCCACTGACATGCAAAGAGTTCTCTAGAGAAGGAGCCATTTTTCAGTCTCAATACCAGAAGTTATGATACTTTTTATAATAACATAGTTTTTATACAATGAACATGCTCAAAAATTGATGCTGGTGATTCATCTAGATGCTGATTGTGAATTTCAGATATCTCTGACAACATCTGGAATGTGACAGTATGGCTGAAAACTTCAAGACAACATTGTACATATTTTTGAATCGCCAAATTTACTCAAATATTTTTTTCTATAAAAATAATAAATTGAACAAGTTAGAAATATTTATGTAATATGCACAATAATTATGAAAAAATTAGCACAATCTAATTTCATGCTTTATCTAACACATTAATCATTTTTTAAAAAACAGCTTTTGTTCACAGTGCACTAGCTCATGCCCCAACACATAGACTAGTGTAGAACTGCATGTCCCCCAGTGCTTAGCAGTCCTTGTTTCCACTCATTTGATCTTGCTTTCCACATTTCAGTAGCTGCATTGAAGATTTCAACCAACATGTGACCACCATTGTGAGAGTACAGGCCTTTTGCCATTTAATTTCACCCCTTATGTGATCCTATTTCTGTTTGTCCTTAGCATTTATTTATCTGGTAACTTTTAAACCACTTAAAGTTCCTCAAAGACAGTAAGACATGAATCAATTAACCAACATGTACTGTATTTATTTTTCTTAATTTTGATCTGATTCCATAATCATAGAAAATGTAACTTCTAAATTTTCCTCACAGAAACTCTAAAGATATTTCTGGAGAAAGATATTACTATTTTAGAATTCCAGTTTTTGGAAAGTTATGTTCCTCTGTAAAAAGTTTAAAATTTGTCCTTGATTATACATTTGTGGTAGTTTCCCTGATCAGTAACCAGCATTTAGATTGGATCCAGACTGTGTCAGGTCACAAATTCCTCCCTGTATGATCACATAAATTTCCTGTTTGATTGTTCAATGAAGTAGCCCTTGTTTACTAGGAAGCTTGAACAGTGGCAGGAAGGAAAGAAAAATGGGGATGACTTGAAAATATCATTAGTTATATCTATTAAATAAAGAGTTCTTATTCATAATTTCTGATAATGTAAAGTCTATGCTTTCCCCAAATTGGAAGCCACTAACTAAAAGTGTGGCTTCTATTTACAAAGCTAACACATGTTCTTTAAGAAGTTAGAAAATTAAGAGAATAAAACTAGAAAAAAAAACTTATTTCCATCAAGACATAATTTACAAAAGCAATATAAAAGAAAATTTACAAATATGTGGAATAAATACTGTTTATAAATCTATACACACATAAGTATATTCTTATGACATGAATATTAATGCATACATAAATATATATAAACATACATTATGCTTGTGCACTTTTGAATTGTGTTATTTGTACTAACGTGTAGCTTATTTTTAGTCTAATAACTTTATATTTTCCAATAACTGGCTATTCACCTGTAGCATTGCTTTTGCTAATTTTGAATACTGGATTATGAATGGACCATCATTTACTTAACTAATTCATTTTCATTTGGGATTCAAATATTTATGTGATATAATTCATCTTTTATTAGTAATACCACAATAAACATCCAATCACTTAACTCTCTTTCCATAAGCAGAATTGTTGGGCAGAAGAACACAAAAGCACCTTTGCCTAATTCCTAAAGTATGTTCAGTCATATATAGTTTTTTTTCCTATCCCATTAAAGTAGAACACAGCAACTAGAAAAATGTCTATTACTGACTATGTACATATATGTTATAGAATTTTAGACCTGTTTGAATGAAAACATGTGATAAATGAAGGCATTTAATTATCTACTCAGGACCTTTTATTCATGTGACACTTCACTTCTAAAATACTTTAATCCATATTCAGTCATTCTGACCCAGCCCCATCCCAATAGAATTCCATATGTAACCTGATGACAGAATATTGAAACAGGCTATTGGTTCCAACATAGTTATAAAATTTGAAAATTGTATATTTAGAGGTATTTTAATGAAAACAAAAACTTTGCAGATGTCAGGCTAGAATGAGAATTATTTGTGTTTAAAAAAACTGGAATGCTAGGAGAAGAATTTGATGGAAAGTCAGAAATATCTTACTGGTTTTTTTACATCAAACAGCTTAAGTAGCACTGTGTATTATTATTGGTATATACACTGTTTAAATGGAGGGGTTAAGCATTTACAAAAGATCTGTAGCATACAGAAAGTCAGCTAATACAGTGTTATGTCAGAACAAAGGAATAGTATGAAATTTATTGATAAAAACATAAATAATTAACAATAACAAAAACAATTAAGAAACTTCTTTTGCTTTTTGACAATTAAAATAAAAGAAGAAAAAAAGGAGAGAAAGAAGAAATCATTTTGTGGAGGAAGCTTATGCATATCATTTAATTAACCATACAGAGAAGGAGATGTTTTAATTTATTATTTTATTGCCACTTTATCACACAAGAGAATGTCCCCTTTTTCTCCAAATCTTGCTTGAATGTTACACTGTTAATGCCCCTTTACCTAGAGTATAGGTTGAATGGAAATAACTTTCCTGTTCTCTTTGAGGACCATGCAATATATTCAAATTATCTTTATTTTATTTAATGACCTGAAAACTGAATGTCACCTTTGTACATATTGTATGCTCTCACTGATAATGACTTCATTTGGCATGAATCAAATAATGATCCAAAAAGTTCACACTTTTCAGTAACAAGGTAGAGAATTTAAAAATTATCATATATGTTGAATTATTCAATAAACAACTATGAATAATTAATGCCGAGGAGTACAACAAAAGCCATCACAGCTTGCTTTACTGAGCATTTCCCTCAGAAGATAGGTGTTATTGATTTTCAAAAGAGAGCTTTGGAATTGGGAACCCAAAAGCAGTAAGTGAAGCAATTTATACAAGAAGTCTACACATGAATAAATAATAGCAGAATGAATGAGTCACCTCGCTTAAGAAATACTTCATAGCAGGGACTGAAATAATGCTATACTAAATATACTTCCTCAAAAAAAGTGTTGGGTGATCATGGAACCAAAATGAGGCTGCAGTTATTATAAAGATGTTGGAGTGGAATTTTTGCACCAGAGATAGGGTGAATACTGACCTAGCATCAATCAGTTGGTTTGAGTTATATTCCTATATAGGTAATAACTGGGTCTACCTCAGAACTATAATTCCAACTTTTCTCTTTGTTCACAGTACTTAAATATCTTCAAAGATAATTTATTTTCCATAGTGGGGTAAGGCTGGGTAAGGAGACATGTAGTGGATAAAACCCATGAGCTTTTTTGTTAGTATGTTATAACTGTGGCCTATGATATGACATTTATATCAGTTAGATCAGTTACCAAACTTATTTTGGTCCACAAAGCTTCCACCTAGACAAGAAATTCAAGACATGTCCACTCTTAATAAAATGATAAGCTACAACAGAGAGAGAAATCTGAATCAAATATATGAATATACTTTATAGTTCATTACATTAAGTATCACCATAGTTAGCAATTTGCAGCATTTATTGTATGTCAGCCAATGCTATAAGCCAGATTCCAGCACATTTTTCTTTAAAGAGTCACATAATAGATATTTTAGTCTTTGAAGGCTATAAAAAATCTCTGTCACAACTACTCAGCCCTGTTTTCACAGAGTAAAACAGCCATAAACAATGCATTAGTAAATGAATACAATTTTGTTGTTTCTGAACACTGAATAAATGGACGCACAATTTCATATTTTTTCATGTATATCAAAACATTACACTGCTTTTTAATTTTTTCATTTTATCTTATTATAGAGATGTGGGGTACAAGTCAGGATTAACTACACAAGTAGGCAGATTGGAGGTGAAGTTTAGGCCTCCACCTGGTCCTCACTTCCCCTAGTTTAGAACCAGGTACCCTTTGTTTTTACTTGCACCTCTCCCCTCTTCCTTCCCTCCTCTGGCAGTGTCCAGCAAATGTAGATTCCTAATGTGATTCATGTTCAGATCCCACTTATGAGTGAGAATATGCAGCATTCAGATCTTTGTTTCTGTGATAAATAACTAAGTTTGATAGTCTCCAACTCCATCCAATTTTCTGCGAAGTCCATGATGTTGTTCTTCTTTATGGTTGTGCAATATTCTGTCATGTATATGTACCACATTTTATTTATCCTGTCCACTTTCGATGGGCAATAGAGTTGGTTTCGTGTTTTTGCTATTGTGAACAGTATAGCTATCAACATGAGTGCGCAAGTGTCTTTTTTTGTAGAACAATCTATGTTCCTTCAGGTATATCCCCAGGAGAGGGTTTGGTGGATCATATGAATGGTCAATTTTTAATTATTTTGGGAATTGCCACATTGTTTTCCATATAAGTTGAAGTTTCTTGCACTCCCACCAACAGAGAAGATGCACACCTGCACCAGTACCTGTTGTTTTTTGATTTATTAATGATGGCCATCCTTACTGGGGTTAGGTCGTAACTTACTGTAATTTTGATTTGCATTTATCTGATGATTCATAAGACTGAGCATTTTGTCATGGATCTGTTGGCTGCTTGAATATCTTCTTTTGAAAAGATCTATTCATGTCCTTTGGCACTTTTTAATAGGGCTATTTTGTTTTGGGTTTTTTTTTTTTTTCTCTCCCTTTCAGCTTATTTGAGTTCCTTGTTGATCCTGGATATTAGGCCTTTGTCAGGTACATAATTAGCAAATATTTTTTTTTCTTTCTGGTGGTTGTCTCCTCACTTTCTTGATGGTTTCTATTTCTGTGGAAAAGCTTTTGAGCTTGATGAAGTTCCACTCATTTATCTTAGCTTTTATGGCATTCATTTTGGGGAATTTGGTCAAAATTTGTTGCCTACTCTGATGTGCATAAGAGTGTCATCCTACATTTTCTTTTAGGATTCTTACAGTTTGAGGTTTTATATTTAGGTCTTTGATCCATTTAGAGTTGATTTTTGTATATGGTATGGGTGGGGTCCAGTTTCATTCTTCTGTATATGGTCAGCCAATTTTCCCAGCACCATTCGCTAAATATAATCTCCTTTCCCCCATGGTTGTTATTGGTGGCTTTGTCAAAGTTGAGTTGATTGAGAGATCGAGTTTTTGTTTCCAGAATCTCTATCTTGTTCCATTGGTCTATGCGCCTATTCCTGCACCAGTATGAGGCCCTATTGAGACTGTAACTGCAGTAAAATGTATAGTTTGGAAGTATGATACCTCCTGTTGTGTTTCTTTTGCTGAGGATTGTTTTGGCTATTTGTGCTCTTTTCTGTTTCCATGTAAATTCCGGTATTGTCCTTCTCAGGTGTGAGAAAAATGACGCTGGTAATTGGATGGGTAATGCATTGACTCTGTAGATTGCCTTAGGTAAAGTGAACATCATGACAATGTTGATTTTTTCAACCCATGAGCAAGAAATGTTTTCTCATTTGTTTGTGTAATCCTTGATTTCTTTGAGCAGTATTTTGTAGTTCTCATTGTAAAGATCTTTCACTTCTCTGGTTACATGGATGCCAAATTATTTAATTTTTGTGTGGCTATTGAGAATGGAATTGTGCTTTCATTTGGCATTCTGTCTTCTTGTTGCTAGTGTATAGAAATGCAACTGTCTTTTGCACATTGATTTTGTGCCCTAAGCCTTTACTGAGTTGATTATCAGTACAGGAAGCTTTTGACAGTCTCCCTGGGATTTTCAAGATATAGAATCATATTGATTGTCCATAAAGAGGGATAGCGTGACTTCCTTTTTTCCTATTTGGATACCCCTGATTTTCTTATCTTACCTGATTGTTCTAGCTAGGACTTCCAACGCTATGTTGAACAGGAGGGATGAGAGTGGAAATTCTTGTTTAGTTCCTGTTCTCAGGGGGAGTGTTTCCAATTTCTATCCATTGAGCAAAATGTTGGCTGGAATTTATCATAGATGGGTCTTACTCTTTTGAGGAATGTTTCTTCTATACCTAGGTGCTCAAGAGTTTTTATCAAGAAGGGGTGCTGGATTTTATCAAAATCTTTTTCTGCACCCAATTATATAATCATGTGGTTCTTGGCTTTAAATCTGTTGATGTGTTGAACTACATTTATGGTCTTGCAAATGTTGAACCAGTCCTGCATCCCAGGAATGAAGCCTACCTGGTCATGGTGGTTGATTCTTGAGATATGTTTTTGGATCCTATTCGCTGGAATCTTATTTAGAATTTTCGCATATATGTCCACCAAAAAGATTGACCTGTAATTCTCTTTTCTTGTTGGGTCTTTGCCAGGTTTGGGTATCAGTATGATGTTGGCTTCATAAAATGAGTTGGGGATCTTTCCATCTTTTTTGATTGCCTGAAATACTTTCAATAAGATTGGTATCAGCTCCTCCTATATGTCATGTAGAATTCAACTGAGAAGCCATTGGGTCTGGGGCTTTTTTTGGTGGGTAGATTTCTTATGATTGGGTCAATTTCTTTGATTGTTATTTGTTTAGAATTTCAAATTCTTATTGTTTCAACCTTGGGAGGCTGTGTGTTGTCAGAGAGTGTTCCATTTCCTTTAAGTTTTATAGTGTATTTGTATACAGGTTTATATAATAATCTCTAATAATCTTTGAATTTTTTCAGGGTCAGTGTGACTTCTGCATTTCTAATTGTGCTTATCTGGGGCTTCTCTCTCTCTCTCTCTCTCTCTCTCTCTCTCTCTCTCTCTCTTCTTTCTTTCTTTTTTTTTTTTTTTCTAGTCTAGTCAATCTGGCCAGGAGATTGTCAAAATAAATCTCCTGGCCAGATTGACTAAAAACAAAACTCGGCTTTTGGTCTTGTTGATCTTTTTATTATATTTTTGTCTTCTATGTACTGCAATTCTGATTTTATCTTGATGATCTGGATTATTCTGCAGAGGTTAGGATTTAGGTGATCTTGCCTTTCCAGCTCCTTTGAGTGTGACATTAGGCTGTCTACTTGTGATCTTCTGCTTTTTTTGTCTTGCTTTTTATTTGTGCCTATAATGCTGTGAATTTTCCTCTTGACACTGATTTCATGGCATACTGAGATTCTGATAAAATGTGTCTTTGTTTTCATTTGTTTCCAGCAATCTTTTTATTTCTGTCTTTATTTCTGTGTTGACCCAGAATCCGTTCAACAGTATGTTGTTTAGTGTCCATATCTTTGTGCTTTAGGGAGATCCTGCTGGTAGCTATATTTATTTTTATTCTACTGTGATCAAAGAAGATGCATGGCAATATTTGAGTATTTGAAATTTGCTAATGCTTGATTTTTTTCCAAGAATCTGATCGATCATGAAGTATGTTCCATGTACTGATGAGTAGAAAGCATACTCTATTTCTTGGATGAAGTGTTCTGGGTATCTATTAAATTGATCAAGCTCTGGGTTGAGGTTTTAGATCTCCTTTTTGTTTTTTGTTTTTCTTTTTTTTTGCCTCAATGATCTACCTAAACCTGTTACTGGTATATTTAGGTCTTCTAATATGGTTGTGCAAGATTCAATGTCCTCTTTTAGTTTGCTTAGTAGTTGTCTCATGAGACCTAGTATTCTGGTGTTGGGTACATAAAGGTTTAGGATGTACATTCCTTGATGGTGGATTGTGTCTTTTATCATTATGTAGTGATTTTCCATATCTTCTTAAATTTTTGATGACTTGAAGACTGCTTTGTTTGATATTAGTATAGCTATTTCTGCTTTCTTCTGTTTTCTATTCACCTGAAAGTTCATTTTCAGCCTCCAACTTTGAATCCATACATGCCTTTTACAGTAAGGTGAGTTTCTGGAATTTTTAATCTCTGAATTATATTTTTGGGGGGTTTTTGCTTTTTTGTTTTTCCAGTTTGCCACTCTGTGTCCCTTCATTGGTGCATTTAGGTCCATTCACATTCAAACTGATTATTGATATGTGAAAATTTAGCCCATCATATGACTTCTACAGGGTTGCTTTGTTTCTTTTTAACTTTTGCACTTATATATGTATGTTTTCATTTGTGTGGGTGCTCTGTATTCTCTGTTAACTCTGTGTTTGCCTGTATTTTGTGATGTGCATGGCTATTCTGTGTGTGTGTACGCATGTGCGTGTGTGTGCACATGTGCACGCATGCTCATCACCTTCCTAAATATGTCCTGAATGGCTGGTCTGGAGGTGGCATATTCCTTTAGGAATTGGAGATCTTGGAAAGATTAGTCCTCCATTACTCATGAAGCTTAACTTGGTTGTGTAGGTAGAAAATTCTTGGTTGGAATTGCTTATCTTTAAGATTATTAAAAATTCACTCCAATTCCTTCTGGCTTTTAGTGTTTCTGCAGGTAAGTCTGGAACAATTCTGATGAGTTTTCCCTGGTAGATTATCTGGCCTTCCTCTCTTGCTGCCTTTGGTATTTTTTCTTTCATGCTACCTTTTTGGAGGTAGATTACTATGTGTCTTTAATATGGTCTGCTCATGTAATATCTTGTAGGAGGCCTATGAATTGCTTGCACTTTGATGTCAACTCTCTAGCAAGATGGGTGATCTCTAGCAAGTCATGGAGCATTTGTTCCATAATTTTCTCATTTTTCCTTTGTGCTTCAAGGATACCGATCAGGCATAGGTTTGGTTTTTTGATCAAGTCATACTGCTTTTGGAAGCTTTGTTCCTTCTATTAGAGGTTTCTTTCTGTGTTTTTAATAGACCGTGATAATTCCATATTTTGGTCTTCAAGGTCTGAAATTCTTTCCTCTGTTTGGGTAAGTTTGCTCTCAATACTTGTTACTTTGTTATTAATTTTGAGGATAGAGAGCTTTATTTTCATTATTTCAGAGTGGGCTTTTTTGAAGTTGGCCAACTCTGGTTTTACTTCCTGTACAAGTCCTTTGAGTCTTGTTTCATGTTTCTCTTGGTTCCTGTTAATTTGGACTTTTTAATCTCTGATTTCTATGGCTTTCAGCTGGGTAGGTTGTTCTGGGGAGTTTCCATTGTTTGTGCTCTGGTGACTGTTTTTTCCTGTGCTGTCTCCTTAAAATTCTGGGAGTTGCTTGTTCTTTCTTCCTAGTTTGTTTCAGAACTCTCTTTATTGAGTTACACCCTGTGGCAGGTTATTGTCACTGCGGATTATCTCTCAGTTGTTAAACTTGTCAGACAAGTTTCTTGGCCCCCTGCTGCATGTGACTGATAGTTGGTGGTGGACAGATGAATTGAACCAGTGCATTCCAGAATTATTCACCATCCCCCCAGCATAAACTCAGCTCTTATATATGTCTAATTCATGGCTGGGGGTTGGAGTGCCCCCATTTCCCTATCTACCTTTTTGGTCTCTGTGTGCTAAAGGAGAATTCTGCTGGGTGCAGGGAGTTTCATCTTTCCAAACATGTTCAGGGTGCCTCCTTT
The DNA here is from genome assembly GCA_027257055.1 of Cephalopachus bancanus. Taxonomy (NCBI): domain Eukaryota; kingdom Metazoa; phylum Chordata; class Mammalia; order Primates; family Tarsiidae; genus Cephalopachus; species Cephalopachus bancanus. Next base: position 942,114 of record JAPVLO010000243.1, on the reverse strand, counting down.
AATTGGTGGTTAGATCTCCACTCTCTGTACTGCAAGAGAGCCACTGGTCTGTTACTCCACCAGGTACTAGTGACTAGTGTGTCAGTCAAATTCACCCCACAGGTGGAACTTCTCTGTATGGAAACCTCTCTCGATTCCACCTGGACCCTGGCATCCACCACTGTGCCCCAACCTGGTTTCCTCCTTCATGAAACTAATGTTTTCTGCACTGCTGAGGAGGTAAACTGATTCAAAATGTCATAATCTCTCATCCCTCTCCTTCTCCAAACAGATTTTTCTTTCCTGTGCACACTTGGTGTAGGGTGCGGGATGGAGCACCTGGAATTCCACACCTGCCAGGGCTTTCCGGCTTCTGTGCATTCAGAAAGAACTTTGCTGGGTTCACAATGTTTCAACCTGTCCTAAAGTGTTGTGAGTTTCTCCTCTAATAGCAGTAGAATCCATACTCTCTGTCTTGCTATGTGAGAACAGTACCAATCTGCTGCTCTGTAGTGACCACCTTGCTTTAGGTTTAGGTTTTTTCTGATTTTTTTTCAATCTTTAAGAGATGTGGAAACTATTCTTGGTCCCTGTTCTATAAAATAACAGGTGGCAGTCAAATTTGGCCCAGAGACTAGTTTAGCAACCTCTTTTGTAATTATGCGCGTGCGCGCACACACACACACACACACACACACACACACACACACACACACATTCACATTTGATCCTCACAACTTAAAGGAAATACTGTTATTATCCCCACTCAAAGGATGAGAAAATTGTGCACAAAAATGCTAAATGACTTGTTAGTCATATAGCAAATAAATAAGAGAAAAATCTTTGAACAGTCTTCAGAGTTATCTTCTTAAACATGCCTTCTCCTAAGCTAGACTGCCTACACCTAGAAATGTATAAACAGCACTATATTTATTTCACCTGTGAAACATGTTGGAAATATTTTACACTCACATGAGGCTTTCCAATGTTTGGCATTTGTGAGTATTCAGAGCAAAGATCTAACTTCCATTTTACACCTTGCCTATACTTAGCTTTCATTGTTGGTCAGCACTACCACCACTTGAGGTAGTCTGAAACATAATGGACACCCAAAAATATTTATTAAATTAAAAACTTATAGTGCATGTGAAATTGTGCTGGGTAGAACTGTAACCAACAAAAAGTTTATGTCATGCCCTGGTTGACTACTCTACCCAAAACAAAACCAAACAAAGAATGGAGATCTACAAAAACGAAAAGCAAACATACCCAATGTGCTTTCATTTAAGAATCTGTGAGAATGCTAGAGATCATTAAGCTTCTGCCTCATGTCATCAATTACAGATTTGGATATTTAATTTAACTAATTGTCCACTTCAGAGTTGATCATCATTTTGGAAGATTACATCTATTTCTTAGTGATATTATCAAACACAAGAGAAATACAAATGCATTAAGAAAATTAAATCCTGTGTAGTTATAGAATCTAAATGATATTCAATCAAGTCCCTTACTTTGTCACAAACTGCAAATTCCCTTGCCTATAAAACCAATTATCTCTCATCTCACTGGCTGGCACAAGAGCATATAGAATCAGATATAAGAATGGTGCCATCCACAATGATAGTTGTGAACCTGGGAACTTGTTCATAGTAGCTTGGCTTTTCACATTTCTAGTGAGAGCAGAACTTTGGGAAGCAGAAAGGGCACAGACTGTTGGGCACATGGCCAGACAGCAACAACACAAGTCAGTAATAACAGGTAGAAAAACTGATTCTTTATGGCATCTCAAAAATTTACTCCCAAAATCTTCCAGCCTTTTCTGAGACTAGACTAATCTTTGTGCTTTGGATATAAGCCCTTTTCCTCCTGTTGTATACTCAGTGCACATAGGAAACAGCTGGTCGCCCTCCTCATTGCAGTTTTTCTCAAATATATGATGGCAATTATTAAGTTACATTCAATCCAGACTCAGTAATTCAAGATACTAAATTGTAACATAAAATTATTATGAAATTACCTCATTTCTAATTTTAGCAAACCTCGTCATTAACTACATTAAAGCTTGGATTCCCTCCTTAAAATGAAATATGTATTTAGTAAAAATTTTCTCTTAGCCGGGCTCGGTGGCTCAGCCTGTAATCGTGTGCCTTTGGGAGGCTGAGGTGAGTGGATTGCCTGAGCCCGTGGGTTCGAGACCCACCTGGGCAGCGAGACCTCATCTCTACAATAAATAAAAAAATCAGCCGGGCGTGGTAGCGCATGCCTGTAATTCCAGCTACTTGGAAGGCTGAGGCGGAAGGATCGCCGGAGCCCAGCAGGTCAAGGCTGCAGTGGCCGGAAGCGGCCACTGCACTCCAGTCTAGGCGACAGAGTGAGACTCCAACTCAAAAAAAAAAAAAAAAAAAATTTCTCTCATATGTATAGTAATTACAGAAGTCACATTGGAATCAGATATCTACTCATTTCTCGGTAGACATAAGGAGTGTCTTTTGTGTGGCAGGCTTTATACTATATGCAAGTAATGCAACAGGGAAAACACAGTAATAGTCCTGCTGCCAAGAAGCTTGAATTTCGGATGAAGAGAAAGGAAAGCAAAAGTTAATAACTGCATATTGTTACAGATGCTATTAAGTACATAACCAAAAAACCAAGATAAAGAAATCAAAATGATCCAGACTAAAGGAGAGTTCAAAATTTCAGTACTGCTACTTACTTGCTTGGGTAACTTACCTAATTCATCTAAGCTTTTGTTTTCTCATCTGTAAAACTGGCAGAATAATAGAAGCTACTTCACAGAGTTGGTTTGTGAAATAATTTGAGAAAGTAATTTTAGAAGCACTTAGGATAGTGCCAAGGGCTTTGTAAGAACAAGTTAATAATGATTACATTAGTTAACAATTATTATCACTATTTTTAACAAAGAAACAAAAGTCAGAAGTGACCATTTTGGTCATCAAGAATATGGTCTGGAGGCATATCCTGGGGGAAAAAAAAAACCTTCATACATAGTTAAAGCATGTACACAAATTATCCCATTGATTGTTGTTACGCATCAGTTAAATTGATAGCTTTCATTAACTTAATACAAGTTCTGACAATTTAGTTCATGAACTCATCCTAGAAAAAGTGCTACCTACCTCACTGCTGAATATCACCATGTTACCTTCAAAGTACTCCCCTTGGGAACCTATGCACCAATGCCAGTGCCTAGTCAACCCCTCAAAACAATTTGGAACTCTTTTTCTGAAATGACCATTCAGAGTTGTCATTGTATTACCCTTGAAGTCCTGAATGTAATCAAGATGTCTTCCTTTCAATATTTCCTTTATCTTTGAGTAAAGAAAAAAGTCATTGGTGGCCAGATCAGGTAAGTAGGAAGGGTGTTCCAACACAGTTATTTGTTTACTGCTAAAAACTCTCTTACAGACAGTGATATGTAGGCTGGTACACTCTTGTGATTGCACACATCTTTTTCATGGTAAAATTTTCAGTTAAGATTCTTCTGTTTCTCTATGGATGCTTATTTGGTCTGCTATGCTTCTCACAGTCAGCCAACAATTTTAATGCAAAATTCAACAAATTTTTGCAATGCTTTTGTCAGGTTTTTTGTTACTGGCCATCCTAACTTCTCTTCACAGTGACGCTTTCTCTCCCCTCAGAAAAACATTTAATTCATTTGTACACTGCCATTTTCTTCATGGCACTAAACCTCAAAACTTGCACTAACATGTCCCTGATTTCACGAACTTCACTCTTGCAAGTTTAACAAGAAATTTAATGTTTGTTTATTTCTCTATTTCAAGCTCCACCATTCTCACAATGACACAGAAAGCACGCAACAACAATAATGAAGACTACTCAGCAAGACACCATCACACATTGATACAAATATAACTGTGAGACACTGAAATGCCAGGGTTATGATATCTTACCGAGGTGTTTGTACAGCGCTGTAATAGAAGCTCACAGTAGCAAGTTCGCAGACTTAATTGTCAGAGCTTGTATATTACAGAAAGACATTATTAAGACTCTAATCTATGCCCTGACAAGATAAACACAATGTTTACCTTTAAGCAATTTAACTTTTGTGAAAAAAAAATCGCTGATAAATATGAAATAAAAGAAGAAAACAAGCCTAAATTTGAAATAAATCATTTTGCTTCTCTAAACTCTAATTTTACTACTAGTAAAACGTGCAGTAAAATATGCATGGTCTATAAGAGGACCTTCTAAATTTCATATTCTTAATTCTGTGCTTCTAAGGCAATAATCTGTAAAATGAAATTAATAATATGGACACAAACCTTTTCTGAATATTTGTTTAAGTTTGCAGTTATTACAAGTATTCAAAGTTCAACTAGATCTCAAGTTTCCATATGACTAGTGTAGGATATATTTGTTCTTTTCTTCTTAAACCCTCAACCCAAGGTCAAGGATCATATCTGGTGGAGAAAGATCAGAGTTGTTATATAAGTTCCAGCATTTACTGAGTGTGTGACTTTGGGAAGAGGTCTCTAACACTCATTTCTTCATGTATAAAGACAAGTTAATAAGATACCTACATTAAAGCACTGTTGTATAAAAGAAAATAAGAGAATAATAAAATATATGCCTTTCATTAATAATTTATCAACCAACATTATCTAATTGCTATTCAAAGTTGTTTTTCTATTATCCCAGTTCCTCAGGAGGTTGAAGTGAAAGGATTACTTGAAGCCATGAGTTTGACACTTGTTTAAGTGACAGAGTGAAATTTTGTCTCAAAAAATATGTATATATACATATGTGTGTGTGTGTATATATATATATATATATATATTAAATAGTAATACCTATGGCATAGATTTTGTACAAATAAAAGCTGATTTCCATGGTGAGAGTTGATATTCAGCATCATTAATAACAAAAATAGGCATGCAGTATGTACAACGATAATTATGTCAGAGTTTCCTAAGTTATTTTCCATAAAGCAATGGTCTTACATTTTTGGCCAGTTAAAGCAAAGCTTGTCTTTATCTTTTGAGGCTACAACACAAAACAGCACATTAAACTCATTAACCAATAAAATCCCAGCACCAAGCAAAATTTGCAGAGACAGAAATATTTTAACAAGTTAAAGTACTGGAGCCTTGATTAGAACATATTCATAGTTCTGAAGGGAACGTAACAGTGATAGTCTAAGCATTCCTATACAAAATTATTTAGGGCTCTGCATTTTAACAGTGAGACCATAAAGGCATTAAAGTGCATTAAATATGTAGCTTCACATGGTCAGATCCATTACGGTTTATCATTTCAAAATAAAATCTGAAAATTGCCTACTCCCTAAGTATAAATTAATAAGATGAGTGAAAGGGTTTCCAGAATATCAGCAGTATGCATACACATTGATTCAATTGAAAGCTGTTATGGATGTTTTCTTTTCTACAATTGCTCTGAAAATGAATGCAAAACAAAGCAACAAGTCTAATCAACAAGAGAAAATACAGTGTCAGACTCCCAGTATCTGTAAGTTAGAAGTGGCAATTATTAAGGCTATAGTGGTGGATTATGTGGCAATTATTAAGGCTATAGCAGTGGATGTTACGTAAGACAGAATTAGTGGGAGTATTACAATTATTCGTTTAGAAACAAAAATAACACATTATCAAATTGTGCTTGAGGATAGCCTAAGGGCAACATTCAGAGACACTTTCCTTTTGAAGAGATAAATTTCGAAGAGTATGATCTATATACAAGAGTCATAAAAGAAAAATATCAAAGCTAGTACTGTAAAATAAGAGAACAGAAAATAGAATCAGTGTGGACAACTGTGGAAGTAAAACATAATACCATTTTTGCATTATTAGCTTGAATTTCTTTATGACACATTCCTTGCTGCACATCTCCTTGGTTGTACTAAAAAAAAAAAAAGACATAAAGTAAAAGAACATTCAACAGAAGGAGGTATGTTTTTTTAACTTCCCAGACATATCAGTAATTGTCAAGAGACAATAATTAAACTTGTTTATTTTACAATTTAGATATAGAAAATATATAAACCTTGAAAACTAATTTGAGTCTTTTATTTCAGACAATATAGCATATTAAATATGCTGAGAAATTACCCCACCACACAATAACTAAAAGTACTAAATAATATATCTTTAAAACTTTTTTGACTAAAACAAAGGGAAGTCCTCAGAGTCCAAAAATAGAACTGCAACAGAAATCCAGAAGGGTAAGCCAAGGTCTTAATAATAACATCAAGTACACAAAAGGCATTCCCCAAATCCACATAACATGAGGAGTGTATCATAAATCTCCTACATAGAGCTGAGTTCCCCATGGTGTCAAACCTTCTGTGCAACTATAAACTAGGAAAAAATATATTACTCCACAAGGGAAAGAGGGATGGAAGGGGTATCGTCTTATCTAGCTATAAGTACAGGAGAAAAACAAGATCTCCCATGATAAAGCATAAGTATTCACTGGCTATCATTTGCCTTCAAATCCAAACTCAAGTCAAGAATATTGTTTTAAAAATTTAGGTTGACAATGCTCCCAGATATCTGGAAAAGGGAAGCATACACCAATAAAGTGGAATTCAGGAAGCAACTACTAATAAAACTTCAATAAATGGAATTAAAATAATAAAATAAGGTATATAGAAGAGTCCATGACCAATAGTACTGAAATAACAGCTATATGCAGAAGATATTTAAGAGAAAAAAAGCGTAAATTGAAAATATGAAAAAAGAAAAAGTCATTCAAACTGAAAAAATATATATACACATATATTATACATAATAGAGAGAGAAACACACTGAATGGAAATTTTAAATAGTAGGAAAAACACATGTAGAGAAAATCCATTCACTACAAGACAGAATTTTGCAAAATATTCAGAATAAAACACAAAGAGACAGAATGTACGAAAGACAATCTGAGACAGATGAGACATAATGAAAATTCTAATGTAAATGCCTATTCCAAGTTCTAGCATGGAAATTAAAGATAATATGAGTAGCAATAGTCAAAGAGAAAATGGTTGAAAATTTCCTCAAACTGATAAAAGACAAAATGCCTCAGAGTTGAAAAGAATATTTAATCTTAAGCATGGTAAATAAAAGGAAATTCACTAGAGAAGAAAAAGACAGTTGATTTTTTAAAAGACATTTGATTGAAAGTTGCTTGCAGCAGTATCAAAGAGAGGAAAACTATTATTCAAAAATCAGAATGCTCTAGAGATACTCACAGAGACAGAAAGAGAGAGAGAAAAAAAGAGGAAGAGACAGAGGAGAGAAACTCTGAGATTACTTCCAATGAATCCTTACCAAAAAAAATTTTACAATGCACTTTAGTAAAAAGAAACATTATTCCCAAAAGAGGTCTGTGATTTAAGGATCAATGAGAAAATAAACTGGTAAACACAACAGTAAATTTAAATGAATAATAATAGTATTAAATTATAATAATAAACATTGATGATATTAAAAAAGAAAGATAAAACTAAAACACTGGATAACATCAAGTCAATATATAAATTATTAAAGTTAAATCTAAGTTCTTTTATTTTAAAAAGAGTTAAGAATTAATTAAATGCATAATCAATAATCGAACATATGCATATTTTTTTAAATTTATTTTAAAGATGTGGGGTACAATTCAGGGTTAAGTATACAAATATTCATTATGCAGGTACCCTTGTTGGTGACATGTGCCCCTCCCTCCTCTGGCAGATTCCCACTACTGCCAATCTCACATCCCCCACTCCCCAGCAGTTTCCCAGTACTGTCAATCTTTTTCTCACAATATTACCATAATTGTCCGCTTATGAGTGAGGACATGTGATTCTCAGTTCTTTGTTTCTGTGATAGATCACTCAGTATTATAGAATCTAAGTCCATCCAGGTTACATATGCATATTAAATTATCTATCAATGCAAGAGAAATGCAATGTGTTACTTCCAAACCACTGCTGGGGGACATGGTAGATGAAGGATGAAATAAGAAAAAAGAGGCCAGGCTCAGTGGCTCAGACTGTAATCCCAGCACTTTGGGAGGCCGAGGCGAGTAGATTGCCTGAGCCTGCAGGTTCTAGACCCACCTGGGCAACTTGGCGAGACCTCGTCTCCACAAAAAATCAAAAATTAGCCGGGCATGGTAGTGCGTGCCTAGTTCCAGCTACTTGGAAGGCTGAGACGGAAGATCACCAGAGTCCAGCAGGTGGAGGCTGCAGTGGTCGGGAGCATGCCACTGCACTCCGGTCTGGGGGACAGAGTGAAACTCCAACACAAAAAAAAAAAAAGAAAAAGAAAAAAATCAAAGAATACTATATAGAAGAAATTTCTTAAAACTTACAGGTGGTTAAATAAAAATCACAAAATAAAATTGAAGTCATAAAAGTACATTTTCAATATATATTAAATATATTTATATTTATTGGGATATCTAATCAGTATAACACAATAAGAATAAATTGGCAAAACTTTTGGTATTAAAACAAAGACTGACCAGACAACATAAGAATAAAACAAAAGCCTATATTTTAAAATAATAATCATATCAAAATTACAAGAAATATAAAGAGAAATATTGGAAAAAATGACATAGGAGAACAAACAGCAAAACAAATAGCAAAATGACATAATAGAAAAATATTAATGTAAAATGTTTGGCTTTCCATATATACAAAATAAAATAAACTCAAAAATTATTGCTAGAAGCAATGAACATTATTATATTATAATTTATATTTATATTTTTTGTGATGCCTAATGAAATAACTCCATTCAGCATTTTTAAATCAGAAATCAAGAAAATGTGAAAAATAAACATTATGAAGAAGACATTCACATCATTTCATAATTGCTGGTGTAACTGGACAAGAAAATCAATAACCTTTCTGAAGATGTAAACAATAAAAAGTTAAGGGAGTAGATTTAGTGTATGTATTTGGAATAAGGTAGCAAAAATTTCAGAATATATATTCAATTAAGCAGACATAGAATATTTATTTTAGATATTTATTGTCACAATCCACCCAAACCTCTGGAATTCCACAAAAGCAATGCTAAAAGGAAACTTTAGAGAACTACATGACCACAACAAGAAGATAGAAAGATCTCAAGTAAACAACCTAATGACTCACTGAAGGAAACTAGAAAAACAAGAGCAAACAAAAAAAGCTAGTAGAAGCAAAGAAATAATCAGATCAAAACTAAAGGAAATTGAGACTAAAAAATTACACAAATGATATAAACTAATAGAAAATATGGTTCTTTGAAAGGCTAAACAAGATTGACAGATCCCTGGCCAGATTAACAACAACAAAAAAGTAAGATAGAAAATTCAGATCAACACAATCAGAAACTAAGAAGGTGATGTTAAAACCAACGGAGAAAAAAAAAAAAAAGACCTTCAGAGATTATAAACATCTGTATGAATGTACACTAGAAAATCTAGAGAAAAATAGATAAATTACCGAAAACACACAACCTCCCAAGATGAAAACAGAAAGAAATTGAAACCCTGAATAGACCAATAGGAGCCACAAAATTCAATCAGTAATAAAAGACCTACTTACCAAAAAAAAGTCCTGGACCTAGTGGACTCACAGTTAAATTCTACCAGATGTACAAGAAAAACGTAGTAGCAATCTTACTTAAATGATTCCAAACAACTGAGGAGGAAGGACTCTTCCTAACTCCTTCTATTAAGCCAATATCAACCTGATACCAAAACCTGACAAACAATACAACCAAAATGTAAAACCATAGACCGATAACTCTGATGAACACAGATGCAAAAATCCTAAACAAAATACCATCAAACTGCATCCGGCAGTACATCAAAAGATTATGCACCATGATCAGGTGGCCTTTATTCCTAGGATGTGAGGTTTGTTTAACATACACAAATTATGTGCTGAATAATGTGATAATTCACCACATAAACAGAAAGCAAAACCGCATAATCATCTCAACAGATGCAGAAAAAGCATTTGATAAAATCCAGCATTCCTTCATGATAAAACCCCTTAACCATCTAAGCATTGAACGAATATACCTCAAAACAATAAGAACTATGTATGACAAAACAATACTTAAATGCATATGGAAGTAAAAAAGAAGTTCAAATAGCCAAAGCATTCCTCAGCAAAGTTGAATTCATCACATTACCAGACTTCAAACTTTGCTACAAGGTCACAGTAACCAAAATATCATGGTGCTGCTACATAAATAGACTTACAGACTCATGGAAGAGAACAGAAAACTCAAAAATAAATGTGCTGAGCTACAACCAGCTGATATTTGACAAAGCTGACAGAAATAAACATTGAGGAAAGGACACCCTATTCAACAAATGATGCTGGAAAACCTGGCTAACCATATGCAGAAGAAGGAGGCTGGAAAACTTTCTCTTACCATATACAAAATTCAAGATGAAGTGAAGATTTAAATGGAAGACCTCAAACTATAAGAAATCCTACAAGAAGCTAGGAAGAACTCTTCTGGACCTCAACCTAGACAATGAATTCATGACCAAGTTCTCAAAAGCAAATGTAGCAAAATCAAAAATTAACAAATGGGACTTAATTAAACAAAAGATAAAGCAAAAGAAAATATCAACATATTAAACAGACAACCTACCTAATGGCAGAAAATATCTGCAAACTCTGCATCTGTCAAAGGACTCATATACTGAATCTATAAAGAACTTAAACAAATCAACAGGAAAAAAAACAAGTAAATCCATTAAGTGGGGAAAAGGACCTGAACAGACACTTCTCAACAGAAGACATACAAGTGGACGACAAACATGAATAAATGTTCAACTTCACTAAACATCAGTGAAATGTAAGTCAAAACTAAAATGAGATATCATCTCATACCAGTCAGAATGATTATTAATAAAAGCTCAATAAACAAGTGTTGGTGAGGTTGCAGAGAAAAAGGAACACATACACTGTTGGTAGGAATGAAAGTTAGTTCAAACCCTGTGGAAGGCAGTTTGGAGATTTCTTAAAGAATTAAAAATAGATTTACCATTCAACAAATCAATCACACTACTGAGTATATGGCCTAAGGAGCATAAATTGTTCTACCAGAAAAGACACTTGCACTTGTATGTTTATCACAGCACTATTGACAATATCAAAAACATGGACCCAACCTAGGTGTCCATCAACGGTAGACTGGATAAAGAAAATGTGGTACATATGCACCATGGAATAATATGCAGCCATAAAAAGAATAAAATCATGTCCTTTGCAACAACATGAATGCAGCTGGTGACCAGTATTCCAAGTGAACTGACACAGAAACGGAAAACCAAACACCACAAGCTCTCATTTAGTTAGTGGGATCTAAACACAAGATACATGCAGGCATAGGGATTGTAACAACGTACTGGAGACTCCTAAAGGGAATATGAAGGAAGAGGGGCAAAGGTTGTAAGACTACACATTGGGTACCATGCTCAGCATTTGGGTGATGGGCTTGATAGAAGTCTAAGCTTCACCATCACACAATATACCCATGTAGCAAATCTGCACAGATACCCATTGAATCTAAAATAAAATAAAGTAAAACAAAATAAAAAGTAATATTCATTGTCAAATTAAATCTCTAAAAACATTTCAAAGAAGCAGAATCACACAGATCTTCTCTTTGTACAACAAAAGTATTAAACTAAAAGCCAATAGCAAGAAGATAATTAGTACTTGTGCATATAAAGAAAAATATAAACATAATTTTTTGGCCCAGCGCAGTGATTCATTCCTGTAATCTTAGCACTTTGGGAGGCCAAGGCAGAAAAACTGCTGGAGCCCAGGAGTTTAAAACCAGCCTGGGCAACATAGTGAGATCTCATCTCTACAAAAAATACAAAACTTAGTTGGGAATGGTGGCGCATGCCTATAGTCCTAGTTACTCGGGAGGCTGAAGCAGAAGGACAACTTAAATCCAGGTAGTTGAGGCTGCAGTAAGTGGGTATCACCCCCTACACTCCAGCCCAAGTGACAGAGTGAGATTCTGTCTCAAAAAATAAAAAAAAATAAAAAATAAAAATATAAACATAATTTTCCTTTGTGTATGTGTATATATATGAAAAATTATTAAATCTTTCTAAGCTATAAGTTTCTAAATTACAGAGACCTAATAAAAATACAAATAAGTTATAAAAAGTCAATATGTTTAAAAATTGTGAGATGCTTTTAAATATTAATACGGGAGAACTTCATATAGGCTAAAGCATGTGTTAGACAATAAGGTAGGCTGAAATTAAAGATTTCGATTGGAGAATTTAGAGAAAAAAAGGAAAACAGATAAACTCAAATTAAAAATAATAAAAAATAAAGAAATACAAAATAATGAAAAACTTACATGAGTAAAAATTAATGGAATACATACGTTTTAAAAGATATAATCAACAAAAACCAAAGTCTCAGTTTATTTGAAAAACCAATCTTTCATGACTGATCAAGAAAAATGTGAGAAAGGACAAATAAAGAGCATTAAGAATATCAAAATGGACCAGGCTTGGTGGCTCAGTCTGTAATCCCAGCGCTTGGGAGGCCGAGGTGAGTAGGTTGCCTGAGCCCGCGGCCTCGAGACCCGCCTGGGCAACTTGGCGAGATCTCATCTCTACAATAAATCAAAAACTAGCCGTGCGCCTGTAGTTCCAGCTACTTGTAAGGCTGAGGTGGAAGGATCGCCAGAGTCCAGCAGGTCAACGCTGGGGTGGCCGTGAGTGTGCCACGGCACTCCAGCCTGGGTGACAGAGTGAGACTCCAACTCAAAAGATAAAATAAAAATAAAAAAATAAAAATAAGCCGGGCTCGGTAGCTCAGCCTGTAATCCCACGCCTTGGGAGGCTGAGGTGAGTGGATTGCCTGAGCCTGCAGGTTCGAGACCCACCTGGGCAACTTGGTGAGACCTCATCTCTACAATGAATCAAAAATCAGCCGGCCGTAGTAGCGCATGCCTGTAATTTCGGCTACTGGGAAGACTGAGGCAGAAGGATCACCAGAGCCCAGCAGGTCGAGGCTGCGGTGGCCAGGAGCTGCCACTGCACTCCAGTCTGGGCGACAGAGTGAGACTCCAACTCAAAAAAATAAAATAAAATAAAAATAAATAAAATTTTTTAAAAAGAATATCAAAATGAACAATGAGCAGAGACTTAAAAGAATATTGTGAACAAGTGTGTACCAACAGATTTTAAAATTTAAATTTAAACATATAGAATATAAATGACTCAAAATAAACATAAAAGCAGAAAACTGTATAAAAGCTACAAAATTTGCAGAAATTCAGTTAGTAGTATAAATATGTCCATAAAGAATACAATAGATCCAGACATTTATACAGATAGGTTCTACTTACATTTAAGAATTCGATAAAGCCAATCATATATAAATACTCTTTAAAAATTACAAAAAAAAGAAAAACTGGATTCTCTACTTATTTATTGATGCTTTTTTAAACCAAGACCAAAACCTCACAAAGACAGTATGAGAAATGAAAAGTATAAGCCAATCTCTCATTAATATTAATTTAAAAACTTAAAAATAAAATTCAACACAGCAATGTAAAATTTATTTATAATAATTACACGTCCATACCACATTGGATTTGTCCTAGATATGTAAGTTTGGTTTAGCATTAGAAGGTAGATTTATAATTATATAATTCACCAACTTAAATAAATTTTTTAAATAGAATTATTTTGATAGATGAAAAACCAAAGATCAACCTACCCGAATTTCCACCTTTCCTTTACATTGAAATAAAAGTCTATGCTCTTCCAATCAAGTGGTATCTAAACTGTTCTTTCTTAGCTAGAAAAGAGAACAGTCTAGATCTTCTCAAACTCACTCTAAATTTTTTGTATTTAAAATTAAATGGCATTTGAAAGTTATCAATCACCTTCACTCAAATGCCAGTGTACACTAAGCACTTATTGAAGGGATCCCCTATTCAATGATATAAGCCTCAGTGGTCCAATATCTTCTATAGAGTAAGTGAACTTAAACTTGCTCAATTAGGAGATGGGGTGTATTTCAGTTTGAATGAAAGCAAAGTCAAGACATGCCATTCCTATTTCTGCCTTCCTTCATTGCATAGACCAGTCCTTAATGCTCTCTTAACACCATTTTCACCAATAATGCTATAACTCTTACATCATGACTTAGTACCAGGTAAGTTGGATAGCATCATGTAATAGGAATTTAGAGATCATGGTGATAACTTTCAGTTGAATTGATCAGGAAAAGTTTATGTTGACTATAGATAAATCATATATAGTCTTCTATTTTAATTCATTGTGTATCTTTCTTCTTCCTATCAAGATTGGGAGATATAAGGGCCATCTTATTTATCTTTGTATCAAGTGTTCTGCCTTACACAATGCCATAATCACATTAGTATGTATTTGATTTGTGGTCAATAGTATTTGATTGGTTGATTAAACCATATTAAAATATAAATTAGTATTGACTCAGTTAATCTCATATTGCATGGCTGCTTCATAGAAGAAAAGTGAAATAGGAGATTTTAATGCAAATTGTGATGTTATGAAAGGAGGGAAGGGTGTGATTACACAGAAGAGAGATTAATCATTTTCTGAAACCTGAAATTACACTGAGGTATCTCTGTTTTTTGTCAGGATGCTGACTTTATTGATGTTCTTATATCCCCTCATCACATCCCATTTTCATAGACACTCACATACAGCTATGACTCTTTTCAAGAGGGCTTTCTCTAGTCACGGAAGTTTCCTCATCTTATCAGTGCAGAGCAGGCCAGAAGCCCTGGAGTTAATACCCCTGGGGAATAGCCCACACAATAACTAATAGAAGTTGCTACACAAATAATCCAACTCCTTGGTACCTCAGTCAGGTTGATTCTGAAATGTGTTCTATTCTGTTTCCCAAAATTTCCCTGTGGAACTGAGTCCTGATTATTCAGAGCAGTAATTGGCTCAATGATACATTTTTTTATTGGTCCCTTTTCCTTCACACCTCACTACTGTTCTCCCCTAACCTGCTTCCCTTGATCATTTTCAAGGCAAAATGATCACCTCTTTATCTTTGTGTGTAATTCTAGGGCAACCAAACTTAAGGTACTGCTTTTTTTCCCCATAATCTCTATAAAAACACAGCTTTAAAATCCAGATGCAGTTCCTGGGTAAAAATCATATAATAAGAGTTAGAAATTGATTTTAAAATCCATAAGCTCTAAGGAGGATTTGTAGTCCACTCAGAAAGATATCAGCTGTATTCCCTGTGCAGTTTCCCCTTGGCTTAGTCTACTTTGGAGAATCAAAATCTTAACTTATTGTTCATGAGAACTAAATGACTATTGAGAGGAATGCATGCCTGTACATGTGTACATGTTTACTCCTAGGAGTCCTTAACTGGAGACTGAGCAACACTCCACTCAGAAGTGGACACACAGTAAAGCATTATCTATATTTATAAGCAATGAACTCTAAAATAGAGACAATAGATTCTCATAACAATTTTAATTCAGCTGAAGATAAAATTACTTTTTGTTCCATATGCAAACCATATGCATATTTTAGCTAAGAGATGTCTTCTGAATCTGAAAGACCTGGATTCAAGACATGTTATTTACCAACTGTGAGATACTTCTAGTTACTAACCTCTCTGTGTACAGTTACTTCATGTGAAAAATGAGAAGATTATGAGAATGAAAGGAAATATATCTAACATATTTAGCACAGTAGTTGTCTTATAGATCTCATTAGTGATCAATCCCCTCTTCTCTCTACGACCCTCGTCTGGCCACCTCTTCCTTTTCGCTCTATTTATTTATTCTTTCTCACCTTCTTTCTTCTCTTCCTCCATTTTTAGTTCTCATTATTTTATTCTTACATTTATTTTTGTTATTGTAATTGTGTTATTGTTTTATAATCTGAATCCTTATTATTGCTCCCCATAGCAAATATTGCCTCACAAAAAAAGTGCTTTGTAAATGCTAGTTGAGCTGAGTAATTCTAGAAACTGCTTCTTTCCAAATGGAGAGCTTCTTGTCCGTGTCCTCATTGGCAAGTTCACACTCTTCTGGAATGTGAAGTGGCACTGTAATTCCATTTGGCCCGTAGAGTCTCTCTTTTCGTCTGGGAATAGATTTTTAAAATACTGATCATGTGGAACATTATTGATAAAGTGATTGAGTTCTCACTGCTAGAGAAAGATGTTTAATCATTTTATGCTTTTTTCAGTTGGCTCTATATTTTCTAAAACTACTAAGAATTTTTGTTTATTCTATATGTTGTCATTTATTAGCTATATAACATTTCTTAGGTTACCTACCTTTTAAGTCACATTTTTCTCATCTTAAAAAATGTGGATAATAATAGTCATTACTTCAGATAGCTATAAAAAGGAACAAATCAAAAGTGTTTTATACAGTGCTTGGAAGACAATAAGCACTCAATAAGTGATAGTTATTATTACATTAATTTTAATATGGATATGCAGGAAAAGTTCAAATTACATTCACATTAGAATACTAAGGTGTATTGAATATATTATAGGATAATTTCCAAGTAAAATTATTAAAATTAAAACGTAGGTGCTTTGAGAAGCAAATTCTCAGTTCTCTAGACAATTAGCCATCTAGAAAGGCTCATTCCTTTGGGATTTTGGATAAATGATGTTTTATGGTTCAGATGTGCATTAACATTTAAAGGGAATGTACTTTTTAGAGGTACACAGTTATCTGCTTCCAATCTTCCTCCTGGTCATGCCTGTTTCACAAACATTGAAGCCTCACAATGCCTATATTTTCTCTTTCAATCTATTAGCTGTCTTTTCCATCTCTGAGAAAATTTAGTACTGAGTAGGTATGGGGCATGGAGAACAAATAGCGTTCCTTTTGCAATATATTTTTCATTTGCCTTTTTAAGGCAATTTTATTTTAGAGTTGTGGGGTACATGTGAGGCTGTATTACATAAGTAAATTTTGGGAAGGCAAGGTCTAAGCTTCTAGGAAGTCCTCTCTCCCCCAGTAGTGGAACTGGTACCAAATGTGTGGTTGTGTGCCTCTTTTCCCTCTTCCTTCCTTCCTTCTTTTAATCATGTCCAGCATCTGTTGTTTCTACCTTTTTGCTTATGAATACAATGATCAGTGTCCATTTATGAGTGAGAACTTGTAGTATTCAGTTTTTTGTTTCTGTGATAATTCCTAGAATGATGGTCTCCAACTGCATCCATTTTGCTGCAAAGGACACGATTTTGTTCTTTTTTATGGCTGCATAGTATATGTACCTCATTGCCTTTATCCAGTTCACTTTTGATGGGCATCTGGATTGGTTCCTTGTTTATGCTATTGTAAATATTGCTGCAATGAACATAGGTAGGCTGGTGTCTTTTTGGTAGAGTGATTTAGGTTCCTCTGGGTGTATTCTCAGAAGTGACATTGCTGGATCACATGGTAGCTCAATTTTTAGTTCTTTGAAAAAATGCCACACTGCTTTCCTCAAAGGTTAAATTAGCTTGCATTCCCACCAACAGTGTAGAAGCGCTCCCTTTTTTCTGCAGCCTCACCTACATCAGTTGTATTTTTATTTTTTAATGATAACCACTCTTTTCAGTGTGAGGTGGAATCTCATTATAGTTTGGATTTGCATTTATCTGATGATTAGTGCAGCTAAGCATTTTTTCATGTTTGTTGACTGCTTAAATGTCTTCCTCTGAGAAGTGTTCATATTTTTTTGCCCACTTCGTAATGTTTTTTTTTTCTAATTTGTTTGGGTTCTTTGTAGATCCTGGATGTAAGGCCTTTGTTGTGTGCATAGCTTGCAAATATCTTTTCCCATTCTGTGGACTATCTCCTTACTCTCTTGATGGTTTCTTTTGCTGTGTAAAAACTTTTTAATTTGATAAGGTCCCACCTGTCCATTTAGATTTTGCTACATTTGCTTTTGAGGACTTGGCCATAAATTCCTTGCCTTCTCCAATGTCCAGGAGGGTGGGTGTTCCTTAAGTTTTCTTTAAGATTCTTACAGCTTTTGATGTTACACATTTAAGTACTTGATCCATTTTGTATTATTGTTTATATGTAGTGACAGGTAGGGATCCAGTTTCATTCTTCTGCATTTAGTTACCCAGTTTTCTCAGGACCATTTGCTAAATATGGTTTCCTTTCTCCAATGTTTGTTTTTGTTGGCTTTGTCAAAGATGAAATGGTTGAAGATCTGTGGTTTTACTTCTGGATTCTCTGTCCTATTCCACTGGTCTATGTGTCTACTCCTGTACTGGTACCATGCTGTCTGCCTTGGTTACTAGAGTCTTGTAGTAAAGTTTAAATTTTGGAAGTGTGATAATCCCAGCTTTGTTCCTTTTCCTGAGGATTACTATAGCTATTGGGGCTCTTTTTAGTTTCCGTAGGAATTCCTGTATCATCTTTCCTAGGTCTGTGAATAATGATGGTGGCAATTTGATTTAAAAAAATGCACCAAATCTGTAAATCACCTGGGGTAGAATGGGCATCTTTCAATTTTGATCATGGAATGTTTTTCTATTTATTTGTGTCATCCTTGATTTTTTTGAGCAATGTCTTGTAGTTCTCATTGTAAAGTTCTTTCATTTTCTGATGAGATGGATGCTGAGATTTCATATTTTTTGTGACTATTGTGAATGGGATTGTGCTTTTTATTTGGTTGTATAGAAGTGAAACTAGTTTTTGCACACGGATTTTGTATCCTGATGAAACTCTTGATTTGGTTTAAGGGGTGGTTTTTGAAAAAAAGTCTCACTTGGTAATTAAATAAATTCAGAAAATGAATGAGAATCCTATCAGCATAAAACCCAAGGAGGTCATTATGGATTTCTCCCATGATCCACACTCACACCAACAGCAAGTCCCATGATCTCTATTGTTACACTGAATGGATTACTCTCTATCTACATCACACTACAATTTATCTTCTCTAATAAGACTACTAAGTAGTCCTCCCTATCCAATCTTATTCCCTGCAAAGGGCTGTTATTGAAGGGCAAATCATATTATTTTACTGCCCTGCTAAAGTCTTTTAAAGACTAAAGCAAAGAGCCCTAGCTCTTTGCCCTAGAATGTCCTGTCTAGACCAGCATGTGACTGTCTCATTTTGATCCTGCAGATCCCAGTCAAGGTGTGATCTGACTTTTTCAAAGTGAACTTTCATGACTTCTATAAAAACATAATCTTCTCCATTTTTGTCAATTTTTTGTCACATCACAATCATCACCCATTTGACAGACATTTGTCCTGTGTTTACTATTTGCCAGGCAGTGCTTGGGCAACATGGGGTACATTACTAAATTAAACAGATAAAACCCCTAACTTCCTGTAAAGCACGTTATAGTAAAAATACATATAACTATTTGAAATAAACTATTTTTTTATTGTTCTCCTTCTCTAGATTGAGAAACTGTAAAAGCAAAAATTTTATATGTTGTGTTCATCATTTTTAGTTCTAACTATGAATTAAATTAATGAATAAATGTATATCACATTTTTTTGACATTTTAACTTAGCCCTACTCAGTTTGTAAAGTAAGTCTATATAGGGAAATTCTAAATATAATAAGATAAATATGAAAATGTTAACAGGCATCTTCTTAAATAATTTGCATACCCCATTATTAATATAATCCCTTACAAAAGCATTTACAAAGAGATTTAAATGGAGTTTGCAAAGAAAAATTATTATATTAATTAAGAACACTCAAAAGCAAAAGCTAATGAGATGTTGTGAAGTCTGGGGTTGTGAAGGCCACTTAAAGAAAACATTTTTTGTGGACTTACAACTCTTCTGAGCCAGCTCTGACTGAAGCAGCTCTCAGAAGCACTTATTCTTTCCCATAAGTCAGAGAGTGATTCTTCTTTGTCAAAGAGAGTACCAAAAGGGCATTTTTGTTCCCCTGTGAATTTGATGGGAAGTTAACACAGATTGACGATAGGTCATCTGAAAATGCTTGTCTTTTATTTTCAATTTTGCTGGGTGAAAATTGCCCATATTTTGTCTGTTTGGCTCATGTTCCATGGCATTTTGAGTACCTGAAAAAATCTATGAAATAGTTAATGTTCAAAAACTGTAGAAAAATTTCACCATTTTTCAAAAATTTTATCATGCAAATAATTTAGCAGCATCATTTGTAAAGCCAGTGATATAAATCTCAGTTAGTGTACCTAGCAAAAAATCAATTATGTCAAGGAATAATTATGTAGTTATAGTTTATAGCTGTGTCTGAAATTTTTATTCTTAAAAATAAGATTAAAATAAATAAGATCAAAAATAAATATTTATACCAAAGAAATATACCTCTTGTAATAACCACAAAGTACTTAGTCTGTAATCCAGAAAAGAACTATAAAATTTATAAGAAATTGTTCTTTTATCTGTTTATTGTCATTGTTCTGAGTGTTATTACCTTTGGAAAAAAATATGAACCGTATACTTATTTTTCCACAAAGAGAGATTTGAGAAGATGGCAACCGGACAGGTCAGACTGTGAGAGTCTCCGCAAAAACAAGTGTCCATAAAGACTCTCTGCATTAGTAGGCATGCCCTGGTGGGAGAGTGAAAGTCTATCTGAGGTTCATGCACCCAGGATCCCCTCTCAAGGCAACTGCAAGCCCCCACCACACTGAGATTAGAGCGCAGGTGCTCAAGATTATCTGCTGTTGTTCATGGGGATGCTCCTGAGAAAAGCCTGCCAAATCCAGCTGATTCTCATCACCTGGAGCCTGGCCCACACCAGTACCTGTTATAGTGGATCAGCTGGAACCTGGGATCTGATCAGTGGAGAGAAAGGACGGGGACAGCCAGAGAGGAGCCCCATGCCCAGTGAGGAGATGCCAAATGCATCCATTTTTTCTGTCCCAGGATCAGGCAGAGATCTGCATTGTCCAACCCAGCTCCGTCCAGCTCCGCCTAGCCTCCAACTTGGGACCTAAGGTAATCTCATCAAACTGGGAGAGACAGAAGTCCCTTCCCCATGCTGGATCAGACACAGACAGGTCAGATCTGAGTGGCAGACTAGACAGGCAGCAAGCCAGATGAGTCAAGATCTGATCCACCCTCCTAGCAAAGTAGGCATGGGGCATCTGACCCAGGTATGAGCAACCCTATCTGCCTGCAATGAGAGCAGAGGGGAGGGGCTAGAGGTCAGAGCTCAAAGGACATTGGACTTACAGGAACAACCTCAGAGTGAGTTTGGTTCCTTGTTTTTATTTTTTTGTTGTTTTTAATTTTTGTCTGTTTGTTTTGCTCATTTTTGTTTGCTTTTGTTTTAGGTTTTTTCTCTTTCTGTTTTTGATAACATTTGCATACTTGCTTTGTTTCTGTTATTTTATGGATTTTTTTTCTATTCTTTAGACTTCCTGTCTGTGTATGGAAAGAGTACATCAATAAGCAGGTTTTTGTTGGACTATGTGTTTGTATGATTATCTGTATGTTTTAATTTGTTGTTGTTTTTTACTCTTTTCTGTCTTTTTGTCTCTTTTCATTTGTTAGTTGGTATGCCTGTCTATTTTCTCTCTTACTCTTCTCTCTTTCTGTTTTCTTCTTGCCCTCTTCCTTTCTTTTTCCATTATTTTCCTTTTTCTTACCTCATTTTGCTTCCAGGGAGCAAACCTATACCCTCACTGCATGGACAAATTGAAAGACAGTGAGAAGTGGGTTCCAGGGTGCCCATACACCTGTCAGTGGATACTAGGATCTGCAAATAGACTTTGAATCACAGCTTCCCCCTCAATTAAATCTCAAAACTGCAAAAAGTACAGCCCCCAACCCACAGTCCAGCTTCAGAATTGAACAAACCCAGAGAATCCACATAAGGAAGAAGAGAAGACTAAGCAAACAGAAGTAAAAGTAAACATGCCATCCCTGAACAACAGAATTAAAGAACAGGGGGGAAAAAGGGAGGGGGAATCTACACAAATGAAGAAAAACCAAAAGAAGAATACGGTCTCACCCAGATACCTGGGAGGTCAGACACTGAGAAAACAGACTTTGGAACACAAAAATGAAGACCCCCAGAATGACTGGTCTCAATCCACAAACCCAGATATAAGGACATTAATAGAGAGAATAAAAAAAGTTGAGGAGAGACAACAGGAAAATAGGAAGGAGTTGATACCTGAGATAATAGCAGAAAAGAATACTGTGAATGAAATAAATAACAAACTGATAAGCATGGAAATCAGAATTAACTAAGCAGAAGAAAGAATCTCAGAGCTTGAGGACCAAAATATAGAACTAACCCAAACTGTCAAAAACATAGAAAAGAAACTTTAAAAGACAAAACAAAACCTTCAAGAGATGAGTGACTACTTCAAGAGAATGAACCTAAGAGTAATTTGATTTCCTGAGCCAGAAACAGAGACAGAGACCACCATGGAATAAACATTCCATTAAGTTATTAAAGAAAACTTCCCTCATCTCATCAATGATGTGACCATTCAAACACAAGTGATTCAGAGAACCCCTACAAGACAACAAATGAGAAGACCAACTCCTAGACACATAGTAATTTGCATAAACAAAGTAGGTATAAAAGAAAAAATCCTAAAAGCAGCAAGAGTAAAAAGTCAGACTACTTACCGGGGAAGACCAATTAGAATAGCAGCAGATTTATCTACACAAACACTTCAGGTTAGGAGATCTTGGAGCCCAATCTTCAAAGTTCTCAAAGATAAACAATTTCAACGAAGAATAACCTACCCAGCTAAACTAAGTTTCATCAGTGAGGGAGATTTAAAATCCTTCCCAGACATTCAATCCCTAAGAGCGTAGGGATTGTGGACCAGCTCTACAAGAAACACTTAAGAAAGTATTAGACACAGAAGAAAGGGAAAAAAGAATGACAAAGTTCTTCACAAGAGTGCCTTAAAAAGACTGAAAACACATATGAATCAACCCAAAATCAAAAGAAAGACAACAAGCAAACAGGAACAACAGCAACTCTATAAGAACCTCATGACAGGAATAACTCTCACATTTCAATAATTAGCCTGAATGTGAATGGACTAAATGTACCACTGAAAAGATATAGAATGGCAAAATAGATAAAATATCATGAGGCAACAGTTTATTGTCTCCAAGAGACTCATCTCACCAGAAAGGACACACACAGACTCAAAGTAAGAGGATGGGAAGAACAATTTCAGGCAGATGGAACATAAAAGAAAGCAGGAGTTGCAATTTTAATAACAGACAAAATATCCTTTAAGCTATCAAAAATTGAAAAAGATATAGAAGGTCACTAGATAATGATAAAAGAGTCAATCCATCTACAAAAATATCCATCCTAAACATACATGCACCCAACATAGGAGCACCAATTTTCATAAGGCAGCTTCTAATCAAACTTTAAAAAGATATTGACTCTAACACTATTACAGCTGGAGACTTTAATACCCCCACTCACAACCCTAGACAGATCATCAAGACAAAAAATCAGCAAGGAGATCCAAAACCTCAATGTGACTCTTGACCAAATGAACTTAATTGATACCTACAGAACACTCCACCCAACAACCACAGAATATGCATTCTATTCACCACCACATGGAATGTACTATAAATCGACCACATCCTTGGCTATAAATCAAGAATAAACAAATTTCATAAGATTGAAATTCTGCCATGCACCTTCTCAAACCACAGTGGAATTAAAATAAATATCAACACCAATAAAATTCCCCCAAAACCCACAAAGACATGGACACTAAACAGCATGATGCTAAGCAATGCCTGGGTCAACATGGAAATCAAAACAGAGATTAAAAGATACCTGGAAACAAATGAAAATGAAGAAACATCTTACCAAAACCTCTGGGATGTCATGAAAGAAGTAGTAAGAGGAGAATTAATATCACTACAAAAACACATGAAGAAAGTGGAAAGATCACAAGTTAACAGCCTAAAAGTCACCTAAGGAAACTAGAAAAGCAAGACCACTAAAACATAACTTCAGCAGAAGAATCCAGATCACCAAAATAAAAGCCCAAATCCAGAGCATAGATGACAAAAAGATAATACAGCCTCACTAGTCATCAAAGAAATGCAAATTAAAACTACATTGGGATACACCTAACTCCAGTTAGAATGGCCATCATCAATAACTCAAAAAATAACAGATGCTGGAGAGGATGTGGCAAAAAGGGAAGACTTCTACTTGGTTTCTGTGAAAGATCACTCAGTACACTGTTGGTGGAAGTCTAAACTAGTACAGCCTATGTGGAAATCAGTGTGACGATTCCTAAAAGTTCTAAAAATTGACCTTCCATATGACCCCCCAATCCCTCTACTGGGAATATATCCAGAAGAACTCAAATCACTCTATAAAAAAGATACCTACACGTGTATGTTTATCGCAGCATTGTTCACAATAGCAAGAACATGGAACCAACTGTACTGCCCATCAAAAGAGGACTGGATAAAAAAATGTGGTTCATATACACAATGGAATATTACACAGCCATAAAGAAAAACAAAATTATGAACTTCGCAGTAACCTGGATGGGCTTTGAGTTTATAATACTGAGTGATCTTTCATAGAAACAAAGAACTGAGTATCACATGTTCTTCCTCATAAGTGGACCTTGAATAACTATTGTAATACTATAAGAAAAGGATTGGCCGGGCTCGGTGGCTCAGCCTGTAATCCCACACTTTGGGAGGCCGAGGTGAGTGAATTGCCTGAGCCCGCGGGTTCGAGACCTGCCTGGGCAACTTGGCAAGACCTCATCTCTACAACTAAAAAAAAAAAAATTAGCCGTGCAATGTAGTGTGCGCCTGTAGTTCCAGCTACTTGGAAGGCTGAGGTGGAAGCCCAGAGCCCAGCAGGTCAAGGCTGCGGTGGCCAGGAACATGCCACTGCACTCCAGTCCAGGCGACAGAGTGAGACTCCAACACAAAAAGAAAAAAAAAAAAAAAAGAATTGACAGTAGCGGGAAACTGCGGGGTGGTGGGGGTAGTGGGGAGATGGGATTGGCAGTACTGGGAATCTGCTGGGGGAGGGGAGGAACACATCTTATCACCAAGAGTACCTGCACAATGAATATTTGTATACCTAACCATGAATTGTACACCACAATTTTAAAATAAAAAATTTAAAGGTAAATAAATAGAAAGATTTGAAAATAAATAAAGCAAAGTAAAAAAAAAAAAAAAAAAAAAAACCTTCCAGTTACTGTTGTCTTATTCTCTATATTTAAGTTTTGGAAAGTTATGACTTGAAAGAAATGCTGGGGTTTCATTTTATGTGCAGACTCTACCACAAATTCTAGAATTTTGCTACCATCAAAAACTCTTTCGAAAAAAAGCAGGATCTCAATAAGGTGGTGAAAAAGAAGTATCAGTCCTTGTTCCCCCACAGAAACACCAATGCAGCAATGATGTATAGACCAAAATATCTCTGTGAGAATTACAGAACCCAGGTAAGAAGCTGAAGAATTCCAGGCAAACAAAAAACCGAAAATCAAAACATTAAAATGGGTAAGAAGAGAAATTTCACTTTATCTATGTTAACGCTTCCCTCAAGCCAGAAAATATAGGTGCTGGGAGAGAATGCCCTGGCTAGTGATTTCTCCTTCAAAAAGAAAAAGAAGAATGGAGCACAAATCCAACATTCTGGCTTTTTTAAGGTCTGCGCAAGGGACTGGTTTCTGTCTCACCTGACTTAGGGTGCTGACAGATAGGCAACATATTTCGGGTATCTGGGAGCCACTGAAGTAAGGGAAAGTTTTGAGGAATACTTTTATAGAACAAAAGAACCTAAGCACTTGTGTACTGAATAGACATAGGAGAGAGAAACAAATGATGAGCTCCTGAAAAAGAAACCAGCAACACTCTGTAATTGAGAAATTGCACACATTGGCTTACAGAAGTCATATCACCCCCCTCCCCCAGAAAACAAATTCTTTAGAGGTCCCCAGAATCCCTAGCTAGGCTAATTGGTGAGGATCTTCCCTGCACAAAGTAGTCTATAAAGTCTAGGATCGGTGACCGTATTTTTTTTCAATTGTGTAAATCCCAACAAAAAGTTAAAAAACACGTGAAGATACAGTGAAAAACGATGCAAAGGAGCAAAACAAATTTCAGGCAAGGCACAATAGCTCACATCTATAATTTCAGAGATGGATGTAGGAGAATTGCTTGAGTCCAGTAGTTCTAGACCAGCCTGGGCAATATAACAAGACCTCATCTCTAGAAAAAAATCAAAAAATTGACGGAGCATTTTGGCATGTGCCTGTATTTCCAGATACTTGGGAGGCTGAAGCAGAAGGATCAGCTGAGCCTGGGAGATTGAGACTGCAGTGAGCTGTAATTGTGACGCTGAACTTCAGCATGGGAGATAGCGTGAGATGTCAACTCAAAAATATGTACATATATAAGATTTCAGAGATTAATACCAAAGAAATGGAGACAAGTGAATATCCTGAGAAAGATTTTTAAATAACTATGATAAAAATATTTTATGAGCTCAATAAAATGATTCACAAACAAAATGAGAATATCAACAGGTAATATTTTTAAAATACATAACTTACCACATCATATGTGACATAGTTGTAAGAGGAAATTTTATAGCAGTAAAGACCTACAATACAAAAGAAAAAGATCTCAGATAAACTAATTTTACACTTCAAAAAGCTAGAAACAAACAAAGTCCAAAGTTAGCAGAAGGAAGACAATTATTGCCAAAAAAATGGAACAACCTAGAAGAATTTGATAAATTTCTAGAAAAATAACCCACCAAGACTAAATCAAGAAGAAACAGAAAGCCTGGTGAGACCAATAACAGGAAGATCAAAACCGTAATCAAAAACCTCTTAGCAAAGAAAATTCCAGGACCAGATGAATTCACGGGTGAATTTTACCAAACCTTTAAAAAAGAATTATGTCGTGGTCTTAACATTTATGTTCCCTGCCCCAAGATTCATATATTGAAACCGAGTCCACAATATGAAAGCATTAAGAGGTGGGACCTTTGAGAGAGAATCAAGTCATGAGGGTGGAGTCCTTATGAATGTGATTAATGCCTTTATATAAGAGGCCACAAAGAGCTAACTTACACCCTTCTTCATTTAAGAGTACCCCCAAGAAGATGCCATCATATGAGGAATGGTCCTTATCAGACACCAAATTTGTCAGTGTCTTTTGATCTTGGACTTTTCAGCATCTAGAACAATGAGAAATAAATTTCTGTAGTTTATGGTATTTTTGTATAGCAACCTGACTGGACTAAGAAAATGGTTATAAAGTTTCAGTCTTGCAAGATGAAAAATTTCTAGTGATCTTCTGTACTACATGTGCTTATAGTTAACAACACTGTACTGTAAAATTATTATCTTGTGAAGAGGGTAAAAAAAACCTATTTGGTTGTTACTTTGTAGGTTATAAAAAACACTCCACTAGATTATGAGGGACAGCTTGAATTCGAACTAGGGGCTATATCCGAGCTGAAAATATATGTGCATGTATGCATACACACACTGGCTTATAGGTCAAGAGTCCCAGTTACTGGTCCCTTCTTTAATATGAACTTTTGTGTTATTCTAACCAGACTTTAACCATTCCAGGATCTTAGTTTGTTTTTTTTTCCTCAGTGCAATAAAGGAAACAAATTTAAGTTTCAGTCTCCAGACTGTACTGGTGAGTCTCATTCCCATCATAATGGATGTTTCGGTGGGAAAAGTATCTGAAATACTTACCTATAATATACTCATGCATTCTGTTATGGTCAGAGAGCAAGGAAAAACAGGTCTTGCACCTGCCACAATCTTTCAGGAGAGTAAACGTACAAAATGTAGAAACACACAAATATCTATACCTCTTGACACCCTGAAATCCTATTCCTAGAGCTCTATTCTGAGGAAACAACTAGTGATGTTGTTAAAGCTTACTACTACCTTGTCAATAGTAACAAACAACTGGAAACACATTTTTTTTAAACTACCAGTAGAAAACTCATCCTAATATAATCTCAATTAAGGAAGATCTTACACAAAATATCAGCAAAACTGAGGGAATTTAACCAGTCAAATCTACAGTAGATTTGGAACATTAGACATTCCATAATAGCCATAAAGACTCTGAAAAAGAGAAATGATGAAGGTGGACTTGCCTTACCAGATGTCAATGTGTATTAGAAAGATATGGATATTAAAGCACATTGATTCTGGCACAAAAATAACTGAACAATTGAAGATGAGAGATTCTGGGGAAAAAACTTGAACACCCAAGGGGATGGGTCATAGGATAAAAGTGACACTTGAAGCAATAGAGCGTAGATTAATCTTTCAATACATAATGTGTATACAACTGGATAACAATTAGGGTTAAAGATTTGTATTTCTATCTCTTGCACTGCATAAAAATTTTAGAAAAAATTAGATAAAATACTATTACTAGAAGAAAACCTGCCATTGAAAGTAATTTCTGAGCAAGAAAGATTTTCTACATAAAACAAAATACTTAAAGGTCATAAGAAAAATAACCAATAATCTTTTTCAAATGTAAAAAAAACAAACTAATACAACTGGCAAATTGAAAATAAAAAAATTCCTTCTAAAACTTATAATAGTTCTAATTATAATTTACACAAATTATGGATAAGTTAAAAAAACAAAACTGTAAAATGATGCATCAGAAAACCCTAAACAATAGGAATAAAAGGTTCATTTTAAAAATAGCATAACATATATAAAGAAAATATAGTATTTTCTGAATGTAGCTTATTTTGTAGATTTGACTTTAAAAACCATATAAATGGTTAAGGATTGTGAAAATTTTTTAATAAAAAATAAATGCAACCTTTAAAAAGAAGAGTAGAATTAAACAAATATCCCTAACTTTGTGTTAATTTTGTGTTTAGACCATTCAGAGATGAATTATTGTTGTTTTAAATTAGAGACCATATTACCACAAAGGTAGAACTAGTTTGCTTTTTTTTTTATCAATATTTTTAATTGTAGTTTTGTGAGGTACAGTTAAGGGTTAGGTGTACAATTACGTTTCATCCAGGCACCCTGTTGATAAGAGGTATTTCCCCATCCCCAGACAGATATTTGCTACTGTTAATCCCATCCCCCCCCATAGTTTCCCAGTACCACCAGTCATTTTCTTATAGTATTACATTGGATGTTCAAGGTCCATTATTTGAGTGAGAACATGTGATACTCGGATCTTTGTTTCTGTGAGAGGTCTCTCAGTATTATAGACTCTAGTTCCATCCAGGTTGCTGCGAAATTCATGATCTTGTTCTTTTTTATGGCTGCGTAGTATTCCATCATGTATATGTACCACATTTTTTTAATCCAGTCCTCTTTTGATGGGCAGCATGGTTGTTTACAGGTTCTTGTTATTGTGAACAATGCTGCGATAAACATACATGTGCAGGTATCTTTTTTATAGAGTGATTTGAGTTCTTCAGGGTATATTCCCAGTAGGGGGATTGCAGGGTCATATGGGAGGTTGATATTTACAGCTTTTAGGAATCGCCACACTGCTTTCCACAGAGGTTGCACTAGTTTATGCTCCCAACAACAGTGAAGAAGTGTTCGCTTTTCGCCACACCCTCTCCAGCAGCTGTTATTTTTTGAGTTGTTGATAATTGCCATTCTGACTGGAGTTAGGTGGTATCTCAGTGTGGTTTTGATTTGCATCTCCCTGATGATTAGTGAGGTTGAACATTTCTTCATGTGTTTGTTGGCTGCTCGGATGTCCTCTTTTGTGAAGTATCTGTTGCCCATTTGATAATGGGGTTGTTTGTTTTTTTCTTTTCAGCACGTTTTAGTTCCTTGTAGATTCAGGATGTTAAGCCTTTGTCAGAACTGGTGTTGGCAAATATTTTTTGCTAGTCTGTAGGCTGTCTCCCTGCTCTCTTGATGTTTTCTTTGGCCTTGCAGAAGCTTGTCAGTTTAATAAGGTCCCACCTGTCTGTCTTCTCTCTTCTGACCTGTGGGTTTCGGGTTTTGTTCAGGAATTGGATGCCTGTTACGATTTCCATGAGGGTATTTCCTTCATTTTCTAAGGTTTTTATGGTTTGAGGTTTTACATTTAGGTCTCTGATCCATTTGGAGTTAACCTTTGTGTATGGGGATAGATAGGGGTCCTGTTTCAATCTTCTGCATGTGGTCAGCCAGTTTTCCCAGCACCATTTACTGAATAGGTTCTCCTCTTCCCAGTGGTAGGTGGTGGGGGCTTTGTCGAAGATGAGTTGGTTGAGAAATTGAGGTTTTACTTCTGGAATCTCAATTCTATTCCATTGATCTATATGCCTGTTCCTATACCAATACCAAGCTGTTTTGATGATTGTAGCTTTATAGTAAAGTTTGAAGTCTGGTAATGTGATACCACCTGCTTTGTTTTTAGAACTAGTTTTCAAGCCTATGGCAAGAGGCTTAAAATGTCAAAGTTTTTTACTTTCACCACCAAAGTTGTCATGGGTTGTCTATGTGGATCAAGGACTCACAGGTCATCCTTTGCAAACGGGAACCTGGAGCCTCCAAGTCACAGAAACCTCTGACCAGCTCGCTCTCTGCCTACTACAGGCCATCCTGACTCACAGGGCCAAACTCCTGCCAGCAGCACAAGCTACTGCTGTTGTTCCTACATCTCAAGAAGAGTCTGAGGAACTGAATAGCATCTACTCATTCAGTTCAGATACAGATCCTTACTTTGACTTAGTACACGATTCACATGAACTCTCTCCAAATTACCACAGCAAGCCTATGAAGAGTACAACAATATCAATAATTTAACCTCTCTTGGTCTCAGTTTCCAACTATGTGGAAGTAAGGAAAATAAAAATAATTTAGACTTGGGTTCCAGATCTGATACTCTTATGTGCCAGCTGTGTGTCTTTGGACAAGTCACTTCCCTCTCTGAGCTGCATCTTTTTCTCTTAATATTCTGAGCAGCAAGAGTGAGGAGGCCAGGCGTGGTGGCTTAAGCCTGTAATCCCTGCACTTTGGGAGGTCGAGGTGAAAGGATTACCTGAGCCCGCGGGTTCAAGACCAGCCTGGGCAACATGGTGAGACCTCGGCTCTACAATAAAAATCAAAAAATTAGCCAAGCGTGGTAGCCCATGCCTATAGTTCCGGCTACTTGGAAGACTGAGGTGGAAGGATCGTCGGAGCCCAGCTGGTCGATGATGGGGTGGCCATGACTGTGTCACTGCACTCCAGCCTGGGTGACGGAGTTAGACTCCAACTAAAAACAAATAAATGAGAGAGAGAATATAAACTACAAGAGAAACTGCAAAGCGAAATGTGGATGTTAGTGATTACTCTTCATCAAAACTACTTTAATTTTATCTAGACGATTTATATATCCTGCCAAGGATAGATATTTTCACAATACAACTTAGTTAAAGACATGTCTCTAGAGTCAGATGTCTGAATCCAAATAGCAGCTCTACTTTTTACTAGCAGTATGATTGTGTACAAGTTACTTGACTTTTATCTGTTTCAGTTTCTCATCTGCAAAATTAGGGTGACAACAGTATCTGTCTCATAGGGTTATTGTGAGAATTCAATTAGTTAACACAGATTTCTAAATGTAATTTCAATTTGGCAAAAAATAATTGTATATATTCCTGGGATACCTAGTGACATTTTGATACACATAATGTATGATGTATAGTGATCAGATCAGGATATTTATTAAATTATCTTATATAATATTCAAATATATAAACAGAAATATTTTTATAGTGAATAAATGCAAATCCACCACCTAGATTCAAATTAAAATGAACACGTGCATTAGTTCCCTAGGATACTGTAAGAAATAACCACAAACTGAGTGGTTTAAAAACAAAAAAATTTCCTTCTGGAGTTCTGAAGGAGAATCTGTCCCATGACTCTCTCCTGGTGGCTGCTGGTTATCCTTGGCATTTCTTGGCTTATAGACACATCACCTCAATCTCTGCCTCTGTCTTCACATGGCATTCTTTCCTGTGTCTGTGTTCAAATTTCTTTCTTTCTATAAGGACACCAGTCATTGGATTATGGTCCACACTTATCCAGTATAATCACATTTTAACTTGATTATATCTGAAAAGACTTTATTTTCAAGTAAGGTCACATTCACAATTTCCAGGTAGACATGAGTGTTGGCGGGCATTATTCAAACCAGTATAACATGCATACTTGATAACAAATTCAAATATTAACATCTATCTATACTTACTTATCACATGCCTATTCATGTGTCCATCTCTCTAGTCATACATTAATCTACCTTATTTTGAGTGACTTTTAAAAAAATAAATTGCAGATGTCAATACGATTCAGCATGCATGTCATTAATGGTTGTTCATTTGTTTAGTTATTTTTTCTTCTGATAAAAAATATACCTATAACTAAATTCACAAATTCAATAGTACAGACTGATGCATACATAGGTATAACCCAAACACCTATCAACATACGGGCCATTGCTATCATCCTAGAAAGTTCATTCATACACTTTCCCAGTCAGTCACTGTCCTTATCTTCCAAAGGCAACTACTGTACTGGTTTTTTCTACCATTAATTAATTCTACCTGTTCTAGAATCTCATACAAATGTGTCTTTATTTTCAACTGTTTATCATGTAGACAGCATAGAATTAAATCTACTTATCACTTAATTCTGTTGATTCATGCTTTCTGTATTATTAAGCTCTGTGATGAGGTGCAGACACATTTGTGATTGCTTTTCTTTCTGATGAATTGATCTTTCTAACTTTATAAATGTCCTCTTGTATTCCCTGTGATACTCTTTGTCTTGAATCCAACTTTGTTTGTAATACTCCAGTCTTTTAAAGTTACTTGCATAGCATATCTTTTTATTCATTACTTTTAATATGTCGTATCTATAAATATCTTATAAAATAGCTAAACTATTTTATAAACTGTGTAAGGTTAGATTTCGCTTTTTTTCTATTCCAGAAATATGTACTTTTATTTGGAATGCTTTGCCATTAACATTTATTGTAACTATTAATATGACTGAACTTAAGTCTACATTTTCATTATTTTTGTTTGACTCTTTTTCTTCTACTTTGCTTTACTTTAATCAGTATTGTTACCTGTTTCTCCCTTTCCTAATTTCTTTAATACTATCTGATTCATTTTAAAATTCCATTTAGTTCATCTATTGGATTTTTAGGTATGTTCTGCTGCAGTTTTAAATGGTTGCTCCAGTGATTGCCACGTACGTTTTTAACTTCTCAGTCTTTTAGAATTAATATTGTATTAATTTATGCAAAATATAGAAAAATATAATGTATGGATATATGAAATATTTTACTTTATATGAACTATGGAAACCTTATAGCCATATAGGTGCACCTAACCCATCCTTTATGAGCTAGTTCACGTATATGCATTGTATCTACATACTTATAAAGCGAACAAAAGAGTGCCATAATTTTTGTTTTAAGTAGTCATATTTAATTTTTTTAGTTAAGAGAAAAAAGGCTATTTATTTTTTTAAGTATTTACCATTTCTGGTGTTCTTCATTATCTCCTGAAGATCTGAGCTTCATCTTATATAATCCTCTTTAGTCTGAGAAACTTCCTTTAACATGTCTTTGAATGCAAGTCTACTGGAAACAAATTCTCATAGTTTTATTTTTTAAATGACTTTATTTTGCATTTATTCTTAAGGGAAACTTGCACTGGATACAAAATAATGATATTTCCCCTCCTTCAACACTTTTAAATGTAGTTTTACCAGGTGCTGAGAAGCAGCTAATCTCTTCTGCTTCCTCTCAAGGGACCCCCGAGAACAGCATCATTCTTCTAAGACCTGGAAACGACAATACAGAAATTCATATGGAAACATAAACAATAATAAATAGTCAAAACAATCCTCAGCAAAAGAAACAAAGGAGGAGGTATCACATTTCCAGACTTTAAACTTTATTATAAGGCTAAATGATCAAGCAGCCTGGTACTAATACAAACACAGGCATATAGACCAATGGAAAAGGATAGAGATTCCAGGAACAAAACCTCAGTTTCTCAACCAACCCATCTTCGACAAAGCCTCCAATAACAACCACTGGGGGTAGGAGAACTTATTCAGTAAATGGTGCTGGGAAAACTGGCTGACCACACGCAGAAGACTAAAACAAGACTCCTGCCTATCACCATAGAAAAAAAAATCAACTTCAGATGAATCAAAGACCTAAATGTAGGACCTCAAACTACAAGAACCATAGAAAATGCAGGAGATACTCTTATGGAAATTGGAATTGGCAACCAATTCCTGATTAAAATCCAAATGGTAGATGACATAAGAGATAAGATAGACAAGTGGGACTTCATCAAACTGAAAAGCTGCTGCAAAGCAAAAGAAACCATCAAGAGAGCGGGGAGACAGCCCACAGAACAGGAAAAAATATTTGCTGACTGTATATCTGACAAAAGCCTAACATCTAGGATCTACACGGAACTCAAATGTGCCAAAAAGGAAACAACAAACAGCCCTATTAAGAAGTGGGCAAAAGATATGAATAAACTCTTCTCAAAAGAAGACATATGAGCAGCCAACAGATACATAGAAAAATGCTCAGTCTCACTAATCATCAAGAAAATGCAAACTAAAACCCCACTGAGATATCACCTAATTCCAGTCAGGATGACCATCATCAATAACTCAAAAAACAACAGATGCTGGAGAGAATATGGGAAAAGGGACTGCTTCTATACTGTTGGTGGGAATGTGAACTAGTACAACCTCTGTGGAAAGCAGTGTGGCAATTCCTAAAACATCTAAAAATTGACCTTTCATATAACCCTGTAATTCTGCTTCTGGGAATATACCTGAAGGAACTCAAATCAATCTATGAAGAAGATACCTGCTCACGCATGTTTGTTGCAGCATTATTCACAATAGCAAAAAACATGGAACCAACTGTGCTGCCTATCGAAAGAGAACAGGTTTAAAAAAATGTGGTACCTATACCCGAGGAACAGTACACAACCATAAAGAAGGACAAAATTATGAACTTCACAACAATTTGGATGGACTTAGAGTCTATAATACTGAGTGATCTATCACAGAAACAAAGGATTGAGTATCACATGCTCTCACTCATAAGTGGACCTTGAACAAGTATTATAATATTATAAGAAAAAGATTGGCAACAGTAGGAAACTCCTGGGTGGGGAGGGGGTACACACCTCCTCAACAAGGGTACCTGCATAGTGACTATTTGTATACCTAACCCTGAATTGTATCCCACACTTTTTTAATTAATTAATTAATTAATTAAAATGTAGTTTTACAGTCTTCTGACATTTATGGTTTCTGATGAATTATTCAGATTATTATTTTCCTTTATGAAATATTTCACTTTTTTCTGACACCTTTCAAGGTTTTACACTTTATCTTTGTTTTTTAGCAGTTTAACTATGATTTGCCTAAATGTGATTTTTTTCATATTTTGCTTACTTAAAGTACACTGGGCTTCCTGAATCTGTGTTTATATATTTCTCTAAGTTTGCAAATATTTTGGACATACTTTCTTTTAGTCAAGACAATCTGACTATCATTGCACATTTTTCTTTACATTAATGATAAATCTCAGAATTTGGTTGCCTATATTCTGTCATTTATAGTTTTTGAGATATTATCAAAACGTCTAGGACTATCTCTGAACCTTTTATTGCTGTCCTTTGCGTCCATATTGCAAAGACTAGAAAAACATATTTTACTCTAATTGTTTTTTTGTCCAATAATGATGATTCTTATTTTTCTTTGTTTTCAAATTGCTATTTGATTGAGTATTGGAGGAAAGATTAGGACATTTGGTTTACCTCTTCCTTCTTTTTTTTTTTTTTTTTTTTGAGTTGGAGTCTCACTCTGTCGCCCAGACTGGAGTGCAGTGGCCGCTCCCGGCCACCGCAGCCTCGACATGCTGGGCTCCGGCGATCCTTCCGCCTCAACCTTCCGAGTAGCTGGAATTACAGGCGCGCTACCATGCCCGGCTAATTTTTTGATTTATTGTAGAGATGAGGTCTCGCCCGCCCAGGCGGGTCTCGAACCCGCGGGCTCAGGCAATCCACTCACCTCAGCCTCCCAAAGGCGCGGGATTACAGGCTGAGCCACCGAGCCCGGCTTGCCTCTTCCTTTTTATCTGAAAATCTCCTTTTGGGAAACATTTCAAGAAAAAACAAGTACAAAAATATCTGAAATGCACATGCATCTATGTGAAAACAAAAATAATATATTTACACTTTTGTATAGAATATAATTTATTTTTTAAAAAATACATATTTTGCTGGTGAAAACATATTGTAAGACCTATATAGCTATTGGCTGAGGAGAGAGAGTAGACCCAGATTATAGAAGTAATTACTTTTTATTTGTTACCCTTTTTGCCACCTATTTTATTGCCATGTCCATGTGTTATTTTCATAATAAAAGTAAATTAAAAACTAAGAGACTCATTATGAAAAAAAACAACACTAAGATCTCTATTTTACACAATAGACTCTTAACTACATGAATTTGCCTAAGCCCATGAGCTGGGAAAGGTAAGAGGATGGATGAGTGTCAACTGACTCAGAAATTTGAAACAATGCATGTCATCTGGGAAATTAGATTTGATGGACTAAAAAAATAAGAAAATAAGATACTATGCAATTATGAAGTTCCATCATATACTTTCAAAGCACCTTTGATTCCCATCTAAGAGAAATAGGATTATAAAAACATTTCTGATAGTCACTGACTTCTCAAGTAATATACTCTCTTTTAACAAGACAGAAATCTTTGCTCCCCATGTTTGCTTTACTGTGAGTTGTCTGTAATACAAGAGAGCCAAAATGCCTCATGATTTCTAAAAGGCCACGAAAGTATAAAAATCAAGTAAATTTGCCAAAATTGGATATTTCCTGAAATCAAAACTCTGGGAAAGACTGTCTAAAATTTCCTCAGATTTGAAAAATCATAACTCCATTCAAAAAAAAAAATTCAGCTTTCAGTAGATACAGGTTCTGGATTTAAATCCAATTGTATTGCTTACATATATTGTTACATGACAAAAACTTGACCTTTCCATATCTGGTTTTCTTTCTTTATTAAAAAGCAGAACTAGCCGGGCTCTGTGGCTCAGCCTGTAATCCGGCGCCTTTGGGAAGCTGAGGTGAGTGGATTGCTTGAGTCCGCGGGTTCGAGACCCGCCTGGGCAGCGAGACCTCATCTCTACAATAAATCAAAAAATCAGCCAGGCGTGGTGGCACATGCCTGTAATTCCGGCTACTTGGAAGGCTGAGGCGGAAGGATCACCAGAGCCCAGCAGGTCGAGGCTGCAGTGGCCGGGAGTGGCCACTTCACTCCAGTCTGGGTGGCAGAGTGAGACTCCAACTCAAAAAAAAAAAAAAAAAAAAAAAAAGCAGAACTATAGTAACCACTTGACATATGTGTGATGAGAATAAAAATAGATAGCTGTTACAGCTACTTTCATAGAATAAACTAACAATAAAAGTTAGCAATAATTTACATTTATATCAATTTTAGATATCTTTTGCTATAGAGTAGATTACATAAGTCTCAGATGTATATAATTCTCACATTTTTCTTCCAAATCTGGAAGAGGGCTGGTAAATTGGTTTCATTCAGAATTTTTCAACTCTGTGTTTCTGCTTCATTTATAGTTGAAGTAACTGTAGTAGAGGATTGGTGGCTTGAATTTCTCCCTGAGAAGCCAGAGTCTTTGTTGATCATTAATGCTCAATCTGGTATTCAGTGCTCCAGTAGTTATCACTGAGGCTATGATGCCTTGCTTTTAGTTTACTTACGAAATGTCTCATAGCTTTGGGAACCACACATCCTAAACAGGCCAAATTGCAGTATTTTGTCCCACAGTCTATATGAGTAAACTCTTGCTTGCCAAGTCATAAAACATAAAAATAAGAACATCATACCAATAGTCTAATATTATGGAGAAAGAAAATTATAATTTATCTGCTAATGTGTTGGATATGGAGTATAATTTATTGTGCTAGTACATTTTACACATGTCACCTCATTTAATCTTTATAAGAATACTTTAAGGCACAAATTATAGCCCATATTGTAAAAGAGAGGCAACCAATGCTGAGAATGTTTATGTTCACTGCCACACAGATGGTTAGTGTCAGCACTGAGATTCAAACTCAATTTTATGTGGTGGCCATATTGTATATTTTCTACATGTGTGCATAAGAAAGATATATCTCGTTTTGAACATGGTCCTGATTATACCAGATTAACTTGTGCGATAAGAAGATGCACAAAATATTCAGTTTACGTCATTTGGTTTGGCAAGGCCTAGAGACAACACAGTCTCAGTTGATTTATGTCACTTTCTCTGAAAATTTGTGTCAATCAATAAGATGTTTTTGCATACTGAAAAATTCCCCAATTTTGTTATTATCTTGGTATTACCAATGCTCAAAATATAATAATAGCAAAAAAACACATTAATTAGGTCATTTGCAAAAGAATGTGATTATCCATATCTTCTAGAAATGTAATTGTAGAAGCAGATGCCACACAGTTAATGATTAACAGAGCTTTTGCTTACCAGCAATTTTTTTTTTCCTCCCTGGAAACATGCTGACCAAATCCAAAGACACTCAGAGTCTGGTTTCAACTTAGAGGGCTGCATCTTCAGCCAAGTTTCATGGCAACTCTGTAAATAACAATATGTCCCACAGACCAGATTCCTATCCTGCAGGCACTATTATGTCACATCTCCCAGCCCTGTACGTTGGCGACTACCCATAGACTTCAAAGCTTGGAAGAAACTCAGTTGGAATCGAAAGGAAATTCTGGCTTTGTTA
The DNA here is from genome assembly GCA_027257055.1 of Cephalopachus bancanus. Classification (NCBI taxonomy): domain Eukaryota; kingdom Metazoa; phylum Chordata; class Mammalia; order Primates; family Tarsiidae; genus Cephalopachus; species Cephalopachus bancanus. The sequence continues at coordinate 903,303 of JAPVLO010000243.1, read as the reverse complement.
AACTACTACTTCAAATAAGTGAGCAAGCCTATATGAGAAGTATATTCCTAGGTAGACACGGAGTCTCCGGTACTCTGTTGCATTTGACAAGTACAAGAAAATAAACAAAGTTGTCACCTTCCAAAATTCGGCACAGGCAACTCAGTCCTCCTACAGATAACTTTTTGCAAATAACTTAGCTTTTCTCTCACTTAGATGTCATCTTTAGAAAATGGAGTAATATCAGCCAATGAATCCAGTTGCTTTGAAAGTTTATTTTTAAGATGCAAGAAAGTATTATTCTATATATCCAGATGTGTTCAGATTGAGTTAGTCTGGGACATATTTCACTAAAATTATTTTTTTAATTGAAGTAATCGACTCCTCCCTTTAAGTCTCAAATTCCTTGTTTCCAGAAAACGCACACATTTAGGAAACCCAATTATACCTCCTCCAAGACTTTGACTATTTTTTAAAGTCCCACATTTATACTATCATGCCTTGACTGTGTCTTCTTCCTGCCTTTTCCCATATGTCTGTTGAATTTTATTCACCCATATGGCACATATTTATAAAGTGCTTCACATGTTTCAGTTACTGTACTAGGCATTACTTTCACACTTTCTCTTAAGGTCTATCTCAAATGTAGACACCCTTGTTACATTCTGGGACTGACTGAATACCTTCAGAAATATGCCCTATTATGACTTAAGGTGTATTCTACACAAATGAGTTCAGTCAACTAAAAATATTTCTTCATTGAACCACAAACTAGAAAACAGTAACTGATCTTGAAACATTAAACCATCCTCTAAAGGAATGAATTAAAAGATTGAATTTCCAATTCTACAAGATTTGATCTAGCCATCACAAGTGGTATGTGTTAATAGAATTCCAATATTAGAACCCCATAATAATAATGTCTCCATATCTGAACATTCTTCTAAAGCAGAATATTTCCTTTTATATGAGGTTTAAGTCTTCAACAAACATTTTACTTAAAACCAGATTGTTGAACTCTGATCAAATTGTACCATTTGTCAGTTGTTTCCAAGAGGCTGACCACATTTTCAAAGAGATTTCTATACCCTACTAAGGATTAAATTTGAGATCTGAGACTGGGTATGTGACTCACGCCTGTAATCACGGCACTTTGGGGGGCCAAAGCAGAAGAGTTGCTTGAGCCCAGGAGTTTTAGACTAGTCTAGGCAACATAGTTAGACCTCATCTTTCTACAAAAAAAGATATTTAAAAGTTAACAAGGCATGATGGTGCACACCTGTAGTTCTAGCTACTCAGGAGGCTGAGGAGGAAGAATTGCCTGGGCCGAGGAGGTTGAGGCTATGGTAAGCTGAGATTGTACCCCTGCACTCCAGCCTAGGTGACAGAGTGAGAACCTAACTCAAAACAAACAAACAAACAAACAAACAAAACAGTGAGAGAGATCTGAATTATGCATAAAACTTTAGTATCTACCTCCAGTTCTCCAATGTAAACCACCAAATCCAACTTCTAAAGCCTAGATCCATATTTCAGATGACTGATGGATAGCAATCCCAAGATGTCCCATTGTGCAAAACTGAAGAGATTATCTTTTCTTAAATAATTCAGAAACTTCTTCTGAATTCCTCCTCCAACAATGGAAAATTTCCAGTGATTCAAGTTCAACACTATAATGTTCTCTTTGCATGTAGAAGTCAATCTATCCTCAACCTGATCATTTTTACTTTTATCATTTTTTTCTCACTTGAGTTCCCATGGGTTCTCTATTCAGTACTTCCCATCAAGCCTAAAGTACAGTGGTCTAGTTTAGCAAGAAGAATTTTTTATTTGGAGTCCCAGCCTTCTGTTTCCCTTTTTCTTAATCCAATGTATATATTAAAGACGATTAATATTTTCAAAGTACCCTTTTGATCCTTTCTCTGTCAAAAACACTTAGTGTCTTCCAGGTGTCTATGAAATAAATTTCACAGGCCAAGGCCATCATTCAACACTGATGATCATCAGTCACCAAATTACATTTCCAACCTTTCCATTTTTTATGAACTGACTCCCCTAAATTCATATGTTGAAGTCTCATCCTCCAGTATCTCGGAATGTAACTCTATTTAGAGATAAAGTCTTAAAGAAATATTTAAGTTAAAATGAGGCTGTTAGGATAAGACCTTAATCTAATATGATGAATGTCCATATGAGAAGAAGAGGTACCAGGGATACTGATCACATGAACAGGCAGCAGGAGGGTAGCTTCTGCAAGCTAAGGAAGGAGGCTTCAGTAATCCTCAACTCTGACAGCACTTTGATTTTGAAATTTCAGCCTCCAGAACCACAAAGAAATAAATGACTGTTGTTTAAGTCACTCAGTCTGTGATTTTTTTTTTATGACAGCCCTTGCAAATTAACACACTATCCAAATTATTTCCTCATCAATTCCTCCATATTTGCCAAATGTTTTCACATGTCTGTGATTTTCCTTCTGGACTCAAGTCTCTAACTCATATTCATCTTTCCAAACCCATCTTCAACAGGGGATACTTCCCAAACCAGCAATTCCAGTCTCCTACATACTTCCCACTTCACACTGAAAATAATCTCATCCAAATCATAACTCCCAAAGTTCCCTTTTAAGGCAATCAATAGATTCATATGTTTATAGAATTACTCTTCATTTGTGTGCATTATCTCCTTATATGCTGCCAGATCTTTGAATGCAGGGAGTATAAATTATTTTTCTTAGCATCTCTCTATCCTCATCCCACCCAGTGCATAACACAGACTATGAACCCTACTCAGATAATATATAACTAACTGATACTAATAGCAAATGATCATAATAGCTAATGTATAATAACCTACTTTATGTAGACACGCAATCATTTCATTGAATCATCACTGATGCTTTTTGAAGTAGATGCTATTATTATTCCCATTTTACAGATCAGAAAACCAAAAGTTAAAAAGCTTAAGAATTTTACTATGAGTATGAGTATTAAGTATATGACAACAAAATATGGGACTTTTCCATTTCACTTCACTGCCTTGGTATGACAGCAGAATTTAAAACCTAGCCATCTGAAAATCTTTTCAGACTGACAGGGTAACAATTTTAAAAAATCCCCTAGAGAGTTGCCTTCAAGTCATAGAATCACTTCCTCTCCTGAGGCAACAAGGACAGAGAATACATTCTTTTGTCAAATGCCACTCTGTTACCTGTGGATAGCACACCCACCCAGGATGAAAGCAGCAGTCTTTTCCATCATTTTATTTCACTTCTCACAATGGACTGCCTCTCTTGAATTTGTGTAAAGGCTCAACATACAAACCTATGTTTCCCAACCAAGATATAGATAACCAGAGCTGCAGACAGCTATTATGTGGCATCTTCAATCCCAGGCTCTGGTCTGAAAACTGTCTCACAGAAGTCAACACTCCTGCTAGGCTAGGTTTTCTCACAAAAGTAAGGAATTCTAATATTTTAAAACAATTCTCACTTTCAAAAGCAATCTAAGTGGCTTTTTATAACCTTCTTCTACAGTAGTTTCTTTCAAATGACATGATCTAATCATAACACTCAGAATTTTCCAACAAAGAATTCAAAAAGAAATGGCAAAGAGTACTCAGCCATTACAAAAAGATAAGTTAAACGTACATTGTGTGCATTTGTGACTGTTAATGAAAATTTCTTCCCATTAAATTTTTTAAATGGTTCAATTATCTATTGCATCTTTAAGTCGTCAAAAAACAGCTATGTGTAAAAAGAGAATTTAGAGAGAGTGTTTACAATATACTTATCTGTAATTAGATAAAATATATACCTTACTAAGTGTGTAATCTTATCATTCTAAATCTCATGAAAAAGTAAATAAAGGAAGAATAGAGTGAGTTGTCTCCAATGTGGTCTGCATTCATAGGAAAGTTCAAGAGACCACTTATCCATTCAAATGTTTAGTGAGTATTCACATGTTTGGAGCTAAGAATAGAAAAAAAGAAAATATAGTTTGTTTTTGTTTTTGTTTTATTATCCAATTTTCTTTCGATGAGCAGCACAGTTGGTTCCATGTTCTTGCTATTGTTAATAATGCTGCAATAAAAATGCGTGTGCAGCGGAAGAAAGAAAGAAAGAAAGAAAGAAAGATAGAAAGAAAAAGAAAGCATAGTTCCTTTTCTGAAGGAATGTTTACATAAATGAAAAAGACAGACATAAAATATAAAGTATCGGGAGTGTGTCTCTTATAAGGGCTGAAAATACTAGAGGGCAGTATTTCTACTTCTCAAATTTAATAGCTAAGACCTTTGAGAAGGTGAATTGCTTTGGAATCAACCAACTTTTATGTGAACATTTAATATGCTGTGGAGATGTCTTGAAAGTAACCATATTTTACAAAATGAAGGTATAAACTCAGAAATACGACACCCTCTTAAAATGGAAACTAGCTTTCAATCTGTAAATTTCCCCCTGCCATCTAAAATTCTTAAAAATATTTTTAAATCAGATTGACCGTTTGCTAAAAGTAATGTTCCTCATTTTTGAGCCTGGAAGGAAATAATGTAAATATTATCCTTTTCTAGATTTCAAGTTTTGAATTTGCTATTATAAATCCTTATATTTGAGTTGGTTTCAAGATTGGTTTTGATAGCTGCATTGAGTAAGATCAACAGCTAGTTCAAAAATCGTTTACAAAATCAATCATTGATAACTTTATTAAATCTCTTACTTTGAATCATCCTCTCATTTATAAAATTCTTAGTGTAGTCCTTGATGTTTAAAATGCACAATTAACTATCTTAATTTCCAGCTGAAGCAGAATATGAATAAAATATTTTTGACAGTTTCTTGAATCCTGGATGCAATTCAAAGGTTTCTGTTTATTTTTGTTGTTTTATCAGTTTATATACATAATATTTTATGTATATAAATAATATTTTATCAGTTTATATACAAAAAAATTTATGGGAAATACTCCTGTTTTACGTGTAAAGATAATGAATTATGTTTATAATTATTTCCCCAAGCTCCCACAGCTAGCAAGGAGCAATAGAAGGTTAAAAGTTTCCATAGATGGAATAACTAACTGGAAAATGAGTAGGAATTAAAAATTGTTAGAAAGTGCCGGGCTCGGTGGTTCAGCCTGTAATCCCGCGCCTTTGGGAGGCTGAGGTGAGTGGATTGCCTGAGCCCACGGGTTCGAGACCCGCCTGGGCAGCAAGACCTCATCTCTACAATAAATCAAAAAATCAGCCGGGCGTGGTAGCGCATGCCTGTAATTCCGGCTACTTGGAAGGCTGAGGCAGAAGGATCTCCGGAGCCCAGCAGGTCAAGGCTGCGGTGGCCAGGAGCGGCCACTGCACTCCAGTCTGGGCGACAGTGTGAGACTCCAGCTCAAAAAAAAAAAAAAAAATGAAGAGTTTAATGAGTTTATCTGGACACTAGCATATACTACTAACTTAAGTAGTATATACTGCCTAAATGTAAGCTCTACTTAAATGTAAAATACTTTTATTTTGGTCCAAGTGTCCTTGGTCATTTGAAACTGTCAAATCTATTCTGTTTTAATTTCATTTTTATTGTTTTCCAGAAAGGATGAATCTATTGGAGCTAAGCATCTTCAATGGTATAATTAGGGAACAGTGAGGAAAAGCTCAGAATAAGAATTTTGAATCAAGTGGAGCTACTTTTACAATCTTCATAAATTTTTTTAAACTGTGTAATTTCAAATAAGCTTATTATTCTCCTTGAATCCCCATTACTCATCTGTAAATTTGTTTCTACCCACTTTGCTTCCTGGAATACATTCTACATTTTTTTCTATTTTTTCTCGACTTGCCCTATTAAATCTAGTCTTTCTAAATCCTTCACTGAAAGAAATTTACATGAAAATCTTTAACGTGTAGGAGAGCTTCCAATATTGACTAATTAGCTTCCAAGATCTGCTGTATTACAATGGGCATGGCATGGAGAATCATGGCTTTAGGACGTGTCTTTACCACTGGCTTTGAAATAAAAGTTTCAATGTTTAAGCAATCTGTCTTTATTTCAAAGTTTTTAATTTTAGGACATATGGATAGGCTTCAAAACATCTGTGAATCTTTTGAAAGTGTTCTGGAAATTCTGTGGTGTGTTGTAAACATATGCATTAGTACTTGAGAACTATTCTTTCAAATGAACATGAACCGTGAAAACTGCTTACACAATTGGGGATTTAGAAAGGATGCTGAATATTGTCCAACAAGAATATAGATAAAATGTGATTTTTTTTAAAGATGAAAAAGGAATAAGACTATCCAAATAAAGGCAGCCTGATGCAGAGAGAGAACAGGATTACAAATTGAATAGTATGTACTACTCTGTGTGCTTCAAACCTCACAATTCCCATTTCACCAATAAAAAAATAGCACATTTCTACTTACTTTTTTCACAGATATTTCCCCCTTTGCTAAGGATACATAAATGAGTCAGTTAACAAAAATGAAAAGCAAGCCTTCCTGCCTTCTAGCACAAATCAGAAAATCAGTAAGCTTACATAAAAAACAGAATGAATGGGACAATGATTAAAAGTGCTATGTCAAACAGGTTCCGAAAAGGATTTTTACTTTTGGAGGGAAAAAAAATACTTCTTCTTCCCTGAGTGGGGGGGCGACAAGAAGTACTTTTGTTTTAAAGTGACATCTTACTCACTAGCTGGAGCATGGGACTTGTCACTTATAACCTTATTTTAAACTAATTAAACTATCAGTCTTCTTTTGTTACTCTTAGTAGAACACAGTCATTGTGCTTGTTTCTGGTCAGTTCTTAATGGGAAGAACATGAAGTCATTTATCTTTTCCAGAATCCCCTCAGCTATATCTAAACTACTTTTCTATAAATGTCTGAAGATTTTTTATTCAAACGTACATTTAGCAAAATTCATAGCAGCCTGTTTGACAGCAATTGGAACACACACCATGACAAGATCTGTAAAGAGTGTTGAGACTCTTGCCATAAAAAGAGCAAGTGGCATCTTGCTGTGTCTAACTCTCAGAAATTGAGATTTAATATTGTTTGACATTTGAGCATTGAAACTCAACCCAGGCTTCTAAAAGTTGTTCCCATTTAATTATTGGTTTTGCTTCAGAGTACAAAATGTTTGGAATAAATTTAGCCCAGCCCTGTGTAAGTCCAAAATTTTATGACTGTCTAAATCTTGTTTAGGGTTCCCTTGGAAAATAATTTCCAGGTTGTCTTTTGATCTTTTTAGTCTCGAATAAATGTGTTGTGATCTCTTATTTTGCAAATCACTAGAAAGTCTTTTTGTCCCTGTATCTCTTGGAAAGCTCTACGTTAGGGATCCACATGGTGAAAAGGATTTTAAAAAAAGTAATAGTCATAGAGACAAAGCATTTGTTATATAATGTTGGGAAAATATAGTATTTTCTTGCTTGTTCTCTGTCTCTCTCTCTCTCTCTCTCTCTCTCTCTCTCTCTCTCTCTGTCTCTCTTTCTCTATTTCTCGTCTACACACACACACAAAATCTTATATATGTATATAAACTATCACCATCTATATACAATCTTTCCTCTCACTCCACAAAGTAGAAGATATATATATATCTCCAAGGGAGGGTGTCAAAAAAATGTATACACATTTTAAGAAAGGAAAACTATATACCAAAAGTAAAAATAAAAGATGAATACAAGTCATGTTTGACTTCTTCAATTAGAAGAGGTACTTAAAGTGGTTATTATCAGTGCCCAGGCACTTCTGAAAAGTACTTTGAAAAATAATATATGGAAAAGATCTCTTAAAATGTGTATAATTTTTTTGGCACTTCGGGTATATATATCTCCAATACAAGACTTATATCCAGAATCTAAAAGAAACACTAATGAAAACTACCATGATGGCTAAGGTTTTTTACAAGTTATTAAAAAATACAATCCCATTCACAATAGTCACACACACACACACACACACACACACACACACACATACAAAATGAAATAGCTTGGCATTTTCCTTACCAGAGAAGTGAAAGGCCTTTACAACAAAAACTACAAACACAGCTCAAAGATATCAAAGAATACACAAATAAATGGAAAAATATCCCATGCTCATGGGTTGGAAGAATTAACAATTTTAAGCTGTCCATCCTATTCAAGACAATCTATAGATTCAACACAACACCCATTAAATTACCATCATCATTCTCTTCAGACATGGAAACAACAATATCGAAATTCATATGGAAACAAAGAAACCACAAATAGCCAAAACAATCCTCAGCAAAAGAAACAAAGCGAGAGGTATCTTACTTACTGATTTTGAACTTTATTATTATGGGGAAGAATCGCCTGAGCCCAGCAGGTTGAGGTTGCAGTGGTCATGAGCATGCCACTGCACTCCAGACTGGGTGACAGAGTGAGACTACAACTCAAAAAAAAAAAAAACCCACATATTTATATATATTTATAAATATATATATATATAAATGCATTGATATTGTCTATAATATATGCTCTAGAGGATATGTGTGTGTGTTTATATAATCTAGTTGTTAAGTTTGGTTCAGTTTCAGTAAGCCTATGAAGAAATGATCCCTGATAAGCATATTGCTACCATATATATATGCTATATACACAGGATATCGTTTGGATAGTTGTCTGTTTCAAAGTGCTGGAGGTGGGGCCTAGAGGGAAGTGATGGATCATTGGGGTGGATCCCTTATGAATGGCTTGGTACCATTCTTACGGAGAGAAGTCAGTTCTCATTCTATTAGTTCACAAGAGAACTCATTGTTTAAAAGAGCCTGGCACCGTTCTCTCTCTCTCTCTCTCTCTCTCTCTCTCTCTCTCTCTCTCTCTCTCTCTCTCTTCTCTCTCTCTCTCTCTCTCTCTATCTCTCTCTCTCCCTCTCTCCTTTCCCCCTACTCTGGCCATGTGACAAGCCAGTTCCCTTTGTTTTCCACCACCAGTAAAAATTTCCTGAGGCCTTACTAGAAGCCCAGCAGACAGCAGCAACATGCAGAACTGAGAGTCAAGTAAATTTTTTCTTTATAAATTACCAAGTATTTATTTATAGTATCACAAAACAAAATAATACAACACATATACTATATATATATACACCATATGCAGAGTACCTAAAACCTGGTGGACATGTTCTAAATATTGTTAAGCAAATGTAACATACATGTGCTGAAACAACAATATGATGTACCCTAGGTTGGTATCCAATATGCATCAGCATCAGCATCTTCCTTTATGAGAAAATCAATTGTCTTAATAACTTCTGAGGTAGATTCCAAAATTGACATTTGGTTTTAAGAAATTTTCCTACCGAGACATAAGTTTAAATATATGAATTTTGGTTGGAGAGGCTTATAGTTCCCATTCTCATTTTAACTCTATTTTACCTGGATAAGTTCCACTAAATGGGTGATGGGGGAGAAAATTTTTCTAAGATTTTTCTGAGATGTGAAATGCAAAATAAATCATGACACTAAATTGAAAATTTGACTAAGACACAATTCAGCATGCACCCGCTCTTCTTATTTTTACATCATCCTTTCTAGAGATAAAGAAAACAAAAATATTGAATAGTTTTTTTAATGTTTCCAATGGATTTTTTTCCCAAATGCTTACAATTTCATCTAAATTCTGATCATCTGTTGTAGGTTTTAAAACAACACATCCAATATCATGTTCCTACACTAATATCACAAGCAGAATACATTAACCACATCACAAAACTGTAATGAAAAAAGAATATGTTCACTTTCAGTCAGCACAAATATTTTAAATAATGCATAGTAAAGATGTTATATGAAATCCATTAGGTATGGTCTTTCTCATATATATATTTGAAAATGGGATGGTATTTGTCGCCCTGGGAATTTTTGTCATGGTATGTTATGTAGTTCATAACTTTCTACTCTGCCACACTTTTTTGCCTAGGAAGAATTCTCTAATTGAATTGTTAGTCATTTGTACATTACCTTCTACCTACCTGGCAGACGATATATTCCCTTTAGCCATTTTTCCTACTCATTTAAGTTGTTTGACTGCCTTTGGCTCTCTTTTACATGCATACACATCCTTCCACTTATAGGTTGATTTTCTAAGTTAAACATAGGTTATATGCTCTCCCTGTATAACACTTGCTATCATTCAGTCAAGGATTGCTTGAAAGCAAGTATATGATTTGGTATGTATTTGATAGGGTAAAACAGCATTCTTGAAATTTATAATTAATAATTATTATTAATAGTAATTAATAATAATGATGACCAGTGTCAAAATGTTAATTTGATGCCCTGACTTGAGGTATTTACACATATAGAGAGAAGATATATATTTTACACATATATATAGGCATATATATATATATGCCCATACACACACACACACACACACACACACACACACACACACACACACACACACGGATAACTGGAGAAATCTTAAAGCAAACATCACCGCCAACTGTAGTTATTCATTTAGCATCAAACTTGTTACTTAATGTATAATTTTCTTATAAATGTTCTCAGATTATACATTAAAAAGTAAATGCAGAGTAAATTAAAATTTTAGTGGATAAGTAAAAAGCAAAAAACTCATCTTAAATGGTTTTGAGTGGTCAAAATTATGTAGCAATGGATTGAGTTAATCTATTAAGGTTCTTTTTTTTTTTTTTTGCTAGGAAATCTGCTGAGTGTCATTAAGAATTAAAAGATGACAGGATATAAAATAGAATTTGCCCCCCAAGGAAAAATGTAATCTTTGGAGAAAGACATGTACATAGGCTATGGAAATAAAATACAATGTGATAATGCAATAATGAACATAATTCTTTTTTTAATGAAAGCAGGATTTATTAAGAGGACAGAAAAGCTCCCATAGTGCGAGGGGACCCGAAGGGGTTGCCCAATGAACATAATTCTTAAAATGAAAAGGCAGAGATTAAGGACAATACAGTAGCCTTCATGAGGGAAGGTGGCATTTATGCTCAGTTTCTAAGGTGGAATAGAGTATTAATGGTGGAGAGGAGAGGGAAAGTGTTGAGACAAAAAAGACAGAGTGAGCAAATACATGAGAGTGAATGCTGCAGAGGTCTACTGGATCTATGTGACTATGACTACAGATTACCAGAGGTTAGAGTGGAAGATAAAGCTATAAGTATGGATAGGGACAGAGAAGAAGTCTTTCAGTTCCAAGCTATGGGTTTTAACTGTATTTAGAAATCATATAGAGACATTGAAGATTTTAAAACCAGGGAGCAATGTGCTGGAAATGGTGCTTTGATGGATGAATTCAGGGAAAATATAAGTTAAGGGGAAACTTCAAAGTTCTAGGTCACACATTATTGTCTGAATGAGGCAAGAGGCAATTGGGATAGAGATGAGAGGTATACACTCTCCGTGAAAAGTCATGGCCTCTGATTTGTTAAGCATTTTTTAGAAGTAGAATCAGCTGCACTGATCAGTCAAGTCATGCAGGCAACTGCTTCCACTGCTTTCTTGTCCGTTCAAATTTGCACATAGAAAAGTCCAAGAGTAAGTACTCTGAATTATTTACTTCTTTGCTGTTACTTTTCAGTACATAGAAAATATGCTACTCCAGGAGAAAGCTCAACATACAAGACTTAATTACCTGCCTGCTACCTATCCCTATGGAGGCACTTTATGTGAATGCCTTGGTTTCAAGATAAGTCTCTAAAAAAGAATTAAGGTATTTAAGAAAAGACATTGACATATGTATGTCTATAGACATAATGAAGATAATTTGGAATCCAGAGAGGTTAAGTTCAAGCAAATTTTTAAACAAACAGTGACCTTCCAAGTTCCCAGCGTGTATGAGCATGAGTGAGAAATTCGAAGAAGAGATTTGAGACTTGATTACTTGTCGTGGAGAATGTTATTCTTCTCCTGTTCTTCACTGATATCTCCCAAAATAAAGAAAGGCCCACTGGATGCAGCAGATCTGAAGGAACTCTATGCTTTTAGACTGACCCTTTCTTTTGTGATTTGAACCCTGAAATACAAAAATGTGAAGCTATTTACAAAAACTCACATAGCTACTTAGTGGTAGAGCTGTGAGCAGAATCTAGTGCTCTTGGTGCCATCATAATTACTTTCCATGGGACACGTTGGCATTCATTTTTTAAGGACTTTTGTGTCAATATTTAGGTTTATTCACAATTTTTATCTTTGGTTAACTCTGAAATCTGAACTCCAAAATTCAGGAATCCATATTCTGTTCAAAAGATAATATATTCATTGTAATGATGACTTCCTTGGAAGGTGTGTTTCTCCGGTGCTAAATGTAAATTCCTGGCAGTCTCAATGATTTCATGAAAACATCCTTTCCTCCAAATCAGTTTTGCTACAATTTGCCAGTTTTGATGGATCCTTGATGTTTGGATTGGCAAATCATACTACATTTATTTTGGAGCTAAATGAAAAATCAATGCAAACATTTAAGCAAATACAAAAGGAGTTATTCTTTTGAAAAAGCAGCACTGGAAATCATTTCCAAGTGCAATGGTTTCATGACCATAGATATAGCATGGAACCATGACCAGTAAAAGCAGCATAATGAAAAACTGATACTCAAAAAGATATTTCTCCTCGTGCAAATGTCAAAACTCAATTTTTGAGTTTTAAGTTTGTATGGTTGCTACTTTGGATCATCGAAAAATAATAAATAGGACTTTGCCTTTTTTTCACAATTCACTTTGGTTTTCATAATAACTGTTTTCATATTTTCTCTCATATATTCAGGGGTTTTTTGGTTGTTGTTTTTGTTTTTATTTTGAGTTGGAGTCTCACTCCGTCGCCCAGGCTGGAGTGCAGTGGCATGCTCACGGCCACCCCAGTGTTGACCTGCTGGACTCTGGCAATCCTTCTGCCTCAGCTTTTCAAGTAGCCAGAACTACAGGTGTGCGCTACCACGCCCGGCTAATTTTTGATTTAGTGTAGACATGAGGTCTCACCAAGTTGCCCAAGCTGATCTCGAATTCACGGGCTCAGGTAATACACTTGCCTTGGCCTCCCAAAGTTCTGGGATTACAGACCGAGCCACCAAGCCCGGCCAACTATACTCAGTTTTATATTAGGGTTTCAGTAAAGGAATGGAACAGCCCACAATCTCTTTACTGAGGGAAATCTTTATTTTTAACCCAGTTCTTTGTATGTGGGTAGAGGTGTGGACGTGGGGGGCAAGGAATGCTCAAGGTGACTTTAAACTGAATCCAATGCTTATTTCCCTTCCAAAAATCCTGGGATACTTAAGTATGCTAAATCTGCCTGTACTCTAGAAATGGAACAAAGCCTAGATAATAGCACACCTGTTTACAACATGGTTGACCAAATATTGTAAGCCTCCTATTGAGAATGACTGTTCAGAAGAAAAAGACTCCTTTCAAGATATTACTTCTCATTGACAATGCATCTAGTCATGCAAGAGCTCTGATGGAGATATTCATTAATAGTAATGTTATTTTCATGTCTACTAACACAGCATTCATTCTGCAGCCCATGGATCAGGGAATAATTTGGACTTCAAAGTCTTATTATTTAGAAAATATATTTCATAAAGTTACAGCTGCTATAGATAGTGATTACTCTGAGGGATTTGGGCAAAGTACATTCAAAGCTTTCTGGAAAGGAGTCATCATTCTAGATGCCACTAAAAATATCCACAATTCATGAGGGTAGGACAAAATGTCAACATAAACAGGAGTTTGCCAGAGGTTGATACCGGCCCACACAGATGACTTGGAGAGGTAGAAGACTTCAGTGGAAGAAGTCATTGTAGATGTAACAGAAATAGCAAGACAACTAGAATTAAAAATGGAGACTAAAGATGTGACTGAATTGTTGCAATCTATGATAAAACTTGAAAGGACAAAGAATTGATTCTCATGAATGAGTAAAGGAAGTGTTTTCTTGAGAAGAAATCTACTCCTGGTAAGTGCTGTGAATACTGCTGAAATGACAACATACAAGTTAGAATATTATATAAATTTACTGAATAAAGCACAGGTGGGGCTTGAGAGAATTGACTTCAATTTTGAAAGAAGCTCTGGGGGTAAAACCGTATCAAACAGCATGTCATGCTGCAGACAAATCTTTCTTTCTACTTTTTTTTTTTTTTAGCTGGAGTCTCACTCGGTCGCTCAGACTGGAGGGCAGTGGCACGCTCCTGTCCACTGCAGCCTCCACCTGCTTGGCTCCGGCGATCCTTCCACCTCAACCTTCCTAGTAGCCAGAACTACAGGTGAGCGCTACCATGCCTGGTTAATTTTTTTTATTTATTGTAGAGACGAGGTCTCGCCAAGTTGCCCAGGTGGGTCTCGAACTCACGGGCTCAGGCAATCCACTCACCTCGGCCTCCCAAAGTGCGGGGATTACAGGCTGAGCCACCGAGCCCGGCTGACAAGTCTTTCATAAAAGGAAGAGTCAGTCAATAAGGGAAACTTTATTGCTGTGTTATTTTAAGAAATTGCCACCACCACCCCATTCTTAAACAACCACCATCCTGATTGGTCAGCAGTCATCATCATAGAGGCAAGACCCTCACCCAGCCAAAACATTATGACTTTCTGAAGGCTCAGATGATCATTGGCATTTTTAGCAATAAAATATTTTTAAATTATGATATATACAATGTTTTTTAGCATAGCACTATTGTACACTTAACAGACTACAGTATAGTGTAAACATAATTTTATGTGCATGAGAAATCAAAAAACTTGTGACTCACTTTATTGTGATATTCAATTTTTTGCAGCGATCTGAAACCCAGACCACAATATCGTTGAGGTATACCTTTAATTCTTCCGTATTTAGACTAATATCAATGAAGACAGATTAAAATAATTGTGTTAATTGAGGAACCAGGAAGAAATTTTTTACCTATGGTAATAAACTCTAAGACTTATTACCAGTACTGAGTTTACTCAGCTTACTGAGTACCTCTCCTTTTTGTTTGTTTTTAGAAAATAAAGATGACAATATTTTCAAAATCAATTTAACTCTAAATTTAACTTTACCTGTATTAGCACACTTACTGAATTTTAGTCATCTCAAGTGTTTTGAGTGTGATAAAATTTTGCAGTTTAGTCAAATAAATTGTATTCTTCTTTGAGACAGTTTGGCCAATAAAGAGTTAAGTATTTGTAACAGATCTCTTCTTCTCAGAGCTCTTTTTTTGGTAAAGATATAAGGGTTCTGTGAGTTAGAGTAATGATCTCCAATTTCCTCCCCATCTCCTTTACTGTTTTCCTTTAGAATCTTTGATGCAAGCAAAATAAAAGGAAATGACAGGCTTTCAAGTTATTGTCTTACAACTTATATGCACAAGTTCCATTTCAAATTTTTTAAATGATCTAATGTATGTCGGTGCCATGAAATTTCAAACCTGAGTCTCTGCCTTTCAGAAGGTAAGGTCAGTCTTTCTCCCCCCCAATCATTCTTCCCTATGTCATTTTTAACCATATTGATACCCGATTACGGGTATGTTCTTTCAATCTCTTTACTCTAGCTCCTTCCAGTGGTAAATCACAAATGTGCTGCAGAGAGCAGAGATCTGAGATTGTTTTGATGTGGCAGGAGTGAGATGGTGAGTAAAGATTATCCCTGTACTGTATCCAGTTCCCCTTGCTCCTGACTTTAAATTGAAGGTGAGTTTCTAATGGAGCCTGAATCTGAAGCTCAAGTTTATTCAAAAATCATAAGGCACTTGGTTCATTTGGGTGTAGCTCTTCTCAGGCTGTTCAAAGGGGAACAGTTTCTGGGGATGCATGGATAAAATTTTCAGACTTTGACCAAAATCCAGTGACACAGTTCCGTAAAACACATGATACAGACATTTCCACAAGCTGAAGCTTTCTTTGAGCTCTAGGGAAAATAGCACTCCCTAATAAAGGCAGCAGGTGTTTTTACTAATGATCTTTTAACGGCATTTTTGATGGTTTTAATTAAACTCCAAATGTTTTGTTAAAAAAAATGGTTTATGAGACAAAATAAATAGTATTTTTAAGAACACATTTAAAAAGGGGAAAAAAGCAAACTGTATGTTGTCTCATTAAGGGCAACAAGGAATACCTTAATAAAGTTCAGCTGAAAGTATAATAAATGAGAAAGAAGAAGTTAAACCATTATAATAAAAGTTACTGTTGGAAAAAAGTATAATGCATTTATTTTAAAAAATTATTCTACCCTGTCTACAAACCAATGACAAATACAGTATATAGAATCTAACACTAAAATAATTTTAAATTTATGTAAATATATGAACAATGTTGGGCTCTGCTATTAATTATAAAGAGGATCAGAATCTCAGACAAATTATATTTCATCCTTAAGAGATGACCCTAAGTTCAAAGTAACTTTGGATGAGCAAGGAGCTTTACACTAGCACATTTTGCCTGGCAAGTTAAACTAATCTAGTTCAAGACTAGAGACATGTTGGTTTAAAATCAGGGACAAAAGCAGATAATTTGTTATTTTTTAATATTTCATTTGCAGTGTCAAAAAGTCTCACTTAAGATCTATTCAGAGTGACGTGCAATAGGATATTCAAATCTCTGTAGTCCAATGAAGTATTAATAATGGAAATAAACAGCCCAGGACAAAGAAAAGGTTCTAGTTTGATATTGCTCAGTGTCAGAAAATGTGTTCTTCATCCCTTCCTGTGTATGGTTTCAGTGCTTACTGGAAAAGACCTGGTGGTACAAGTCATGCCCATACAGCCTTTGTGAAAGCTTCTCCAGAAAAATTGAACCTGGACTAAGGCATTATCATATGCCTGTAACAGGTTGTACAGTTCTGCTGACCTGTAGCTCCTGCCTTTCTTTATGATGTTTCAAAATCGACCCCCAAAAGTGCTATTGTCACAAGAGAGATCCTTATTGACCATCAAAAAGGGCAACACTTCTAAAATGTATTCAAAATTATAAACTAGATCAAGTTAGAACACTTGGTTTTTTCATCATGTATAAGGAAAAATACCAACTTTGCATTATGGTACCCAGAACCTTCCATATTCTGACCCCAGTGCACTCCCTGGCCACCTCTGCATATATTCAACCAATCCTCTAGTCCTACAACAGTCTGCATCCAATCTGCAGCAATAGCCCACTACTTTTAGTTTCAGAAGATCAAGATGTTTTGCACTGATGTACATGCTAGGATAACATACTTGAAATTTGCTTCCCCACAAGTTGTCTGACTATAAGCCTGTGCTTAAAACCTGGTTTAGATTATCTTTCTGGCCTTCTTCAAGCTTCTCAACAAAGCTTTAACAATTGAAGTCAGGAAGAATAGGACGAGGTCAGAAAGGAGGTAGAGAGGACTTTTTAATCATCTTCGCCTTCATTACCTTTTTCGCTTAATAGTTTGTGTTATATAGATAAAGCAGGCAAATGAATTAAATAAACCTCAGAAGCCGGGCTCGGTGGCTCAGCCTGTAATCCTGCGCCTTTGGGAGGCTGAGGTGAGTGGATTGCCTGAGCCCGCGGGTTCGAGACCCGCCTGGGCAGCTAGACCTCATCTCTACAATAAATCAAAAAATCAGCCGGGCGTGGTAGTGCATACCTGTAATTCCAGCTACTTGGAAGGCTGAGGCGGAAGGATCGCCAGAGCCCAGTGGGTCAAGGCTGCGGTGGCCAGGAGCGGCCACTGCACTCCAGTCTGGGCGACAGTGTGAGACTCCAACTCAAAAATAAAATAAATAAATAAATAAATAAATAAATAAATAAATAAATAAATAAATAAACCTCAGTGGATGTTATGGCTCATAGATTATTAAAGTTTATAACTCATGTAAAATTTTAAAATGGTATTTTTGATCAAGGATAGACTTTTTAAGGAGTGATTCTAGGACTTCACATCTGGCCTCTCTACCATTGTCCACATGTGACTTCCAAGTTTGCTGTGCCTACCTACATCAAGTTGGGGGAAGAGAGACAGAGATGGAGAAGGCATACTCACTTTCTCATACTCTTGGCCCTACACATATCACTTCTATTCAGATTCTACTGGCAAGAATTAGCCAATTAGTCATTGACCTCACCTGAATGCCAATGTACTGGGGAATATAATTCCTGACTGGGCAGCTTCTTCCCAACAGCGACTCTAAACTAGGAGAAGAGGAATGCGAATGTGGATGGTTAGTTGCAATATCTTTCATGTAGTTCACATTTTTTAATTAGTTAAAAAGGCAACATGTTGCAACTTCTTCTTCAATTTAAACAGAATTACCCTATAATCCAGAAATGGCACTCCTAGGTATATGCCCAAAAGAATAAAACACAGTGTTCAAATAAAAACGTGTACACAAATAGTCATAGCAGCACTATTTATAATAGCCAAAAGGTAGAAACAACCCAAATAACCATCAAAGAATGAATAGATAAACAAAATGTAGTATATCCATACAATGGAATATTATTCAGACATAAAATAAATTACTGATACATGCTACATCATGGATGAACTTTGAAAACATTATACTGAGTGAAAGAAGCCAGACATAAAAGACCACATATTCTATGATTTTCTTTATACTAAATATATAGAGTAAGAAAATCCATAGAGATGGAGAATAGATTTGTAACTGCCAGAAGCTAAAGGGAAGGGAGAATGTGGAATGGCTATTTAATGGGTACAGGGTTTCCATTTGGGATGATGAAAAAGTTCTGGAACTAGCTAATAGGGTTGGTTGCACAACAATGTGAATGTACCACATATTATTGAATTGTATACTTTAAAACAATTAAAATGATATGTTTTATATTATATTATTTTATCACAATTTAACAAGAAATAAAACATGGTTTTCTGGTCACAGGCAACAAATCAAAACTTCAGCCTACATTTTATAGTATTTAATAACAAATATTATCATAAAATCTTAAGCAAAAAGAACTATTAATACTGTTCCTTTTTAGATGATTTGTCTTTGGGAATTTTGTAATTTTGTCTTCCTTAAATCCAAAAAATATTTTTTGAAAAAACTTTTTGGTTACAGACTCTGGTCTATGTGTTTATCCTTTTCATATACTTCACGCCCTAGATGAGTCACAAGGTATATTTAGGAAGTACACAGGTCCCAAGTCAAGATAGATAGTCATAGAACCCCATTAACAGTCAAGCATGGTAGTAATACTATCTTACAATGCACTAAAACAGTTGGGACCCTTGGTCCAATCTGTCATTAAAGGTACTTGACCACTGGAAGTAACAACACTAGTGTATTGATATTATTGTGAGGTTTTACAGCGGAGTAAAATTGTCATATTACACTCAAAGTTAAATGAAAGGCCTTGCAAATCTAAACCTTAGTGAATATCTGAACATTTCTACTATGATATAGGATTCTACTGTTTAGGACTTTGAAGAAAACAGAGTGTCATCCTATAATTCTATGCAATTGATGAGTGTGGCATCCTGAATGATACATAACAGAATAATTCAAAATCCATTTATATTTGGATTTGCATTTTGATATTTTCTTTGTTGTCATTGCACATTTGCTTTTATAATCACATTTTAGCTAAATGTAATGGTAAATGTGGTTTATCCTCTCAAATGACAGATGACAACAACAGGCAGTCTTAAATGATCTGACTGGCACACTGAGCCAGTTGGATTTAAATTTTGCTGAAAAAGCCACATAATCCTAGAACCAGGAGACCCTTAGGGATAATTTAACTTGACTTCTTTATTTGTATATAAAAGTAAAGTAAAACTTAGAAATGTGTATTTATATGCATCATATTTAGAATGAGCACATGTCTTTGTTTGGGACTGTTGCCTCAATAATAGTACTTTTCTTTCTCAAAGATCTCCCAGTTCAGAAAATAAATTAGATGTTCATCTATCTATGTCTTTTTTGGTGTTATGGATTCCATAGATAATATATTACAAACTCAGACCACCTGTCCATCAAAAAGGCATATATGTATATATTCTTATTCAACCACCACAGCCCAATGAGGTCGATCTTATCACATTCATCGGATAAAGAACTAGGTTAAGAGGCACTGTGACATGGTGTGGTAGGTTTAGGACTGAGGTCCCCTAATCTAGTGACATTTTTATCATGAGACGTTCTGAGTATAGAATTCCAGACACAGGATCTTAGTTTATATCCTGACTGACTCTTACTATGTTAACTCAGGCAAGTTGCTTGACTCATTTTGCCTCGTTTTTCCGATATGTAAAATGGAGATGATATAAGAAGTATCTACCTCATTCTGATTTGTAAGGATTAAACAAAATAATATACAAGCAGTACTTGGAAAACTACCTTAAATATTAAAATCTCTCAATAATTGTTATATATTTTTATTAAGTAACATTGTTTTTGTGTAATTATATATACATGACTAAGTGAATAGTTAATATTAATGCTTAAATTAGTTATTAGATGTTAATAAGGTTAACATTCTTAAGATTAATATTTTAAGGTTATTAATACTTGGTATACACTACGGAAGACAAGAGTTCAGAAATAATGGAGATTTAACAAAATAGAAAAGTGCTTTCATGGGCACAAGAATTCTCAAAATATTTTATCCTGTAAAAATGGAAATATGCATCAGAGATACTGAAGAATAGATTGAAGCATGTGAAACTATCAATATGTATCTAGTTAGCTTCAGAAAACTTTAGGGAAAGGCTATAGAGAAACTCTTAATAAAGTATTTTGTTTGTATGAAACATATACACCATTATCATGCCACTTTCAAAAACCATCAGTAACTTCAGTAGGCTATCAATATTCGAGTTTTGGTTATGCAATTCCATTCTTTCTTCCTGAAATTTTCCTTCATTGTGTAGGGCACATTGCAGTTAATTCTGACTCTATAGATTTATTAATTTCAAAGTACAACCCTGGAGGTGAGGGTCAGTGACTCGAGGTATTCACTAGTAGAATCTTGTCTGTAAAACCTTGTCTGGCCAGAGAAAAGTCTTCATTTAAATATCGGACCAGCTCCTTATCACAACCACCTGAAAGGAGAAGGAATAAAAGGAAGAAACATAGCTATATTATGTCCTTACATATTCATAAAGAATCTTCATTTTCTTCAAATACTAGAATGTGACTTTGAAGTTTCTTAGTTGAGAATCCTACTTGCAATAACAGAAACTAAACTTTAAATTGCTTAGCTAAAAAAAAAAGAGCCTTCATTGATGAGCCACAGTGACTCTGAAGGAACTAGAAGCTTCTTTGTTTGTTATTTCTACCACTGTTCTGCATTTGTTTCAGTCTTCCCTGAAATTTTTTCTCTCAATTTATCTAGCAGAGCAATACCAAAAAAACCCCACTGAGTCCCGTTTTATAGTATAATATTCTTTCTTCAAAATGAATTCCTAGTAAATAAAAATTCTACTCATATTTTAGTACCCACAGTAAACAAGTAGATGGAGATAATAGAAACAGTTATCAGATGACCAGGATTAAAGAAATTTTTTAAATTAGTGTTCACTACAAATTTCTTTCATGAACAATTATCCATAAGAAATCTTGACTGACTGGATTTCTAAGAATGAATTATAACCAACTATCTCTTCTTTGAAATCTTTTGTGCCTGATGGAAAATAAACTTTCTTTAATTGAACTTCATGTTTCATTTATAGTAAATCATCATCTTAGTAAAAATATTATCATATGAATTTGCAAACAGTGGTCAAAAATGAAAAATCCAAGGAATAAAGACAAAGCTTCAGATAGAGTGAACTGGACACTTGCACTAGATTGTAGTTTGTAGAGGAGTTTAAAAAGTTTCCTGAGAAGCCAGGCTCGGTGGCTCAGCCTGTAATCCCACGCCTTTGGGAGGCTGAGGTGAGTGGATTGCCTGAGCCCGCGGGTTCGAGACCCGCCTGGGCAGCGAGACCTCATCTCTACAATAAATCAAAAAAATCAGCCGGGTGTGGTAGCACATGCCTGTAATTTCGGCTACTCGGAAGGCTGAGGCGGAAGGATCAACGGAGCCCAGCAGGTCGAGGCTGCTGTGGCCGGGAGGGGCCACTGCACTCCAGTCTGGGCGACAGAGTGAGACTCCAACTCAAAAAAAAAAAAAAAGTTTCCTGAGAAAAGACTTAGCAAAAAAAAAAAAAAAGGAAATGATTATGCAATAAATGTGTGAGATCCTTAGGATTCTGCAAACTTATTATTTATTATAACTCTTTGTTCTCCAAATCCTTAAAGAAATTAAAGAAAGATTAAAAAATTAAAATAATAAGAGGATTTTGGTGTGTGGTATTCCAATTAAGGTTAAGGTTTCCGAGAATCCATATTAAACAGACTACTATATAACACCAAATTTGCATTCCTGAAACGAGCATAATTCCAGTCATAAAAGTTTCCATTTCCTCATGAGGAGGCAGAAGAATAAGCTAACAACTTCACTCCCAGTCAAAGAAATTTCCTCTAGGACAGAGAAAGGAATAACATGTTAGAGAAGGATGTAGAGAGACATCATTTCAGTCTGCCATGTTGAACATGTCTTCACAGAAAAGGTCATGATGTGCAAGCAAGTGGCTTAGAAAAGAAAGAATGTTCCTAGGAAAACCAGGCTGTAAGATTCAATCATGTAAAAGCAATACCAAGAAGTTTTGAAAAGACTTGACCTACCTGGGAAATGTCTATTCAGTTGAGGTTGGCAGAGTTCAGCATATAAATAAGATAGTAGCAGTAGATAAATCTAGAATGGAAAATTTTTCATTCATTCATTTTTCACTATCCATTTAACAAATATTTGCATAGTTGCCTTCTCTCCCGAGCACTGAATTAGGTTTTAAATGTATAATGGTGAGGAAGGCTTAGCTCACAATGGATGGACGAGCAAGAGGTGCATATAAATAGCCATTGTCCAATTGCCTAGTGTGATTATGCTTTTAGATAAGGAAACTATCAAGATCTCCAACCTTCAGAGAAAGGTACTACAAGCCCAATTTCAGGTCAGGCTCACTTCACTGGAACATTGGATCTGGGCTTTAAGGGGAAATTTTTCACAAGTTTATTGAAGCCAGAAAGGTGAAGATGAGGGCCAGTGTAGAAATCCTCTAAATATCCTCAAACATTAAAATGTAAGCAATTATTGCAAGCTAACATATTACCAATTCTCTTTTAAAGGCAGTAAAAGGAAACTTGTAAAAACAAAATAAAGAAATTTCGGCACACCTCATCAACAGGGTACCTGCATAATGAACATTTGTATATCTAACCCCGAATTGTACCCCACATATTTAAAATAACATAATTTTTTAAAAAGAAATCTCAGTGGCAAAATTTGAGCAGAAATATACAATTATGAAGTCTATTTCATATTAATAAACTTCTCAATGCCAAACAATGGTAGAAAAGACCAGTGCCAGCAAGAATACCAGTCCTTTTACACCTTCTTGCTACGCATGCCAATACTCCTCTTATTCATCTGTGTAATCTAGCCATGCCCATTGCTTTTTTGCCAAAAGTCTCTAAAAC
Organism: Cephalopachus bancanus; assembly: GCA_027257055.1. Classification (NCBI taxonomy): domain Eukaryota; kingdom Metazoa; phylum Chordata; class Mammalia; order Primates; family Tarsiidae; genus Cephalopachus; species Cephalopachus bancanus. Next base: position 879,852 of record JAPVLO010000243.1, on the reverse strand, counting down.
ACTATTTCTTTCCTCACATAATATACTCGCCAGCATATGCACATCAACAGTGAGATAAAGTACAGATTATAAAAATCACTACAAAACTTTTAATCCGGCAACATTTTTAAATATAATAAGGGTTAAAAAGATGTTTTTTCAGCTTCCGAGGTTGGATCATTGTTTATATTAAAATGTTTTCCAGTTTGATGATATTATTCAGTACAGGGTAGAAAATTGGTTACTGGTCAAGAAGATTCAAGTTCAATTACTAGTCTAATGCTTAAGCCATCACTCTTTAGGCAAATAAATAAATGAAAAGAATACCGTCTCTTTCCTCAATTATGAAAAAGCAGTTAATTTCCATTTGTCTTGACAGGTCACTAACAGGATGGAGGAAACAATCTCAAATGCTATGAGGAAATGCTCAAAGAATTAAGATGTACTGAACTTATCAACAGGAGTCTTTTCTAATTTCACATGAAAAAACCCTTGTTATGTGTTCCACTCAGAACTTTGAGTGTCACATACTAAATATATGTAATGCATGTGTTAGTTTGTTGACCTTTATGGAGAAGCTAGTAATTAGATATACTTGGACCTAAAAAGGCTAGGCAAAGGAGACGCTATAGCAGCACTCAATATTAAATGTGATTATAGAAGTAAACATTCTTAGCACATGACCTGAGAATACAGAAAGTACCAAATCAGTGCAAGTCCTCACCTTCCTCTCAACAGAACATAGCTCCACTCCAGGGATAATAAAATATAATTCACATAGACTTATACCTGTAGAGGAAGTTGGTAAGGAACTTCTTAGAACACTTTTTCTTAGAAACCTTGATGAAGGAACTAAATAAAAGCATGATAAGACATGGCACAGGTGTGTCTCTTAGTGCACATATTTCTCTTGCTGCTTTCCAGTCCCTGGCATCTGGATCTTTGGAGCTATCTCTTCATCATCTCTAAAGATGATTCAACAAATTAGAAATGCTTAGCAGAACCCTTACCTAAAATTTGATCAAGAGAACAGTTGAGCTAGCCTTAATAGAGACATTTACTTTCTAATGCAGTCATTAAAGAAAATATCAAGGAAATACCTGATTTAAAAAACTCAGAATAGTGTATGGAACTTAGTAAGTATTCAGTAAATATTATTTCTACTAGAATTAATGTTTATTACTGTTGTTATTGTTAGCACTGATGTTTTTATTACTTAGCAGGCAAAGAACTAAAGGCAGAATTTAGAGACCTTAGCAATAGAACATATATAAACCATTTACTAAATTTTATAGTTACCATTTTACAGTAATAGACTACTATTAAAAGGTTTTCCAACAGGCCTTACAACAGGCATATTTGAACTATACATGTATGTATTATATTAAGGGTTGGCAAATTTATGCTGTAAAGGGTCAGAGAGTAAATACTATGGGGCCAAGAGACAATGTCCTCAACTCTTGGAGTAACTGTTCTTGCTAAGAGATTAATATCCTCTTTTAGAGTTTTTGCATTTAAAAATGTAAACACCAGTCAACCTGTGAGCCATACAAAAACAGTGGGCTGGATCTGACATATAGGCAGTAGTTTGCCAACTCTTGTGCTAGAGAATTACTTTTGTCTCATTTTTTTATCTTAGTGAAAGCACACTACTGATACATAATCACACATACATCTATTTATATGTGTTTCAAATCTGGGCTACAGATAATTCTACATGTTACATTAATAAAAAATATGATTTGTAACATTTTGATTTCATGAATATCTACAAACACTCTTGAAAATATAGCAATGCTAGTGCCTTAAAAATTTCAGTTTGAAAATTGCCAATTCAAATAAAACAAAAATAGACTAGCTTTTCTTATTGTTTCACTCTCTACTAAAAGCTTTATCTTAAGAAAACCATAAATTTGTTATTAATCAAATAAATACCTGAAAGATAGCTAACTGATTCCTGCAGGAGGAGTCATCAAAGTTGTGTGCCTGTTCACAGTCCCGAAGTTTTAAGGATCTCTAAAAAATTTGATTTGAGGAAATATTTAATGTGAAGAGACTGGGACCAGGGCACCAGAGCAAAGCTTTTAGAACTTTATGTACCATATCCAGCATTGTTTATTTCCTATGTCTAAAGGAATCAAGAATTGTTGGACTGGGTTTCCTTTCTCTTAGTCTATTTGGGTTTATTGTTTACTCAACAAATATTTTATTCAGCAATTTTCTAGCAAAATGTAAATAAAGCATTTTTTTTGATACCTTCTCTCATGGAAGTTACATTTTAGTGAAAGGAGGGAGGGCAAGTGACAGACAAGTGGCAAAAAAGCAAATCATCCCCCAAAATCAGCATAACTTTTGATCTACAGAAAACAAAGAAGGTACAATGCTGGATTCTTACAGGAGGCAAGCCTCCTTTGAATAGAGTCATTGGCAAAGGTTTTCTCAGACTTAGCATTTTTATGGGACCTTGAGGTTTAAGGAATCAGACAGGAAAACAATTCATGGAACTTGTTCCAAAATAAGGAATAAGAAGAAAATATTCCCAAGACAGAATTTTCTATGCTCAAGAAATTGTCAGAAAACCATGTGTCCTAAGCAGAGTGAGAAAGAGAGAGAACAGCATAGGTGGGCTAAATAGACAGAGCCTTCAGCTCATGGAAAGCAACTCAGATACAATTCTAAGAAGTTTGACTGTCCTTCTAAAAGTAGTGGAAACCCATTGACAAGGATTTATATACCTTCAAGTGGTACAGCTGTGAAACATGATGAATTGACCAAAACAATGAAGAATTCACTTAAACCTAGTGTGGTTTTTTTTCTTTTAGCAGTTTTCGTTCTAGTAAATCTAATGGATGAAATAGTGTTCAGAATACCCATGGTTTCACTGTGAACTCTGCATGTGTAACAACACTCATGACTGACAATTTTGAAATCACTGCTCACATGCCTCATGTGGCTGTCATAATTTTAATAATCACCATGGTGATTTAAACACCCCTACCAAAGTGAAAAAGACATTGTCATCCTCCATGATTTCTCATGCTCTCAACACTGACAGTGTAAAGCAGGGAAAAACAATCCCCAATTTAGAATCATCACATGGCTCTTAGCCCCTTTGGGAAGCTATAGTGTTGGTCGTTGTCATGTCTCTAGACATTAACACTAATTCCTTTGAGCAACCTTTATTGCTGCAAATTATAATGACCACAAACTATTAGCATATAAGGTCAAGGGCACGCAAGAAACTAGTTTCGTACTACTTCAAATGTTTCCACTGTAAGATCATTCATTCATTCATTCATTCAACAACTATGTTCAGGTGCTGTCTTAGGTACTGAAATGTGAACCTGGACGAAACAAAACTCCTGTCCTCATGGAGCCTATATACTTGTTTGATAGGAAGTCTATTTCCACATAAAAAAACAACACCAAATTTAATGATCAACTCCTGAAAATTATTGGCAACCTCTTTTTTTCTTCAAAATAAAATTATTTTTTAAAGCAAAGGCTCTTAGCTGAAATTATAGCTGCCTGTGCCTCCAAACTGAAAAGGGGACTATAATGATTAATTTTAGGTGTCAACTTGACAGGAGTAAAGGATACCTAGCTAGCTGGCAAAGCATTATTTTTAGGTGTTTCTGTGAGGGTATATCTGGAGAAGATTTTGACCTGTGAGTTAGTGGATTCCCCTTCCCCACCCTATCCCCTCCCCTCCCTCTCCCTCCTCTCTTCTTCTTCCTCTTCTCTCTCTCTCTCTCTCTCTCTCTCTCTCTCTCTCTCTCTCTCTCTCTCTCTCTCTCTCTCTGTTGTGTGTGTGTGTGTGTGTGTGTGTGTGTGTGTGTGGAGAACTGACTAATACAAGGACCAGGGTCTGAGGTTGTATGATCTGAAGGCTAACATACCTGGAAAGGCAATAAAAACCACCTAGTCTGTATCAATATGATATTTTTACAAATTTCCAAGCTAAGATTCAGAGAAGGAAGAAAAGACCTGATTTAATTTGCATACCAGCACAGTAACTATTAAATCAAAAGTTAGCCCTCCACTGTTTTTCTACTGCTCAAAGGACACTTTCAGTGTCTCCTTATTCTGTAGACTAAAGAGAAGAAACTCAAGAGAGAGGCAATAACTCATCCAAAGGCATAACTGTTTCAAGAAACTAGAATTAGAACCCACCTTTCCTCATTCCCAGTTCAGTCCTCTTTCCATTTCACATAAAGATAATCACTTATATTGGTCTTAGTTTGCAATACGATCTTTTCAACATGACCTTTCTTAACTTATATTGAAGGAATTTCATGGGATTTATTCCTGAGAACATCAACTTTTCTTGAGATATTAAAATAGTTATAAAAGGATGGTCACAAAAACAAATGCAAACTGGAAAAAATGTTAATTAAGGTAAACAAAAGACTGAAGGGATAACAGAATAGCCAATACTAAGAAACTCATCCTACTAGTTGCTAATATTGTCAAAATACTTTTCTTTTTTTGAGCCAGAGTTTTACTCTGTCACCCAAGCAGGAGTGCAGTGGCTTGATCAAGCCTCTCTGTAGCCCCAACCTACTGAGCTCAAACAATCCTCCCACCTCAGTCTCCTAAGCAGCATGGACTATAGGCTCACAGCGCCACACACAGCTAATTTTTGTTTTTGTTTTTGTAGAGATGAGCCCCAGACTTATCTCAAACTTTTGGACTCAAGGAATCCTCTCACCTCCACATCCTAGAGTGCTGGGATTACAGGTGTGAGTTGCTGCACCTGGCCCAATATGCTTTAAATAATAATAAATGTTTTAAATAATGAGGGCTGCCTTCTACCTAGGAATAATAATACTCAAAATAATAGTAATGAATGTTTTCTACACGTTAGGCACAGTACTAACACCTGTACATATATCATTTCATTTGACGGAATTTTAAAAGAAAGTTGCTATTTCTCACTCATCAAAAGAATAGATATTTTCCCAGAAATAAAGGTCACATGCACATTGATTCCTATGCACTCAAAAACAGAAAATTAGGTACATTTTCAGAGACAGGCTATGTAACTTGAGATACTTAATTCATGTCCACAGACTATACTCTTATTCCCAATCAGCCTAAGCTTTGTTTCCTTAGCACCGAAACAGAACTTATAAAGTTGAATACACATACTACTTGCTTCTCAACTTACCATGGGGCTGTGTCCCAATAAACCAATCATAAGTTAAAAATATAAGTTGAAGATGCATTTAATACCCTGATAAACCCATTGTAGATGAAACTGTCATAAGTCAGTGACTATAAGTGGGAAAAGGCAGGAAGAAAGAGTGGGAGGCTTAACATTGTTGGCCATATTTAATATTTCAGGCTTTGTCTGGAAACATACATGGGTATAGTCAGTACTGACAAAGCAGTGTCAGTTGGCAGGAGAAAGGCAATGTACTGCCACATACTTCCTCCATATAATCCAAACTCTAGACTCACCAGCTCCTTAAAACTTGGCCTGATTAGGAAGAAAGCAATAGTTATTCCTACAGAGTTTCTTAGAGAACTTACACCTAGTGTACTGTGAATCTTTAAGAATGGGTTATGCTATCCAGTCTTCAAAACTTATTAGAAACAGACTCCTTTTGAAGTGGGGAGTTCTATAGACCATTAAGGGGCATATGAATATAATGAATTCAACAAACCTTCAATCATGATGTCCCAAGAAATGTGCTATGTGACAGAATTGATTAATCAATTATTAGACGAATCAATGATAAGGACTGAAGCAGAAAAAGTTCAATAACACTTTTGGCATCCAGTGGGTTAGAACTGAATTCTTCTACCCCAAGTACTGGTACTCAGAGAGTAACTACTAACTGCTTTTTTTCTTCACTTCTTACCTGCCTATAAGGAGACTTCATTTTCTTTTCAGAAGGAAGTATCGCTGAAGGGAAATCTTACTTCCGAGGCAAGCTGAGTCCTCCTGAATTGTAATACAAAGATTGCAATTATCTAAGGAGGGAAATTTGTTTTTGTTTTTTTTTTGTTATAAGATGTGGGGTACAATTCAGGATTAGGTATACAAATGATCATTACACAGATAAAGTTTGGGCCTCACTTTGGTCCCCACTTCACTAGTTCGAGATCAGATACCCTTATTGATCACGTATGCCACCCCACCCAGTCCCCGGCAGTTTCCCACTACTGCCAATTCCTTTCTTACAGTATTACAATATTGTATTGTATTGTTCAGGCTTCACTTATGAGTGAGAACTTGTGGTACCCAGTTATTTGTTTCTGTAAAACTTGACCTTCCATACTACCCAGAAATCCCCCTTCTGGGAATATACCTGGAGGAATTCAAATCATTCTACAAAAAAGAAATCTGTGCATGTATGTTTATTGCGACACTATTCACAATAGTAAAAACATAGAACCAGCCGTGCTGCCCTTTGAAAGTACATTGGATAAAAAATGTGGTACGTATACAAGATGGAATATTATGCAGCCATAAAGAAGGACAAAATTATGAACTTTGCAGCAACTTCTATGGATTTAGAAGGGAAGCTTTTGATTTTTCTGGTTGCAGGTTTCAAAGAGCTTGATTCACTATGGCAACATTGCCACACTCAAGAGAAATGTATGAACTCTATGTATAAAGAGAAACATTCTAATTACTCTTACCATCTCCATGAATCATGGGTTCTGTGGCTTTGGGTGTTTAAATATCCACCCTTGCTGATCTAAGTGTCATCTGCAGAACCGCAGCGTCAGAATCACTTGGGAACTTGTTAGAATGCAGAATTTCAGCTCCCCCACCAAACCCACTAAATCACAATCTGCCTGTTCACAAGATCCCCATGTGATTTTGATGTACATGGGATCATGAGAAGCACAACTTCATGTGTGCTTTCCTGGAGCATCTGAGTAGAGTCTTCCTCACAGAGGTGCATTTCACTCTTCACAGCTGCATGATCTTTGGCAAGAGAGAGTGGCCAGGATTTGGACCAGAGTTTGCCCAACTTCCAAAACTCCATGTTTCTCATTGCCACTCACTAGTCTGATGCATCTCAACTCTTGAACCTTTGTTGTCTCACGTCTGAAGTGAGGATAATCATACCTAACTCCTGGAATTCATGATAAAATTCATGAGGTGTTATTCCCTAGACCAGTAATTGCTTAGTAAATGGTGGCTGTTGATGACAATAAAAATAAAGATGACAACAAAGAAAAATTATAATAATTATTGAAATAATGATGATAATTAGTAGTAGTAAAATAGCTACATGCCTTAGAGGTGATTAGAAGACAGCTGTCATAGGAAGTGAATCTAGGACAAGTGTTAAAGATAAAGGTAAGGAAAAAGAAGAATAACAAATGGAAGGGGCTGGGTATGGTGTCTCACACCTGTAATCCCAGCACTTTGAGAAGTTGAGGTGGGATGATTCCTGGAGGCCAAGATTTTGAGACTAGCCTGGACAACATAGAAAGCTCTCATCTCTGAAAAAAACATTAGCAAGGTGTGGTAGTCCATGTCTGTAGTTCTAGCTGTTCAGGAGGCTGAGAGGAGGATAGCCGGATCCCAAGAGTTCAAGACTGCTGTGAGCTATGATTGTACAACTGCACTCCAGCCTGAGTAACAGAGCAAGACCCTGCCTCTAAAAGAAAAAAAAAAAAAAACTAAAAAGGAAAGGACAGCATGTCCCTACCATTACCATTCTAATCAGAGACTTCCCCTACAAAATCTCCTGTCCTTTCACTTGTGTGACTTAGAAGAAAACGTTATAAACAAATATAGCCAGGCAAGTGACTCCTGGGAACAGGAAGTAAAGCAAACTGTGACCAAGAGACTGGTCAATTTGGATTGAAGTAGAGATTTCAAGATGTTGCCAACAGAGAATTTGCTGTCCTTACCTCAGCCTGATGCAAGCAGGGCTAATCCAGACATTGTCAAGGGGTACATATGACAGCAAGGTGTATTAATCACAATTCTTGTACCAAGTGATGGAAATCCAGAGCAAAACAGACTTAGCAAAGGGAGCTTTTATTAAAAGGATATTGACCAGTGACATGGTTTTTTTAGGGCTTAACAGCCCCCTTTTAAGCAACCTCATTAGTTTGCCTGGGACTCTTCCCAGTTTTAGCACCAAAAGTCCCAGAACCCCAAAATTCCCTCAGTCCTAGGCAAACTGAAGTATTTGGTCACCCTAGATCAGCTTTGTAAACTGCTCTATTTAGTGAATGAAAAACTCTTAATTCTGCCGGGCTCGGTGGCTCAGCCTGTAATCCCGCGCCTTTGGGAGGCTGAGGTGAGTGGATTGCCTGAGCCCGCGGGTTCGAGACCCGCCTGGGCAGCGAGACCTCATCTCTACAGTAAGTCAAAAAAATCAGCCGGGCGTGGTAGCACATGCCTGTAATTCTGGCTACTCGGAAGGCTGAGGTGGAAGGATCGCTGGAGCCCAGCAGGTAGAGGCTGCGGTGGCTGGGAGCGGCCACTGCACTCCAGTCTGGGCAACAGAGTGAGACTCCAACTAAACAAACAAACAAACAAACAAAAACCTCTTAATTCTTTTAAATTATTTTTCTTTATAAAATTACTTCAAATTCTATCAATGATGATGATGATGATGATGTTGATGAAGAATAGATAGGTACAAACATACATATATAGATACACAAATAGATCTTTCTGTTTTCCTCTCTTTAAGATTATTTTCTTAAAGGTAGACAGGAAATGGTGGCTCATGCCTGTAATGCCAGCACTTTGGGATCACTTATTCCAAGGACTTTGAGACCAACCTAAGAAACACGGTAAGATCTCATCTCTACAAAAACATTTTTTCAAAAATTAGCCAAGCATGGTGGCCCACGCCTTTAATCCCAACTACTCTGGAGACTGAGGCAGAAGGATCACTTAAGCCCTGGAGTTCAGGGCTGCAGTGAACCGTGATCATATCACTGAGCTCCAGCCTGGGAAACAGAATGAGACCTTGACTCAAACAAAAGAAGAAGAAGAAGAAGGAGAAGAAGAAGAAAAGATCATTTCCTTAAAGACAAGTCTGGCCATGAATCGAGAGACAAAAACAATGAGTTAGTTGAGGGAAAACAATAATATCAGATAAGTGCATGTATGCCATGTTTTTAATAGTTTCCTGTTAGCTGCAACCCTTACAGCTTTTAGGGACAAACACCAGAACCAACCTGAAAACCTTCTAGCATGTGCAGAACAAAAATGTCAGGCTAGAACAAATAAGCAATTCTGGTCTGGGAATGCAGTCTGGGATTTGCCCTTTCAAAGGGCAGCAATCTAACAGCTTGTTAGCCTTTTTAAAGGCCAGAAACCAGGAAAATAGACCACTGAGTGTGGGTCACTCCAACAGAAAACAAGCCACGTTCCTATGGCTATTTGCAATGCAATAAGAAGTTCCAGTCTAGGAGTAAACCCAGTCACTCTTGGTCAGAGGCACTAGAAAGGAATTTCAAAATACTGTAACTCTACAATTGCTTGACCTGGGAGCAACTTTTCAGGATCACAGTCTAAAGAAATAAGCCAAGTTACCAAGAAAATAGATTTATGTACACAAATGTACAATTTGGAAGTATACAGAAATCTAAAACAAATTAAATTTTTAGCCACAACAGAATAATTATGTAAATAATAGCATGCCCATATAATAGCTAACACAAAGTAATAATAACTAAGCAAGATAGTATACTCTGTGCCTTAAATGGCCTATCTCATTTAATCCTTACAATAACTCCTTTAGATAGACACTGTTTTCCAGCCCATTGTATTCATTAGGAAATAGAGGCTTAAAGAGATTAAAGTTAATTGCCCAAAGTCACACAGCTCATAATTTGCCAAAGGAGAATGCATATGAAGGTCTTATGGATTCCAGAAGCAGAATGTATCTGCTCTATAATACTTTTTTTAAAAAAAATTTAAATATAAATATGTAGTAAACTGAATATTTGTCATCCTTTTCAATAAGAATAACATCCATTGTAGTCAAAATTCTGCCTATATGTTAGTAGAATGTATTTGGAACCTGCAGACAATTATTTCTTTCATTAAACACAGTATTTGAGTAGCAACAATGACTAAAAGCTATATATCCTAATAGCAAAATGTAGCTGAATTAATCTAAAATAGCTGTCTGTAATGATTAATTTCTAAACCTTATTTTTACAGTTTCTACTTCCTCTGACCTGCATTGAATTGTGCCTCTAGATTTTATTTTACTTTCCATTTATCCTCTGTTTAGAAGATATATTATCTTTGAATAAGAAGGCAAATGTTATTTGAGCAAAAGCTAGGGACACATTTTGTGCCCTTAATACAAATAATTTTAAGCAGTTTGACAGATAGAGTGCTATTACATCATTTCAGATACTAATGGGCATAATAATTCTTCAACTTGCTCATGAAAGAGAGCTCTAAAAGGAGACAACTGAGTAAAAAGAAAATGTCAAGTTATTGATAGCTTCTGTTGCAATTTTATGACCCATAGATGGAAGGTGGCCCTTTGTGGAGCCATATGACTAGCCTGACCTTGTCTGAAGGGGTATTTGTTGCTTTTTTGCCAACCAGCATCTTCTTCCACTTCCTCAGGTTACCCTACCTAGATTTGACTTGAGAATTTAATGCACAGAATCTGACTTATCCTCAAGCCCAGGGTAGTCTTATGATAAAAAGTCAACATAATTAGAGCCTCACATCTTCTTGCCACAGATAATTTAGGATAGACACTTGCCACATGGCAGGCTACTCAGAGACAACAAGATCTCAATACCAAGGCCTTTGCTAGAACATTAAGAAAGAAAAGATACTCCTTCTCAGAACTTGCTAAGTTTAAGAAATGTGAGTTTAGAGGTACTGCAATGCCTTGCCTCAAGGAATTTACTCTCTATATATTTTCCTCCATGGCATATTTCTAATAAGAGAAACCTTGGTCACAATAGAAGGAATATCTTATTAATTTAATAATCCAATTCAGTAACTATGAGAATTAAAATAAGGTTATACTCTGGAGAAAAAAAATGACCCTTTAACCAATACAAATTATTGTTATCAATTTATCAGTAAATAATCAAACTAAACAGAGATTTTCTTCTTCATTATTGCCTGTCATGTAAACACCCTAGTGAATTAACAAAGCAAGCATCAAAATTCATTTTTATCTTTCTCCCTAGCATCCACACTAGATTGTATTTATAGATCTGAAAACTCATTTTGCATAGAAGTTGTCAAGTGTTTGCAGTGAACTGCAAACCTAACTCAAAAGTGTTTAAAAAGAAAAAGCACAACTGGGGAGGTAAGAGGACGTTAGAGGTCATTTAGCCCTTTGGGAAATTTTCTCAAGTTTCACGGATAGTGGATGTAAAGAAAATCTGCTTTTCTATATCGCCAACCCAGTGTTCTTTCAACAGCATTACAAAATATTTTATTCTGTCGCTGGGGCAATAATCTTTAAATACAAAGATACCGCCTGCATACAAAACATACATTATGAGTGCATTTTAATTTTCTGTAAAGCACACAATTCTCTCATGTATCTAGATGCCTCCTTGAATTAGAACACGTTCCTTACAACATACATGTGCTTACAACATACATCCTTCTCTGAGAACTATGACTTGTGCTTTGGATCTCAGCCCAAATTCTGCTTTTTTTCTCTGACTCCTGCTACATACAGCGTGTTCATCTGCTATATTATTTATGTTCTTATATAACAGCTATTTACGGATGGGTATGTTTTCCTGTTAGAACGTGAGATATGTATTTGTTTTAGAGATTTCCCTCTCTGGTTAGGCACCCCATAAGCACTATTTTTGTTTGTTAGCTGTTAATAATTATATTATGAGGATTGCTATATGCTAGGAGCTATTCTAAATAAGTACAGTCATCGCATTTAATTTTATTATCAAAATGCTCATTTTATAGACAAGAAAACGAAAGCACATTTTGTAGAGATAATAAGAGACAGAACTAGAATTTAAACCCAAAAGATCTGATTCTACTGTCCATGATTTTGCCACTATGATATAATGTCTGAAAGCATATTTTTGAGTGTATCACATGACAATCAATTTAAAATTATGAAATTTAATATATATAGTGCAGATTATAAATCCAACGCAAATAGAATCTGACTTATGTATCTTCTGAGTATGATATTGTAAATCTCTTGTAAATCCTCTGAGTATAATATTGAATGATATTTAGTTAGCATGGGCTGATACACACAAAATGGACAATCATTGTTAGATGAATGGATACATGGATAAATAAGTTAAATTAGCAAAAGCTGTATAAATTTTAAAGGAATGGTTAAAAGTCATTTGAAATCATGCCTGGAAACGTATTATGTTACCAAAATTTCAAATGTATTTGTGTTTGTAGTGGTTGTACATTATTTGTGTAAGAAAATGAAGCTGCAAAGTATGGGAAGGTTACAAAATAAGTCCTGAGGCTAATTTTTGCCTCATGAAGATTAGAAAGTTTCTTATTTCCTTGCACTTTAAATCTCATCTTCTTCATAAAAATATCTCATTGGTCTAGCATAAATTCATGCTGAAATGTTACATTAAAAATATGTCAACACAATATTAAGTGTTCATGTCATTTCTTCTAGATATCATTCAATGAGTTTTTTCTAGATATAATTATCTGATAAAATGAAGCCGATTAAAAATAAATTAAAAGTAAACATGCCTAGATTATTTTTTATTCTGATCTTGATTTGGAAGTAGAAAAATGAATGCCTCATTCAATTCAAGCTGATGGTGGCCCTACTAGTGAAACTTTGACAATTTACATGTCGCAATTGTGAGTTCTTGGTTCATTGACTTGCAGACATGGGGACCAACAACAGCTATTTGGATCAGAAAACATTTGTACTTGAGACATTGAGACTTTTGTGGTTTCGACCAAGTAACTGATATCCATATGTCTGCAACCTTCTGGATAGAGATATTTTTCAGAAATTTCAAGTATTGATAAGAAGTTGCTATCTATGTTTGAAGTCAAAGCAAGAAATTAAAAGCTTTATATATAGTCTGATCCTAGGTTCACACATCCTAAAATGTAAATATCTTTGACAGGTCACTGTAGTTAGAAACCTACTGTTTTATAGCAAGTTTCACTTATCTGTGAAAATCAGACACTTAGTTTGACCCAAAGAAATTCGTTACCAGAAGTGTGCAAATGTGTCAAATTATAGCAAATCAACTTGAATCCATACACCTCAGATCCTTTTCCCCAGAAATTATTTTATTTTCCCAACATACCTATTTTCACTGGTTCACTGACTTAAATGTAACATTATTTTGGTGGTGGTTGTTATTGTTGCTGACACTTCATTCCAAATGATGTATCTCAACATTACAATTTTAAAAGACAGTGGAAGTTATTAGTCAGATATCACAGATTTTAGAATCATAAGGAAGTTTAACAGTTCTAATGTCCAGTCTCTGTGCTTTTATTTGGTTTTGCAAAGTCTAAATAATAACACCTTAAAAACAAGAGTAAGCATGTTCTTTAGAAGTGAAAGTTCAATCTCAAGCACACATAGCCCTCTCCTTTCTTCTATGAAATCTTAGAGTTAAATTATTATTCAGCATTAAGATGTACTGAATGAGTGTCCTCTCCCCAAAGCAATTGGAATGACAAATACCCTCCTCTCTACTGACCACTGACGACCTCGTAGCCTTGAGTTGAAGCAGTTCTTGTGTCCTAATTACTGCCAAGAGGAGGTCAATATCCACTCTGCTAAGAGTCATAATGTGGTTTCTGGCAGACATTCTTCACAGTCCAAGCAGGCATTCTCAGTCATCTCACCCAGTCAATGAGTCAGTTTAGTGATAGGAGGATCCAGCCTATTATGCTTGGAGGAAAAGGAAAGTGTTCATGCACTAGTGATAGAAGCCAGACTCACACAGTGGCTGTGCCTGCAAATGGTTAACAACTGGCTCTCCAGGAGGTTGTGGAGGATGGGAGAGGAAGGGAATATTTCATGAGGTTTGTCAATTTCTGTGCTGTACAAACTCCCACCATGGCCTATTTCAAGTTGTCACCATGATGCTCATTGTTCACAGAACAATTGGCTCTTGTGAACCAGAGTGAGCTGACTCCAGCACACCCCCGAATATATACCAAATAATTCCACAAATGAATGAAAAATGACCAATGTGGTAAGGTGTTACAAAGAAAACAATGTTAATTCAAAGAATTGCATAACAGGAATATTTTTCCTTGGTAGGAAAATCAGTAGAGGAGTAGCAGATGTTGTTGTCTCACCCCACACACGCATGCACACACACACATTCACACACACATACCATATCCCAGGGGCAATCACCATTTCGTTATATGCTAATCACATTCTACTGCAAACACCTGAGACTTTCCATCTGAGGGCTTTCTCTCAGCCTACGAGTGGAGAAGACAAGAAGTGCCAGAAAATTAGTTTCCTTGGGAGCAGCCCTCAGACAATGACAAATGGCAGTAGGAGGATAAATATTCCAGTTTCATTGTCCTCATGTGGGACAACTCTGAAATATGTTTTACACCATCTGTCAGAGGGCCTCAGCAGGCTTGAGCCCCGTGTGCCCACAGAAGTAAGTAATCTGCTCATTAATTCTCCCTGTATATAGGATTCGTTCCCTTCTTGGTATGCTCTGTAGCCCCCTCCAACAAGTTTTTCATAGAATCACATCCTAAGTAAACCACATGCATTCCAAATCCTTGTGTCTGAATCTCCTCTATGGACAGCAAGCCAAAAACATTAATCTTTTCTAGAGAAGCAGAGATAAATCTGAAGATTTACCTTCAAACAGCAGAATAAGGAAGAAAGCATGTTCCAGGCAGAGGGAACAGTAAGAAAGGTATATACACACATATACCACTAAACATGTAACACGTGTTCCTAAGTGTCACCATGCTTTGCAAAATCGCACAATAGGGTTAAGGAAGGACAAAATGTTCAAAACTGTTATAAATGGCATCAAAACTGATAGGAACCCAGTAAAAATGATAGCATAGTTTTACCCGTGCTAAATGACGATGAATACATAAACCATTTGTGGAGGTGGCTGTAAGAATGATTGTAGTTCACATGCTTATCATTTTGGTGGTGAAAATAGTTAAAATTTACTCTTTGCAACTTTTAAGAATACAACACATTTTTATTAACTATAGCCACCATGTTGCAAAATAGATTTCTTGAACTTATTCCTCCTAGCTAAATAAAATTTTTCATACTTTCACCATTTCCCCCAAACTACTGTCCCCCCAGCCCCTAGTAACTACAGTGCATACATAGTTCAAAAAGTATGTGTACATGACAACTATATATACAAAGAGGGACCTAAAAACTACTAGAATTATTTTTTGGAGGGAAGGTCCTTTGTAGTACAGGTGTCCCCCACTAGGTAAGTGTTCTCAGAACTCATCAGCATCGGTATACCAGCTAGCACTGTTGTGAGAGGCTGAGTTCGACTTCAGTGATTTTTTTTTTTTTTTAGATTCTTTCAGCGCCTTTGCCCATTTCATGATGGGCGATTTATGAGCACACTTGCTCATACTACACTGAGTGCTCAGCAGCTTTTAACCAAAAACTGTCTGACCACTGTGCTCCGCTCTTCCCATTCACCTTATCTTGTTCTGAGTGACTTTTTGCTTGTTTGTTTCCCTGAATGAAAAAAGTCCTCAAAGGGAAATATTTTGCCAATGTGGAAGAGGTGAAACAAAAAACGGCAGAATCATTAAAAGGCATCAAAATTGACAAGCTCGAAAACGATTCTGAGCAATGAAAAAAGAGTCTTGATAGCTATGTTGCAACAAACGGAGAGAACTTTGAAAGTAACTGAAGTTTAAACGTGTAAGACTAAACACCCAATTTTTTACAAATAAATTCTGGATTTGGAATATATGTATACAACACACATATTGTATTTCTCACTTTAAAATAAGTGCATAAGATGAAAATGTTTTTTAAAAAGAAATAAAAATAGATTGTAATTTGTGAGTTATGAGAAGCAGTGGAAGGAGATTATCCAAATTTGAAATCTTTTTCAGACTTAAATCCTAGGGTATCATTTTTTTCTTTACCTTTGCAACATTTGTCCTTTGGAAAATGCACTTTTAATAGGTATCCATTTTGTCAAAATTGAAAATTCAACCCAGCGAATACCTTCTTTAATTAAATTCTGGTATCAGCATTAGAAATTCCTTTTGTGGCTTTCCCATCTGCACTCACAGCTTTACCCAATAGTGGAAAGCTTTGGAAATTGTAGCAATGTTTGAAACTTTCAAACCAGCCACTACTAACACTAAAAAGAGTCACTTTTGCTAGATTAGATGATTTCATTTAAGTCTTCATATACAGATAATACTTTCTCTTTGATTGTGAGAAAGGCTGTTTCTGAATTTTCCCCTCTCTTTGGTCTTCAATCCATATGCTTAACAATCTTTCCACTTCTTTTATCTCTTTAGGCCATGTTCTTATTGACTTCACAGTACTGGAAGTCACCGGCTTTTCTTTCATTTTCATAGCATTGTCTCTGATGGTCCACAATGTGGATTCCTTTAAGCCTGTTGCTCAGGAGATATCATATGTTCTTTCATATCTTTCAATATGTAAAGCTTTCCTTTTGCATATATTGCTGGTGATTCGGACCCATGACACTTAAACATGGTTGGAGTGTTAAATGAGAGTTTTGTTTAATTTGTTTGCTTTTTTTTGGTATAGAAAAGTTCATAAATGCAAAATAAGAGCAGAACACAACATTATAAGATAACATAAACAGCAAACCAAGGCAGCTAGTCTACTGTTTCAGGGGTGCTGTAGTTTGAATGTGTCCCCCAAATATCATGCATTGGAAACTTAATCCCCAATGCAACAGTGGTGGAAGGTGGGCCTAATAACAAGTGATGAAGTTTGTAATTAAGAATGGATTAATGTCATTGTTAAGACAGTGGGTTACTTATGGCAAGAGTGGACTCGTTATAAAAGAAAGTTTGGTTCCCTCTTGCTCTCTAGCACGTTCTCTTACTCTTCTGCCTTCTGACATAAGGTGGCATAGCAAAAAGACCCTCACCAGATGCAGGCCCCTTAATATTTGGAGACCTCCCAGCCTCCAAAACTGTAAGAAATAAATTTTTGTTCATTATAAATTATCCTGTCTCAGGTGTTCTGCTATAGCAGCACAAAATGGAATAAGACAAGGGGGTGTGTATGCATGCGTGCACACATGCACACATTTTCTTGTATTCCATCATGACTCAGGTCCAAGCTTAGTGTATTTTTCTGAATTTAACTAATGTTTCTCAGAGATAAAATTGAACATAGGTAAATGCAAAATTCACGTCATGCTCAAATTGTTCCCAAGACGTCAATGATGTTGGAACAAATTCACATTTTCAAAATAGACATTCTAGCAGAACTGGCATGTGTGTACATGTAATATAAAATACAGTGCTGATTACAGATTAAAATGCTAACTACAGACCTGAGTCAATAAGATTTTAAAATAAAAACTATATGCCTCCTAATTTCTCTGCTAAAATTTTACCTCTTTCAATATATTTATGTTGGAGAAATGCTTCTTGCTTTAAATGAGTTCAGAGAAAGGGATACGCCTTTCATCTCTAACATTTTGGAATTATAAAGAGAGATTACAGATATACACTAGAGGAAATCAGAATATTTGTTGTTGTTGTTGTTGTTGTTGTTTTGGTTTTGGTTTTGGTTTTGGGTTTTTGGGGGGTTTTTTTGAGTTGGAGTCTCACTCTGTCACCCAGACTGGAGTGCAGTGGCTGCTCCCGACCACGGCAGCCTCGAGTTGCTGGGCTCCGACGATCCTTCCGCCTCAGCCTTCCCAGTAGCTGGAACTACAGGCGTGCGCTACCACACCCAGCTAAGTTTTTGATTTATTGTAGAGATGAAGTCTCATCAAGTTGCCCAGGCAAATCTCAAACCTGCGGGCTCAGGCAATCCGCTCACCTCGGCCTCCCAAAGCGCTGGGATTACAGGCTGAGCCACCGAGCCCAGCCGGAAATCAGAATATTAATGTCTCTAGTAAAGTTGAACACCATTGAACCTATGACAACATGAGAACTGAATATCATCTTAGGGAAAGTTCCCTGAAAACAGAACATGGGGTAAGGGTTTATGTTCATTATTAATTTATAAATTAGTGATTTACTAAGGGACTTTTCTCAAGGAGGGACATGTAAGGAAGGAAAGGATGAAAGATGAGGATGGAGAAGAAACTAAACAAAGATGTGACTTGAAGTGAAGTCTAACTTCAATCTTAGCTAGGAGTTCTGGAGTTAAACTGCACTATAGAGGTTTTCTCGCCTTGATGCAAGGGACCTAAAGTTTTGAATATCCGCTATAATCAACCATTGGTCAAGGGAGCAGGGAGGCATAACTTCAGGAAAGGCTCTTCAATTATCCAAGAGCATTTATCTGAGAAAGTTGTGTGAGTCCTTCACAGCAGCACCTGCAGCAGGTGGTGGATAGTGCATCAAATATGTAAAAGGAACTCAAAAATATCTGAACAGTGCACTGACAGTGTCTGCTACAGAGGCACTGTTTTTTAGGCCATGTGTCAGAATCCAATATGTTATTTTATTCAGACTCCCCAATGACTTTTCATGATAGACATTATTGTCACCATTTTACACATAAATTTGAGGTTCTTAGTGCTTAAGCAATGTGCTCACTGTCATACATTAGTGTGAGAGTCTATTACACAATTCTCTTAACCCATAGCTCATTTCCTTTCTCCACAGTAATGTCATATTATATGTTTGTTTTGTTTTGAGTTTTTCTCTTTTGGCTAGATTGGTTTGGTTTTAACCATAGAAATCTTTCTTTAAATGAAAGCTTACACCAAAACCCACTTTGTGAAGCACAAAATGGAAGTAACTTCTCTCAGCTCTCTATCTTGTCCTGTAGATGGGGGCACAAATGAGGTACTATAACAAAACCACACTATATTAGTCCCCGATGTGAAACAATTCTTCCTGGGTCTCTGTGTTTCACCCATTTTATGAGCAAAGGTGCTAAAAACTTTTATTCTGGGCAATCTCTTCGAAGATATTTGCATAACAAACAGTCTGGGAAAATAAAGATAAGGTCTCCTTTTGAGACAATGGGTGAATTTGATCCCTGAGCAAAAAGCCTCTGGGACAAAATTTGGGCAGATTTGCTAGCATACTACCACCACCCCTTATAAGACTGGGTATTTTTCTAAGTTCATACTCTTCAGTTGTAAAACAGACCCACTGCATGTGTAACATCCACCCAGGCCCACCTCTGCCTCATTCTATGGTTTTTCGAGGACAAGAACAGCCACTGTGAACATGATGCCTGCTATGCCATGAGTAATATAGTCCTTTGCCTATGACCCAAGAGTCTGTGTCATCTGCTCAGCATCTCTGAAACTGTAGCAAACTGACTTGTTAGCTTACGTAGAGGGTACAATCTCAGATCTTTCACAGTCCCTGGCATACCCACCTTCTGTTCATGTAAGGCATACTGAAATAAAACTCATCAATCAGCACAGCCTAATGGTGCACTTTCTGGATTTCACCACATAATTCAGTTAGGAAGTAGTGGTCATTTTCCTCTAGGATATTACAAACCAAACTGGCAGCTGAGAAAAACCTGAGGAAAAATCTAAGCCTTTGACAGTCAGAATCATATTCAGGCATGCCAACAGCTTACTGATGTGCCATGGATGTTTTCAAATGAAACAGTTTGGAACAAAGCTGGCAGGCAGAATGGCCCTCTCAAAAGCTGTGAAGGGCATTTGGCCATTTAGGCTACTTATTGAAAGCAGTACGAGTTTGGGCTTAACTTGATTGCCTGGTGTTTCTTCTCTGTGTGGGCTCCTTTTATAAAATCACTGCACAGTGTGATTTTGAGAATTAGAAGAAACACAGATACTATAGGGTCTGTTACAATATCAAGACCAAGACGTCTACAGTAGAAACTAAAATACTCTCTAAAGTTAGAAAAAGTTTCAGCGAATGCAAAATATGTGGAACATGTATTATACTATATTAATATTCGTTATATTCAATATTTAAAGCATTGTATTAATTGGATTCATGTCCAATATTAGTATATATACTTATAGCTCTACACAAATACTGCCATTGCTTAATACTGAGGAATTTAAGAAGTCAGGAACATGATTGTCTTCCTTTTCAGTTTGTGAAGCATGTTGGAAATGAAAAGAATTTTCATTACAGTTTATATAAATAAGAAAAACTTACAATATGCCTATTTCTGTGTTCAGCCTTTTACCTACATTCTCTATTTAGTTGTAAACACAACCATTGAGAAAGTTACTGTTGTCTCAAACAGTCTACAAATAAAGAAACTGCATCTGAGAGATATCAACTACATAATCTAGCCATAGTCACAAAGTTAATAAACAGCGTAGTTGGAATTCAAACTTCATTCTCTTCAATTCCAGAATTTAAGATTTTAAGCACTTCCTCACAGCGCTTGGCACAAATAGTACATGGTCAATCAACTGTAACTAAGATAATCAGTGATATTAATGCTAATAATACAAGCATGGACACATCTGTGGGCTAAAACTTGTGAAGGTTATTCATCTCTATAGCAGATGTCCCATCTTTAAAAGATAGGAGTAAATTTTATCATCTTTAAAGTTCCTTTCTAGTTCAACCTTCTGCGAATCTGTGTCTACATTTCTCTTCTACATCGACTGAGTCTTACAGGTCTTCAGTTCGTTAGATCCCCTGTGCTTATTCCCTCCTTCTGCGGATGGTAGTTCACCCAAGCCCTCTTTGCTTCTGGGCAGGTCTCTGCTTTCATATACTTCATCTACTCTAGCCCCAAGTGATGAAAATCAAGCGTCCTTTTATATTTTTCCAGAGGGGCTTTCTTTTTTATATACTTTGAAAAGAGAACTTTTGGAAAGACTTTGGTAGATATTGTGGAGTATTTTCGAGCAGATGAGGCATTGTCTTCAAGGAAAGGGTTGGCTTTGTTTATTTGGAGACCACTCTGACCCTGATCACAAGGGGTTACTGCTAAGTACACTATAGATGTTATTCCTAACACATGGAGAGCCAGCATGATGACCCAGAAACATGAGGGAGCCCCAGGGGAGTGGCTGTGAACAACTTTCTCTTTTGTGATTTTCATTTTTCATTATGTTTGACATTTTTGAAGCTGAGCTTTTTAAGAAATACCAGCTTTAAAAGAACAGACTGGGAATATATTTCAAGGAAATGTAGAGCAGTCACAAAAGAAAACAAGCATGATAGAAAATGTGCCCATTTGAGATAGGAAATGGTGCATACATAGTATCTTTTATTTTCTCGGTTAGCCACATGAAGTGTCAGTGCATTGTTCTTAGAACTTTCAGAAATAAACAAATAATCAAATCACATTTGCCTTTTGTTTGTTTTGAAACATCTGTGATGTTAGCTGTCAGCTTAGTGTTTGATGTTTCCAACTGCAGAATACA
Source organism: Cephalopachus bancanus (assembly GCA_027257055.1). NCBI lineage: Eukaryota > Metazoa > Chordata > Mammalia > Primates > Tarsiidae > Cephalopachus > Cephalopachus bancanus. Next base: position 858,387 of record JAPVLO010000243.1, on the reverse strand, counting down.
TCTGTGCACAGTAGAGAAATTTCAAAGTACCTCTCACTTTAAGTATTGAGATGGAATCTATGCTCTCTGTGTTACTAAAGCTGAAATATATTGCTCTGGCAATTGTGGTATTATTTCCATTCCTTCCTGAATATGGTTGCTTTACAACTTGGCAAAGAGGAAGATTGTTATCTACCTTTAAAAAAAACCTATTCCAATCACAACAGTTTATTTTTATTGGGAGACTTTTAGAAATAATCAAAGGCTAAAACTACCTATCTAAGGCATAGAAAATATGGAGGTGACTACATTCACTCTGTTGTAAATTGATTTAACGACCATTTATTATGACACTAATTGCTACCAGATCCCTGGTACTGTGGTAGGAGATAGAAGAATAAGGAGAGAAGTTGTAATCTCTGTATTTAAGGCAAAGCTTCCCAACTGGTTTGCAGCAAGTGGGTTGCAGATGTGCCATGAGATATTGATCACCCAGCCTTCACAGAGGCAGAAATTACCAGAGATTGTGAGGCTTCCTGGTGGGTCACCTTTGTTTTTACATATATATAAGTAGGCTTCTTTAGGGCTCCTGGGAAGCTGGCCTTAACTGAGTGGTGTCTGACTGTTCTCTCCAGCCCACTAAGCTGGCAGATCCAGTGAGCATCACCTGGCATGACCCACCATGGCATGCTGCAGGTGGCCAAGGAGTTCCTCTACCACTTTAGTAACTATGTCAACATTCGAAGGCAAATGTGTTTCTATTAGGTATCTAGAAGCTATTCTATGTATAAGGAACTGCTGAAGATCTGGGTCAAAGTGCCCAATTCTAGCTCAAGGTGTGGTGATGAGATGATGAGAAAAAGGTGAAAAAGCCAGGCAGGGGCTTTTGTGAAAAGTAGGTCCAGGAAGCAGAGAAACTGTCTTATCATATTTCTGCTGTTTCTGTCCACTTAAAGTCTGTGTGTTTTGTTTGTTTGGTTGGGTTTTTTTTTTTTTTTTTTTTTTTTGTAGCACATGTGCTAACCTCCAGATGACTGAATAACAGGGACATACTCTACAAATTATAGCAGTGTCACTGTTTTGAAATACTTGACATGGAAAAGTTTGATTAAATTCTAAACCCATTCCCATTATGATAACTTGTTTCAACATTGCATTTAGCTGTGAAAGATAAGGAAAAGAAGTTTGATTCCTTAAATATAATGTCAAGTGCTAAAAATTTTTGAATGATTGCAAAAAAAGGTTTGTATGTGTTATCACTTGTGTGAAAAAAGTTCCTCTCATAATGACAGCTTCCAAGAGTTTGAAGAGGTCAAGTAACCATTTGAAGGACAAATGAGATGTTAAAAAATGAAGAATTAGAGATTTCACTCCTGGAATAATGAAGTAGAAGTGTGTTTTTCCCCCCAAGTTCTCCAAGAACAATGGATTGTCTCCCCCAAAATTCATATTTGGAACCCTGAGATGGTACCAGAAGGTAGGGCCTTTGGGAGTTAATTAGAATTAGATGAGGTCATGATGGTAGATTAGTGCCTTTATGAGAAGAAACTTGAGCGAGTTTGGTTCTTTCTCAGCTCTATGCCATGTGAGAAAAAGCAAAAAGACATCCATCTGTAAATAAGGAATCAGACCCTCACCAGACACCAAATCTGCTGACACCTTGATCTCAGACTTCCCAGCCTTCAAAACTGTGAGAAATAAATTTCTGTTGTTTAAGCCACTCACTCTATGATATTCTGTTATAGCAGCCTGGATTGACCGAGACAACTGAAAACCCTGGACAATATGTCTAAAACAAACAAAAGAAGACATTGAAATGTGAAAAGAAGTAGGCAGATAAACTAAGGAACATGAGACTTAAGGAACCACATAGTAGTGAGTTCCCTGGCTTTTCTTTTTGGTTCATATATGACAGGTTTGAAACTGAAGGAGCTAGAAATCCAGAGATGCTAAAAGGTACAGACACAAAAAGCCGCAACAAAATCCTGCTCTGTCCAGCCAACAGACCAGGAAGGGACATTCAAGCAAGACAGTAATCACTGCACTTCAAACTCTCACTCATTAAAGGAAAAATTGCACTGAACAAAGTTACACAGTTATTCAAGACTATTGCAATAAAAGAGTGAAGCTCAACTCAACTCCACTTAAAATGCAGAAGGGTTCCTAAGTGCTGGGGTGAATTAATGGAAAAGTAATGGAGGATGTTAAGGGAAGGTTGATCAGTGGCACGTGTGGAGCACATTGAATTATTCCTGAGTTTGCAAACGTTCTTCTTAGGAATTAGGTCATCTGTTTTTGCCAATTGATGCCCTTGGTAGTCGCATTCCTTCTACTTTTCCACAGGGACTGGGGAATCTGTGTTCTATCTGCCTCCAAGCTTACATTTCAGAGATGGTTTCCAGATCCTGCAGAAAGACATTTTTGAATTGTAAAACTGATAAAGGGATTTTAAAATATTTACATCTCAAAGAGGCAGAGAAAAGTATTACAAATTTTCTAAAGTAAATGCTCTAAGGACCAGGAGGTCAGGGGTCTAGAGGTAGGAAAATGCCTGTCTAAAGTTTGGTCTAGTTGAGGAAAACATTAAGGCTGTCTTGGTTACACCATGAAAGAAACTGTGGCCTGGTCATTCTCCCACCCACAAAAGCAAAGGCCATCTCGGAAGCCAAGACTTCCATCCTTGCAAAGCTATATAGAGGAGTTCCTACACCTCCACCAAGATGGTATCAAAGAAAGCCAGTAAGGAAACAGGATTCTTATTTCCATCCAGTAGTAACAAGGCAATCCTTAGTTTGGAGCTAAAAAAAGCTAGAAATTGCCAGGCTCGGTGGCTCAGCCTGTAATCCCACGCCTTTGGGAGGCTGAAGTGAGTGGATCGCCCTGGGCCTGCGGGTTCGAGACCCGCCTAGGCAGCGAGACCTCATCTCTACAATAAATCAAAAAATCAGCCGGGCATGGTAGCGCATGCCTGTAATTCTGGCTACTCAGAAGGCTGAGGCGGAAGGATCGCCGGAGCCCAGCAGGTCGAGGCTGCGGTGACCGGGAGCGGCCACTGCACTCCAGTCTGGGCGACAGAGTGAGACTCCAACTCAAAAAAATAAAAATAAAAAAAAGCTAGAAATCCAGGCATGTCAAATGGCACAGAAATCTTAAATCAGTAACCCAAACTCCCACACCAAAAACCTAAAAATAGAAAGCAAAATAACCCTATAGCAAGCAGAAGGAAAAACAATAAAGACAAGGGCACAAATCAATTACATTGAAAAGATTAAAACAATAGAAAAACATCAATAAAACACAAAGCTGCTTCTTTGAAAAGATCAATCATATTTACAAAACTCTAGCAAGACTGGCAAAGAGAAAAGAAGAAAAGACATAAATTAACAATATCAGAAATAAAACAGGGAATATAACCACAGACTCTGCATACATCAAAAGGATAATATGGGAATACTACAACTCTACACATGAATCTGCCAACCTAGACAAAATGGACCACTCCCTAAATTTGTAATGTTAAAACTCTCAAAATAGAAATTCCCAGGTTTAAATAGCTTCACTGGAGAATTCTACCACACAAAGAAAAAAATATCACATCTATACAATTTTATACATAAAATGAAAGAATGAAAGAATAATAAATTCTTCCCAATTTATTTTATAAATCTAATATTACTCTGATGCAAAAATTTTTAAATGGCAGTACCAAACCAAGCAAAAAAACCGTAGACCAATATACATTATGAATATGAATTTTAAAATCCTTGACAACATAGAATTAAGCAGGATATTTTAAAAATTATACACCATGATCAAATGGGGTTAACTGCAGGGATGCATGGGTGATTTAAAATCTATCCATGTAATCTATTATGTTAAGAGGTTAAAGAAGAAAATTACATGATCACATCATTTAATGAATAAAAATAATTGGACAAAATTAAATATGTATCATAATAAAAGTTCTCAAAAATATGAATCGAAGGAACTTCCTCAACTGGATAAAAAGCATCTACAAAAAAGCAACAGAGAGACAGTACCAGGGCAAGTGAGAGCCGGATGAGCACTGGGCGACTGTGCCTTGCAGAGGAAAAATAACTAAACATGGGCAAAGGAATCCTAAGAAGCCAAGAGGCAAAATGGCAACATATGCACTCTTTGTGCAAACTTGACAGGAGGAGTACAAGAAGAAGTACCCGGATGCTTCAATCAACTTCTTGGAGTTTTCTAAGAAGTGCTCAGAGAGGTGGAAGACAATGTGTGTTAAAGAGAAAGCAAAATTTGAAGATATGGCAAATGCAGACAAGGCCCGTTATGAAAGAGAAATGAAAACCTATATACCTCCTAAAGGAGAAACAAAAAAAAAGTTCAAGGATACCAATGCACCCAAGAGATCTCTTTCATACTTTTTCTTGTTCTGTTCTGAGTATCGACCCCAAAACCAAAGGAGAACATCCCAGCCTATCCATTGGTGATGTCTCAAAGAAGCTGGGAGAGATGTGGAATAACACTGCTGCAGAAGACAAGCAGCCTTACGAAAAGAATGCTGCAAAGTTGAAGGGAAAATACAAAAAGGATATTACTTCATACCAAGCTAAAGGAAAGCCTGATTCAGCAAGAAAGGAAGTCCCCAACTGAAAATAGTAAGAAAAAGAAGGAAGAGGAAGAAGAGGAAGATGAAGAGGATAAAGAAGAGGAGGAATTCGAAGAAGATGAAGAAGATGACGATGATGAATAAGTTGGTTATAGTACAGTTTTTTTGTTTTTGTCTACAAGGCATTTAACTCCCCTGAACACAACTCACTCCTTATAAGGAAAAAAACTGAAATGTAAGGTTGTGTAAGATTTGTTATTATTTTTATTTTTTATTATAAAGATGTGGGGTACAATTCAGGGTTAGTTATACAAACATTGATTATGCAGGTACCCTTGTTGATGAGGTATGCTCCTCCCTCCCCTAGCAGTTTCCCTCAACTGCCAATCCCACCCTCATCCCTTGATAGTTTCCACTACTGCCAATCACTTTCTTATAGTATTATAATAATTGTACAAGATCCGCTTATGAGTGAGAACATATGGTACCCTGTTCTTTGCTTCTGTGATAGATCACTGAGTATGATCGACTCTAAATCCATCCAAGTTGCTGCAAAGTCCATATGTTTGTCCTTCTTTATAGCTGCATAATATTCCATTGTGTATATGTACCACTTTTTTTTTAATCCAGTCCAGCTTCGATGGGCAACATGGTTGGTTATATGTTTTTGCTACCGTGAATTGAGCTGCAACAAACATACGTGTGCAGGTAACTTTTTTGTAAAATGATTTGAATTCCTCCAGGCATATTCCCAATAGGGAATTGCTGGGTCATATGCAAAGTCAATTCTAGTTCTTTCAGAAACCATCACACTGTCTTCCAAAGAGGTTGTACTAGTTTGCATTCCCACCAGCAGTGCAGCATCCTCCCCAGCATCTGTTGTTGTTTGTTTTATTAATCATGGCCATTCTTACTGGGGTTAGGTGGTATCTCAATGTTGTTTTGATTTGCATTTCTCTGATTATGAGTGAGACTGAGCATTTTTTCTTGTGCCTGTTGGATTCCGGTATATCTTCTTCTCAGAAATGTCTATTCATGTCTTTTGTCCACTTCTTAATGGGACTGTTTGTTTTTTTTCCTTTAGGCACTTTTGAATTCCTTATAGATCCTAGATGCTAAGCCTTTGTTAGATATACAGATGGCAAATATTTTTTCCCATTCTGTGGGCTGTCTCCCTGCTCTCTTGATGGTTTCTTTTGCTTTGTAGAAGCTTGTTAGTTTGATGAGATCTCACTTGGCTATCTTATATCTTAAGGTATGGGCATTTAGGGTTCTCAATAGGAATTAGTTGCCAGTTTCAATTTCCATAAGGGTGTCTCCTGCATTTTCTAAGATTCTTATAGTTTGGTGTTTTATGTTTAGGTTTTTGATCCACTTAGAGTTAATTTTTGTGTATGGTTATAGGTAGGGGTCCTGTTTTAAACTTCTGCATGTGATCAACCAGTTTTCCCAGCACCATTTACTGAATAGGTTCCCCTCTACCCAGTAGTTGTTGTTGAAGGCTTTGTCAAAAATGAGCCAATTGAGAAATTAAGGCTTTGCTTCTGGAATCTTTATCCTGTTCCATTGGTTTGTATACCTGTTCGTGCAACAATACCAGGATCTTTTGATAACCATAGCCTTATAGCAAAGTTAGAAGTCTGGAAGTGTGATACCTCCTGCTTTGTTTCTTTTGCTAAGGATCGTTTTGGCTATACATGGTCATTTATGTTTCCATATGAATTATTTCTGTACTGTCATTTCCAGGTCTGAGAAGAATGATGTTGGTAACTTAATGGGTATTGCATTGAATCTGTAGATAGCCTTTGGTAGGATGGACATTTTAACAATGTTGATTCTTCCTATCCATGAGCATGGAATATTTCTTTGAGCAGTGTTTTATAGTTCTCATTGTAAAGCTCTTTCACTTCTCTGGTTAGGAAGATGCTGAGGTATTTCATCTTTTGTGTGGCTATTTTGAATGGGATTGTACTTTTAATTTGGGTCTCTGCCTGCTTGTTGTTGGTGTATAGGAATGCAACTGTCTTTTGCACATTCATTTTGTACCCTGAGACTTTGCCAAAATCTTTTATCAGTGCAAGCAGATTTTTGACAGATTCTCTTGGATTTTCAAAGTATAGGATCATTTATCAGCAAAGAGGGATAACTTGACTTCCTCTTTTCCTATTTGGATACCCCTGATTTCCTTCCCTTGTCTAATAGCCTTAGCTAGGACTTCCAACACAATGTTGAACAAGAGGGGTGAGAGTGGGCAGCCTTGTCTTGTTCCAGTTTTCAGGGCAAATGTTTCAATTTCTATCCATTTAGCAATATGTTGACTGTGGGTTTATTGTAGATGGTACTTACTATTTTGAGGTATGTTCCTTTTATACCCAGGGGTTTGAGGGTTTTTATCAAGAAGTGATGCTGGATTTTATCAAAAGCTTCTTCTGCATCTAATGAGATAATCTTGTGGTTCTTATTTTGACATCTGTTGATGTATTTAATGACATTTATGGTCTTGCGAATGTTGAACCAGCCCTGCATGCTGAGGATGAAGCCTGCTTGGTCATGGTGGATGATTTTTGAGATGTGTTTTGGGATCCAATTTGCTAGAATCTTGTTGAGGATATTTGCATCTATGTTCATTAGGGATATTGGCCTGTAGTTTTCTTTTTTCGTAGGATCTTTAACCGATTTGGGTATCAGTGATACTGGCTTCATAAAATGATTTCGGGAGAATTCCATTTTTCTCAATTGGCTGGAATACTTTCTAAAGGATTGGTATCAGTTCCTTCTTGTACGTTTTGTAGAATTCTGCTGGAAAACCATCTGGTCCAGGTCTTTTTTTGTAAGTAGTTTTAATATGACAGAGTCAGTTTCCTGGGTTGCTATTGGTCTATTTAGTGTCTCAGTGTCTTCTTGTTTCAACCTGGGGAGGTTGTGTGATGTCAGAAAGCCCTCCATTTCATTTAGATTATCAAGTTTGTTTCCATATAGGTGTACATAGTAAGCTCTGATAATCTCTTGTATTTCTTTGGGGTCAGTTTTGATTTGATCTTTTGTATTTCTGATTGTGTTTATTTGGGCCTTTTATCTCTTTTTCCTGGTTATTCTGGCTAGGGGTCCATAAATCTTGTTAATTCTTTCAAAAAAACAACTTGTTGTTTTGTTGATGTTTTCTATGTTATTTTTGCTTTCTATATCCCATATTTGGGCTCTTATTTCGGTGATTGGTATTCTTCTGCTAAAGTTGGGGTTTTGTTGGTCTTCTCTTTCCAGTTCCCTTAGGTGATTTGTTAGACTCTCCACTTGTGATCTTTCTGTTTTCTTTGATGTGTGCTCATAGAGATATAAATTCCCCTCCGAGAACTGCTTTCATGGAATTCCAGAGGTTTTGGTAAAATGTTTCTTCATTTTTATTTGCTTCCAGGAATCTTTTAATTTCTGCTTTGATTTCAGTGTTTACCCAGTAGTTGTTCAGCATCATGCTATTTCGTGTCCATGTCTTTGTGGGCTTTGGGGAAATGTTGTTGATGTTGATACTTATTTTTATTCCACTGTGGTCTGAGAGTGTGCATGGCAAGATTTCAACCTTATGAAATTTGTTTATGCTTGATTTATGGTCAAGAATGTGATCAAGCTGGGCTCGGTGGCTCAACCTGTAATCCCGTGCCTTTGGGAGGCTGAGGTGAGTGGATTGCTTGAGCTCGCGGGTTCGAGACCCGCCTGGGCAGGCGAGACCTCATCTCTACAATAAATCAAAAAATCAGCCAGGCGTGGTAGTGCATGCCTATAATTCCGGCTACTTGGAAGGCTGAGGCAGAAAGATCGCCGGAGCCCAGCAGGTGGAAGCTGCGGTGGCCGGGAGCGGCCACTGCACTCCAGTCTGGGTGACAGAGTGAGACTCCAACTCAAAAAAAAAAAAAAGAATGTTATCAATCTTGGAGTATGTTCCATGTGGTGATGAGTAGAATGTATATCCTGCTGTGGTTATGGGGTGGATAATCTGTTGGTATCTATTAAGTCCATTTGGTCAAGTGTCAAGTTTAGGTTCTAGTTCTCCTTGCTGATTTTTTTGCCTTGATGATATATCTAGGGTTGTTAGTGGGGTATTCAAGTCCCCTGCTATGATATGTTAGAGTCAATATCTCTTTTTAGTTTACTCAGCAGTTGCTTTATAAATGCTGGTGCTCCTGTGTTGGGTGCATATATGTTTAGGATGGATATTTCTTGATGATGGATTGACCCTTTTATCATTATGTAGTGTCCTTTTTCATCTTTTTAAATTTTTGATAACTTAAAGGTTGTTTTGTCTGATATTAAGATCACAACTCCTGCCCTCTTTTGTGATTCAGTTGCCTGGAAACTCATTTTCCACCCTTTAACTTTGAGTCTGTGTGCATTTCTTGTAGCAAGATGAGTCTCCTGGATGCAGCAAATAATTGGGTCATGGTTTCTTATCCAGTTTTCCATTCTGTGTCTTTTCAGTGGTCCACTTAGTCCATTCACATTCAGGCTGATTATTGAAATGTGATTGTTTATCGTTGTCGTGAGGTTCTTATAAAATATTTTCTTTGTTTGCTTGTTTTCTTTTGGTTTGGGGGTTGATGTATGCGTGTGTTTTCAAGATTCTTGCTTCACTGCATTCTCTGTTGATTCTGTGCTCTGCTGTTCCCTTGGGAAGTGTGTGGTCATTCTTTTCTTTCTTTCTTCTGTGCTGAATACCTTTTTAAGTGTCTCCTGTAGAGCTGGTCTGGAAGCTGCGTAATCTCTTAGGGATTGGATGTCTAGGAAGGATTTTAATTCTCAATCACTGAAGAAGCTGAGTTTGGCCGGATAGGAAATTCTTGATGGAAATTGTTTATCTTTGAGGACTTTGAATATAGGGTTGCAGTCCCTTCTTGGTTGTAGTGTTTCTGCTGATAAGTCTGCTGCTATTCTGATTGGTTTTCCCTGGTAGGTAGTCTGACCTTTCTCTCTTGCTGCCTTAAGGATTTTTTTCTTTTGTGCCTACTTTGTGTAGGTGAATTATTATGTGTTAGGAGTTGGTTTTCTCATTTGATGTCTTGTGGCAGTTCTTTGTATCTCTTGTGCTTGACTAGTCACATCTCTGGTGAGACAGAGAAAATGTCTTATATTACCTCCTGGAATACTTGTTCCAAGTTGTTTTCCATTTCCCTCTTTTCTTCTGTGATAACAATTAGGTGTAGGATTGGCCTCTTGATATAGTCGCACATCTCTTATAGGCTTTGTTCTTTCTGAGTCTTCTTTCTATGTTTTTACAGATCGGGCTAATCTCATGATCTGGTCTTCAAGTTCCGAGATTCTTTCTTCAGCTAGTTTAATTCTGCTTTCCATGCTTGTCATCTTGTTATTTATTTCCTGGATAAAATTTTTACTGCCAAAATCTCTGTTACAAGTTCTTTCAATGTTGTATCTTGTCTTTCTTGAGTCTTATTCACTCTTTCTCTCCATTCCCTAATCCATGTCGTTTCTGGGGCCAGTCATTGATGACATCCATTGTTTGGGCACCTAGGTCTGATTTTTCAGGAGTTTTGTCTTTGGTACACTTGAAATTGCCTGATGTCTTTCTTTGGTTTTTCCTCCTTTGTGACAGTTCTCTTGTTTTTCTATTTGGTTCTGTTATTTAGTGTCAGTGGGAGAGACTTTCCCTTCTGATGTCCTCTATTCTTCCCTGATCTGGCTCTGGATTTGTTCTATTTTGAAGTAAGACAGTGGGTGGGATGCTTTGATGTCTCCTGTAGTTTTTGAAATTCAAATAAAGTAGGCAATGGGGCACTAGGAAACAGAAACTACTTGCAAATTACAATGTTCACTTATTGTGGTATGTGTTGCCTGAGGCCCACTCCTCACCACCACTCTATAGATGAAGCAAATCAGAAACCAATGCAAAAAGCAATTGAACACACGCAGAGAGACATACACCACCCCCAAAAACAAACTGGAGTAATAACAAAGCGAAATAAAACAAAAACAACAAAAAAACCAGAAAACTAAACACACACACACACACACACACACACACACACACACACATGCTTAACACAAAGTATTTAGAGAAGAAAAACAGAAAGACCAGAGGGAAAAAAAGGAATTCAGGTCAAACCCTCACACATATATTGACACACACCTTAAACTATAAGAAATGAAAATTTTAAAAACCCATAAGAACAAAAGAGCAAAAACAAACCCACAATAACAACAAAACTGAAGATGATCACTCAGTCATTCACATATATACATAAACAGAAAACAACAAATAAAAGAAGAAAATCACATAAAAGGAAAAGAAAAAAATTGAGGGGGGGTTGCAGATCAAACCCTCACATACACATTCATGCACAAAGGAAAAATATTTTTTAAAATAGATGAACTAACAAACAAGCAGTCAAAAAGCTTAATTTTTAAAAAATAAAATATAAAAGAAAACCTGTCCTCTTGTCGCAGGTTCTGTAATTGTTCTTCTAATCAGGTCTCTCCTGCTGAGGCATCTTTTTCCCTCTCTCTTCAGTATCTGAAGCACAGAAGGAGGAGGGGCAGTGGAGATGTATGGAGCTACAGTCCTCCCCTCCCACTCTCATATAGTCAGGGAGGTCTCCTCTGGTGAGGAGGTATGGGATTGTCTCTTCCCCAGGTATGTACTCACAGGTGGTACCCCAGCCAGGCCTATCTTGGAATGGAGTTCTCCTATTGTGACTGATGTCCAACCTCCTTCTGGGTTTGTCCCTCTCAATCGTGGCCTAGCTGTGTGGGTCTGACGTTCAGAGGATTGCTGAGGAGCAGGGAGTTTGGGTCAGCCCCAGACTCACCACTGATCCCTTTGGAGTTCTTCCTTGTCCTTTTCTGGCTACACCCTTTGTCCTGCAGCTGGATCAGAGTATAGGGTGGGGTGCTTGGAACTCAGCACTTATCAGGTCCCTTCAAAGTTTTTGCTTTCAGAAACTTCCCTCTTGGTCATGATCAATCCCTGAGTAGTTGATCTGCCAGTGCCAAAGATCAGGTCTGTTGCTCTCTGGTGAGCAAATCAGAGCACTTTCCCGACCCGCCTTCAAGGTGGTGGTGGGGTGCCTCTCTTGTCCTCTTTCATGGGACTTTGCCTCTGGACTCCCTTCACAGCCCCTGCTGCCAGTGCCCTGCCAGGGTGGTGAGGCAAAGCCAAGAGCTGGCAGACTTTCTCCTGTTGCAATGGTGGGGGAGATCCTGGAGTGATGGTTTCTCCCTGCCACTTTTTCACAGAAAAACTTTGTCCCTTTTTAAAAAAAATAATGGTGCTCAGCTTCTGTGATCTGGGAAGAGCCAGGGACAAAGCAGAGAAGCTGCAGCACCAGCTGTTGCACAAGGGGCCTGGTCACTTGCTCACAAGTCCCCACTTAGACAGTCTCTCCCAGCATTTTCTTCCCAGGGATGGTTTGTTGATTAAAAAGAAAGAAAGAAAGAAAGAAAAAGATAATGGCGCTCGGCTTCTGAGTCCCAGGAGTCGCTAGGGTTCAAGCTCAGCAACTGTGTCACCAGTCATTGCACCATGAGAGCCCTGGCAACTGGTTCCCTAGCCCTCACTCAGTCAGCCACTCACATGCCCACTCGCTCACCAGCACATACACAAAATTTTCCATACACTCACTCACTCATACCAGGACACACATAGTCCAACTAGCTTGGCCGCCATCTTCCTGACTTCCCAAGATTTGTTTTTAAACTATCCAGTGTCTTTTATTGTATAGTTAACACACTACTGAATGTGTTTTTACATAGCCCTATGGTTTTTTCAATAGCCACTAACCTTGCCTTCTACAGTATGGGGGTTGTGAATTAGCATGGAAATTTAAAGCAGGTTCTTGTTGGTGCACAGCACAAATTAGTTATATATGGGGATGGTAATTTTTTCATCTTCATTGTCTCTGATGCAGCTTATATGAAATAATTGTTGTTCTATTATTTCTGTAATTGAAAAAAAAACTGCAGCTGTTTTGTTGGCATTCTGAATGCTTCTAGGAAAATACAATTTCTTTATTTAAAAAAACTATAGCTATCATTATTTTTAATGGTGAAAGACTAAGTGCTTTCCTCCAAGTGCAGGAATATTGTAAGATAAACACTATCATCACTCTTTTTCAACATAGTTTAGAAATTCTAATCGGTATAAAAAGGCAGGCAAAGAAAATAAAAGACATATATTAGAAAGGAAGACATAAAATTTTCTGTTTCCAGATGACCTAATGGTCTATATAGAAAATCACAAGGAATCTACAAATAAAAACTCCCAGAATGAATAAGTGAGCTTAGTAAGGTCATACGAACAATATAAACACCAAAAAACTATACCTTTACATATTAACAATGAACATGCTGATACCAAAATTAAAAATATAATATCATTTACATCACTTAATAAAATAAAATACTTAGATATAAATCTAAGAAAACATGCATATAGCAAAACTTATATGCTAAAAACTGTATGATACCAAAGAAAGACATCAAAGGGATCTAAATAAAAGGAGAATAGGTGATTTAACATAGTAAAGATGTTCTTTTTCTCCAAATGCAATGCATTTCTTATTAAAATCTTAGCAAAATTTTTGTAGATATAGAAAATATTATTCTAAAATAAGGCAAAGAAACTAGAATAATAATTTTGAAAAGGGAAAAATCAGTCAATTCCATATTAAGGCATTCTATAGCAATCATATAATTGCATATGACCATGTGATATAAGCAAAGAGATAGAGACATAGGTCAATAGAACAAAACAAGGAACCCAAAAATTGACCCACAAAATTATGTACATGTGAGACTTTTTACAAAAATTTAAAGTAATTTACTGAAGAAAAAATTTGTTTTTCAACAAGTAGATGCAAGAGCATTTGGACATTCGTGAGCAGTTATAAAGAAAACAGAAATCTTGACCTACCTATTACATCTCATAAAAAAATTAAGTCAAAATAAATCATGGATTTAAATGTAAAATGTAGACGTAACATAGTAGGAAAAAATCTTCAGGATCCAAGGTCAAGCAAAGAGTTCTTAGACTTGACACCAAAAACGCAATCCATAGAAAGAAAAATTAATAAACTGAACTTTATCAAAACTTTGCTTCACATAGGACCTTGTTAAAAGGATGAACAGACAAGTTACAGAGTGGGAGAAATATTTGCAAATCCGCACAATTCATTAAAGGACTGTTATCTAGAATATGTAAAGAATTCTCAAAATGTAGCAGCCAGACAGCATACAATTCAATAAGAAAAATAACTAAAATACATCAGTAGACATTTCACTGAAGAAATGACGATAGTGGTACAGTAGTGGTGGTAGTGGTAGTGCTGATAATAAAATGATGGCAAGTATGCACAGGCAAAAATATTCAACATCATAAGCAAATAGGAAATGGAAACTAAAACAATACAATAATACTATACAACTATCAGAATGTCTAAAACAAAGCATAGTGACAATACCAATACTGGGATGTGAAGAAATAGAATCATCATTTCTTGCTGTTGGGAATGTAAAGTGGTATTATTCTTTAAACAGTTTGGCAGTTAAAAAAAATAATAATAACCACACGGCTATAATACAATTCAGCATTTGCAACCCTGGGCACTTATCCCAGAGAAATGAAGACTTATGTTCACATAAGAACCTGTTGACAGACACTTACAGGAACTTAATTCATAATAGACAAAATCTGTAATCAACACTATGTCCTTCAATGGGTGAATGGTTAAATAAGCTGTAGTATACACCCAAAACCTAGGAATAATACTGAGCAGTAAGTGGGAGCAAATTACTGTGATATATGCAACAACCTGGGTTATTAATCTCCAGAGAATTATGCTCAGTGAAAAAAGACAAAAAGGGTACATTCTGTTGATTCTATTTATATAACATTTGAGAAATGGCAAAATTATAGAAATTAGGACAGTGTAGTGGTTCAAGAGGTTGCAAGAGATGGGCTTGGCTACATAAAAGGGGAACGTGATTAATTGTTCTACATCTTGACTGTATTAGAATCAGTATACAGATTGAGATATTGTACAATAGCTTTGCAATGTGAGGAAACTGAGTAAATGAGTATACAGGATCTCTCTGTATTATTTCCTCCAAATAAAAAATATTAAAAATAAATAAATAAGTAGTTATAGTCACGAAAGTAAGTCCAATCTCTTATTAAACATGTTTAAAGTATTTACGTTCAATATTTTAAAACTTCCTAATTTATAAATTTTATTTTGTCATCATTACATCACCTTAAGAAAATGCATTTTGTCTCAAACTCCATCATATCTACAGATTATCCTGAAGAGTCATACAAATATTATAATTTATATAAAGTCTGTGACATAAAACAAGATGGGAAACTAACTTAAATAATTCACTTTAGTTGAGGCTACAGTGAGCCATGATTGTACCACTGCACTTCAGCCTGGTCAACAGAGACCCCCAACCAAAAAAAATTACTTTAGCAACAATAAAACAACAGTAGCCATTTTTTGAATAACTAGACTCTGCTAAACTTTTACTCTGATTTTCTCACTTGATCTTCAAAAAACCCTTCATAGTAGATATTATCATTTTTATTGTTTTGATTAGTTGATTAAATTGCTCAGAAATTGGATCAAGATCCACTGTTAATAAATGCTTACATTTTTCAATGCATAAATTTTTTTAATATGAAATCTTTTTATTTTCAATCTTGACCTACTATGTATTTATTTATCTAAGTACAGCATGCTCTCTCTTTGTAAAGAGCAAAGGAAATCATGTCTTCACACAAGACTTCATCCTCAGGCCAACAGTTTGCAACCTCTGCAATAAGCAATGAGAAATGTTTTATAAAAAGTTTTTGTGCCCTCAGGCCCACCGTTTCTTACCCACAATTCCAAAATTCAAAAAGCTCTCAAAACGGAAGGTTTTTAAAAAATAAATTTAAAGTACACTTATCTGGCTACAAAAACCACACTTCAATTGATATAAGTCAATTTGAAATATTTTGTTATTGTGAATGTCTGTCTTTTATTACAGAAATGTTAATATAGTTAATTCTGGAATGCTGTCCCCCTCTATAAAGTACACATATGGTTCATATTATCTTTCTAAAGCTGCCCTCCAACCCCCAAGTTTTTTTGTTTGTTTGTTTGTTTGTTTGTTTGTACTTTTTGTTAGAAAGACAGACATGGGGTACAAGTTAGGATTAGGTACATAAGTAATCTACATGCTGGAGAAGTTTGGGTCTCCCAATGGTCCTCACTTCCCCTGGTTTAGGACCTTTGTGTTGTGACATGACCCCCACTTCCTCCCTCCCCTGGTGGTGTTCTGTGACTGCCAATCTCTGCCTTATGTTATTGTGATAAATGTTCATGCTCCACTTATGAGTGAGAATATGTGGTATTTGTTTGTTTCTGTGAGAGATCACAAAGCATGATTGTCTCCAGCTTCCCCACATTCTGAAGCCTAAATTACAGCTGTTCCAAAGATGTTCGGATAAGAAGTTGTGAATCTTCTTTAGAAAAATAACTGGTGGTACTGAGCAAAATAAGTGTCTTCTCCTGAAGCATCCCATTTCCCATCTATTCTCTTTAATTAAAGTTAAGCCTTTCCTCTTCCCATTCAGCTGTTCATTTGACAACTATTTGCTAAATATATGAATATATTTATTGAAACTTTTCTACCTGTCAGACATTGAACAGGGCACTGGAGATACAGAAATAAAATAAATATGGATCTCTGCTTAATCAAAGACTTATGGGAAAAGTTAAGGGGGCAGCCATACAAGCACATTTACAATACCCCAAATAGATAATTTCTGAAGTATGTACCCCTGATAATGAGTCATTTCAGGATTGTTTTTAAAAATAGAGATTCATTGCTTTAATTTCAATAAAAATACAGCCAACCAAAGCACTAGTAAAGAATGTAGCTGAGGCATGAGAAGAAATTTAGGTAACTATTAGATGGAAATTAAAATGACTATGCCAGGAGTGTGCCAACTAAGCTGAAACAGGAGGAGGTTACTGGCTGGAGATTTGCTAGAAGCAGAATACAATAAGAAAAAAGAGGCTAAAGTACAGGATAGAAAGAGATCCTTCTTTCAAGTAGATTAGAACTTAGTAGCTTATACAATGACTTTTGTATTTGAAGTTCCTAATATAGTAAAAGCTCATTAATTCAGCCTAAAGAGGGATTAGATTTGTTAGCCACTTTCTAAATTTTTTTCTCTAAGGTATTAATATCTTAAAGAAAAAAATATGTAGTCGTTATATCTTTGGAGGCTGACAGAGAGTTTCAGCAATTTTGACCCCCAAACACATGACCTACCATTCAAGGTATTAATTAAATACTTGTTGGATAACCTCCATTTTTTGTGTTCAGGTTCTATATGTTTCATGGTGTTTGTGTCACCTCTGACATTAGATGCAGAGACTGTGGATTCAGTCTGAGTTGTGGCAGCCAGAGATAATGCTTAATGGTTTTATAAAGTATCACAGCATCAGTATTTTATCGCCGTATGAAAGTTCAGTTTTTGCTTGTTCCCATTAAGGAGTCTCTCTTCCTACAAAATATCCACTACTGCCACCACTTAAAGCAGAAGGCTAATGGCACAGAATGGAGGACAATCACCCGGGAAACTCAGAACACATGTGTTAGAGAGTGGTAAAAAGCTGTTTTGAGTGTCCAAGGCAATTGTCATTGTCCCTGTATTCTGTGACATCAATTCATTATTTTCAACTGCATTGTGAATTGTCTTTATCTTTCTAGAGCACTCATCAGAAAAGGTTCACTTCTAAAGGTTATGCGCAGATGCTGAGATTAAGAAACCTTAAATAAAGAAAGACTTCCAAACACAAAGAAGGTTACTCTAAAACCAGCTTTGCCTCTAGTTTCAAGATAGCCTACATTTCCTGCCCCTCCCCTTCTAAAAAATAAGCTCTGTAGCCTAAACAAACTGGCAAAGGCATGATATAAGATTTTTGTGTACTTAAGCGAAACTGACTTCAATTATACAAGGCTTTAAAGGTCGAACTTCTTTTTAATTAAAGGAAGGGAGGTTATTATAAGAGGCTTATGCATCTAGAAATGCACAAATCACAAAGATCATTTCAGGAAAGGGCCTTAACCTGCATTCTCTACTTGCTTGGTCATAGACCTTCCTATGGTAGTTGTAATCAAGGAATTGGGTTCCAATAGTCTTGTTGTGATTTATTTGGTTTTGGGTTTTTGTTTTTTCTTTTTTACTTCAAATTCACTTCTCCTATTATCTTTTATCTTTCTGAAATCTTTTTAGTTTTTTTAATTTCCATTTTTTTTATTTTAAAGATGTGGGGTACAATTCAGGATTAGATATACAAGTGGTCATCATGCTCCCTTTGGTCCCCTTTTCACCTGGTTTGAGACTAGGTACTGTTATTGATGCTATGTGCCTCCTGCCTCCCCTGACAGTTTCCAGCTACTGCCAATCTTTCATATCATATTATGGTAAATGTCTTTCCCCTCTGTGACAGTAAGACTAGGGCAAGAAAAATAGAAAATAAATAAGAAACCTCTCTAGATCTTTCAAACAGAGTGACTGCATTCAAGGAAATTGGTTATTTATATGTTGGGGAAAATAAAAAGCCAATGATGATGGCAAGGTGACCCAGAGTTTAGCAAGAACAGTGAAACGGTAAAACACCAAAAAGGAGTAACTTTAGTTAGAGTGGTAGTCATTTTAACATTGCTTAGCTTTCTCTTGCTTTTCAGCAGCTTACTTTCACGCATCTTATAATCATTAAAAAAGAAACAAAAATGGTTTCCCAAAGGTAGTTATTGATACTTGTCTTGCAACTCCTCAAGCATGCTTTGTACTGATTACCCTTTTATCCAAAGTATTTTTCTTCCTGCCATAAAGGGCCAAGTTGACCTCATTTATTGTGAGCAGCCTTTTGTGACCAACATGACACAGACCACCAGGCTACTAGGAATCATGGGATACATTGTCTTAACAGCCATACCATGTTACCAGTGGTCAAGAATGCAGCTGCTGAAGACATCCTTCTCCTTTTCTTATGGAAGCCTTAAATACTCCAGTTACCTTTATTTTACACCACGCTACCCTCAGCATTGGTCCCCTTTCTATTTCTTGAAAGGTGAATAAACCCTTTGTGCTTGCCTATTATAAATCTTTGCTTTCTTCCCACAGCATCAGCCAACCACCCTAACAAGCAGGAAGTGGTTGTCACACCAGGATTGTGCAAATGACAGGAGGAATTGGTGACTTAATGCCTAGAAGCCAGGCACATCCTGGGAGTGAGAACTACAACAAAGGCATCAGTACAGTAAACCCCATTATCTACAGTTTTGCTTCCTGTGGTTTCAGTTATGCCAGGTCAACCACGTTTCAAAAATATTAAATTGAAAATTCTAGAAATAAACAGCGGTGCTAGTCATGTTCTCCAGAGGGACAGAATCACTAGAATATATGTATGTGGGTATGTATATATACGTATATCCCAGCCCACTGACTCACATGTCATGTCAATTTCCTCTAGATACACCCTCACAGGCACACCCAGAAGCAATGCTTCACCAGCCTCTAGTCATCACTCTATCCAGTTAAGTTGATACCTAATATTAATCATTACAACAATTTATGAGTTGTACACTGCACACCATCTAACCATGATGCCATGCACACATAACATGATGCCACTGCACACCATCTAACCATCTGCCGTTTTGTTTCTTCCCATTCAATATGTGAACTATCCTTTTGTCCAGTGTATCCACACTATCTATGCCACTTGTTCATTAGTTACTTAGTAGCCCTCTCAGTGATCAGATATGGTGCCATGGTGCCACAGAGCTTGTGTTCAATCAATCCTTGTTTTACTTAATAAAGGCCATAAAGCACCAGAGTATTAATGCTGGCAATTTCAATATGTCGAGGAGAAACTGTGAAGTGTTTCCTTTAAGTGGAAAGGGGAACATTCTTAACTTAATAAGAAAAATAATACGCTGAGGTTACTAAGATCTATGGAATCTTCTATTTATGAAGTTGTGAATTAACAAAAAAGAAATTCATTCTAATCTTGCTGTCGCTCCTCAAAGTACAAAAGTTACAGCCACAGTGTGTGATAAGTGCCTAGTTAGGGTGGAAAGGTGTTAAATTTGTAGGTGGAAAATATGAACAGAAATGCATTTGGATTGACTGCAGTCAAGTTTAGTACTATTTGCGGTTTCAGACATTTATTGGGGGTGTTAGATAAGGGTAAACTACTGCACCATGGAGGGAAGGGTTTTTCAGTGAGAGATAAACCAAGGAAGGGACTTGATCACTCGTGATGACACAAGAAACATAGACGAGAGAAACATTCCCCTTGTCTGCTCCTCTTGCCTTCCGGTATTCTGCCAGTGCCTTCCATTGTGTACATCCAACTGGAGGTCACGAGGCAAAGTAAATGCACTTCTCTGTGGCAAAAAATAAAGTAAGGGAAAGAAAGGCAATGAAGCTGAGAACAAAGAGGAAGTTGACCTGCCACCCTTCATGTTGTGTTCTCTTATCTATTTTCATCTGATCACAAACTATAGGCAAATCTATTTGATAATATCTTAACTATGTGAGTTCTCTATTTCTTATTCACAAAGATATCCTTCCATATTCCAATAGTCAGATAACGTTAGTGAGTCTCACTGAATCATTTTTTTGCAACTTTATGCTGTGCTTTGTGAAAAAGCCATTGCATTATTTCAAATAACTTTGAAATTTTTACATGAAACTGCTGCAAATAGCATGACTTGTTTAGAATAGGTCACTCTCCAGAATTTCCAAACCAGAGTTACTGATATTCCTCTTTATGCTAAAAGAATACCACCACCAGGAAAAAAAAAATCAGTCTGCTACAGACTGTATTCGAGTTCTCTGAGACCAAAATACTGCCTAGGACCCTGAGCCTGGGCCTGAGCCAGTTTGACAGCAAAATACTTTAAGATGTTGAAAGTCATTTTCTATGATCTTTTTTATCAACGTAATCCTTAGTCATCAAACAGGGTAACCTTCCCAGTAAATTATTTTCTTCTATAACTCTGTTCTTCTCTAATTCTACTTTTTTCTGGAACTCTCATTTGTACACTCTAAATTCTAATCTTCAAAATAATCTCATAGAAATGAGCTTCTCACTCAAGTCCTCTCCAATGTAGACCAACTATTTATCCACAGCCCATTGGTTGAGAGAGGAAAACCCACGTTTCTCTTTCATCTACTGGATCGTCATTATCTTCCTCTTTGATTGAAGTTCATACCATCTCCTAGCAACTGCTGCCATGTAAGCAGATCCTAATCGATCCCCACAAACTACTTCTTATACTCCTAGCAGATTTCAATATCCATGAATAAATCCTATTCCAAATCTGTTCTTAATAGTCAAAGATTTCTTATTCCTCTCCTCCTTATGAACTTTCTACCTCCTCCTTTGATTATATACTGTTGTTCACAACTATTTGTGCATATATCTGCTACTGCTCTCGTAGCTCTTTGAGGGAAGAACTTTGTCTCATCTGTTTCTGTGTTCCAGAACTGAGTAACATTCCCAGCACATGGTATGAACTTTATAATGAAGTTGACTAGAATCTTCTCCTATTAAATTATCAGAATAAATAGATCAGGCAAGCAGATACCTTATAATAGTTCCTTTACAAAGCCAAACTATTTTTTTCATACAAAAGCTTATATTCAGAGAAGATAAAGTTCATCATTAATTGCTTCTGTCTTCATAAAATTGAGATGTATACTTCATTTTAGTCACAGAGAAATTATGACAGTGAGCGATAAAAATAGAATATTTTAGACACAAGAGAAAAGAATGATTATATTTTCTTTATATTCACTTGTTATATGGTGCCCTCCAACCATTTTACATTAAAAAAAAAAACTTATATTGAAAATAACAACAATTTCATTAATCAGTTAGAGGTCCATGTTTTCCCCTGGTAATTATTGCATATATCTCATGTCAGTTGTGTGGATGGTATGTGGGAAGGACTAACCCACTGCACAGATTGTTTGGCTGTAGGGCATCTGTTGAAAACCAGTGCAAGCTGATGAGTTACTGCAGGCCCCTGCTGAGCACACTGTGCTTCTTGGAGTTTCCACTAATGGTGCTTGTCAAAGGTCACTAACATTTTGGCAAGGATGTTCTAACAATAACACCTCTTCTGAACAAAAGAATAAAGTAGCAGTTCTAAGAAATGGAAATAGTGCTGACTTGTCAGTGTGCTTTTTTCTGCAGATTGGGGAAGGGAAGGTTGTTATTCAGTACATCTTTTATTTTTGTTTCCCTTCTAAGTCACATCTAAGAAGAAGTAATAGCTTCCATTTATTAAAGTATTTGCAAACCTTATCTCATTCATGTCTTATCAACAACCTTATAAAATAGATCATCATGATTTTACCACCATTTTTCTTTTTTTTTTTTTTTTTTTTTTTGAGTTGGAGTCTCACTCTGTCGCCCAGACTGGAGTGCAGTGGCCGCTCCCGGCCACCGCAGCCTCAACCTGCTGGGCTCCGGCGATCCTTCCGCCTCAGCCTTCCGAGTAGCCGGAATTACAGGCACGCGCTACCACGCCCGGCTGATTTTTTGATTTATTGTAGAGATGAGGTCTCGCTGCCCAGGCGGGTCTCGAACCCGCGGGCTCAGGCAATCCACTCACCTCAGCCTCCCAAAGGCGCGGGATTACAGGCTGAGCCACCGAGCCCGGCACCACCATTTTTCAAATGAAGAGGCAGACATTCAGAATCTTGTCTGGGGTCATCAAGTTAATGGGTGATGTGAGCAAGATTTGACATCAGGTAGCCTGCCTGCTCTTTATTATTAAGCTATACTGCTTCATGGTAGAGACACCTAAAGAAGTTGCTCATGGTGCCATTAATCCTTGCTCTTAAACCTAACCATCTAGTCTCGCGCTATTCTATGGAGATGTCCATTAAAAGTTGCATTGTTTTAGGCTGGGCATGGTGGCTCAAACCTGTAATCCCAGCACTTTGGGAGGTGGAGGCAAGAATATTGCCTGAGCCCTGGGGTTCAAGACAAGCCTGGGCGACTTGGCAAGACCTCATCTCTACAGTAAATCAAAAAAATTAAGTGGGCACACTGGTGTATGCCTGTGGTTCCAGTCACTTGGAAGACTGAAGCAGAAGGATCTCCTGAGACCATCAGGTCAAGGCTACAGTGGCCATGAGTGTACCACTGCACTCCAGCCTGGGTGAAAGAGTGAGACCCTGAAAAAAAAAAGAAAAAGAAAGAAAAGAAAAGTTGCACTGTTGTAAAACAATGAGATTTTCAGGCCTTGCAGCCATCCAGGCTAAGAATCTATTTGTGCCACACTAGCTGCTGCTGGCATTGAATGTGTCCTATTGGACCCTCCATTCAGATTATGCATTCAGGCTTTTCTTTCTGTAGTCTGAGCCCTCTCAACATGCAGCTAAACATGTTCAACATATTTGAGTGCTTGGCAATTTTTCAGGTGAAACTCAGTCCTCTACCAACCTAGAAATATCCTGACTGTCCAGGCACCTGGTATTCACTCAACTCAATACACTGAATAAATGCATAAATTCTCTTCTCCCATGATTAAAGAAAAAATTTGCTGATGCTCAGCCTAAGGAAAATGCTACCCTCCTTGATGTTCTGAGATAATTTTGTAACCTCTGTTTTAACTTGCAAGGGATTAATGGCAATTAGAATTTGAAAAATAATTAGTGTTCTTTATCTGAACTTGAACCATGTTGTATGAACTATTCAGCTCACTACTACTCATTTAAACAAAGCTATCAAATTTATTTTTTCCTATCCTTAAGGCAATCTTAGTGCCATAGTTGTAAAATGGGCCTTCCATTTATTTGGGGTTTTTTTAGCTAGAACTCTTAAGGAGTCAACATGGTTCCTGTGTATTTTATCTTATGTTGGTGATATCCAAAGTCCCTTTCAAACGTGAAATTCCACGAGATTCTATAATCAGTAACTCTAACTTTGTCCTGTGGAAATATGGAGTATGAAAATTATAAGCACACGAATTTTAAAAGAGTTAGTTTTTACTCTTTGGGAATGGCCAATGAGAATCACTAGGGCTGAATAGCTATTATATTCTCTAAATACTCCAGTGGGCATTTTCAAGTAATATCTCATTTAGTCCTCATAAATATTCTACTTAAATTATCAGAGCCTTTAAAAACACCCTCTCTGCTTATAAGTTCTCCTAAAGACTTGAATAAAATGTTGTTCTCATTTCACACCACTGTCTGATGATATCTTTCCAAGTTCCATCTCATGAGACAACTCAGTATATTTCCTGATGACTTTTTAGCCCTTTTTTCTGGATCAAGATTTTACTTTTGTTACTTAGATTTACTATTTTATTCTGTCCATTTCACAGAGGCAAAAAATCTCTCATCATTCCTTTATTCATATAGTATTTGATAGCATACTCTTCATCAGGCACTATGCTAGCTACTTGGGACACAAGAATGCACAAAAACCCATGAACATTCTCCTATTCAAATTTACAATCTAATAAGAGAGACATATATTATTCAAAGCTCTTCAAAAATTAAAAAAAAGTAATGCTGCTTACTACTACAATGGAGAAATTTATGGTGAAATTAGAACACAGTTTTAAAATCTTTAAAATATATATTTCCAGTAATGGTGGACTAATTTTTAACAGAAAAAGCTCTCTGATTATCTTCTTGAAACTCAGAAAACTATCAAGGCACCAGGACTTGAGGGGCCAAGATCATGGAGAAAAGAAAAATTCACTGAAATAAGCATAAGTTCTACTCATTTTTCTTCTTGAGACTTCACTAATCTATATGGGCACAGGCCAAGAAAAGCATAGCAGAAATAAGAAACCAGAAGAGTTGAAACCAGAAGAGTTAGCAGAACAGCCTCATAGTTATGGGGATATAAAAATTGGTATACAGATCCCAACAAGGGATAAAGGCTCTCATAAATATCTCAGACTTATAAATACCTCAGGAAACCCTAAGTGACTGCACTTTAGAATAAGGGTAAATTGTAAAAGACCAGGCACTACAGAGACTGGAATTTTGCCTGGATTCAGTTCAACATTTGCTGAACTATGGTAATCTACTTCTACTCTTACCAAAGTCTAATGGATCATGGAGTTTCTTCCTTTTTTATGACTTATAGCTATCATTCAAAGAAATATTAATAGAAATCCCAAAATAGCTGGGCTCAGTGGCTCAGCCTGTAATCCCGTGCCTTTGGGAGGTTGAGGTGAGTGGATTGCCTGAGCCCGCGGGTCAAGACCTGCCTGGGCAGGCGAGATCTCATCTCTACAATAAATCAAAAAATCAGCTGCGCCTGTAATTCTGGCTACTCGGAAGGCTGAGGCGGAAGGATCGCCGGAGCCCAGCAGGTCGAGGTTGCGGTGGCCGGGAGCGGCCACTGCACTCCAGTCTGGGTAACAGAGTGAGATTTCAACTCAAAAAAAAAAAAAGAAATCCCAAAATACAGAACTAAAAAGAAGAAATGATCATAGCAAAAGACTTACAGTTTGTCCAGGCATTGTAGTTATCAGACAAAGACCTAAAATAGCTAATTAATATCTTCAGAAAAAGATGGCAAGGTGAAGAATATCATCAAAGAACTCAAATCTGTAAAAGAACCAAATGGAAGCTCTACATGGAGACATATAACTATTGAACCTGAGAACTCAAAAGAATGGGTTTAACAGCAAGTTAGACACAGATAAAGAGAGAATTCGTGATCTGGAAAATAAATCAGTGAAACTATTCAATCTGAACCACAAAAGGGAAAAGTAATAAAATAAACATAAAGGAAAGGAGAATGAAAAGGGATAATACATGCATAATAAAAGATTTTAAAGTTGCCAGATACAGTGACTTATGCCTATAATCCCAGCACTTTGGGAGGCTGAGGCAGGAGGATTGATTCAGCCTAGGAGTTCAAGACAAGCCTGGGTAATGTAGTGAGAACTCATCTCAACAAAAAATCAAAAACAAAGCAAAACAAATAGCCAGGTATTGTGGTGCATGCTTGTAACCCCAACTAATCAGAAGACTAATGGAGGCTGAGGCAGAAGAAAATCACTTAAACCCAAAAGGTCGAAGCTAAGGCACTCCAGTCTGGACAACAAAGTGATACCTCCCTCACACATATACACACAAAAAAGCACCTAAAGAGGAAAAGAGAGACAATGTGCAGAAATAATTTTAAATAGCAATGTAATGGCCAAGGATTTTCTAAAACTGATGAATAATATTAAGCAACAGATATCAAGTACTATAAACTTTGAGCAGCATAAAAATGCAGATAAAAACACAAATAGTGCTTCTTAGCAAAACTGATAGAAACAAAAATATAGAGAAAAATCTAGAAATTTCTTTTTGTAAAGAGAAAAACTAATATTTCTCTGCAAAAAAAATCAGTGTTTTCAAAGAGCTAAAATAGAACTGTCTATAATAATCAAAATGTTCAAGTAACTCAAATACCTAACAACAAAAGAATAACTAAATTATAGCATTTTCCTGCATACAGTATACATCAATTAAATAAATTAACTTATGCTACTTATAGCAACATGGATGTAACCCCCAAACAAAACACTGAAACTGACAAACAAAAAAGACACAAGTGAGTATGTAATGCTTAATTTCATTTATGTAAAGTTCAAAAACAGACAAAATTAATCTCTAGTTCTAGAAATCAGGACAGAAGTTATCAAGGAAGAAGGGCTAGTGACTGGAAGGAGCCATGAAGAATATTTCTGAAGTATTGATAATATGGTATTCTCTTTCTTCATCTTGGTAAAGATAATTTTGTTCGAGCTATAAAATTTCAATGTATGTACTTTTTAATGTATATTCCAATTTAATAACTTCATTTATACAGAAAAACATCAAGGTAAAACTCTTTTCATATTAAACCCATACTTTTATATTAGTGCACTGACAAATAAGATGTGTAGGTTGCATACTCATGTTGAGAAAAACAGAGTTTAAACTAATTTTCCTAAAGTACAACCCACTGCCCAAAAAGTGGCACCTCCAGAGAATTGTGAAATGCCACCAGTACCACATTTTCGTATTAATTATGCAAAAAGTTTTAAAGTCCTAATGCCGATAATGCCAGTTTTCTATACTTCTCCCCCTTACTCTTCCATCTGCTAGTAACTTCCAGTCTGACAATAGCTTAATATAATGGGGAATTATAAATTAAACTCCCATGTTCTAAAGCAAACATAATGCAAGTTTATCTCTGGAGGAAATACATTCCTCAAATGCAAAGGCAAAGTTTCTCTTTGTTACGTTACAATGAACTGAATTCAGGGGAAATTATGTGATATCTGTATTATCATAGAACTTATAAAATAAGAAATAAAAGGTACTTTATTCTTTAGCCAGAAAGTATGTATTTTAATTAAATGGAAAGTTTCTCATTATTATATTTGAAGTTAGGTCTTGGTTAAGAAATATTAGAGATGTCTCACCTAAATATAAAATATGTTGTAGTATAAAACTGAAATGGTAATTACTATCAAATCATATAATTCTGATTATGTTTAAAATATAAGTGTTTAAGCCAGGTGCAGTGGCTCACATTTGTAATCCCAGGACTTTGGGAGGTGGAGGTGAGAGGATTGCCTGAACCCAAGGGTTTGAGTTCAGCCTGGGCCTGGGTAACTTGGCAAGACCTCACCTCTACAATAAATTTAAAAAATTAGCTGGGTGTTGTGGTGCATACCTCTAGTTCCAGCTACTTGGAAGGCTGAGATGGAAGGATTGCCTGAGACCAGCAGATTGAGACTGTGTTGGCTGTGAGCATGCCACTGCACTCCAACTTGGGCAACAGAGTAAGACTCCGACTAAAAAAAAAAAATGTATATATATAAACACATATATAGGTGTTTATATATAGCATCTATTCTTGAAACTATCTTGAAAACAACAAAATGAACAAACAAAAAACTTAAAAGTCCTCTTAAATCACATAATCATTGCAGTGTTTTAAAAAAGAGACAGACCATGTTTACACAGAGCCCTCCATCCATGGAATCAGAGCCCTGTAAACTAAGACATTCTGCTTCCCTCACTGACACAGATGTTAGAAGAAAGAAGGCAGACATCTCTTACATGAGGTTTGGGGAACTTGAGGGTGTTAGCAAATTTACATGGCAGCTGAATCCATCTGGAGCTTACGGTCTTGAACAACATGAGCCTGGAAGGAGAGAAAATGGTGTGTTGAGAGCTGTCCCTCTGAATGAAGACCAGCACTGAAACAAGAAGCTGTGTCTTGGAGACCACTGAGAGGTGTCAACACTCAAGCGGAGGCCGCAAGAATTTTTTTACTGCATTTCAATGATGCAGGCTTGTTAACTCAGAAAATAAGGATGAATTTTGTGAATAAGTGAAAAGTTTTTTAAGGAAGCTAATTTACTTCTAGGATACAAATGAGGTGACTGAGAATATTTTATTTTGGTTTTGTGTGTGTTTTCTATAATGTAGTAATGTGTTCTTTTATTACACTAAATGAAGTAGCAATAATTAAAGAGACCAGTGTAATCACCAAAAATTAAAAAATTAAAAAAAAATTAGGAAGAAAGACTTATGTTTACCCCAGCAATATATTCCTTGGCTAAATTGGAATTTTGTCTTCTAGTACTTCTTGACTGCATTTGAATTCTGATGAAAAAAGCTAACTTCACTATAATTTGATTCATACAAGTTATCAAAGGAATAATTACTTGACATGTTCTATTCTGCCAATAGAGAAGTGCAGCTGATGGTATAAAGCAGGTCTCATAAAAAGAAAATCAGTAGTCACCCAGTCTGTGACACACAACCAGCTAAAAGCTGATCCCTGCTGGGTTTTTTCTCCAGCAACATTTTTGTGAACAGACAGTCCCAACTGCTGATGACCAAGCAGCAGGAGCAGATAAGAAATGACCTTGAAGGCCAGGACAGCCGGTCTGGACCACCCTGATTACAGTTAACTTACTACGTCGTTCCTGTTCCAACAGTGCCCTTTCCGTTAAATGTAATAAATCTCCTTCTCTTTAAGTGACAGAGAGTCAGAATGGTTACTTTTGCTTTCAGCAGTGAAAAACGGGGAGAAATCAACCTCCCTAAAACGGGGAGAGCATTTTGAAAGGAAACTCTCAAATAGCCTCCTGCTGAGACAGAGCTATAAACCAAAATGTGAACGCTGACTTTTTTGCTACAAGTTGATCTTGGAAGTGACTTTAATTTTTGTTTGTTATCATTTTAGAAAATTCTCTACAATGTACAATTTTCTTTCTAAAATTCATTATTTTATAATTAGACAAAAATAACAACAAAGTTAAGACTTTTAGATGTCAGTCTTTTAGATTTTTTTAAGTGATTTTTACCTTTGAAATATTGCCTTCATTCTCTTTGTGAGCTACTCTTCCTTCTTTTTAGATTTGAGAGGGTAGGAAATTTAGAACATACATCAAACAAGTGACACCTGTAGATCAAAATTGTATCTGGTTTTACCCAGATAACACTTTCGTCTGAGCCAGGACACTTCTCAAAGTTTCTCATGGTAACTGAGAGATTCATTCCCCATCATTTGATAGTATTATTTACTCAATTTGAAAAAGGTGTCAGTAGAGATAGCTAACATGTTTAGTGATTCTAAACTTGAGTCAAAATGTGTATGTGTGCTTAATCCCAAAACAGTGCAAAGTATATCTTTCTACGCTTCCTATTTTATAGATTAAGAAATTGAGAATCTCAGAAGTAATCACACAGTTAAAATAAGTAGCAGATTTAGAATTTTACTTTATGTCTGTCTATGCACTTTGAAATTTGCCCTCTTCCTCCCTACTGAGAAATTATTTGTTTATGCAAATCAACCACATCGATCTTTCTGATTAAAGGAAAAATACTAACACAGCAGATGTGGAACCTGTCAATTTGGAAGGTTCACTAAGGGATTTGAGCATCCAGGGATTTTGATACCTGTGGGAGAAAAAAGGAGGGGTACGGTGTCCTGGAACCAATACCCTGTGGATACTGAGTAGCAGTAGCCAACTGCAGCAGCCTTTCTGAATTCAGACACACTAGTTCCCAAATTGCATCTTAATCTCCCCTATCTGCTAAGATAATGTTTCTCACACTTGGCACTACTGGTAATTTGGACCAGATAATTCCTTTGGGAGGCAGCTGTCCTGTGCATTGCAGAATATTAGCAGCATACCTGATACTCAGCTTTACCCACTAGACACCAGTTTTACTCCCCCTCTCCAAGTTGTGACAGTCGAAATTGTCTCTAGATGGTGCCGATGCTCCCTGGAGGACAAAAATGCCTCCAGGAAATCCAACTAGCTTTTAAAATTTCAGACAAGAGTTTGTATTCTCTTCTCTTTAATCGAAGTATTCCAAAAATTCTAAAAAGACTCTTTATCTCACTTGTCAAACCATTAAAAAACTCAGATTCTTCAGTATGACAAACTGTGTTTCATGAAAATATTCTCTGCTCTAGAAAATTTACTAAACTTCACACTGCCCATTTGTAGTGCATTTGTTATGACCCAGTATTTTCATCCTTGATTTTTGCACAACAGCACACTGGCCTTCCACTATTCCTTCTGCTTGCTCAGCACCTATGAACGGACCACTCCTTCTCCCTATAACACCCTTCCCCCAGAAATCCAAGTGGTGCATGCCCTCATCATCTTCAAGTCAATGATGAAATGTTGTCACTTTCTCAATGAGATCTGCCCAAAATCATCTGTTTAAGAATTTATTTCCCACTGAGCATTCCTGAGGAGAGATTACTTTGCTCTATTGTTTGCATTTTGTGATACTATTATGATATTAATATAATCATTGTAATAATAATGTATAGATTTCTTATGCTTCTTTACTGTTTTCTCCGACTAGAATGTAAGCTCCAAGAGAGGAAGAATTTTTTTTCTGTTTAATTTAACCCAGTGCCTAGAAAAGTGCTTGGTACACATTATAAATATATTAGATGACTGAATAAAATGGAAAGACAACTCAGAGTGGCAAAGAGACACCTGCCTAACTGCTTTATGCCCAAGGTTTTGCTATTTTATACAACAGGGACCCATGGACGAGTTTATATGGAAATGTTTAGGCTCTTTCTCTAAGCATTTCAGAAAACTAGTCTTGGAAATATTTATTTCTTAAGCTTTCACCATTGAATCTAGTTAGGTTAAATATCTCAGGATATAGTGCATTCATTGTCAACAGTTCCTTTTTAACATTATACTTATTTTACTCTTTTGCTGATTTTCACTTTTTGTTTTTTAGTAGCAGGAAATGTTTTAAATAAAATATTTTATATTAAATACATCTTGGAAAAGTGATAAAGCTATATTTTATTAGTGCACATTTATTTTATAAGTTCAAAGTTGAACTATTACAAATCAATCCATAAGAATGGTAAGATCTTTTCAAAGAGTAAAATCATTTGAAATAAGAATTAAGCATGAGAACAAGTCTTTTATTAACCTCAGTTAATTTATTTCCATAATTTATCTTGGTTTCACAACATTCAGCAGACCTTGAATCACCTAAATGAGTAGTTGCAAATGGTAATATTTATAAGAGCTCATTTGCTATCTCAGAATACTTATAAATATCTACAAAGGCATACTAGCAGAATAGTATAAAATGTGTTTCACTGTTGAAAATTAGAAATCTTTTACAAGTGATTGCATTATTGCATTTCTAATGACAATATCTGAAACCCTCAGAAGCTTGAAATAACAAAATAATGAATAAAATCTCAATATAATGAAAAAAATAGCCAACGAAAAAATAATTTCCAGCAGGGAAAAGAGTTATACTTCCTGGAGGTGGAGACTAAGAAAGCTTGAGACAGGGTATGGTAGCAGGAGTTGGGAAGAAGATGTTTTGAATGCTGACATGTTTCAGGGTGTCTTGAGAAGCCCACACTTAGTTGCAAACTCCCATCATTATCAAGAAATTCAGTAAAAATAAGGTATATAAGGTATATGCTAACACTTAAGCTTTCTACTTCTTCCTTTTTTTTTTTTTTTTTTTTTGAGTTGGAGTCTCATTCTGTCGCCCAGGCTGGAGTGCAATGGCACGCTCGCGGCCACCGCAGCCTTGACCTGCTGGACGCCGGCGCTCCTTCCACCTCAGCCTTCCAAGTAGCTGGAACTACAGGCATGCGCTACCACTTCCAGCTAATTTGTTATTTATTGCAGAGATGAGGTCTTGCCAAGTTGCCCAGGCTGGTCTTGAATCCACGAACTCAGGCAATCCACTCACCTTGGCCTCCCAAAGTACTGGGATTACAGGCTTAAACTCTCTTCTTTTTAAACTTTGATTCTGTCTGAGGCTAAATAATAAAAGATAAAATCAGCAGAATTTCAAATATGTGTGTATGTGTGTGTACACATGCATAACATACACACATATACATATTTGAACACATGTATATTTTAAGTATATGTGGTATACATGCATGTATGAATATTCATGTATATGTATAAAAACATGCAATGATATATTAATGCACATTTATGTAAATATATTTGTAAAATATATTTTTAAAACCCTATTTTTGTGATACTTATTTCATAACTTGTTTTCACTTTACTTAATGTGCATATTGAACATAATTCTGAAAATTATATTATGCCTAGGACAAGATTTTTCAGTTATTTCCTTGCTTCATGTCTCTCAAAGAATGAGTTGGGATTTAGTGTTATAAGTAGTTATGAGTTTCACACATTATCCTTATAT
Organism: Cephalopachus bancanus; assembly: GCA_027257055.1. Classification (NCBI taxonomy): domain Eukaryota; kingdom Metazoa; phylum Chordata; class Mammalia; order Primates; family Tarsiidae; genus Cephalopachus; species Cephalopachus bancanus. The sequence continues at coordinate 826,030 of JAPVLO010000243.1, read as the reverse complement.
AATAATAGAATATATATTTCATATATCGTTTATATACTGATCGATGAATGGAGAACGTATTTTTTTATCAGTTGACTATGGCAGCTAGTGAGTACATTTCATTTTCACTCATCCTCTAGGTAATAAAAAATAATGAATACATCACTATACTTTACTGTTTTATGTAAATGCTTCATGCAGTTAAAGAGTTATAAAGTCAAAATAAAATGTTAATGGAAGATGAAGAAATGGCGCTGTATTAGAAGCATAATGGTTTGTTTTCCACTCTGTCATGAATAAAAGACAGAAAGAAGCTTCAATTTTGATCTAACTATGCTGCTGCTTTAACTATTGTAGGGGCTGGCAATTTACAGCCCAGAGGTTAACTCTCACCCATAACCCGTTTTTATAAACAAAGTTTTATTGGAATACAGCCACACTCATCCTTTTACATATTTTCTATGACTGATTTTGTGCTACAGTGGCATAGTGAGAAGTTGTAACGGAGACAATAAGGCCTATGAACCCTAAACGATTTATTGTCTGGCTTTCTACAGGAAAAGTCTACAGATCCTTGAACTAGCCTATCCTCTGTCTCCTACAAGGTGTAGAACTAGTTTCCTTAGGCAACTGAGTGGTCCTGAAATGGCCTCAGCACACCACCATTAAAGAGCATGATCGGCACAGTCAGCATTTCTCCATATCCAGTTCACCTATCCTCCAAAAACACAGAGAAGCACTCCAACCCTGTACCAGGCTCCAAAACCTTTATACTCGGTGCATTTTGTTATTGTATCATCAGGGCATACAGCTTTGTGTGAAGCCTATCGGCAATAAAAATGTTAATATAGATTCATTCAACAAATATTCCTTAACAATCTCTATTAACATTAATTTGGCACATATTTTGTTCTGGGTATTTTGCTAGGTAAAAATTTATTCTCTCATTCAGTCCTCATAACAACCCTTGGAGGCAGGTCTTATAATCAACCCCTTTATACAAGAAACTGAAGCCTAGGGAATTAAAAACTGGATCAAGGTCAGAAGAAACGTATTTGTATAAAGGCTATCTGCCTCTAAGACCCTTATTTCCCTTAACAAAGATAAGACCACAGCTACACACAACTGCCTGAGGCTACTCTAGCTGTGGGGTGCTACTAAAGCTACTGATGCATGGGTCAAGGTTGCTGATGATAGAGGCCAAAGACACTAATATTTGTGTCAGTGATGCCAATGTCTGATGTTGGGAACATAGTAGATAACTCCATTGACAGTGCTTCTGCTGTTGCTGCTAGAATTACTGTCCCTGTTTAACAGACAATGAATACTGCCACATGCACTACTTACTAGCACTTGTGACCACTGTAGGATTTGACAACCCCCAATGGAAAGTATAGGTGTGGAGCTGTTTTTTATTTCATTTATGTTTAACAATCTGCTCATATAGGATTTACAGAATCCGGAAGAATAAGGAGGATGCAAATCTGAGGGGCAAATCTGTCCTTCCTTCTGCTGCATGATGCTTTGCCATCGGATCAAGTGTCTACTTCATCTCTCTTCTTTGGTATGAATTTTCTCTTATAAAATACCTGAAACAGTTATATAAATAAATGCCAGGTGGTCCTCACACCTTCTGCCCCAAAGGCCTTTTAAACTCATCCAGGCTTAGCTCTATCTCAGCACCGGCATATGGTAATCTTGAAACTTGTGTTTTAGACATCTCCCTGGGTTCTCAGTCATGATTTTCTGCTTGCTGGTTTTGATGTCCTTCTAGAAAGATTGATTGGAAACAATTACACCCTAATAGGCTGTAAGAGACAGTTTTTTCTTTTTTAATCTTCTCCACAGTGAGGGCAGTTAAACTCTGGTACTATCTTTCTGGTGGGGTCTATGTCTTTACGAGTTCATGGGAATGTGTGGTGAGATGTAGTGAGGCCCAGTAGGGATGGAGAAGACTGCCATCTGGACATTTGAGAATGTAAGTGTGTAGAGATAATATATGATGAATATCCTGAGCACCTGCTTAAAGTGAACTGTTATTTAAATAAAAGTTCAAAACAACCTGACATAATTTATAAATTTCCACATGCACTTGTTAGTTTATCAAATCCAACCAGAGCTTTAAGGGTAACCTCTAACCTCTGCTTTAAGATATTCAGGAAGATGCCAAAATCATTCTTAGGGAAATCCCCAGCCTTTTGAGAAATCCTGATTCTCTTCAACCTGCAAGCATCTTTTTATTTCCAACAAATCACACATTGATGAACTTTCTGGAATTATGGCGATGCCCTGTGCAAGCATAATGTGACAACATCATTTCTCATACATCTTAACCCACATCCTGTGGGCTTCTCTACTGCTCATGAGGACTAACTGAGTCCTATGCAGGGGGCTTAGCTGGCACCTGGGGTCCATGGACCTCTAAGCTGTGGGCAGCCAGATGGAGATTGTCCATGGATTGCCTCATATGTTCTGACTTGCTTCATGGATACTTCCATTGTTTTTTAATTAGGCTTTTCTGGTAATTCCCCAGAAGAGTTGCAACAGAGGGGCTTTTCTGGTAATTCCCCAGAAGAGCTGCAATAGAGGGGCTGAGTAGAATAATCCAGAAGTGTGGAGCAGTTGACATATCATGGGGACAACTTTGGACAATGGGAAATGAAAGTCTGTGGAAATATTCTTTTCCATTATTTTCCCAAGGCTGGTGATAAAAAAAGAGTTTACATAGACATGTGGAAAACCTCTCATGAAGTTAAGCAATCATGTCCACTTGTACAAATCTGTGACCAGCCAGGAAGCTAGGGAATGGATACTCTTGTATTTGTCCTCCTACTTAATTTCCACTTCACTTCATTTCTGCTTCCCCAAAAATGCTCCCCCAAAAAATATATTAGCAAATAGTGTGTGCCCCGAGTTTTACCTTCCACAGAGCCTGGTCTAAGACAATCCCCCAGCAGAGTATTATTTAAGTAGAAAAAGCATGTGTAGCTTCCACTGCAACACATGAGTCTGCAAGGTTTCAAACAGTGCATAAATTGGGGGGTAAGGGCAGTGATGGGGCAAGAGAGAAAAATGAGACAACTGACCACTAATCATGCCCCTCTCAGTATGGAGTCTTAAGGCTAAACATTGAAACTTCCTGAATCTCTGTCACTAAAAGGGAGAAATTAATAGGCTTTGGGTAGTAAGAATGAAATGAGATAATGTATAGGAAATAAGATAGATTGGGTCATGGAAAATATGTAGATCGTAGAGTGAGGCAAACCTTGGTTGAAATCCCAGATCCATCTTTTACAGGTTATGTTAACTCTAACAGGTTAATATTTCACCTCAATATAGTTCATAAAATCATTGTGAATTACAAACAAGGAAAGGTATGCATAGCGCTGAGTAGATCTGCTACTAAATGTTTCCTATTATTATTTTTTGTTACTTACAATGTTTTAAGTATTACACAAATATTACCTATTACAGTAGTCTCCCCTTATCTGCAGGAGATATGTTCCAAGCCCCCAGTGGATGCCTGAAATCAAAGATAGTGCCAAACCCTATACATATGATTTTTCCTGTATATACGCACATACCAACAATGAAGTTTAATTTATAAATTAGGCATAGTAAGATACTAAAAACAATGATCATTAATAAAATAGAATAATTATGATATTATGTTATGTTGTGTCTCTCTCTTTATCTATCTCAAAATATCTTAATATTTTTAGACCATGTTTGATCATTGGTAAAAATGCAGAGTGAAAGTATAGATAAGGAGGGACTACTGTACTAGCTCATTATAATTTTGATAACTTTTATTTTCATAGTATTCATTTTCATCATGTATACTAAATGGAAAACGTCTTCCCCGAATGAAATGATTCCTACAATAGGCATAAGTGGCCTGATTATAGGATTTGCTCTTTCACTTCCATCACAATGAGAAGCTATATAATGAAATTTGCAGAGATGAAGTAAATATAATACGTACATGAAACCAAATTTTCATGAAGGTTCTTCATGTATCAAAAACTAGTAATTAAGACAAGATTTTTCGTCAAGGAACTTACAGTTCAAGATGAAAGACCATGATGGCAATTTAATTTGACTGTGATTGGATAAATACAAAGTGTTGTAAGACCAGGCAAGGAATCATCTAACTTAGTTGTGAGTAGTCTTGACAGATGAAGATTCATACAAACTACCCTTTAATAGTAAAAGCCAAAATAGGAAATAGGCATATTTTCCGTGTTCTTATGAATACAAAGAACTTTCTAAAAAATTGTTTGATAAGCTAAACTGAGATAGTCTATCTTTAACCCCATCAAAGACCAATCAGAACTTGTTCTCTTCAATGAGAAAAATTTTAGTAAATTTGGAGAGGAAAACAGTGTTAGAAATAGTCTTTCAATAGTGATAATACACCTCTTTCAGCCCCAAAAATTTCCAGAATTTTTCTTAACTGAAGAACTCATCAAGAAGAGTGTCTAAATTCCTCTTGAGACCAGGCTCTGTGGTTCACTCTGTAATCTCAGCACTTTGGGGGACTCAGGAGAGTGGATTGCCTGAGTGCGCCGGTTTGGGACCAGCCCAGGCAACTTGGCATGACCTCATCTCTACAATAAATGACAAAATCACCCAGGCATAGTAGTACGTGCCTGTAGTTCCATTCCAGCTACTTGGAAGGCTAAGGTGGAAAGATCACCAGAGTCCAGCGGGTGACACTGGGGTAGTTGTGAGCGTGTCACTGTGCTCAAGCCTGGGCAACAGAGTGAGACTCCGACTCAAAATAATAATAATAAATAAAAGGAAAATAAATTCCTCTTGAAATTTCTTTGAGAATTAAATTTATACATTTAGAGTGACCTAAGAAGAGGGTCTTGGCTTCAAAATATCCACAAGAATTTCTGCAGTCATTAGATAAACAAAAAGTCCATGATGGCCTACATTTCTAAAATACAAGGACAAATGAAGTTTCAACAAATAATAATATTTGCCAGTGGCTGTAATAAAACTAGTCTCTTTCATACTGTGGAAGCAGCAGTAAAATATAAAAAGATTAACAGATATTTGTTACAAACTACTCCCCTAAATTTCCATGGTTTCCTTTGCTCTGCCTGGGGGATAAAAGGACCCAGTAAAAGCACTCACTTATGATTCTTAGAACATTTCTGAGAGGTAGAAAGTAGAAAACAATAGATATCTATCTTGGTAAAATGAATATTGTAGAGAGTGTGTGAGCTGTTTGAATGTGAATGAACAGAAAGAGAACTTATCTCTCAAGTCTATTTCAAAAAAGAATTAAAAAGGTTTCTTTGCCCTTTAAAATTATACAGATCTCTAGCTCACCCTGCAGCACAAAAGAACAAGATTATCATTTGTATTACTATTAGTAGTAGTAGCTAACTTTCATTGGGAGCTTACTACATGCTTAAAAATGTGCTCAGATGCTTTATATAGCTTTTTTTCTTTTCTTTTCTTTTTTTAAACATGGCTTGAGACTAGGATTTGAGGAGAGAAAGCTTTTTTTTTTTTTTTTGAGAGATGATCCTTGAAAACGGGAGTAAGGGAATGAGAATAAGATGGGAAGGAGCAAAAGTTAATAAAATATCTCTTACCCCGATTGCTGATTTTGGCAACAAGATCTTAACCTTGCCAAAACTTCTGAGAAGCATGCAAAATGACTTCCAGAATAGTTCTGAACAACAGGAGGCTGAACATGCATCCACTGGCTCCCAACTTTCAATGACTAAGGATCCTCTCCTCTACACTTCTGGGTTGCCTTGCACGTGAGCTGAGGGGACTTCCAAGGGGAGTCCAAAAACAGGGAGATAAGTATAGTTTGAAGTGAAATTTGACCAGTGTGAGTCAAAATTGTCCACTAAAACTGTGGCTGTATTTAGAGATTGCCAAGGAGATGTTGCAAAAGCAACAAAAAGGTCAACAGCATGCCTTATTTTATTCAATCTTCACAATATACTATTATACCAGTATCATCCCCATTTGCTGAGGCGAATATTAAGGCTGGGAACTAATATAACTTGTCCAACTTCACACAGCTAATAAATGGTGGAACAGAACTTCAAACCCAACCATCATGGAACCTGAAATTGTAGCTACTGCCACCAGTAACATAATCTCCACAACCTCTTGTCCTGTATACTCATTTCCACTATAGTAAAAAAAAAAAAATACAAAGAAACATTTTTCAAGTATAAAGTCCATGGCTAAATAAACTTCCCTAACTCATTTAAATAGCAGGTACTTTCGGAAATTTAGAAGATTTACTTGAAGTTTTACTACACAATTGAGTAATGACATTTCCAATGAAGGCTTCCCATAAAATTATCCACTAGTGTTTCTGGATCGACCTCCCGGGGCTATTTTGACAGAGAAGATATTCCAATCTACGAGAGTAACAGAATATTTTGTAACTATCATGTTTCTGTCAAAATTTCAGGCTTCTTCTACTGAGAATAGAGCATAGGTTTAAATATTCTCTTAGTCTTATAAGTTTTGAGGTGGTGCTTGTTTTTAAAAGTAAAAAAAACACTCACTTTACTAGATGGATAAGTAAGGAAATCCATGAGATATTTTTTTAAAGCCCCCAAAGAGGTGGCTAACAAAAGAGTTCTCTCTGTAGGATGAATTAAGCATCAATGCATTGGTTTGTAAGTGAGATGGCTATATATGTATCTATCAGGGACATTCAAGAGTGAAAGGTGGCGCTAATTCAGTATTGGTAATTACAGTGCATCAATAGGTTAGACCAGGACTGTCTCAAGCAACTCAAAGTATTCCCTATTAAATGGAGCAAAAGGACTCTCTGACTGTTCATACATTTGTGCTGCTATAGAAGAATATCTGAGACTAGACCATCTATAAAGAAAATAGGTTTATTTGGTTCATGGTGCTGTAGACTGTACAAGAAGCATGGTGCCAACATCTGCTTCTAATGACTGCCTCTGAAAGCTTCCATTCATGGTGGAAGGCAAAGGAAAGTTGGCATGTGAAGATCACACGGTAAGTGAAGAGGCAAGAGAAACAGTGAAGGAAGTGCCAGTCTCTTTTCAACAACTAATTCTTGCATGAACTAATAGCAAGAACCCACTCATTCCCAAGGGAATGGCACTAGAACATTCAGAGAGATCCAGCCTCATAATCTGAACACCTCCTGCTATGCCCCACCTCCAAATTCCAACATGAGACTTGGCAAGGCCAAACAAATCATATCCAAATCACAGCAAGGACAGATCTGTGTTTTTCTCAACATTACTGAAACATGAGAATGACCTTGAATATTTGAAGATTCTTGAGCCCTGTCTCTCAGTTACTGTATCAGAATCTCATACACAGATCCTCCAGATTTATGTTGCAGCAGTACTACCAGATGATTCTTGAACATACTAAAGTTTAAGCACCACTGATCGAGATAGTTGAGCTCAATGTTTTAGTACATGCGTGTGTGTATAATTCATATAGAAATCCAAAAATTAAATTAGCTTAGTGATATGATTAAAAACATAAAACTGGGAAGAAAAGAACTCCATTGATCTCATGTATGAATTAATGTGTATGGTACATATTTATTGAATCCATAGTAAATATAAAGAATTGGGTGATAAATATTTTAAAGATTAAAAATAAGGTATGCTCTGTTTTCTATAAATATATGATCTAGTGTGGGAGACTATAATAATAATAATAAAATAATCAGTAATAACAATGTCTGCATCAAGGATGTTGGGGTTCAGAAAACAATGCCCCATAATGAAGGCCTCTAAAACAGCCTCAGAAGCAAAAGTTTTTTTCTGAACTTCTCTAGCCATCTCACTCCCATTCTCCCCCAAAGTTAGTCATAAAAACTAGAATCCCTCTTCCCCAAAGTAAATCATAGAAACAAGAGCCCCCTTTCTTCCAAAGCCAACCATAAAACCTAAAAATATTGTTTAGATTTTCTCTCCATTTTTCTGTGTAAAAACTGTACATAAAGAAATTATCTGACCTATGTCGTTTGATTGTAGGTCATAAAAACCCCATTCCTGATAGTGTCCTGCCCCATACCCAGAAGAAAGAAATGCATGTTCAGAAGTCATGCAGAATCTGAACAGACAGACCTTGCTGGGTTTCTCCACTCGGTATATTAGCATTAGATTGTACTCTTTTTGTCCAGTCATATTTCTACATGGTTGCCCATACTTTGTTGAACCTAAACAAAAAAATAAACAATTTTCCCTGTATCTTTGAAGTCTCCTATGTTTACACATGAAATAAATTTGTATGCCTTTTCTCCTATTACTCTGCTTTTTATGACTTGACTTTTCAGTAAATCTTTAGAGGGCCTAGGGTTTTCCTTGGCTCCTACAAGGATGATGAGATGATTAAGCATCAATGGTAAGCTATAAAATTCCTGAGGGCAAGGACCTCACCTAGCCTATACAGTACAATGGAGGATAACTAACCATCCTGGTTTGCTTAGAACTGAGAAGTTTCCCAGGCAGGGCACAGGACTTTCAGTGCTAAAACTGGAAAAATCTCAGAAACCAAACCAAGAAAAGCCAATATCATCCTATTAGTGAATATAGCAATCAAAAGAGATTCTAATACAATCACTGTGTACTTGAATAAGGTTAGTAGAAGGTATTCATACATATTGAGTTCTACCATTTTTCAAGTTCCCTACACACATGATCACAACAAAGGTCAAAGCTGATTAACAAAAGAGAAAACTAGAGCTCAAAGAGGTTAATTACTTTGATCCAGTTCCCCCAGATTGAACTGAGACTGGGTAGGAGTCCAGGGCTGTTTCAGTCCAAAGACCCTAAGGGTAAGGAAAGATAGTACTCTAAGTTCTTTACTCAAAATCTCAAAAGAGACAGAAAGGTGAGATTAAAATTGAATTCTTCATCCTGGAGAAACCAGTTATGTTTTATTTAGGGAGAGCCATTTTGTTTTTATTAACACACACATATGCCCAAGACAGTTCGCTTGCCTCCCTCCCTTCCAGCAGCTGCTTTGAAGCCCACCAGAAGCTCCAGAGGGAGCCGAGCTGTTTCTAGCAGCTGTTTCTCAAACACCTAACTTCATTTTCAGATCAGAGCTGGGGTTTGAAGCTCTTAAAACCTGTGCTGCTTCAATCAAATGACAACAGAAGCAGCCAAAACAATCAGTGCCTCACCAACAGCCTATTTAAATGTCTCTCTTGTACAGGGTGCCTCGGGCATAATGTAGTATGGGACTGTTTGTTAAATCTATTTTCAATTTCTCTCCCTCTCACCTTCTTCTAAAACATACTGAGAGAGAAGGAGGCATCGCTTCTCACTCTGACTCCTGCTTTCTTCCTCTCTCTCTTTTTGATCATCAAGTATGTAAATTCCAAAGATAATAAGAAAAACTATGTATCCATTGTAAAAATGCAAAATTAGCATATTGTCATAATTGATCACAAGCTTTCCAGAAGAAACCGAAGGCTACAAATAGGGAGAAAACTCTTAACCCCTCCCAAGTTCATGGTAACATAATCAAGAAGCTAGTGTATATCCTTTCCATCCAGGTTTATGCACTTTTATTAATGTATTATGTACATGTTCATAACCAATAGGAAATATTGTATATGAGTTATACTCATACACTCTCCATTGATAGTTTCGTATTATATGTTTGCCTCTACCTAAACCTAAAATTTTCATTGAGTATTTTTGCTTTTTATAGGTAGAATTATATGGCTACATGACAACTAAGGTCATTGATTTTTGTTGTTTTATGTTATCCCATTGCATGAGTAATTGCATGGTTTCTTTTTTTATTCCCCAATGTTGCATGCTTAAATAATCTTTTTTTTAAACTCTCTTGCATTTCTGTATTTCAATAACAAACCTACGAGGTAGATTTTGTCTTATGAATCTCTACTGTACAGATACAGAAATCAAGGTTAAGGCACATCAAATAACAAGTAATAGTACACCACTAATAGGTGAACTACAAGCCGGGCTCGGTGGCTCAGCCTGTAATCCCGCGCCTTTGGGAGGCTGAGGTGAGTGGATTGCCTGAGCCAGCAGGTTCGAGACCCACCTGGGCAGGCAAGACCTCATCTCTATAATAAATCAAAAAATCAGCCGGGCGTGGTAGTGCGCGCCTGTAATTCCGGCTACTAGGAAGGCTGAGGTGGAAGGATCGCCGGAGCCCAGCAGGTCGAGGCTGCGGTTGCCGGGAGTGGCCACTGCACTCCAGTCTGGGTGACAGAGTGAGACTCCAACTCAAAAAAAAAGAATAGGTGAACTACAGAAGTCAAGTAACGGATCAGATGAGACTTAAAACTGTTTTCCATACACAGTAGACTCCACAAAAAAGAAGAAAAAAGAATAACACTTTTGGAGTATTAATGGTCTCAGCTTCACTAAACTTTAGACAGATTTCTTCTTGACTATAGACCTCAGAGCTCCTTTTTCTTTTACTAAAGAAACTTTACTTTAGAAAACTTGTAATTGTACATTTTTTCTCTATCCCTTTGAGATGTAAATCTTCTTTCAGTCTCTTACAAGTTTTACAACCCAGGAAAGTCTTTCTCAAGGATCTGGGAGCTATCCTTTTGAAATGTAATTATCAAGAAAGACTGGATCCCTGTCTCCCAGTCTCTATGGCAGAATAGGAGCCTGGCTTCAATAACTGACAAATAGCAAATACAGATGGCCTAATCACAATGGCCTACCTTAACCCTAAGTTCCTTCAGTATTTTTCCAGCATTTCAAAATCCTTCCATCTTTTGTTTCAGAGAAGTTGAGTCCAGACTCTTTCCCCTAATGCAATAGTCTTGACACTTCTAGCAATAGTTTTGAATAGTTTTTCTATTCTATTTAAACAATTGTCTGGTGCGATTTTTCTTTTATAGTATCCACTAAATGTCACATGCTAACTTCCACCTATGGAAACAAGTTAGACTTTCCCAGAGAACATGATTTTCCAAATCAGGCCACTTCTTTCTCTTTTTCATGTTTCCAACAAAAGCTAAAAGGAAAAATGCAGAGTCCTGGATTTTCTAAAGTTCTTGTTATCAGTGACATTCTTCAAACCAGCAGTCAAAGCTATCAAATTTAAGGACACAACCAACTTTGATTCTCATTCCATTAGTTCCTCTAGGGCATTGCTGGTATTCTTCCTAAACCACAGCCCTGAAACCACCCATGTAACTCAAACATCTATCAAAGGCAATAATCTTTAATCTGAGGCTCTACTGCTGCATATCTCCTCCCTCTTCTGCCTTGTAAGAAAAAAACTCTGGAGACCATGTAGGAGCAGATGCCACCAGAATTTTCTGTCTCAGGTTCCGTGAGGTGATATGGTAGCAGAATAAGTCATCCCATTTCAACCTATAGCTTTTATATGGTACATCATGCTTACATACTCTTCTTTCCTAACCCATATTAGTAGAACTCTGTATCTAAAAAGTAAATGCATGCAGCCAGAAGCAAGAAATGTTTCCAGAGCAAGCACAAAGCTTTGAATTGTAAGTCAAGTGTGCTTTACCAAATGTGAGTGAAGGATTAGAGAGTAGGGTAGAGAAGAAGACATAAAGAAGCACGTGGCAAGGTTCTAGGTACACACTGATATTGGTCCAATTCAAAGACAAATTGTGCTTGGACCTCTCCCTCAATGCTGCCTCTACCAGTTCCCTCTATTACTGCCCTAAATGAATTACCCTAGTACTTTAAGGGTTAAAATTGCCACTTCTTTCTTTAACTGATAGACTATTTAGACAGTGAACCTGAATGTAATCAGAGAAAAGTTAATATAAGGTTTCCAAAATTATGTCTGATGCATAGAAGATACCGAATGTATGTTTTCTAGTTGAAGCAGAAGAGTGATGTGGAAATAAAAACTCCTTATAGTTTGTTCCCCACATAGGGACTTAAGAGGGACACAAATCTGGCTAATGTCTACCACAAGGATGGCCAGCAAGAATGGCAATTATCATATCATGTCTACATTGTGTTCAAAGGTGTTTGTCTTCCACTATTGTATCCACGGGCCTTACCAGGGTTCTGGCATATAACAAGAGTTACACAAATGCGTGTTAAATCATTGAGTTGAAAAGACATGGAAACCAAGTCTCAGGGAGATATTAAGATAAATTGCCATTTTTTAGCCCTGGATAGAGCATCCATAATCAAATATGGAGCCAGAGAACAAGACGTGTTGAGAGTGAGAAACAGTTGAGTGTGCAGTACATGGTGGTTTGAACATATCCAAACAATGCAAGCCAAATACCTGGGGGCTTGCATGTCATTAGTGAACACATGAGTGCTTGAGTCATTTATACTCAAAAAAGATGAAATAGAGCAGACCCGAGAATTTTCACCAAGTCACTGAATTTTAGAAGAAACCAATTCTATGAAGTTAACTTGGTTATTGTAAGCCGTCGGAGTTTCTTCTACCATGTGACACTGAGGTTAAGGATCTACTCTCTTTTTTCTCCTACCCAGCGTATAAGACAAGCCTATGAGCCAATAAACGTAACTGGCTTCCATTCATAAACACCTACACTCAAATGTCCAGATGTAATATTAAATGAACAATCCAATCCATAAAGTACTGGACAGAGTGTCTAGCACATAAAAAGCATTGAATTCAATTTATCTTCAACAATTCTATAAATAAGGGAGGATTATGCTTTTATACTTGAAGACTAGAAAAACAATTCATTTGCTTAATAATTATTAACAAGTGGCAGTGAGTTTTATTCCAATAGGGGCAACAATATCAAGATGCAATTTTTGTCATTGTTGCTGATAATTTTTTCTGAGTATCACATGCATTTATAATGGAATGAACTCAGACAGACTCCTTTAACCAGGACCTTTTGTAAGGTTCTTGAGAGGCTTCATAGACAGTAACAAGGAAATTCATATTTTTCTCAAGCACTGCTCAAGGCAAGCAATTTTACAATTTTTCAAAACCTAATGTCTCCATCCAAGGAAAACAAATTGAATTACTCTATAGTACATGTGAAGCATTAGGCTCATCCACACATCAGGGGTTCTGAGTACACTGCAATAAATGGCACAGATAGGATCCTGCTGACTGACCATAGGAGAGCTCTAGAGGCAGGTTTGAGTGGTCCATTGTTATTGGAATTCATAGAAATCCTCTTTCCTATTCAAGCAGTTTGCTCTTCTAGAATGTTGGTTTTTTAAATCTTGCATGTCCTTGCAATTAATAGAATGTATTTTTTGAAGCATATTTTGATTTGCATAAAGCAAGTATTTAATCCACACTGTAAAAACTAGATTGTCAATTTCCCAGGACTCTTTGACATTTAGGCTCCCAGTGATACACTGATCCAACCCAACCACATAAAAGTCAAAGAGATGGGAGGGGTACAATGTGGGTGTATGGGTGTGGGTGTGTGTTTCAACTATAGCCAGAGATTGAAGAAGGGTCAAATCCAATCCATATATTTCAAATTTGAGAATGTTTCAGAAGGAAAGGAAATACTGATGGGCTTCAGTTTCATCCCAAATATAAAATGAACTCCCTCTAATGCTGGGGGTGGGGAGGGGGGATGTAAAGCTACCCATTCTTGGCCTAGAGTCACAAAACATTTCTTGGGTGGGTTGAGGCCTGATGCAAAGACAGACTGAAGTTTAACCCGACTGGGAGTTTGGAAATAAGGTCTTGTTAAGCCAGCAGAAAGCAGCAATTTTGCAATGATACTATCTATAGCAACATCCTTCACTTGGCAGGGATGACTGACTATTAGAAGTCCTGCATAGCAGCAGATAAGAAAGGGGTGAGTGCCCTAGTTTAGCAGTCCTCAAACCTAACTATTCACCAATATCAACTGAAGAGTTTCGAAAACTACCTGATACTGCAGTAGAGCTGTGGTGGTTGTTTGGCATTAGTATTTTTAAAAAGCTTCCTGAGTGAATCTGATGTACAGCCAAGGAGACAAAAGTAGATCTTTGCAAGGCATTTTTTCTTGCCCAAAAGTAAAACATTCACTGTACCCCCACTTATGACTTTTTAACTATATTGAACAAATGTAATCTATACTTGTTCCTTGCTGTAATCAAAGGCCTAGTACATATTAAGAATTCATCTACATGAAATGAATGAGTGATCACTAGCTAGTAAAAACATTACAATAAAATAACTTTTCCTTTGTTCTGTGTAACTCACTGCTCAAAAACCCTAAAAGTCATATAGTATTTGATGAGTCATCCAAGTTTTTATGTCATTGTACCAAATTTATTTTTAAAGTTGCAGATATACCCACATATACACAGGTATTCATTACAATATAGCTTATAGATTTGGTAGGTCAATTACAATATGACCATACAATGAAATTCTATGTAGATATTAAAATGTTGTGGGTTGGGCAACCCCCTCGGGTCCCCTCCCACTGTGGGAGCTTTTCTGTCCTCTTAATAAATCCTGCTTTCGAAATAAAATAAAATAAAAACATAAAAAATAAAATGTTGTAGATTATTTTTATTATAGAAAGTTGCCCATAATAAAGAAAAAGCACATTAAAAGCAGCATGAATAAAATAATTTTGATTAAATAATAAATGTGTGTGTGTTTGTGTGTGTGTGTGTGTGTGTGTGTGTGTGTGTGTGTGTACCTGGAAAAGTCAGAGACTATAAATACTAATGTGGTTTTCTTTTCTTCCATCCTTTTTTTTTTTTTTTTTTATGAGTTAGTCTCACTTGTTGCCCAGGCTGGAGTGCAGTGGCATGTTCACGGCCACCCCAGCATCGACCTGCTGGGCTCCGGGAATCCTTCCACCTCAGCCTTCCAAGTTGATGGAACTACAGATGTGTGCTACCACACCCAGCTAATTTTTTTTATTTACTGTAGAGACAAGGTCTCGTCAAGTTGGTCAAGCTGGTCTCGAAACTGCAGGCTCAGGCAGTCCTTTCATCTTGGCCTCCAAAAGTGCTGGGATTACAGGCTGAACCACTGAACCTGGCCCTACTGTGGTTTTCCATGGAAGATAAAAATAATGATGGCTTTCATTTTCTTTTATTTTAATCTTCTCTTTATTTTCCTCAAGTACACATTGTTTTAATAATTTCAATTTTTTTATATTTAGCTATATCCCATTCTTATTCCAGATTCATCTAGATCTCAGAATTCTCTTGACTTGTAAATAGAATCAGACACAAAAGTGGAGAAGTTGATCTTTAATGCCCCTTTGCATACATATGACTCAGCCTCCATTAGTTATTCTAAATTACCACCAAAAATTGATAAATTTGTTTGACCCAGAACATCTAGTTACATCCATAAAATCTACTTCTTCAGATACCTGCTTTCATACGTAATGAAGTTAATTTGTTTGAGACAACTATTTCTTAATGCAAATTCGTGTAATACTACTCTGTCATCATTCTCAGGAATAGCTGCATGTTTGAGGAATGTATTAAAACACAGAAATGCCACTAATGGAACATGACAGTTTACAAAAACAAGACAGTGGTAAGGACCTTACTTCTTTCTAATGAAGGAGAAGGGGCATAGTAGGGGGGAGGAGTAAAGATTAATAATAATGATCTCTGGAAGTGTCTGGATGCTTTCATTAGGTCTGATACTCTACTAAGTACTTTGGAATGTACAGTTACTATTCCTATTTAATAGAAGAGAAAATAGCTTAAGAAGTTTAAAACTTGCCCAAGGACACATAAGCAATAAGTGGCAGAGCTGGGATCACATCAAGACAATCTGGCTTTAGTTTCTTTGACCAATTATACAACAATGTTGAAAATAGGGTTTCTAGAGCTTCTAAAATATCACAGTTCAATTTGATTTAGTCCTTAATACTGATTGTGTTGGTTTCGACTTCAGTAGATATTATGGGTGAATAATACATGACTGGGGCCCTATAGAGACTTATACAGATGTAATGATAGACTCCAGCTATGGAAGAAAACCAAACTTCTCAAGTATCTTTTATCTTCTAGTCTAGTGACCCTCTAACCTGAACTAGCATCACCTGATACCTTATTAGAAATGTAAATTCTTAAGCTCTGCCCCAGATCTACTGAATCAGAACCTCTGGGGGTGGGTTCTAGCATCTTTTTAGGGAGGACTTCCAGGTGTGAACCATTGCTCTGAGTGCTAGATCACAGGTTTCACACATGATGTCTTAATCCTCACAACAGACATCTAATGTCAGTCCATAATTCTAGATGAAATGTTCCCCAAAAGGCACTGCTAGAAAGTGATAAAGCTGGAAATCTGACTCACATCTGTAAGAGCTGCTGAAGTGTTGAGAATGGGACAGAGCATATCTTTTGACTCTGCCACTAGCTGCAAGGCAACCATCCTTGTTTATGTGTAAGCTGAGCTATTAAAAATACTCTACAAAGGCTTGCCAAGGAATGCAATTTAATGGGAAACTAAGATACATGTGGACACTTACCTCATAATAAGATTCTACTTATGAAAGGATGTTATAGTGTAATTAGACTCCGGGAGGCCAGAAAAGAAAAAAAAAGTGGTTCTTATTTTAACTGCTTTACAATAATGGAGTGTTGCTGGAGAGTTTTTTACACAACAGATGCTGTGAAGATATGTGCTGATTCTGTTGGTTGCTACATAACCCCACCGCAACAGAGCCTCCAGTCTCCATGCACATAGGCATAACTTCTCCCTAAGCAATGTCTAATGCTTGCAGCAGAACTATAAATCGAAGCTAATGGGAGAAAATGCAACTCCTTCATTCAGACTTTCTGAAAACATTTCCCTGTGATGTTTTGTGCAACAGAGATGGCACCAAAAAGAGAGAGAGAGAGAGAGAGTATTTATTCTGGGTTGGCTTAATTTGGAGAACCAGTTAGGAAGGATAATCAAGTGCATTTCACTTTTACCTAGTAAATAAGTTAAATGGTCCCTGTGGTTATTCATTAAAACTTTTATGGTATGTTCATCAATTACCAAACAGCTTGAACAAAGCAGAGGTAAATTAGCTTTCTGAAATCCACATGGCTTGCCAAAAGGAGTGTACACACTCAAAGCATTTTCATTGGTTTAAAGTTCATCCAAAATACTATTAGCTTAGAGTCCAATTTTGAACTGTCAAGGGGAATATATACAATGGTAATTTCAGATCATTATCATGGCATTCCAATGCAAATGGCCACAATTTAATTCATTATCACTAACATTACATCTTTATTTTGCTACCAACTGGTGACTGACATTTCCAAGGCTACAAGAAGCAAATGCTAATTAGACCATGGTGTACTCTTACCCTTTCTTCTTTCACTGTAGTTTTCCATCTTCAAGGAGACATGCAGGCAGCTACTTCTGACCAGCTGGTGGCCCTTGACTCTCCTCTCCTGCCCTGGCCAGGCTATCATTCCTCAGATAAAATGAAGCTTCTGAGGATTTCCAGTTCTGAGCATTGTGCCTCTGAAATGGAGCCTATGGAATGAAATAACCTCTTCCTTAAGCCACCTACCCTACCTCATTTAGGAAATCTAAAGCAATCCCCAAGGTGACAAGAGCATAGGCATTAACATAAAAACAAACTGTCACAAAAGTTCAAATTTGCATTTAGACTGGACAAAAGGCAAAGAAATAGCTTTCTGTGCTGTTCCTTGCATCATCACAGTTTCACAAATTACGAATCTCTGAAATGATGCCAGAAGGGAACTTCCTCAGCTGCTCTCATTTATGCTTAGGTAGACTCGATTCATCTCTGAAAGTATGCATTTCACTCTCAATATAAAATGAGAAAGAGTTGTAAAATCCCCAACACCACCAGAGAAATGTTAATGTGTTCAAATGAAAGCAATTAGTAAGAACAGAATTGAAGATCCTCAGATCTTTGGTCTACAAACTTAGGAAAAAGAAATAAAATATGGATTTTTTTCACTTCCCTGATATGACATAATAATTCTGCCTTTAAGACAATGTCTATCTCCCAAACCTCCGTGAAAATGTTATTTATTCAGTAAGTATGTTGCTGCAATAATACTAATGATAACAGACATTCAGCAATTATGTGACAGGTCCCTAGTAATTGACTTTGAATACTTTACCCTTCAAAACAATTCTGTAAGATATGAATCTGATCACCAAAAAGAAAGATGAGTTCCAAAGAGTTAGTGTCCAGTGCATGCAGTAATAGTAATTCCAGTGATCCAGGGTGATGGTGACATAATAGTGCACAATTTATTGGTTGCCTTCCCTTTCTGTTTCAACACACAGCTTCCCATCCATACTCTCTGCCCTTTCCAAGTTAGCACCTTTCATGCAAATCCTTGTTTCGCAGTCTGGTTTTGTAGAACCTAAACTAAGCCAACTGAAGAGGGAATAAATCGTAGGGGCAAAAGAGCCCTCGAAAGGATTGCTGAAAAATCATCTCACAAAAGCCAAATTAATTGGAGAAAAGGCGTACAAATGGATTCATATTCTTGGGGGAGAATCACAAAGTGACTGTCCAATATCCCAATGGCATGCACGTGCTTATATACCCAACTTCTTAGAGGAAAGGAAGATGGGAATTGTGGATGATTTTAGAAGAATAGTAAATGATTGTTAAAAGAACTCTATAAGCTTGAAGACCATGCAATGGCCTGAGCCAAAATCTGATAAGCCTACAGAGCAGACAAGGTTTGTGACAAAAGTGTGTCAACCAAACTGTCTTTCTTCCTGCAATATGAGTTCAATTAATGAAAACTCATGGAAGGGATCTGAAATAACTGTCTTTCTCTTTGGTCGGTTCAGACTTTAGGCAGATAAGGGAATTTTAGAGAACAACTTCATCTTGTCTTTGGGAGAGGTAGAGGATTGAGAGACAGGGAGTGAGAGGGGTCAAGAACAATAGTTCTTAGTGAGTGTGTTCAGTCTATTGATCGCTAAGGGCCTTTAATTCAAAATTACTCATTATACCAGGGAGCCAAATTTTGAGGTGAAGTTCTCTGTGCTCCTTCAAATCTAGTAATCAACAGTTTACCTGTCCCATGGTAGATACTCACTAAATGTGTCTTGAATATGGAATGAATAAAAAAATGGTTCCAGTTATTACTGGAACAAAACGTAGACAGGGTATGACAAGAAATTTTTTAAAAGAATGGATAAATTTGAAATGCTTTTTTCTATACTGAAATCCAGCTGGGCTGGAAAGCATTTATCCTTTAACATGATTGATATACATATAATTTAATTGAAATTAAGGTTCAAAGCACAGTTACAATTAGGTAGGTGTACCCTACTTATACATTTGCTTTAGAAAGTTGACAAGAAGAAAGTCATCGATATGCTTACAAGCCTAACATTTGATGCAGCTTTCATAGCATGAATTTGGGTCTCCTAAAGGAAATATTTCTCAATACTAACAACTTTCTAAAACTGATTTTCCTCATCCATCATCTAATCACTAGCAAATCTCACTGTAATAACTCCACATTTCAGATTGAGAGAAAAAAGAAGCCTCATGTGTTACATGTGCTATTGCTCCCATATGTCTAAAAACATAAGTATCTTGCTGAAAAAGTTTGTGCCCTGGGGCCCGAAACTAATAGGAATTTCAAGGCCTATTTTATGTTCACAACTTAATCTTTCTTTGTCCCCCATCTCAGCCAGCAAATACAATTTCATATTAACACAACTCTTCTCTGTTTTGAACTTGGCTTTGGATTGGGGATCATTGTGTCTTTGCCTTCAGATGTCTCACTTTGATGTATTCTATTTCAAAGAGAAAGATAAAACCCAAAGTTCATTCTCACAATGGGACATCCTCTAAAGCCAAAGAGAAATGTTGGTCCTCTTTGTGGCACACAGCAGCCCAGATTCACTTTGAGATTCTCTCTTGAAAGTCTCTGGGCAAGTGCAAAACGGTTTCCAGTGATTTATTTTGTGCCCCTATCAGAACAGAACTGCTGTAGCAATCTTCATTGCACAAGCAGGTAGACTGAAGTTGTGAGAGTGAAACAGGGTGAAGACTTCAAGGAAATAGGTTTTCTCCTTGTCTCTTCCTAATTACTAGCCATGTAGTCCAGCAATTCGGCACTAATTGCTCCACTGGGTATAAAGAGTATCTATCTATCTATCTATCTATCTATCTTTGGAAATCTAAATCTGGGCAGGAGGAATAAGGAATCTATTCAAAACCACATGAGTTCTCTCTCTTTCTCTCTCTCTCTCTCTGTCTCTCTCTCTCTCTCTCTCTCTCTCTCTCTCCCCTCACCCCCCAAGCTGTCTCCATCTGTCTCCACTCAACTCCAATTAAACTAAAAGAAGTCTTTTATATATTTCTCTGTTAAGCATAAAACATTTTACTTTCTAAACTGTTTTCTATTGGTCTTCTAATTAGTCACTCTATTGACTGTTAAGATTTCCATAATCTTGAGAAAATCTCTTCCTAATCACATCCTATCTACCTTCAACTTCTTCTAATAGATCTGTTTCCACGGGAATGCATGTTTTATTTATCTTTATATCTGCAGTCCCTAAAACATAGACTGTATTATTTATCCAGTAACATATATGTTGAATGACAACAAATTTTAATCATTTACTCTTCCCTAAATCCTCCTCCTTTCTTTAAGCATGATGATTGTTGTCCTATATGGCAAAAAGTTAATATTTTGCATCCTGTGCTCTTGAAATAATTCATTAGCTTGAAAGCACAAGACGGCATCTCCTCTTCTGTCCTCTTTCCTAGTGAGAACCATTTTATAACTAAAGAACTAGAGCAAGGGACCAACCTTTAAAAGACAAGTAGTGTTATCTCAGCCAGAGCTAGAGTACAGGGCCTATGATCCTCTGCTTCACACGCACTCCCACCTTTTTTGGATGATGTGTCATATCAGTACACTGATACTGCAATGGGTTTCAATGGCAGAATGTCAACCAAGGTTCTACTGACAGCAATAAGGTAATTGAGCATAAGTAAAATCTTGAATCACTGGTCGGCTAATATCATATTGACTTAATTGGTAAAATATTTGCTGACTGCCAAACCTTCTGCCTCACCCTAATCGCTTTAAAGGATGTTTTTTTTAAACCTATAGCAATACCCAATAAACTAAGATTCCAGATTTTTTAAAAAACACATAGATGGGATGAACTTCAGTGCTTCATGGTTGACAATAATTTATCTCATAAAAGAGCTTCTAAATGAAATACTATTGGGAGTTTAAAGGAGAGGAGCTAAGAGTACCTGGTTCACAAAAAGCTTGAAAACGAAGTAGCATTTAACACAACCTTGAGGGAATTAATTAATAAATGAACACTTTCCAGTGTGACACAAAAAATAATAAAAAGCTCTGTTTTTATTGTGTTTGAGAGTTTCCATGTTATAAATATTACCATTACTAGCAAACAGCTTTCAAATTTCCTGAAAACTTAACAATTCGTTCTCATGAGGCAGCTCCAGTACACAATTCCTTGATAAATTTCAACTTGGGCTGCTCCTTTTATGAATTTACATGTTATCTAAAAAAAATCTAAAAAAATCTAACTCCCCTTGTATAAACAACATGTCTCAATGAAGGAGAAGTGGTTTAGAGAAGAGAACTACATAGACTTTGAAGTGCTTTTAGCTGACCCTAGTTCAAAGCATAATAATTATACCCAGGAAAATGATTCTCTGTCACTAAACAGCTATAGGTCTTAGCAATGTGAAGATATATTGACGTCTTGACTAAATTAGAGTATTTCATTAAAATTTTGATCATATGTCCCTTATCTTCCAGAATCTAGAAACTCTATAATACTATAGAATTAGCAATACTAAATATACAACCTTTTTCTATTTCTGAAAAGGCAGTCATGAAAAAAGAATAAAATTAAAAGAGAAAAAGCTTCCATATTTCTCTATGAAACACACATTGGCTGGAAGTCAGGGTTTCTTTGGTAATTTGCCTGATGATGGGAGAAAATTTGGCAAAAGTAACCCAGGTTTCTGGCTGTGCTTGTGTTTTTGTTTACTGAACCCAGGGGTTTATTTCTCAAATAAATGTATTTCTTATTGTGATGGTAGTAATCATGAAAATCCTCCTGGTAATAAGTTCCGTGAGGTCTATTGGCTAAATGGGCTATAAATATTGGCCATATGCCACATTTCAATATTTTGGTTTGGAACACTGTAGCTAAGAAGCTCAGGAAACATTTTCAGGCAATGCCCATTCTTCTGACTCTCAGCAGGAATCCTGAATAACAGGCTTCTTGTACTGTCTTGCTGCCATCAGCCTGGGCACAAGTAGAAAAGACATGTCCCAATTTACAGTGCTTGGTGTCCACTCCCAAAAATGAGCAGAGAGATATGTAAAAGTGTTTATTTTAATGTGTGAGAGGGTAGGCTACTTGAACAACAAGATTCTTCATCAATATCCAATGTCATAGATCTAACAGCCATTCAATTCTGGGAAAACTAAACTGCAAAGGAACAAGGTATGATGGTGAATAAGTTGGAAATATGGCTTCTAGATGTGAATTGATCACTAACCTATTATGTGACCTTAGCCAATTACACCAGTAATCTCAGTCTCATCACTTACAAAATGAATGGGTTGGTTTATCTAACTCCTACCATTTTTTTTCTAAATCTACAAATCTAGAAAACTACTGTCAAGTGAGTTCTTAACTTTAATCTCGCCAGAAGTTAAAGAATAGGGGCTGTGAACTCTATCTAAAAGACTAATAAGCTACATTCATTCAAAACTACCTAGAAAACATTGACTTTCTTCCATGTAGTGGCTACTAAATTTTACATAGCGGGCACAAAAATTAAAAGAAAAGCAGCCAGGCACAGTGGCTCATACCTGTAATCCCAGCACTTTGGGAGATCAAGGCAGGATGATTGCTTGAGACCAGAAGTTCAAGACCAACCTGGACAACAAAAATACAAGTATGGTGGCATGCACCTATAGTCCCAGTTACTAGGAAGGTGGAAGAACTGCCCAAGCCCAGGAGGTCAAGGCTGCAGTGAGCTACGATTGTGCCACTTTATTCCAGCCTGGCAAAAGAGTGAGGCCCTTACTAAAAAAAAAAAAAAGGAAAGAGACAATCCCTGCATTAAGTTGCTCACAACTGGATAGACAAACCACGATTAAAGAGACAACTGAAACATATTAGTAAAGTGATCAAATGATCTTCCCCCATTCCCTCCAATGAATGATAGTCTCCCAATGGTTGTTGGAATTAGGACATTTAAAAAATACACCAAGTCAGGCTATTCTCCTCTTAGATTTGACCTTGACAGTGGAACAGGTTATACTAAATAATGTAAATAATACAGGTTGGTCAAACCATGCTGGAGGTTTTCATCTCAGCTGACCTCATCTTTATTGATTCACTGAGATGCCTTCAGTGTTATCCCTGTAATTACCATAGATATGAGGCTTAAGTAGACAAGACTTTTACTCTCAGCTCTGCCTCTTACTAGCTTTGAGATCTGACATAGTTTGTATTCATGTGTCAGTTTTCTCATCTGCATAAAGAAAACATATTTATCTCATATCACAGTCCTGAAAGGCAATATCTTAAAAGAGGCCAGAATAGTAGGCACTCAATAAATGTGATCAATAATTAATTTTAGTATTATGCTATATATGCATGCATAGCTTAGAACTTCTGCTTGTTTCTTATCTAGTCTGTAATATTTTTATGAATCAGAGCTGAGTAATTGTGCTCAAGAGAGTTCTGCAGTCATTCTCACAGGATCTGCTACTATCCATGAACAATTATGATGTTATTTTTAATTTTTCCTTTATCAAGGCTGGTATATTCAATTTTTGGTATTAATCCCACTTTAATCTTCTCTTTCCTCTCCTAGTCTTAAATTATGAGCACTAGTGTATTCCAACAAATTGCTATAATTAATCTTTTTTTTTACTTATTTGAAAGGTGGTCTTTATTTTTTTTCTTCTTTTTTATTTATTATAAAGATGTGGGGTACAATTCAGGGTTAGGTATATAAACATTGATCATACAGGTACCCTTGTTGATGAGGTATGCCCCTCCCTTCCCGAGCAATTTCCCTCAACTGCCAGTTCCACCCCCCCATCCCCCAACAGTTTTCCACTACAGCAAATCGATTTCTTATAGCATTAAAATTGTTCAAGGTCACCTTATGAGTGAGAACATATGGAACTCAGTTCTTTGTTTCTGTGATAAATCACTGAGTATGATCAACTCCAAATCCATCCAAGTTACTACAAAGTCGATATATTTGTTCTTCTTTATGGCTGCTATAATTAATCTTAAGGATGTTATTTAGGTTTCTGTGGAAACTCAGAGAACCCAAATAGAGCCAGGTCAGGTATATTGTCAAGGAAGGCTTTTAGGAAAAAATTACAACCCTAGAGTTAGTTTTGGAATACCAGTGAACATCACAGAGGAAATCAAAGAGGGCCTCCATTGATGCACAAAGGTACTGAGACATGAATGCTTATGCTGCCTCTGGTAGGTAGCTCACTCCATCTGCAGTGAAGAATGCAACATGAAATAATATCAGATGGGACTGGCAGGAATTGGGGACTAAATCTGAAAGAGGCTTGAACACTATGCTAAGAAATTTGAACTTTGTCTAGATAGCAAGAGTGAACTCCTGAAGTGTTCCAAACAGTGGCCTTCATTATCAGATTTGCGTCCTTAAAGGTTATGCCGGAAGTGGCATTGAGATGGATTATATGATCAATATTCTAAAAGTAGGAAAACCACAAATTAAACAGCACCACTCTTTACACATGCTCTTATTTACCAACATCTTGCAAGTTTGGGGTCATCTCACACTCATGCATTGAGAGAAAACCACACATTCTGGCTTATGTTTGAAGAAGGAAGGCTAGTAGGAGAGGGTAGGAAGAAAGTAAAGTGTGATCTGCAAAAACTTGCCATCTACTACCCTACTAATTGGCTGTTCATGTCTTGCTAGTTTTATGGACATTTCCCATTTGAGAATAAATCTAAGGCATGATTCATCCCTAATTATGAGAGAGAGGAAAACAAACATAAACCAAGACTTCATTTGAATCGTTTATTTCTTTTAACTACTTAAAGATTTTAGCCACAGGCTTTTCACTAACTTATAGGAAAGGAAATACAATAAATAGACAGGTGAAGACTATTCCTCTAGGGGGTGTTGTGAAAGCAATCTAAAACAATGAGTACTGTGGAGACATTTGATATGCTTCCCCCTGCATATCTAATTAGCAGCACCATGCAATCTACTTCCAGTACTAAAGGCAAATTTCTGAATGTCTCTCCCACTGTTCAGATTGCAGGCTGCCATAAGGAACCTTCCATGGAGGAGAGGGTCTTGAATAAAGGGGAAATATGAGTGTTTAATGACTACTGCTGAGTGATAAAATATGTTACTAGAATATAAAATAATTATATTTATCACATGTATGCCCTGTTTTTAAAAAAAGTCATCTAGCAATTGAGTGTTGATTATGTGCCAGGCACTGGGATAAGTAGTTTATACTCATATTATTTAAGGTATATATTATCATTCCCATTATACAGATGAGGAAACTGAAGGTAGAGAAACTGTGTAAAGTCATCATTGTTTGAGGATGACTGAAATCCAGAGCATGGATTTGAGTCCAGATTTCTATGACATCAGAAGTCATACTCTTAACTGTTGCTTAATACTGCATTGTCAAATAAATCTTTCACAATCCAGATCCGCTTAGTTTCCCAGCATCTCCACTCACAAATTTCTCTCCTTTCCTCAAAGAGATCACATACTGTATTTGATAGTTTGATTTAATAAATTCTCTTTCTAGAACTCCCTTGCTCCTGGAAGTCCTCTCATTCTTTCAACACTTAGTTTAGATATTATTTATCCTGAAACCAGGAATTCTTTTCAAAAAATAACTAACTTACCAACCAAATGATTCCTTCCACCACTTTTCAAAACATAAGTTAAGTCATTGCTGATATTTATGTTTAGCATATCTGAATAAATATATGAGATTAAAATTTTTTATACTGATTCACATAAAAATATGAATAGAAACTCTGGCTATATTACTTAAACTAAAATGTTATAAAGCTGATAAAAATTTGTTTCAATAGGTAGTATCTGCAGTCTGAAATTCAGAAATGTAAAATTCTACAAAATAGTCAAGGATTGATGAAACAATAAAAATCACTCTTCCAGATGAAATATTAGATAACTTTTACAATCACTTTCAGAAACTGGATATATCCATTTATCATTCAATCTTGTGTAAAGATGAAAGCATTCATATATTATCATATATTTCCAAAAATTGATCAACAAAATACTACCAGGAGGCCCAAATATACTATACCAAAATGAAAATTGGAGATACGCTATTCAATTCCCCCTTCAAGAATGAACACATTGCCTGAGTTCAAGCAGTGTGATTAGCAGACAGCCTCAAGCTCTTAGTTTCCTCAAAGTCATGTGAGTTTACAGCCAAAGTCCTTTGCTTCTCAAGCATTCCTTGGCCAAGACCTGAGCAAGTCAGTGATACAATGCCCTAGTCATTTCTCATCTGCTCCAGAGCTTCCCAGGTATTAATCTCCAATACATTTTTTACACTCCTTACTCTGTTTTGTCTTGTTTCCCAGAAAACCCAACCTGTAGATATTACACATATACACCACACCCCAATAGACATAAAGGGCAAGATAAAAACCCCGGCTCTCACGTTGCAAATACTATAAGTAACTGAGGATTAACTTGAGAGTGCCTGTCTTTTTAAAAGCCCTGCCCCAATGTAGGCTCCAAGAAATAGTGGAAATTCTACTCTTTGTTGTTGTTGTTGTTCTCCGCTAGTTTTATAATTTTCTTGTCCTCATCACAGCTAGAAATGATGTTACAAAATCTTAATTCTGAATCATTGCTCTGTAATGTGTTTAATTATACTTCCCCCAATTCCTCATTTGTATTTAGACAAAACAAAACAAAACAAAAAACCCTACAAATGCCTAGCTCATGTACAGTACTGAAAATGAGGCTGGCATCTAGTATTCACTTAATACAAATTAGCTCCTCTTTTTCCTGGAGGAATTGCTCACATTTTATCACTTAGTACTTAAATATTTCTATTAATTAATAATAATTTTCATAGTGTTTAAGATACCATATTCTGTACCTTTTCCTTCTCAAGTCAATGTATAAGATCTATTTTTATAATATCTGTGATTTAACAAATGTATTAATGAGATTAATGTAGGCTAAAACTATATGTTTTTCTCACCAGAATCCAATCCTGGCTAATCACAGAAAATGTCTCCCAGCTTTTCAGTCTACCTACAGTTGCTGGACATGTCAAACAAAGGGGTTATCAATGGGCAGAAAGCTGTTTCTGCTCCAGAACAGCCTTTATCTTTACTTCCTGCTCAAGCAGGATCCCCAGATAATGTCGCATAAGCCTGAGAGGCGAACTTAAGGATCTAGGTAGTAAGCCCATACTTAGCACTTCAGCCATTCAGTTATTTCCTTTCATTTGTTCATTTACCATACCATTCATTCAACAAAACTTATTGAGACTTCATACATGCATATCAGATTAAGTGATAGGTGCTGGAAATTCAGAATTTTCCTTGTCCTCTTTGAATTCACGTGCTAGAGAAGAAGATGAAGGTATTACTCCCCCTTTTGACCCAAAAAGAACAATTAAAAAATATATATGTCCTAATGTCTTCCCAATGTTATATTTTAAAACTTTTGCGCTATAAAAAAATTGGCATTTAAACTTTGAAAAAATTTAAACATTAAACAATATAGGTTTTTTTTAAAAAAAGAAAAATTTCAGCCGGGCTCGGTGGCTCAGCCTATAATCCCGCGCCTTTGGGAGGCTGAGGTGAGTGGACTGCCTGAGCCCATGGGTTCAAGACCTGCCTGGGCAGGAAGACCTCATCTCTACAATAAATCAAAAAAATTAGCCGGGCATGGTAGCGTGCGTCTGTAGCTCCAGCTACTTGGAAGGCTGAGGCGGAAGGATCGCCGGCGCCCAGCAGGTCGAGGCTGCGGTGGCCGGGAGCGGCCACTGCACTCCAGTCTGGGCGACAGAGTGAGACTCCAACTCAAAAAAAAAAAAAAATTTCTCCCTTGAGTCATTTCCTATCCTCATTCCCCAGCTATAGTCATTGAAATAACATTGTATGTACATGTGTCCACAGATGTGTGTATAAGTATGTGCATGTGTGCAAAAATGATGGATCTGTATAGTTTTTATACTCAAGTATGATGTTACAAGTTTCCTTTTGTATTAGTATTTATTTAACTTAATTTTATTACACAACAACCATTTGAAGATAGATTTTAGTTTTCATCTCCATTCCCCATACCTTCCTCCCACTCAAACTGGCACTCTTGCCTGTAATAGTTTTTCCTCTGTATTAGCCTTCTATTTCCCCTTTGACCAAAGAATCAAGTGATCATTACCTTAGGGGTAATTTTGCCAGAGAGAGAGAATATCAAATAGTCATCTTTACTATGTCTTTAGATTTTTCTTTTTAAAAACTGTGTCTGAAGTTCAACTTCTGTTCTAAAATTTTTGCTTCAATTGTCCTTTCGGGGCAAGAAATCATAATGTCATCTCTCATAAGTACCTCATGATCACTTTCTGAGAAGTAGAATTTATCAAAGGACAAATTTTTATTCCTCTCTGACTCCCAGCTTTGCCCTGGCCATATTTCCACCTTCTCTGTTCTAAGGATATAACACAGTTGTCCTTAATTCTGAGCTGGCCAATTCAAGTTACGTCTTAGAATGAAAACACAACTGTGGAAGCACAACTGCTCCCTGATGTGGGACCTGTTTTCTAATGGGACACTACAAAGAGGTCACAGTCCTAACCTTAGCAGTAGCTCCACCTCCTTATTAACAAAAAAAATAAAATGAGAAGTGGGGAAAATGCCCCTTTATTTTCTTTTCTGGGCCTTTGGAGCTTTGCAGAGACATTTTTTAAAAACCATGAAAGAGTGTTCCTTTTAACTCTGAAAACATTCACCTTTTAACACAAGGACTCTGCCCTTGAACTTCAAAACTGTGTCTTGCCTAAAAGACCAAAGGATTTTTATGGTAGATTTGGCCTCATGGTTTCTGAGCATCTTTCCTGTCGATTTACTCTTCTCATTTTGCGTTTGACTTCTTTACATTTTTATTTCCTTGTGATCTAGAGAAAGGATTGAACTGAAATATAAGGAGCTTCTGCTACAGATATTCTGAGATATTTAAGAGGGGAACCCTCTGACACAGATCTGACATCCTCTCCATTTTTATGACTGAGAAAACAAAGTACATAAAGGTATAAGGGTTGCATCAAGCTTGGTATTCAGGCTGCCCACCAGTGAGATAAAACTCAGACTTTTTAGTTACAGTAATGTGAGGGTCTTCTTTTTCCCCTAGTTTTTAGTGTTCAAGTATATTGTGAGGTTACTGAATATAGAATTAAACCATGCAACACATACAGTTTTGTTAATAATTCGTGTTCTAATTATTAAATTTAAAAAATCATTCTAAAACTAAAGCAGTAAAAAAAATACCATGATTATTAGTGCAGAAAACATGGCTAAATGAACTATTTATTTTGTCTCAACTTCAGTTTCTAATTATTTTAATAAATAATATTATCTTCTTATTATAATACCTGGTACAAAATAGATGTTCATTTATGAAAATAAAAGCCAAAATTGGCTAACATTTTCTACTTTCCACTGCAAGGAGTGTTTTACATGTATTGTCTCATTTTAACAACAACAATAAGAGGTAATAATGATTTGTTTCCTCCTCTATAAAATGAGGATAATGAGGCTCAGAGAGTTAAGTAATTTTCCTGGTGTCACACAGGTGGTTAAACTAAACTTTAACTAGAAGAACTCCAAAATATGAGCTTTTAAATACCATATGTTTCCTTGGCTTACTCAAAGAAGGAAAGAAATTGTCTCTCTTTGCAACAAAGTTTTTGTGCAAATATACATACAGGTTTTAATTTTTAAAAATTATAAATGAAAGGAGCTATTATTATCTCACACCTATTAAACCAAAAAGTATGTTTAGTGAATAAGGTAAATTCCTATATTCCTTAGGCAGTGTTGAATCTACCTGAAATCTCTTCAACTCAGAAAAAAATAACTTTTGCTGGTTCCCTGTCCTTTCAAATTTATGAATGTAAAAATAAAGAAAAAGTATGACACACTTTTTTACTATTTTAAGCATCTTTTACAATTTTCTACACAAACATCTTTAATGAAAGCTATTGAAACAAAGATGACAGAATTTAACACTTAGGAACCAAGAGTTATGTTGTCTGTGACTCAGGCTCTCTACATACATTTTTATATTTAATCCTCACTATGCAATCCAATATAATTCATTTTAGAAATTAATTGAGTTTCTATTAAGTGCCATGCTGGCTGCTACTCGTCTAAGACACATTGGGTGACAAAAGGCATTCGTCTGCTCTCATGAAGCACCCAGATCATATATTTAAAATTTCTCACAGTAAAGCTGCAAGATAGTATTATCATTCAGTTACAAATACATTGGAAACTTATATATATTTTTCCCATAATTATAGGGCTAAAATTGTTTATATTAATATTCAAAAGTATTCTATCTTGTTCTAGCATCCTTTCTACTATACAGCTTTGTCTCATCAAGCAATTGGGTTGAACTAAAGGCAGGTGAAGGAGTTTGGAGTGCATTAAAGGAGAAAAACAGTGTAAAATAAAGCAGAAAATATTTTATTGCAAGACACCCTGAGCTCAGAAACACTGCCCGCATGACCGATAGGTCATTTCTATTTGATGTCAGATGCAGGTGTTTAAATTCTCAGTTTCGAGATTGATTGAAAATCAGATCATATCATACTGTCTGCTAAATCTCAACTTTTGGCTATTATTCTCCTCTTAACTTTTTTTTTAACTTTCTCCTACAACAAAAGAAGAGGTCTGTTCTCTTATTCTCCAATTTTCAACAGCTCTTTTTGGGATCATAAGCAATTGACAAAAGAGACACATTTTTTACAATGTGCCTTGCTCTTAAAATGTGTGCTCTGTTGAGCAGTTTAGGACAAATCATCATCCTATCATCTTTCAAATATTTAACCAAACCATTTGAAGAATATTTTCAATGCTTCTCTGACCTGAGATGTTTTGGTCAGATTATACAATTTCAGAAAACACATAAGAACTATGATTAGGTAGTAGAAAAATGATAAATTTACTGACCACTTTTATCTATCTCAAGGGAAAGGACTCTGTATTAAATAAAAGTTCTCTATCTTCCACTCTTAAAATGTCTACTTTAAGTGGCATTTGCCTTCATTCTAATTTACACTTTCTATTGGTGATATCCATAACTTTTATTTGGTTCATCTTACAATTTAATCTTTATGCTATTTTAACAATCTGTGAGTGCTGAACAGAAGTGCAGTTCTTCCTCACCACTCCAAAGTTTTGTTCCATGTGTTAGTGGCTCCTTTGGTTTCTTTCCTTCTGCTCCTGACTGGGTTCTTCTCTTGTGGGTGAGAAGGACACACATGATTTAGTAGTTCGGGAGAATAAACTTTGAGTGCATAATTAATTTTCTTGCTTTTTTCTCTTCCTTTTGAATCCAAACTATCTGAAGAAGTCATATATTACATTCCATCTGCCCTCGTGAGATTAGGTTTTGTCCTAGACCAGTGTCATGTGACATTGGGCAATGTTTGTTTAATTTAGCTTTCACTGTTTGAAAGACATTCTTTCTAGAAATATTAACTGTTTTTTCTATTATCAATTTACATTAGTAGCAACAATAATATTTTATCCTTATTTATCTTGTCCTTTTATCTTGTAACTTAATTGGTACCAAAATGCAATGGGAGAGAGGACATCTATATATTAGACTGGTGAAAAGTCTGAACAGGGGAAAAAAAAGGAACAAGCATCATAAACATGACAGGAGAATTTCTCCCTTTGTGTAAGCATCAGAATTCCAGAAATAGAGTCCTATGGCAAAAGAAAATATAGGTCAGTGATCTCATGATAAAAAACAATAAATTTCCTACTGTGTTTTGGAACATCTGTCTCTAATCCCAAAAGATGTGTCTTTAATTGTATGCGAGGGGTAGGATTAAGGATAGAGGTTAAGAGTATAAAGGTACAATAAAATAAAGGAAAAATAAGATAATTAAAGTCAAAACAGGGAGGAAAGGTTATAGATTTGCCATATTTTATGTTTAAAATTGTCAATATAGCACAAAAAATGATACAATGACTATGAACATTTGCTCTGAAGCCATATTGTCTGGATTTATGTCCTAGGTCTGCCCCTAGCTTTTTGTCTAAGATTTTTCATATCATCTTTCTGAACTATTTCCTCTCTCAAATAAAACATAGTACTACTATCTACACACAGTCATTGAGAAAGTTTATTGACACCACGCAAATTACACATCATGCATGGACACATTAAAAACTTATTTAATGTTAGATAGCATCATTATATGATGTATGGTAGATTTGCTAGTGGGTTGTATATTAAAAGTAAATATTAAAAGACAGTTGATACTATGTTTGGACTTCCTTATCACTTGGATATGATAAGTTCATGATCAAAAACAATAGTTTATACAACACATGAATCATACCAAGAAATATGTCCATAATGTGTCAATCCTAAATTTTTCAAATGAAATAACGGTGTTCATATGTGTTATAAAATATGTTATAGCCTGTAATCCCGCGCCTTTGGGAGGCTGAGGTGAGTGAATTGCCTGAACCCGCGGGTTCAAGACCCGCCTGGGCAGCCAGACCTCATCTCTACAATAAGTCAAAAAATCAGCTGGGCGTGGTGGCTCATGCCTGTAATTCCGGCTACTCGGAAGGCTGAGGTGGAAGGATCGCCGGAGCCCAGCAGGCCGAGGCTGCGGTGGCCGGGAGCGGCCACTGCACTCCAGTCTGGGCGACAGAGTGAGAATCCAACTCAAAAAAAAAAAAGTTATAAAATATGATGGTAATGTGTTATAAAATGTGTTTTAAAAGAATATATATTATACGTATCATTTTGAAATTTTAAAAATCTCATTAGATTTGTTTTATAATAGCAACAGCAGGTTGTGAAAACTTAAACTGTTTCTCCATAATGATAGATAATTTAGTGACTGTATCTGAAAGAGACTTTGAAGTAAAATTATAAGAGGAAAAGTCAGCTATGTGCAAAAACATATCATGCATGCAATAATCTATTTAGACAAGACAAAACAGGTGAACCCATTGAGCTCACTGTTACTGGGGCTAGCAGCATAAGTGAAGAGGTTCTTCAAAATATTAAGAAATCCACATTATTTCCTAACTCAATGTGATTTTTTTTTTTTGAGTTGGAGTCTCACTCTGTCGCCCAGACTGGAGTGCAGTGGCCGCTCCCGGCCACCACAGCCTCAACCTGCTGGGCTCCGGCGATCCGTCTGCCTCAGCCTTCCAAGTAGCTGGAATTACAGGCATGCACTACCACGCCCGGCTGATTTTTTGATTTATTGTAGAGATGAGGTCTCGCTGCCCAGGCGGGTCTCGAACCCGTGGGCTCAGGCAGTCCTCTCACCTCAGCCTCCCAAAGGCGTGGGATTACAGGCTGAGCCATCGAGCCCAGCTAATGTGATTTATAAAATTGTAAATTCCTGGTAGGGTAATTCATATTTAAAGCCAAATAATAATAATGTTTATTTTTGTTTATAAAAACATAAGCATTTTCTTTGTTCATAAAAGGACTGTATTCTGTCTGCAGATACTTTGGGCATGTTTAACCTCACCATTCCAGAGCAAAGATACACATTTCTCCTTTTTTATTCTATCAGGTGACTTGTTAAGGTTTGGAGAATTGAAAAAGCAGGTTTTATACATGTCTTTGATTTTTTTATAATTATTTAACCATTTTTTTAATGTTATTTTATTATAGAGATGTGAAATACAAGTAAGGATTACCTATATAAGAAGGCTGCATATAGGTGACGTGTGGGCCTCCAGCTGGTCCTCACTTCTCCTGATTTGGTATCCTATGTGTTGTTACATGCCACCTTTTCCTCCCTCCCTCCCCTGGCAGTGCCCAGTTACTGCCAATTCCTCCCTTGTACTAATGTGATTAATGTTCAGGTCCCACTTATGAGTAAGAACATGCAGTATTCAGTTGTTTCTGTGATAGATCACTAAGTATAATGGTCTCTAATGCCATCCAATTTGCTGTGATGACCATAATTTTGTTCTTCTTTACAGCTGTGTAATACTCCATTGTGTATATGTACACATTGTCTTTATCCACTCCACTTTCAATGGGCATTAATGGTTAGTTACATGTTTTTGTTATTGTGAATGATGTGGCTAGGAACATGCATGTGTGAGTGTCTTTTTTGTAGAACGATTTATGTTCTTCCAGGTATATTCCCAGGAGAGGGATTGCTGGGTTATATGGAAGGTCACTTTTAGTTCTTTTAGGAACTGCCACACTGCTTTCCACAGAGATTAAACTAGTTTGCGCTTCCACCAACAGTGTAGAAGCATTCTCTTTTCTCCACATGTGTGCCATCAACTATTGTTTTTTGATTTATTAGTGATGGCTATCCTTACTGAAGATAGATGGCATCTCTTTGTAGTTTTGATTTCCATTTCTCTGATAATTAGTGAGGCTGAACATTTTTTCATGTATCTGTTGGCTGCTTGTACATGATCTTTTGAAAAGTGTCTATTCATGTGCAAGCAGAATTTTTTTAAAGGATTTTTCATTTCTTTTCTGCTCATTTGAGTTCCTTGTAGATCCTGGATGTTAGTCCTTTGTCAGATACATAATTAGCAAATATTTTTCCCCATTCTGTAGGTTGTCTCCCATTTCTCTTGATAGTTTCTTTTGCTGTGCAAAGCCTTTTCAGTTTGATAAGGTCCCACTTGTCTATCTTCGCTTTTATGGCATTTGCTTTTGGGGATTTGGTCAAGAATTCTTTGCCTACTCTGATGTGCTTTAGGGTGTTTCCTATATTTTCTTCTAAGATTCTTATAGTTTGAGGTTTTATGTTTAGGTCTTTGAGCTATTTTGAGTTGGTTTTTGTATATGGTGATAGGTAGAAGTCCAGTTTCATTGTTTTGCATGTAGTCAGTCAGTTTTCCCAGTACCATTTGCTAAATATAGTCTCCTTTCTCCAGTGATTGCTAATGATGACTTTGTCAAAGGTAAGTTCATTGAGAGACTATGTTTTTGCTTCCAGAATCTCTGCCCTATTCCACTGACCCATATGTCTATTTCTCAATACCAGACAGTTTTAGTTTCTGTAGCCTTGTAATAAAGTTTAAAGTCTGGAAGTGTAATGCCTCCCACTTTGTTCCTTTTACCGAATATATTGTTTTGTCTATTTGTGCTCTTTTCTGTTTCCATATGAATTTCTGTATTGTTGTTTCTGGTTCTAGAAAAATGATGTTGGTTATTTGATGGATATTGCCTTGAATCTGTAGATTGCCTTGGGTGGGATGGACATCTTGACAATATTGATTCTTCCAATTCATGAGTATAGGATGCTTTTTCATTTATTTGTGTCATCTTTGACTTCTTTGAGCAATGTTTTGTAGCTCCCATAAAGATCTTTCACAAGAAGTGGCAAGATGGCGACGGGGCAACCCGGTCTGTGAAACCCTCTGCAAAGGAGATCTACAGTGGGTCTCTGACTCTTGCCCCAGGGGCTGCAGATCCCAACATCGCAGCCTGCTCTTCATACAGAGCTCAGCCGTTGCCACCACCGGGGCATCGCAGCAGACTGGACAGTCACTGCAGCGCAAACGGCGCCGCCACCGCAGGCCCCCCCACCACCGCTGCTGCTGTCACCACAGCCGTAGCACATCACACCACCCGGGCTGTAGGCAATCCACTTCAGTCCTTTAAGACCCTACAGGGAAGATCTGCTGGGATCGCTGCCACCTCTCCTGCGACCGAGACGTCCTGCCCACCGTAAGTTTCCTGCTGTCTGCCCTGAGGCAGGCAGCCATCTTCAGCCTTTGCCGTTCCTATCCGGTCCCACCCCCTCTGGAGTGAGCAGCTGAGATAGCACCACCTGTTGGTCATTCAAGGTAACAACACCAAAACGGAAGAAACAAGCTTGATAAAGACATAGGCCAGAGTGGTGAATGAAGGATGATCTGAACTGTCCTTCACAGCAGACCAGGGGAAACTGACCCTAACTGCAAACTAATTTACCAGCTTGAAAAGAAAATTAGAAATCAGACCTGAAAGGACATTGGACTTAAACGAAATGTCTCAGAGTATGCTTCATTGATTCTGTTAGTTTAATGACTTAATTCCATTCCTACTGTATTGTTCCTTTTTTCCTCTTCCTTTTCTTCTCTTTTCTTCTCTCTGTAAACCATACCTTTGTATAGAAGAACAGCACACTAATAAGGTGGTTGTTTAGCTTGTATGTTAGCATCACTATATGTTTTTTTTTTTTTGCATGAGAGTTGGTTCATCTGTAGCTGTGGTCTATTGCTTTTATCTGTTTCATTATAGGCCTCTCTCTCTATTTGTTGGCACACTCACTTGTTTCCCCCCTTACTCCTCTATCTCTCCATCCCCCTCTTCAACGACTGTCTGCTCCATTCTCTCCCCTCTGTTAACCACATTTTATTTTAGGGAGCAAACCTACAGCCCCACTGCACAGACAGATTCCAAGGCAGTGGGAAGTGGGTTCCAGTTAATCCACACACCTGTCAGCGAACACCAGGACCTGCAGATAGATTTTGAATCACAGCTCCCCCCTTAAGTAAATCTAAAAACTGCAAAAAGGACCACCCCCAACCTACAGTGCAACTCCAGAATTGAACAAAGTAAGAGGGCATACATAAAGAATAGGAGATTGGACAAACAGAAGTAAAACCAATCCCTTTACCCCTGAATAACAGAATTGAAGAAGATGGTGAGGTGGAGGGAAGGAGAAAGTAGGGAGGGGGAAAAACCACACAAATGAAAAAAAACCAAAAGAAGAATATAGGCCTCACACAGACCCCTGAGAGATCAGACACTGAGAAAACAGATTCTGGAACACAAACAATGAAGAGCCCCCAGAATGACTGGTTACATGCAACAAACCCAGACATCAAGACATTAATGGAGAGAATTTTAAAAATTGAGGAGAGACAAGAGTAAAATAGGAGGAGCTGATGTCAGAAATGACAGCAGTAAAGAATACTGTGATGGAAATGAATAACAGACTAATAAGCATGGAGAGCAGAATCAGCCAAGCAGAAGAAAGAACCTCAGAGCTCTAAGACCAAAACACAGAACTAACCCAAACTGTCAAAAGCATAGAAAAGAAGCTCAAAAAGACAGAACAAAACCTGCAAGGATGAATGATCACTTCAAGAGACCAAACCTAAGAGTAATTGGGCTTCCTGAGGCAGAGAAAAAGAAGCCACACTGGAACAAACATTTCATGAAATCATTCAAAAAAACTTCCCTCATCTCATCAAGGATGAAAAAATTCAAGCACAAGAGATTCAGAGAACCCCTGCAAGACAACAAATGAGAAGAACAACCCCCACACACATAATAATTCGCCTAAACAAAGTAGCGATAAAAGAAAAAATCCTAAAGGCAGCAAGAGAAAAAGGCCAGAACACCTACCAGGGAAAACCAATTAGAATAGCAGCAGATTTATCCACAGAAACCCTTCAGGCTAGGAGACCCTGGAGCCCTATCTTCAAAGTTCTAAAAGAGAAACAATTTCAACCAAGAATAACCTACCCAGCCAAACTAAGCTTCATTAGTGAGGGAGAATTGAAATCTTTTCCAGATATCCAATCCCTAAGAACCTACACTGCCACCAGACCACCTCTACAAGAAACACTTCAGAAAGTACTGAACACAGAAGAAAAAGAAAAAAGAACAACAACATTCTTCACAAGAGTACAGGCAAAA
Source organism: Cephalopachus bancanus (assembly GCA_027257055.1). NCBI lineage: Eukaryota > Metazoa > Chordata > Mammalia > Primates > Tarsiidae > Cephalopachus > Cephalopachus bancanus. Next base: position 788,187 of record JAPVLO010000243.1, on the reverse strand, counting down.
GATTGAAAACACACATGAATCAACTCCAAAATCCAAAGAAAGACAACAAACAAACAGGAACAACTCTGTAAGAACCATATGACAGAGATCAACTCTTACATTTCAATTATTAGCCTAAATGTGAATGGACTAAATGCACCATTGAAAAGACACAGAATGGCAAAATGGATAAAATGTCATCAGGCAACAATCTATTACCTTCAAGAGACTCGCCTCACTAGAAAGGACACCCACAGACTCAAAGTAAGAGAATGGCATACTAACTTTCAGGGGAATGGAATACAAAAGAAAGGAGAAGTAGCATTCTTAATTTCAGACAAAATACCCTTCAAGCTATTAAAAATCAAAAAGATACAGAAGGCCACTACATAATGATAAAAGGCTCAATCCATCAACAAGAAATATCAGTCCTAAACATATATGCACCCAACATAGGTGCACCAACTTTCATAAAGCAACTTCTAGGAAAACTAAAGAAAGATATTGACTCTAACACCATCATAACTGGGGACTTTAATACCCCACTCACAACCCTAGACAGATCATCAGGACAAAAAATCAGCAAGGAGATCCGGAACCTCAATGTGACTTTGGACCAAATGGACTTAATTGATACCTACAGAACACTCCATCCAAAGACCACAGAATACACATTCTACTCATCATCACAAGGAACATATTCTAAGATCAACCACATACTCGGCCATAAATCAAGCATAAGCAAATTTAAAAGGACTGAAATTCTACCATGCACCTTCTCGGACCACAGTGGAATAAAAATAAACATTGACATTAACAAAGTTCCCCCAAAACCCACAAAGACATGGACACTAAACGGCATGATGCTAAACAACTCCTGGGTCAATGATGAAATCAAAACAGAGATCAAAGCATACCTGGAAACAAATGAAAATGAAGAACATCTTACCAAAATCTCTGGGATGCCCTGAAAGCTGTACTAAGAGGGGAATTTATATCCCTACAAACACACATGAAGAAAATGGAAGGAACAGAAATTCACAACCTAACAAGCCACCTAAAGAAGTTGGAAAAGCAAGACCACAAAAACCCTAATTTCAGCAGAAGAATCCAGATCACCAAAATAAAAGCCCATATCCAGGACATAGAAGACAAAAAGACAACACAAAAAAATCAATGAAACAAAAGCTGGTTCTTCGAAAGGATAAACAAGATTGATGGTCCCTAGCTAGACTGACCAAGAAAAAACTAGAAAAAAAACCAAATAAGCACAATCAGAAACACAAAAGATGAAGTCACATCTGACCCTGAAGAAATACAAAGGATCATTAGAGACTACTACGTACACTTGTATGGAAACAAACTTGAAAACCTTAAGGAAATGGAGGACTTTCTGACATCACACAACCTACCTAGGTTGGAACAAGAAGAAATTGAGACCCTAAATAGACCAATAACAATCAAGGAAATTGACTACGTAATAAGAAAACTTCCTCCAAAAAAAAGCCCTGGTCCAGATGGCTTTTCAGCAGAATTCTACAAGACATTAAAGGAGGAGCTGATACCAATCCTACTGAAGGTATTCCAGGCGATTGACAAAGATGGAACTCTCCCCAAATCATTTTACAAAGCCAACATCACATTGATACCCAAGCCAGGTAAAGATCCAACAAAGAAAGAGAACTACAGGCCAATATCTTTGATGAACATAGATGCTAAAATTCTCAACAAGATCCTAACAAACCAGATTCAGCAATACATCTCAAAAATCATCCACCATGACCAAATAGGCTTCATTTCTGGGATGCAAGGCTGGTTCAACATTCATAAAACCATAAATGTAATTAAATACATCAACAGATGTCAAAACAAAAACCACATGATTATATCATTAGATGCAGAAAAAGCTTTTGATAAAATCCAGCACCCCTTCTTGATTAAAAACCCTTGAACATCTAGGCATATGGGGAACATGCCTCAAAATAGTAAAAGCCATCTACAAGAAACCCACAGCCAACATACTCCTAAATGGACACAAATTGGAAGCAATTCCCCTGAAAACTAGAACTAGACAAGGATGCCCACTTTCACCCCTCCTGTTCAACATAGTATTGGAAGTCCTGGCTAGAGCAATCAGAGAAGAGGAGGCAATCAGGGGTATCCAAATAGGAAAAGAGGAAGTCAAGTTATCTCTCTTTGCAGATGATTTGATTGTATACCTTGAAAACCCAAGAGAATCTGTCAAAAGCCTCCTTACATTGATAAAGGCCTTCAGCAAAGTCTCAGGATACAAAATAAATGTACAAAAGACAATTGCATTTCTCTACACCAATAATAAACAAACAGAAACCCTAATAAAAAACACAATTCCATTCATAATAGCCACAAAAAAATGAAATACTTTTACTTTGGCATCTTCCTAACCAGAGACGTGAAAGACATTTACAATGAAAATTACAAAACACTGCTCAAAGAAATCAAAGATGACACAAACAAGTGGAAAAATAACCCATGCTCATGAATTGGAAGAATCAACATTGTGAAGATGTCCATCTTACCTAAGGCAATCTACAAATTCAATGCAATACCCATCAAATCACCAGCAATATTCTTCTCAGACCTAGAAAAAACAACACAGGAATTCATATGGAAACACAAACATCCAAGAATAGCCAGAATAATCCCCAGCAAAAAAAAACAAAGCCGGTGGTATCACATTACCAGACTTCAAACTTTACTATAAAGCTACAATCATCAAAACAGCTTGGTATTGCTACAGGAACAGGCATATAGATCAATGGAACAGAATTGAGATTCCAGAAGCAAAGCCTCAATTTCTCAACCAACTTATCTTCGACAAAGTCCCCACCACCTACCACTGGGAAGAGGAGAACCTATTCAGTAAATGGTGCTGGGAAAACTGGCTGACCACATGCAGAAGATTGAAACAGGACCCCTATCTATCCCCATGCACAAAGGTTAACTCCAAATGGATCAGAGACCTAAATGTAAAACCTCAAACCATAAGAACCTTAGAAAAGGAAGGAAATACCCTCATGGAAATCGGAACTGGCATCCAATTCCTGAACAAAACCCAAAACCCACAGGTCATAACAGAGAAGATAGACAAGTGGGACCTTATTAAACTGACAAGCTTCTGCAAAGCCAAAGAAACCATCAAGAGAGCAGGGAGACAGCCTACAGACTGGGAAAAAGTATTTGCCAACTCCAGGTCTGACAAAGGCTTAACATCCTGGATCTACAAGGAACTCAAAGGTGCTGAAAAGAAAAAAATAAACAACCCCATTATAAAACGGGCAAAAGATATGAACAGACACTTCACAAAAGAAGACATCCGAGCAGCCAACAAACACATGAAGAAATGCTCAACCTCACTGATCATCAGGGAGATGCAAATCAAAACCACACTGAGATACCACCTAACTCCAGTCAGAATGGCATTTATCAACAACTCAAAAAATAACAGCTGCTGGAGAGGGTGTGGTGAAAAAGGAACACTTCTACACTGTTGGTGGGAGTGTAAACTAGCACAACCTCTGTGGAAAGCAGTGTGGCGATTCCTAAAAGCTCTAAAAATCAACCTTCCATACGACCCCGCAATCCCCCTACTGGGAATATACCCTGAAGAACTCAAATCACTCTATTAAAAAGATACCTGCACATGTATGTTTATCACAGTGTTGTTCACAATAGTAAGAACCTGGAAACAGCCATGCTGCCCGTCAAAAGAGGACTGGATTAAAAAAATGTGGTACATATACACAATGGAATACTACGCAGTCATAAAAAAGAACAAAATCATGAATTTCGCAGCAACCTGGATGGAACTAGAGTCTATAATACTGAGTGACCTCTCACAGAAACAAAGATCCGAGTATCACATGTTCTCACTCATATAATGGACCTTGAACATCCAATGTAATACTATAAGAAAATGACTGACGGTACTGGGAAACTATGGGGGGGAAGGGGATGGGATTAACAGTAGCAAATATCTGTCTGGGGATGGGGAAACACCTCTTATCAACAGGGTTCCTGAATGAAACATAATTGTACCCTAACCCTTAACTGTACCCCACAAAACCATAATTAAAAATATTGATTAATAAAAAAAAAAAGATCTTTCACTTCTCAGGTTATGTGGATGCCAAGATAGTGTGTGTTTGTGTGTGTGTGTGTGTGTGTGTGTGTGTGTGTGTGTGTGTGTGTGTGTCTATTGTGAATGGGATTGTGCTTTTTATTTGTTGTATTTGTTTTTTATTTGTTTTTCTACCTGCTTGTTGCTGGTATACAGAAATGTAAGTGTCTTTTGCACATTGATTTTGTTCCCCGAAACTTTACCAAAGTATTTATCGGTGTGAGGAAGCTTTTGATGGCCTCCCTAGGGTTTTCAAGGTATAGAATTATGTCATTTGCAAAGAGGGATAGCTTAAATTCCTCTTTTCGTATTTGAATATCCTTGATTTCCTTCTCTTGCCTGATTGCTCTAGCTAGGACTTCCAGCATTCTTTTTAACAGGAAGGGTGAAAGTGGGCATCTTTGACTTCTTCCTGTTCTCAGAGAGAATGCTTCCAACTTCGGCCAATTGAGCAAAATGTTGGCAGTGGCTTTCTCATAGACGGTTTTTACTGTTGTGAGGAATGTTCCTTCTGTTCCTAGGTGTTCAAGGATTTTTATCAAGAAGGGATGCTAAATTTTGTCTAATGTTTTGTCTGCATCTAATAATATGATGGTGTGGTTCTTGGTTTTTATATTTGTTAATGTATTGAATTACACTTATGGTCTTGCAAATGTTGTACCAGCACTGCATCTCAAGAATGAAGTTCACCTGGTCATAGTTGATGATTCTTGAGGAATGTTGTTGCATTTGATTTGCTAAAATCTTGTAGAGAACTTTTCTGTCTATGTTTATCAAGGAAATTAGCTTGAAATTTTCTTGTCTTGTTGGGTCTTTGTCAGGTTTGGTGTCAGTGTGATGTTAGCTTCATAAAATAATTTGGAGAGAATTCCATTTTTCTCAGCTGAGATGATTTCAATAAGATTGGTATCAAGGGAAGCTGCTGGATGAAATGGACTTGCCAGACAGCCTGGCCATCACAGCACCAGGCTGGACACTGACAGTGAGGGCTGTGGAGGGAGTACAGTGAGGGATCCAGAGGCAGAGTCCCACTGGAGAAAATGAAACAGATACCCACCACCATCTTGAAAACTGGACAAGGAAGTACTCTGGCATCCTTGTCCATCATGGAGCAACAGATCCAATCTCTGGCCCAGAGGGACTATTCTGGAAGCACAAACTTTAGAGGGACAGGATGAGTGCAATGTCTCAAACCCCCCTTCCCAGCAATCCTCTGAACATCAGACCCATATGCCTGAGGCATGATTAAGATGAATGAACTCAGGTGGAGCCTGGATGGCAGCTATGTTAGGAGAACTACACTCTGGAATAAGCCGGGCTGAGGCACCTACTGCCTGACCTGGGTGGAGACCATTCCACACCTCCTGCATGAAGGGGATCCCCCTGACCATGCAAGAACAAGAAGGAAGGACTATCACATAACCCACACCCACTGCCCCTTTCCCCACCTGACCATGCACCAGCAAGACTGAGAACAAGCCCTCAGCTCCAAAGGCAGGTGGGCTTACCTATGAATAGCTGAGAGGAATCATTACAGAGCCTGACACAAGAGGACGGTAGTGCCCTTTTTAAAATTTTTTGTTCTTTTTTTGATAGTTTTTTATTTTGGTTTAGAGTGTGTGTGTGTGTGTGTGTGTGTGTGTGTGTGTGTGTGTGTTCAATTTGCATTCCCTCCCCTTTTATTTTTTATTTTCTTTTTTGTTTTGTTTTGTTCTTCTTTTGTTTTTATTGAGTGTGTGTGAATGTGTATATGAGGATTCAATCTCATTCCCCCCCTTTTTTTCTTCTTCTTCCTCTTTCATTTTTTTGGGGTGTGTGTGTGTGTGTGTGTGTGTGTGTTCAATTTGCATTCCCTCCCCTTTTATTTTTTATTTTCTTTTTTGTTTTGTTTTGTTATTCTTTTGTTTTTATTGAGTGTGTGTGAATGTGTATATGAGGATTCAATCTCATTCCCCCCCTTTTTTTCTTCTTCTTCCTCTTTCATTTTTTTGGGGTGTGTGTGTGTGTGTGTGTGTGTGTGTGTGTGTGTGTGTGTGTGTGTTCAGTTTTCCTGGTTTTTTTATTTTTTGTGTATTTTTTTGTGTTTTCTTTTCTGTTGGTTTTGGTTTGTTTTTTGTTATTGTTTTTCCTTTTGTTTTTCTGTAGTTTATTTTTTTATCATTTCTGTCCTTTCTCTTTGATTCTACTTTTCTGTTTTCCTCATTTCTGTTACTTCATCTGAGATTCAGGGGTACACACATGTACCCATTGCATCATCATACAGAGTGATGGTAGGAGTGGGTCTCAGGAGGCCCATATACCAGTCAGTGAGCATTGTAACTTGCAAGTCATTTGTGAATCCTAGCTCCCCACAATGCACCTTATTTGACTCTCAAAACTATAAGAAACAGTAGAGCTTCCAAACCACAGCCTTGTTGTTTCAAAAAAAAAAGCAAATGTGGAGGCTGTGCTCAAGGCAGAATAGAGGGCTGAGCAAACAACAGAAGTGAAAGCCCTGCACCCCTACTACCACTGAATAATGGAATTAAGGAGAAAAGAAAGAGATCAGTCACAAATGAGGAAAAATCAACAGAAGAACACAGGTAATTCCCAGTGTACCAAAGGTAACACCCAAAAAAAATCAGACCTCAGAGCCCAAACAATGGAAATCACCAATGATTGGCTTCAGAATACAGCAGGGATTAGGCAATGGATGAAAAAGTGCATAAGACTCAAGAAAGACAAGCCACAACACTGAAATAACTTATAACAGAGATTTTTGTCATTAAAAAAAAAACTTCATCCAGGAAATAACAAGATGACAAGCATGAAAAGCAAAATCAACCGAGTAGAAGAAAGAATCTCAGAGCTTGAAGGTCAAAACATGGAATTAACCCAATCTGTTAAAAACATAGGAAGAAAGTTCAGAAAGAAAGAACAAAGCCTCCAAGAGATGTGTAACTATATCAAGAGGCTGAATTTACATCTGATCAGTATTCCAGAAGAAGAAAGGGAAATGGAGAATACCTTAGAACAAGTACTCCAGGAGGTTATCCAGGAAAACTTTCCCCATCTCACCAGAGATGTGGAAATCCAAACACAAGAGATTCAGAGAACGACAGCAAGACAAAAAAAAAATAAAAAGTACATCAACAGATGTGTAAAAAAAAAAAAGTACCACATGATTATACCATTAAACACAGAAAAGGCTTTTGACAAAATCCAGCATTCATTCTTGACAAAAAAAAAACTTGAATGCCTAGGTATAGAGGGAACGTACCTCAAAATAGTAAAATCCATCTCCAAGAAACTCACATCCAACTTATTACTAAATGGACAGAAATTTGAAGCACTTCCCCTGAAAACCAGAACAAGTTAAGGCTGCCCACTCTCACCTCTCCTGTTCAACATAATGTTGGAAGTTCTAGCTAGAGCAATCAGACAAGAGACGGATATCAGGGGTATCCAAATAGCAAAAGAAGAAGTCAGGTTTTCCCTCTTTGCAGACAACATGATCCTATACCTGGAAAACCATGGGAATCTGTCAAAAAAAAAACCTCCTTGCACTGATAAAGGACTTTGGCAAAGTCTCAGAGTATAAAATCAACAGACAAAAGACAGTTGCATTTTTATACACCAAAACAAACAGGCAGAGACCAAACAAAAAGTACAATCCCAATCAATAGCCACACACACACACAATAATTAAATACCTTGGCATCTTCCTAACCAGAGAAGTGAAAGACCTTTACAACAAAAACTACAAAACACTGCTCAAAGAGATTAAAGATGACACAAACAAATGGAAAAATATACCATGCTCATGAATTAAAAGAAGCAACATTGTTAAGATGTTCATCCTGCCTAAGGCAATCTACAGATTCAACTTAATACCCACTAAATTACCATCATCATTCTTCTCAGACCTGGAAATGACAATACAGAAATTCATATGGAAACATAAACAACCATGAATAGCCAAAACAATCCTCAGCAAAAGAAGCAAAAGTGGGAGGTATCACACTCCCAGACTTTAAACCTTATTACAAGGCTACAATGATAGAACAGCCTGGTACTTGGTACTAGTATAGGCATATAGACACATGGAACAGAACAGAGATTCTTGAAGCAAAACCTCAATTTTTCAACCAGTTCATCTTCAACAAAGCCTCCACCAATAACTACTGGGAAGAGGAGAACCTATTCAGTAAATTGTGCTGGGAAAACTGGCTGACCACCTGCAGAAGAATGACCCTACCTATCACCATACACAAAAATCAACTCCAAATGGATCAAAGACCTAAATGTAAAACCTTAAACATTAAGAATCTTAGAAAAAGCAGCAGACACTCTTACAGAAATTGAAATAGGCAACCAATTCCTGATCAAAACCTTAAATGCCCATGCCTTAAGATAGAAGATAGACAAGTGGGACCTCATTAAACTGAAAAGCTTCTGAAAAGCAAAATAAACCATCAAAAGAGTGGGGAGACAGCCCACAGAATGGGAAAAGATATTTGTCAACTGTGTATCTGACAAAGTTCATATCCAGGATCCACAAGAAACCGAACTGTGCTGAAAGAAAAAAAAAAGTCTCATTAAAAAATGGGCAATAGACATGAATAGACACTTCTCAAAAGACAATATATGAGCAATCAACAGACAATGAAAAAATGGTCAGCCTCACTAATTATCAAAGAAATGCAAATCAAAATCACATTGAGATACCACATAACTACAGTAAGAATGGCTATCATTTTAAAACAACAGATGTTGGTGAGGATGCGTAGAAAAGGGAATGCCTCTACACTATTGTGGGAGTGCAAATTAATTCAACCTCTATGGAAAGCAGTGTGGCAATTTCTAAAAGAATTATAAATTGACCTTCTATTTGACCCAGCAATCCTCCTTCTGGGAATATACCCGGAGGAACTCAAATTATTCTACAAAAAACATATGAGCACATGCATGTTTACTGCAGCACTATTCACAATAGCAAAAATATAGAACCAACCATGGTGCCCATAGAAACTGGACAGTATAAAAAATGTGGTACATATGTACAATGGAATATTATGCAACCACAAAGGACAAAATTATGAACTTCCCAGCAACTTGGATGGATCTGAAGTCTGTCATACTCAGTGATCTATCACAGAATCAAAGTACTGAGTACCACATGTTCTAACATATAGGTGGACCATGAACACCTATCATAATACTACAAAAATGAGATTGGCAGTAGTGAGATACTGCCAGGGGAGGATGGGGCACATAAAATCAATAAATGTATCTGATCTTAATCCAAGTGAAGTGAGGTCCATTGGGAGGCCCAAAAGTTCACCTGTACCTAAATCACTTATGTACGTAATCCTGACTTGTATCCCACAATTTTAAAATTAAATTAAATTAAATTTTAAAAGACTAGTATCAGCTCCTCCTTGTATGTCTTGTAGAATTCAGTTGAAAAGCTATCTAGTCCAGGGCTTTTGTATAGGTGGACCATGAGCACCTATCATAATACTACCAAAAAGAGATTGGCAGCAGTGAGACACTGCCAGGGGAGGGTGGGATACATAAAATCAATAAATGTATCTGATCTTAATCCAGGCAAAGTGAGGTCCAATGGGAGGCCCAAAAGTTCACCTGTACCTAAACCACTTATATACGCAATCCTGACTTGTACCCCATAACTTTTAAATTAAATTAAATTAAATTTTAAAAAAGACTGTTATCGACTCCTCCTTGTATGAATTGTAGAATTCAGTTGAAAAACTATCTGGTCTAGGGCTTTTTTTGGTGGGTAGATTTCTTATGATATAGTCAATTTCCTGGATTGTTATTGATCTGTTTATTGTTTCAATTTTCTCTTGTTTCACTTTTTTCTTATTTCAACCTTAGGAGTTTGTGTGATATCAGAAAGTTCTCTCTTTCTTTTAGGTTTTCAAGTGTATTTGCATATAGGTGTACATAATAATCTCTAATAATCTGCTGAATTTCTTCAAGGTAAATTGTGACTTCACTTTTGCATTTTTAATTATGTCTATTTGGACTTTTTGTCTCTCTCACTTTTTTTTAAGTCAGTCTGGCCAGGGCTCTATCAATCTTATCTGTCCTTTCAAAGAGCTAGCTTTTTGCCTTGTTGATTTTTTTCTTTGATATTTTTGTCTTCTATGCCCTGCAGTTTTGACTTTATCTTGGTGATCTGGATTCTTCTGCTGAAGTTAGGATTTTGGTGGTCTTGCCTTTCCAGGTTCCGTAGCTGTGATGTTAGGCTGTCTACTGTGATCTTTCTGTTTTCTTGAAGTGTGTGTGCAATGCCACAAATTTTACCCTTAACACTGTTTTTATGGCACCCCAGAGATTCTGATAAGATGTCTTTGTTTCTAAGAATCATTTTATTTCTGTCTTGATTTCTGCATTGACCCAGAAGTCATTCAGCAGCATGTTTTTTAACGTTCATCTCTCTGTGTGTTTTGCAGGCTCTTGTTGGTGGCAATATTTATTTTTGTTTCACTGTGATCTGAGAAGATGCAGGGTATTGTGTCAATCTTTTGAAATTTATTTATGCTTGATTTATATCAGAGACTGTGATCGATCTTGGAGTGTGTTCCATGTGCTGATGAGTAGAATGTATACTCTGTAGTTGTTGGGTGAAATGTTCTATAGATTTCTATAAAGTCCATTTGGTCAAGTGTTGAGTTGGAGTTCCAGATCTCCTTATTGTTTTTGTTTTTTTTTTTTTCTCAATGATCTATCTAGAGCTGTTAGTGGGATATTTAGGTCTCCAGCTATGATTGTGTGAGAGTCGATGTCCTCCCTTAGTTTACCTACTATCAATAGTTGATTTATAAAACCTGGTGCTCCTGTATTGGATGCAAATATATTTAGTTTGCATATTTCTTTCTGGTGGATTGAGACTTTTGTCATTAGGTAGTGTCCTTCTGTATCCTTTTTAACTTTTGATGGTTTGAAGGCTGCTTTGTCTGATGTTAGTACAGCTAATCTTGCCTTCTTCTGTTTTCTGTTTGCCTTAAAGTTTATTTCCCAGCTTCCAACTTTGAGTCTGTGGGTGTCATTTGCAGTGAGATGTGTTTCCTGGAGACAGTAAATTGTTGAATCATGCTTATTTATTGTTTACCACTCTATGGTTTTTCAGTGGTGCATTTAGTCCATTCACATTCAGGTTGATTATTGAAATGCGAGAGTTTATCTCTGCCATGGAACTTTTAGGGGATTTTTTTGTATCCTTTTAACTTGTGTGTGTGTGTGTGTGTGTGTGTGTGTGTGTATGCATGTGTTTTCATTTTTGTGGGTTCTATGTATGCTCTGTTAACTTCATTTGCCTGCACTTTTGTGATGGGCATGACTGTTCTCTTGGTTTTTTTCTGTGTTCAAGATCTTTTTTTTAATATTTCACATATCATTTACTCAACAAGTTATAGTAATTCATGGTTACATTCAGCAGGAAATATGATCCAATATTTAGAATTCAAATATTTATAAAAACATTTTTGCAAATAATGTAGAAATAAAAGATGATAATTATAAAAGAAAAAAGAGTTATACTTACTCAGGCATAAACTGGAAAATCTTGCCCTGTTTTAAACAGATCTAGACTTTTTTTATTCAAAAGAATTTTTTATTGAGTCCTCTCAGTCTTTGGTCCATTCAAAGATATTATAAACAGGTCATAAATTTATTATTACTTAGATGACAATGCATAATATAAAATTCTTATTTTACCAGTTTGAATAAATATCATTTATTTCAGAAAACAAAGCTTTTTTACACAAGTCTGCTAATTAGGGAACATGTCAATATTCACTTGGCAGCAGCAAAACAGAATATATACATGTATATAAAATGACAAAAATATCTTTGAAATATTTTTTTTTGAAAAGAAATATCTTTTCTTTTTTTTTCAGGACCTTAAGCATCTTTTGAAGGACTGGTATGGAGGTGGCATATTTTCTTAAGGACTGGATATCTGTGAAGGTTTTTAATTCTCTGTCATTGAGGAAAACTAGCTTGGTGGGGTAAGAAATTTTTGGTTGGAATTGCTTATTTTTTAGAATGTTAAAAATTGGATTCCAGTCTCTTCTGTCCTTTAGTGTTTCTGCAGATAGGTCTGGAGTGATTCTGATGAGTCTTCCCTAGTAGGTAGTCTGACCTTTCTCTCTCTTTGCCTTTATGATTTTTTTCTTTCATACTTACTTTGTGTCTAGGGCTTGGTCTTCCTATGTGATGTCCTTTGGGGTTTCTCTAAATCTCTTGTGCTTGAATAGTTGTGTGTCTGGTAAAATGAAGAAAGTTTTCTTGGATGACCTCAGGAATGCTTATTCCAATGTGTTTTCATTTCTCTTCCTGCTTCACAGATACCAAACAAGCATAGGTTTTATTTCTTGATGTAGGTACACATCACTTGGAGGCTTTTCTCCTTCTTTTTGTGTTGTGTGTTTTTTTTTTTTTCCAATATTTATAATAGATTTGTAAATCTCATATTTTGGTCTTCAAGCTCTAAGATTCTTTCCTCTGCTTGGTCTATTCTGATCCCTAAGTTTATTAGTTTGTTATTTATTTCAAGGATGGAGTTCCTTGTTTCTATTTTTTCAGAATAGGCTTTTTTAAGCTGGCCAACTCCACTACAGTTTCACTGAGTTTCGCTTCTTGATTCTCTTGGTTCCTATTTATTTTTGCCATTCAATCTCTGATTTCTGTGGCTATCATCTGGGGCAAGTCATTCTGGGAAGTTTCCATCGTTTGTAATCTGATGGCTTTTTTGTATGTCTCGTTAGGACTCTGAGGGTAGCCTATGTTTTTCTGCTGATTTGTCCTCATTTGTGACAAGTCTCTTTTCTTTCTGTATAATTCCATCACTCAGAGAGAGAAGTATTCACTTCTACAGTTTGCTCTACCCTGTGGCAAAATATTATAATTATAGGTTCTCTCTCCCTCTGTAAATAGTCAAACCAGTTTTCACCTCTCATCTTTGTGGAAGAGGGTGAACTAACTCATCTTAGAATTGCTCATCCTTCCCCTTCCAAGCAGAGCCTCCAACTCTGCCAAACCCTTTAATAAGGCAGGGAATAGGGTGCTCAGAATCCTGCACCTTCCATTGCTTTCTGGTTTCTGTGTGTACAAGGGGACCCCTACTGGGTGCAGAGTGCTTTGGCATCTGGGTTCCTACTCTTTGCCCTGCTAGTCAGATTCATGCTGCAGGTAGTTCTCTCTCTGGCTGGGAATAGGACACCACAGTGATAGCCAGTGGGAAAGTTCCATTCCCTATTTCACTTGGGCGCCAATTGCCTCCCATGCTGTGTCCCAACCAAAGCTACTTCCACATGGACCCACATCCTGTGCACAGCTTGGAAGGGGTGAACTGTCTTGATACATCTTAGAATCACTCAACCTTCTCTTTCACTGAGCAGAGTTTCCGACTTTGTCTGAGTCTGAGACAAGGTGGGGGATGGGACACCTGGAGTCCCCTATCTGCTGTTGTTTTCCGGTCTCTGTGTGCTCAAAAAAACCTACACTGGACACTGGGTGTATTGCCAGTCCAAAAGTGCTCAGGGCATCTCTGGTCCCCACTCTCCATCCTGCTAGGCAAGAGAGGTACTAGTCTGCTGCTCCACGGTGACCATCTTGGATCTTTCTCTTTGTGATTTTTAAAGAGATGATTAATACTGTATTAGTTCACCTAAGGGTTTTTTACAGATGATTTGTAGGTATGTTATAAAATATATTGGAAAGGATACAGGTGAAGAGGTGGCTTTAAGGTTCAGGGCTTCCACGCCTTCCTAGGCATACCAGACTCCAGGGACCTTGACTTGCTTAGATATTTTGAAGTTCTTATTTAACTATGAATCATGAAAATTAAGAAAATCCAATTAATACTTTCAGATATGGCATGCAGGATTTTCCATATAGTCAAAAATTTGCTTTGGGTAGAGGGAGAATAAAACTGCCCAAAATTTCAAAAATGTAAACTTGGAAGAATAGCTTTTATCTCTCCCAGGAAAGCAGTGTCTGACATAGACATTGAAGCTTTGTGCTTCAGTGAGAATGGAATTAAAATAGAAGTAAGCTTCAAATCCCAGGCTCCTAGATGCAATAGCAATAACCACTTACACACTCTACTCTCCATCCATAAATAACAATTCTTGTAAAACTTCACGACTGTGCTTGGCACATAGAACAAAACTAATAGGCAATAAATAGTAGTTCCTCTTGTCATCGCTATATCATCCTATTCTATTTTATAGATGAAGAAACTGAGATTTAGAAATCTTAGATAACTTTAAGCAAAGTTAAAAAGTGTCAAAGTCGCAAAGTGATCCTACACTGAAAAAAAAGAGCCTCTAGAGAAAGAGAAGTAAAGATTGAAGTTTGAACATGTAAAGTTGCAGATGGTTGTTGGACATCCAGGTGTGAAAGTTAAGTAGACAATTGGATCTGGAACTGGGAGAATTAAGTTGAAGACACAGACTCAGGAATTATTTTCATGGAGGTTTTAGTGAAAGTAAGAGAAATGATTAAAATTTTAAAAGGAAAATGGAGAAGATAAAGTAAGATGACCAGTAATAGACTATTGGCAGATGCCAACATTTGAAATGTGGGTAGACAAAAGAGTATCTCATAAAGTACTTCAAGGAAAAAAATCAAAGAGATAAGAGGGAAAACAAATGAGCTAAATATCAGAGATTCAAAATAAAAGGGGGATAGTTTTAAGACAAGATCTTGACAGCATCCAATGCTACAGGTAAATCAAATAAAAGAGAGAGAACTGAATGGATTCACTTAAACCTGGCAAATAGGAGTTCATTTTTCAAAGCAGTTCTAGTAGTACAGCCAAGGAGAAAGCATATTCAGTAGATTTAGAAGAAAAACAGACAGACAATGAAGTTGACACTATTGTTCATAGAATGAACTTGCTAATGACAGAAAAGAGATACTCTGGAAAAACAAAACCAAAGAAGAAAGAAAATACCTTCTCTGACTTTATTTTTCCCCTCACAAGAAGACTGCAGTATATCAATAGGCTGTGGATGAGAGGAATAATTGAAGGAGCAGGAGAGGATGAATCATCAACCAAAGAAGCTCGCATATTAGCTATAAGGAAGGTGTTCAGGAGAGAGGAAGGTAGATTAACCTCTGTCCAGAGAAAGAGGACTTTTTCCTTTAGTGTAGATAGTGAAGGTGAGCAAGTAGAAATGTCCATGATGTGGCAGCAGGCAGGATCATATCATCTAGCCTTCATTTCTGAATAGAAAAAGGCCAGGACATTGACTGAGAGTACTAGAATAGCAAGTCTGAAGAGAGTGATTAAACTTTGTAATGGATATTTTGGGACATTTGGGAAGTAGCTGACCAGGACGAATTGTTGCATAGCCTTTAGGGTACCTCTAAGAATAATTTTAAAAATTGTAAATCTACAAAATTGTGTAATTCTCCCTCAAAGCACAGCACTAATATTTAAAATTTAAAAGATAGAAAGAGGTCAGGCTGGTTATTTCAGTGCTCAAAACTATCTTTTAAAAAGCATCATTTCATCTTTTCAGATAGGCAAAGTGATGCCTTATCTAAATAATACAAATAACAATAGACAAAATTGAAATCTGATCCTACATCCTTTGTTTTATCGACTATATTACACTCTTTCTTTGGGTGATCATTCACCATGTTGACCTGTATCAGCGGATTCCAATAAAAGTGTTCAGCTTATGTGGAAGATATCTTGAGAAAACATTTACCTAGACCAGGACTTTTAATAACTGTATTTTCCTAACAAAGAGTTGTCTCTCAGGACAATGGAAATGGCATGTATTATAGAAAGTCTGTATGCATGCATCTTTCTCTTTGTATGTGTGTTTTAATTCTTTTGTGTAAAATACATCTAATGTAATGGAGCTTATTTTGTTTTGCCTTCAATATGGGCTTTATTCAGATTGTATGGGGGCATTAGCCATTTCCCTCTATTTACAAAGAATAAAGAAGGAAATATCTTTGGGTTTTTATCATCATTTTGTGGCCCAAACCCAAACTAATGGATTATAAGTGCTTTTGTCTCTCAACCTACATCCTCTCTGATGCACTTTATGATGATCTCAAAAATGGATTTTAAATTAGAAAAAGAGGACATTAAAATGTACCTTTTAAAAAAGAATTAGGAAAAAAAGATGATGACTTTTTTTAAAAATCAAATTTGTAGTCAAAGATTCTTTGCCATAATGGCTTCTGACATATATAGGATTAGTGTATTATTAGTCAGGATATGAAATGCTAACTGTTATAATAAACAATCCCCAAATCCCAGTGGTTCAAGTTTATGTGCTGCCCCCATGACAGGGACTAGCTCCTCTGATGGCTCTTCTCCGATTTGTGACTGGGGGATTCAGACTCTTCTTGCATACCATCCATTACATATGACCACCACAGTTGCCCTGTAATAGAAAATATAGCATAGAGAACTGTGGGGATTAGTTTATGGTCACACCTGTAAGTGGAATTTACTTCTGCCCCCTTTGCATTGGTCAGAACTTTATCATATGACCCCAAGATAACTGCAAGGGAGACTGAAAATATAGCTATTCTGTATGACCAGGAAAGTATATACAGGGACACCTCCTCTCAAAATGGAATTTACTTATAAAAATTTGTGTATTTATTCTTAAACTTCAGTCACCTTCAAAGTACTCTCCATTCGATGTAATTCACCCATTGAAGCCCGTTTTCCACTGCTCAGAACAGTTTTTTGAACTCATCAATTCTGATGCCTTTTGGTGTTTCTGCTGGTTTTTTGTTTGTTTATTTGTTTGCATCTCTTCCATGTCAACTAAACTTTTTCCTTTGAGCACTTTTTTCATCTGGAAAACAAAAAGTCACTTGAGGCAAGATCTCGTGAATAGGGAGGGTGGGTCACAGGGGGTCGTGTCATTTTTGGTCAAAAGCTGCTGAACACTCAGCATGGTGTGGGCAGGTGTGCTGTGAGGTGAAAAAAACTAGTCACTTGTTTGCCACAACTTAGGATGTTTCTTCTGCAAATTGTGATGCAACCTTTTTTAAACTTCCAGATAAAAGCTTTGGTTAACTGTGAATGTTCTTCACAGTTACCAAGTGTAATAAAAAGAGGCCTACCAACTTAAAGATAATTCTAGGTTTTTAAGGTGCCCCCTTATAAGATTGAAGTACATCTAGTTAATCTTTTTTTTTTTTTTTTGAGTTGGAGTCTCACTCTGTCACCCAGACTGGAGTGCAGTGGCTGCTCCTGGCCACCACAGCCTCGACCTGCTGGGCTCCAGCGATCCTTCCCCCCTCAGCGATCCTTCCGCCTCAGCCTTCCAAGTAGCTGGAATTACAGGCATGCGCTACCACACCCGGCTGATTTTTTGATTTATTGTAGAGATGAGGTCTCGCTGCCCAGGCGGGTCTCGAACCCGCGGGCTCAGGCAATCCACTCACCTCAGCCTCCTAAAGGCACAGGGTTACAGGCTGAGCCATTGAGTCTGGCTATCTAGTTAATCTTATCCACAAGTTAACTACAGTACTAGACTATATTTTTCTGTTATAGTAAACAGGAACAAAATTTGAAGTTATAAATATCTAGTATTTCTGAATGATGCTAAGTAGAATTAAATAATTTTCAATAACTTAGTTTTATCACCTGTCTTACAAATTGTCACTTTCTACCTATTTTAACATGCCCAGATTGAACAATGGGGATTAGAGGTTATAAGAATGCTAATATTTACTGAGATTCATAGTAAGGAAAAAAAGTCTCAGACAGAATAATGAAATATTCAAGGTTGTTAAGACTCAGGGCTTGGATTCTACCAATGCCTTTAGGAATCTAACAGCTTCATATGGAATCGAAATCATTAGAATTATTTTTTTCATGTTCAAATAGATTCATTTTAAGGAGTGTTAGACCTTCAGTATAACCTTTGAACAAGCTGTTTTCCATGTCCAGAATGTTAAGTTGCATTTCATCCCTCAATTTTCAACTTAAATAAAGCCTCCTTAGAGGAGACATCACTTTTAACCCTATTTACATGTCTGAGTCACTTTATTTTTATTTTTTATTTTTATTTCTCCCAGAATCCCTTTTACTTATATACCATTAATATGCAATTTTAAAATGAGAAAGTACCATGAAGAGTAAAATCATATTTCCTCTACCTGACTGAAATTTGAGATGGTGATGATATCATTCACTCCTCTATACTCAGGGCTGCCCACAGAGGCTAGCATCTTGAATGTGCTTGATAAATTAATGAACTTGTGAATAAACTTATGACAGGTTTAATGCAGTGCCTGGAAGACAGACTTTTTCAATATATGTAATACAATTACCAGTTAAGAAATCAAAGCTAGAAAATGTTAAATAATTTGTCTGAGGGACATACCCAGTAAATACCGAACTTCTGATTTCGAAGCCCAGGTTTTTTGTACTTCACAGTGTAAACTAAAATGTTCATTCTGGTTTTCATGATCTATTTATAAATATGTGCTAAACAATGTGTCCACCATATTCGGTGGACATTAACATAATACAAAGAGCTTCATACTTTGTGTCCACATCTTACGTCATCCTCATGACTCTACCCCAGACATTCTTGTCCCCAGTCTTCCAGTATTCTTCTTCCAAGCCCTTGGATATCCAGGTAGTAGATATGTTCAGATAGAAATGGCTTTGTGTCCTACTTCTATCTTAATTTTAATGCTAAAACTATAAATGCAATTTGATTTATCTTTGAATTTCCTTTTAACTCTATGTGGTCATTTTAAGGAACACAATTTATCTGGCCCTTGGCTTGCTGCCACACATCAACCTGGTGACTTTTGTGTCCATAATCCTTACAATAAACTTTGTGATCATTTTAAAGATGAAGAAAGTAAGGCTCAGAGAATTTAACTTTGTGATCTTTGAAAATATATGAAATGTAATGGAGCTAGAAAAAAACCAGGTCCTCCTCTCTGAAAGCCAAAGTTTGTATGATCTATAAATATAGACTCTCTGTGCATCCCTGCAACTATCTCTGATCCTCACAAGCTGAATGGTTTTGATGGTGTTTGGTGACTTAAGTCTGACATAGTGGAGACTATAACCTACACCTCCTTATCACCCAAATTTTGACACATATGAACACAAATATGTCTTAAGAGTCAATGAAGATCTACTATTCACTTTCTCTTTTGGCATTTCTTCTTAGAAAACTTCTACCTGTGTTAGTACCAATAGATAAGAATGGAAGGTTCCAGTAAGATGGTGACGGCATAAGTGGATTTGTGAGACTCTCTGAACATGAGTTCCCAAAAAGACTCTTACTTTTCTTCCCGCAGTCCCCTACCCAATGCCAGCCACACTTGTACAAGGCCCGGGGACCTTCGGTCCCAAGCAGGACCAGATATCACGGCCCCGGGCTGCAGCTGCTCCACTATATGTGACTCCCACCTGCTCAGGAGTCCTGGGTCTCGGCTCCCTCCCTGGCTACATCGTCTCGCCCAGCACCCAGGACCCAGCACCAAACTGCCGGTCAGCGAGGGAGGCTCTGGGCACCCGCCCCTCAGAGATACCGATTCCATTTCTGGCTGAAGTGCCCTATGAGGAACCCAGGGCCACCACCTGCCTTTTGGAGCTCTGGAGCCCCAGGCCCACCCTGGCTGAGGCACTCAGCATGCAACCTCAAGTTTGTGTAAGGAAACAGAACCCAAAGCTTGTGTAAGATGCTGACTGGAGGCTTCTAGCTCCAGAGGAGGAAACAACTGACTCTCTCCTCCACCCCAACCTGCTGGTGACACCCCGATCCAGCGCCCAGCTGTGCAGCTGATCCCACCCAGAGACCCAGACGAGCATCCCTAAAAGTGAAAGTGAAGCTACCACCTCCGCCATTCTGCAGGCAGATTTGCATCACCCCACTCATCTATCAGAGCCTCCACCTCGGTTCCCACAGTGACGTCATTAAACAGGAGACAAAGCCCCTCCCTTACGCTGAACAGACTGAGACAACTAAGAGTCACAGACCTCCCAGGCAGCAGGCTGCTGCCTGTAACAAAAACAAAGGGGAGAGGCTGGAGATCAGAGCTCAGGTGATTTTAGCCACAAAGGAAAGATTACAGAACTAGTCTGATCTCTTATTTTGACCTTTGGTTTTATCATTCTGACTGTATGTTTTGCTCACTATTGTTTGCTTTCTAACTTACACTATCTGTTTCATGATCTTATTGGTCTGTCTCTGTGTAGCTACCAGTATTCTTTAGAGAATTTTCCTTCTGTGTTTTTTTTTTTTCACTTCTCTCCGGCCTTGTGTCTCTTTTTCACCTGTTAGTTGGTATGTATGTCTGTTTTCCCTCTCATTCTTCTCTCTTTCTAACTTCCTATTGACCCGCCCCCCTTCATCCATTATTTTCCTCTTTTGTATCTCCTTTTGCTTCAGGGATGAGAAAAAAATCTACATAAATGAAGGAAAACCAAAAGAAGAATATGGGTCTCTCCCAGACCCCTGGGAGGACAGACACTGAGAAAACTGACTTCGGAATGCAAACAATGAAGAGCCCCCAGAATGAAGGGTCTCAAACTACAAACCTAGATATCAAGACATTAATGGAGAGATTAAAAAGAATTGAGGAGAGTCAAGAAGAAACTAGAAAGGAGCTGATATCTGAGATAACAGTAATAAAGAATACTGTGAATGAAACAAATAACAAAAAGATTAGCATGGAAAGCAGAATTACCCAAGCAGAAGAAAGAATCTCAGAGCTTGAGGACCAAAATATAGAACTAACCCAAACTCTCAAAAACACAGAAAACAAGCTCAAAAAGACAGAAAAAAAACCTTCAACAGATGAGCGATTACTTCAAGGGACCGAACCTAAGAGTAATTGGTCTTCCTAAGGCAGAAAGAGACAGAGAGACCACACTGGAACAAACCTTCCATGAGATCATTCAAGAAAACTTCCCTTATCTAATCGTTGATGCAAACATTCAAACACAAGAGATTCAGAGAACCCTTGCAAGACAACAAATGAGAAGACCAACTCCTAGACACATAATTTGCCTAACAAAGTAGGCATAAAAGAAAAAATCCTAAAGGCAGTAAGAGAAAAAGGCCAGATCAACTACCATGAAATATCTATCCTAAACATATATGCACCTAACATAGGTGCACCAACTTTTATAAAGCAACTCCTAGGAAAACTGAAGAAAGATATTGACTCTAACATCATCATAACTGGGGACTTTAATACCCACTCACAACCCTAGACAGATCGTCAGGACAAAAAATCAGCAATGAGATCCAGAACCTCAATGTGACTCTTGACCAAATGGACTTAATTGATACCTACAGAACACTCCATCCAAAGACCACAGAATACACATTCTACTCATAATCGCATGGAACATATTCTAAGATCGACCACATAATTGGCCATAAATCAAGCATAAGCAAATTTAAAAGGACTGAAATTTTGCCATGCACCTTCTCAGACCACAGTAGAATAAAAATAAGCATTAACACCAACAAAGTTCCCCCAAAATCTACAAAGACATGGGCACTAAATAGTATGATGCTAAACCACTCCTGGGTCAATGATGAAATCAAATCAGAGATCAAAGATACCTGGAAACCAATTAAAATGAAGAAACATCTTACCAGAATCTCTGGGATGCCATGAAAGCTGTAGTAACAGGGGAATTTATATCCCTACAAATGCACATGAAGAAAATGGAAGGAGCAAAAATTAACAGCCTAACAAGCCACCTAAGGAAGCTGGAAAAGCAAGACCACAAAAACCCTAATTTCAGCAAAAGAATCCAGATCACCAAAATAAAGGGCCAAATCCAAGACATAGAAGACAAAAAGACAATACAAAAAAATCAATGAAACAAAAAGCTGGTTCTTCGAAAGGATAAACAAGATTGATGGTCCCCTAGCTAGACTGACCAAGAAAAAGAAAGAAAAAACCCAAATAAGCACAATCAGAAACACAAAAGATGGAGTCACATCTGACCATGAAGAAACACAAAAGATCATTAGAGACTACTATGTACACTTGTATAGAAACAAACTTGAAAACCTTAAGGAAATGGAGAACTTGCTGTCATCACACAATCTGCCTAGGTTGAAACAAGAAGAAATTGAGACCCTAAATAGACCAATAACAATCAAGGAAATTGACTATGTAATAAGAAAACTACCTACAAAAAAAAAGCCCTGACCAGTTGGCTTTACAGCAGAATTCTACAAGACATTTAAGGAGGAGCTGATTCCAATCCTACTGAAGGTATTTCAGGTGATTGAGAAAGATGGACACTCCCCAAAACATTTTACAAAGCTGACATCACATTGATACCCAAGCCAGGTAAAGATCCAACAAAGAAAGAGAACTACAGGCCAATATCTTTGATGAACATAGATGCTAAAATTGTAAACAAGATCCTAGCAAACCGAATTCAACAACACATCTCAAAAATCATCCATCATGACCAAGTAGGCTTCATCCCTGGGATGCAAGGCTGGTTCAACATTCGTAAAACCATAAATGTAATTAAATACATCAACAGAGGTCAAAACAAAAACCACATGATTATATCATTAGATGCAGAGAAAGCTTTTGATAAAATCCAGCACCCCTTCTTGATAAAAACCCTTGAACATCTAGGCATACGGGGAACATACCTCAAAGTAGTAAAAGTCATCTACGAGAAACTCACAGTCAGCATACTCCTAAATGGACAAAAATTGGAACCATTTCCCCTGAAAACTGGAACAAGACTAGGATGCCCACTCTCACCCCTCCTGTTCAATATAGTATTGGAAGTCCTGGCTAGAGCAATCAGAGAAGAGAAGGCAATCAGGGGTATCCAAATAGGAAAAGAGGAAGACAAATTATCTGTCTTTGCAGATGACATGATCATGTACCTTGAAAACCCAAGAGAATCTGTCAAAAACCTCCTTACACTGATAAAGGCCTTTGGCAAAGTCTCAGGATATAAAATAAATGTGCAAAAGACAATCGCATTTCTTTACACCAATAATAAACAAACAGAAACCCAAATAAAAGTGCAATTCCATTCACAATAGCCACAAAAAAAATGAAATACCTTGGCATCTTCCTAACCAGAGATGTGAAAGACCTTTACAGTGAAAACTATAAAACTCTGCTCAAAGAAATCAAAGATGACACAAACAAGTGGGAAAATATCCCATGCTCATGGATTGGAAGAATCAACATTGTGAAGATGTCCATTTTACCTAAGGCAATCTACAGATTCAATGCAATACCTATCAAATTACCAGCAACATTCTTCTCAGACCTAGGAAAAACAACACAGGAATTCATATGGAAACACAAACAACCAAGAATAGCCAGAACAATCCTCAGCAAAAAAAAAAAAAAAAAAAAAAAAAGCAGGCAATATCACATTACCAGACTACAAACTTTACTATAAGCTACAATCACCAAAACAGCTTGGTATTGGTAAAGGAACAGGCATATAGATCAATGGAATAGAATTGAGATTCCAGAAGCAAAACCTTAATTTCTCAATCAACTCATCTTCGACAAAGCCTCCACCACCTACCCCTGGGGAGAGGAGAACCTATCCAGTAAATGGTGCTGGGAAAACTGACTGACCACATGCAGAAGATTGAAACAGGACACCTATCTATCCCCATACACAAAAATTAACTCCAAATGGATCACAGACCTAAATGTAAAACCTCAAACCATAAGAACCTTACAAAATGAAGGACATACCCTCATGGAAATTGGAACTGGCACCCAATTCCTGAACAAAACCCGAAACCCACAGGCCATAAGGGATAAGATGGACAAGTGGGATCTCGTTAAACTGACAAGTTTCTGCAAAGCCATAGAAACCATCAAGAGAGCAGAGAGACAGCCTACAGACTGGGAAAAAGTATTTGCCAACTCCAGGTCTGACAAAGGCTTAACATCTTGGATCTACAAGGAACTCAAACATGCTGAAAAGAAAAAAAACAAACAACCCCATTATAAAATGGGCAAAAGATATGAACAGACACTTCACAAAGGAAGACATCCTAGCAGCCAACAGACACATGAAGAAATGCTCAACCTCACTAATCATCAGGGAGATGCAAATCAAAACCACACTGAGATACCACCTAGCTCCAGTCAGAATGGCAATTATCAATAACTCGAAAAATAACAGTTGTTGGAGAGGGTGAAAAGGGAACACTTCTACACTGTTGGTGGGAGTGTAAACTAGTGCAACCTCTGTGGAAAGCAGTGTGGCGATTCCTAAAAGCTCTAAACATCAACCTGCCATATGACCCTGCAATCCCCCTACTGGGAATATACCCTGAAGAAATCAAATCACTCTATTAAAAAGATACCTGCACACAAATGTTTATCACAGCATTGTTCACAATAGCAAGAACCTGGGAGCAACCATGCTGTCCATCAAAAGAGGACTGGATTTAAAAAATGTGGTACATATACACAATGGAATACTATGCAGCCATAAAAAAGAACAAAATCATGAATTTCACAGCAACCTGGATGGAACTAGAGTGTATAATACTGAGTGACCTCTCACAAAAACAAAGATCTGAGTATCACATGTTCTCACTCATATAGTGGACCTTGATCATCCAATGCACTACCATAAGAAAATGACTGACAGTGGTGGGAAACTATGGGGAGAGGGGGATGGAACTAATGGTAGTAGACATCTGTCTGGGGATGGGGAGACACCTGTTATCAACAAGGGGGCCTGAATGAAGCATATTTGTATACCTAACCCTTAGCTGTACCCCACAATATCATAATAAAAAATATTGATTTAAATAAAAAAATAGATAAGAACAGGTAACTGTGTATGTATATATATGTTTGTATAAATTCATGTGTCTTTTTAAGTGTCAAAGTAATTATAAGATACATGTCTTTCTGTTCCAAATATTAAATAAACATTTAAAGAAACAGAAAGCAACAGAACCTTTTTTCCATTTCCTTTTTCATTTGGAATTGTGTGATAGACAGGTGATCTTAGCAACAAATGAGTCAGTCATTCTTGAGATTAAATCATGAAAATCACAAGGAATCATATATCCCAAGACTGCTACTCAGGTGTCAAGGAAAAGGCTAGAATGAGGGTTTTTGGAGTTGTTAAATGTTCATTTTACTTAATAGACTCTCCATTCATTTTTGCATTTGTTTCTTTTGTAAAGTGATTGTATACAAACACCACAGAGGTGAGACTCAGGATAAAGTAAATTAAAATAATTCAGGAGACTGTGGTTATAAGATCACTTTTGAGTGTTTTTATTATCATTATAATTTAATATTGACAACAGATTAAAATACACTCACCAAAATGGTTATAACTATAACATCATAAACGTAGGCATTTTTAATGATTCAATTTTAGAGAACATTTGTGTTACTTTTTTTTTTTTTGAGTTGGAGTCTCACTCTGTCGCCTAGACTGGTGTGCAGTGGCCATTCCCAGCCACCGCAGCCTCGACCTGCTGGGCTCCGGCAATCCTTCCGCCTCAGCCTTCTGAGTAGCCAGAATTACAGGCACACGCTACCACGCCCAGCTAATTTTTTTGATTTATTGTAGAGATGAGGTCTTGCCTGCCCGGGCGGGTCTCAAACCCGCGGGCTCTGGCAATCCACTCTCCTCAGCCTCCCAAAGGTGCGGGATTACAGGCTGAGCCACCGAGCCCGGCTTGTATTACATTTTTAGGGTAAGATGTGTAATATGTCTCTGGTCAGCCATTAACTAGATTTTCAGCATGTTATCAGAATTAATTAATTTAATTTATTTCCTGAACTTTTGTTTCATTGGCACCTAGTTCCTAGGTTTTCTCTACAAATGCTATGCTTAGGGTGGGCACTAAGAATAAACTGTCTTCCTGGAGAATATCACTGCTTAATAGGGACATAAGAGCAGGCACATGAGCAAATTATTATTTTCTATCAAATAGAAACCAACCTAAGTTAAATAAAGATGGCATGGTGAAGTGCTAGGTGTGAATTAAATTATTAGGCAAGTAATTCTTTTTTTTTTTTTTTTTTTGAGTCAGGGTCTCACT
Organism: Cephalopachus bancanus; assembly: GCA_027257055.1. Lineage (NCBI taxonomy): Eukaryota > Metazoa > Chordata > Mammalia > Primates > Tarsiidae > Cephalopachus > Cephalopachus bancanus. The sequence goes on along the minus strand of JAPVLO010000243.1, from coordinate 761,982 downwards.
CTGTTACCCAGGCTGGAGTGCAGTGACACCATCAGGGCTCACTGCAGGTTCTACTTTTAGATCTTGGGTGAACCTTCTGCCTCAGCCTCCCAAGCAGCTAGGAACACAAGCATGTGTCACCATGCCAAACTATTTTTTTTTTTGTAAAGAAAAAATATCACTATATTTCCTAAGCTGGTCTCGAACTCTTGGGCTCAAGCAACCCTCCCATCTCAGCCTCCCAGGTGGAGGTACTAGCCAACACGCCCAGCCTAGACAAGTAATTTGCTGTGCTCCTGCAGTGCCCTACATAAAGCAGGCAAAGCATTATTTCCTATTGCTGTTGTTAGTCTTGGTCACTTGACCTACTTTAGGGAAAGGACTGTTAGAAGACATGATGAGAGAAGAGGTTTTATTTTATTTATTTGTTTTTGAGTTGGAGTCTCACTCCGTCACCCAGGCTGGAGTTCAGTGGCACACTCACTGCCACCCCAGCATCGACCTGCTGGGTTCCGGTGATCCTTCCGCCTCAGCCTTCCAAGTAGCTGGAACTACAGGCATGCACTACCACACCCGGCTAATTTATTTATTTATTGTAGAGATGATGTCTCGCCAAGTTGCCCGGGCTGGTCTCAAACCCATGGCCTCAGGCAATCCACTTGCCTCGGCCTCCCAAAGTGCTGGGATGACAGGCTGAGCCACCGAGCCTGACCTGCTGGGATTACAGGCTGAGCCACCAAGCTCAGTTGCAGAGGTTTTAAATAAGTTGTGTCTTTGCCTTGGCATCTTGCACTTTTGTCTTCTGTCCTGAAGAAGACATGTCTCAGGTGACTTCAGATCCAAGGTGAATGAACAAACAGACAGAATAGATTTTCATTCAATAAGCAATCTAGAGCCAAACCCAGCAGAACATCATGGGACATGGAGACTCTCGCAAAATAAAACACGTTTGTGCTATAAGCCACTGAGATCTTGAGACTAGTTGTTACGTATCAAATCTGATGGGTAGGTACATTATGTATCAGTAAAAGAAAAAAAAGGATTTTCAAATAAATTAAATAGAGGTGATTGGTTCTGTTATTTTCCCCATTAATTCTGATACTTCTTACATGTCTAGAAAGTGAAATTTTATAGCTTTTAGTTAATATCAATGTGAGACTTTAGCATATTCTGTCCAGAATACCTAAATTATGAAATTCATCATGGGCAAAGTAGTTTTCTAGCACCCCAAAAATTGTCAAAGCAAATTTAGAAGAGAAGATTTTAAAGCAACTTTTTAAAGATCTAGACCTGAATCATTAAAATCTTACCAAAAAAAATTCCAATTTAGGGACTATGTCTAACACTTTTAAGATAAATATCTTTATATGAACATGAATGCTGCAGTAATTGCCTCTAGAGAGCTTTTCTCTGCTTATTTGGAATGTTTTAATAAAATAAAGCAGAAACAGACAAAGTACCTTTACTGATTAGTGGAGAAGGACATCTGCCTAGAGACAGTGATTTTTGTTTGTTTGCTTAAAACTTTTAAACTTTAATATCCCTGAGAGGTATTTGGCAGGCACCAATCAAAAAGCAGGGAAATTGTGTCATTTATCCCTCAGTTTTACTCTCTTCTTCCTCATGTTATCCATGCACATAATAAAACAGTAGAAGAAATTTTTTTAAAGGAAAGAGAGATGAAACATCCCAAAAGGTCAAAAATCAATGATTCTTTTACAGATGGGACTCCTGGGAAACCCATATACTTTGCTTTTAGCCAGAGTTTGAGATTTCTTCTTGAATATTTGGGTTTTGATGACACAAATCAATAATTTCTTTAAGGGAGATCCTCCAGGGACCAAAGGGATGCCACCTTTGAAATATTGAATAGTCTCTGCCAGTACAGGAAGGACTTCTAAGCATATTATTTGATTATGCATTGCTATTTAATGGGCAAGGATTAAATTTCAAGAATAACGGTTTTCACTTTAAGAGGCACTACCTTATTCAGGTTGGCAAGGAGGTGAGAAACAGGATTCTTATATGCTTCTGGTGGAAAGAAATTTTGACAAACACTTTCTTACATACAATGTAAAAATTCAAATCATGGATGAAGAAAAGAAATTTCATACACTGTCATTTAGATTTTATCCTAAAAGAGTCGTCTTTAGTGTTGTGAAGCATGTAATTTCAGGAATCTTCATAACAATATTATTTATTTAGAAATAACCAAAAATCTAACCTAGGTAGAGCAGCTAAATTATCTGCAAATTAGAACACCATACTCCAAATGATTTTTACAGAAACTTTTTAGTGATGCTGAATGATTTTTAAGGTATAGTAAAGCAGAAAGTTGCAAAATAGGTAACCAAATATGCATGCAACAATCTCCTTTTTAAAACATATAATTAAACATGAAAGGGAATGATGAGATAGAAAAACTATTAACAGAGGTTATTGCTGGGTGTGGGTTATGAGTGATTTTCATTTTCTGCTTTGTGCTCTTATCTTTTTTGCTTCAAATGTCCTACAATGAATATTAATATATTTGTAATTAGATCATATAATAAATGCTACTTTAAAAAAAAATCCATAAGGAAAGATTTTTAGACCTCAGCACTATCAACACTGTGGCCTGGCTAATTCTTTGTTGTGGGAGGTGTTCTGTGCATTGTGGGATGTTTAGCGGCACCTCTGGACCCTACTCAAAAGAGATCAATACAACACTGTCCCACCACACACAGTCGTGACATCCAGAAATGTCGCCAAATATTCCCAAATGTCCCCAGGAAGAGTCCAAATCATCCCCAGTTGAGAATTGCTACCTTAAGTTATTCTTATATAAATGAAATTCAAACGGCTAAGGGTTGAATCTTAAACTAAAAAATATTTACTAATTAAGGTAAGGGATTATACCAGTTTGTTAAATTCGTTTTCCTTGATGATTTCTAGAAGGAAATAGTCTTCAACAGTGGAAACAAGTCTTGTGGCTACAATTTTTATTTTGATACTAGTTCACTGCTGTACCACAGAAAGATTGCATGATTTGGGGGAATCTTTTGTACACCAAGGACATTTCCATAGGGCACTGGGCATAAGAATGTAGGGATAGAGGACAAAAGTTGGGCTCTACTCCTTGAATATTTGCTTAATTACCTATAAAATGCAACTCTTCTGTCACAGGTCCTTAAGATTTCTTTTCCATGATTACACAGCTAGATTTGACTTCTGATTCTGGGTTGTTCCAACTATTTAACCATATTATACTATCTTCTCAATTTCCATCTCCTCATATGTAAAACACATGTTTAAATGGTGTGCTTCCCACCACGTACATTTTAAAGCACTCACTAAAGAAATATCAGAAAGTATTATAAATACCATTATTATTTTTATGATCTGCCAGAGGCCATTTTTACCTCCAAAGCCAGGAAAATGTGTAGAACTTTAGTTTGACTGCCTATATAGAATTAGGAAGTTGGATAATAAACTGTTTTTAGTGAATGCAAGTCATTGCTCCAGATAAATCCACATGATTCATTTAATTGAATGTGAGTTCAAATGTTCAAAATGAACAAGCTTTTCTTTAGTAGTACCTTTTGCAAATAAATGAGAATGTTGAAAAAAGTACAATAGGGACCTGGAAATTAAAAATCACATAAATTATACTAGTTAACAAACGTCTGAAATAGTGTTATAATAGTGATGGTAAGCTGTGCTTTTTAAATCCCAACACCATTATGAGACACTTCTATTACCTTGTTTCTGTTCTAGAAATCTATTAATAGAATATGTTTTGCCTATCATGTTAGTGTTACTATAATGAGTCCCCATCAGATCCAATTAAATTATAGTTATAATACCCCTTTGAAGACTTTAAATTGATGCTTTATGCCATAGCAGTATTTCTTTATCCTTAAAATAACACTGTGAATACTCAGGGCAATTTGGTTGCCAGCATTTCAGTGCCTATTCATGATAGACACACATCGGGAAGCATACATCTGACATTTGTACACTTCTGTGCCACATTTTTCTCTTCAATTGCCTTTGGATGGGCAAGGACACTCAAACATGGATATGTGATACCCCAGGGCTTACTACTTATCTAAAGTGCTACAAATCTCCCAACACAATAAGCTGCATTCACTTGGCTACATGTCTTGAACAATCTCACTGGCATTGCCTTCATAGACCACAAGAAAAACTTAAGTAAGTTTTCCAGACCGTGATAAATGCAGTAGAAAATTCCTGGAGTGAGGCTCAGTGGAAGGTGATAAAAGATGTGACAATAGAAAACTAGTTCTAGACCTGGCTCTGAACTTCTTTTATTTCTTCAAGCAGACAATGCTCATTCTTACCTCCAGGCTTTTACACGTGTTATTCATGCCGTCTGAAAACCGGCCCAGCTCCTCCCCCCACCTCCCTCCCCCACCGCCCCCGCCCCCAGTACCTCTTAATTTTGCCCTTTTACAGCTAAATAACATTACCCCATCATCAGGGCTCTGCTTCTGAGGCTTTGCTGCGCATTCCCAGGCTAGGGTTGGGTGCCCTACCTCTGTACTCTAGACTCTTCTTGTTATAATATTTATAATCCTTTGGTATAATTGCTGATAACATTATTTTCCAGAACAAACTGAAGGAAAGAAGATTGCTTGTCTTATTTTCTAGTACTTTTCACAGTGTCTGGCAAATGATAAATCCTGACTACAGATATATGATTCCAATACACATTATAATCAGCCTCATTATCTGACTTTCTGCATTTGTTAGCTTTAGCTGTTTAGAATAACACCTTGAGGCCTAGTTGTTTAAGACAACAACGATTCATTTATCTAAGGTCTCTGAGGATCTGCTATGTGATCACCATAGTCTGGGCTGGCTCCTTTAATCTCTGCTGGATTCCCTAATGAGTCAGCAGTTTTCTGCAGGTCTGCCTGGAATTTAAGAGGTATTTCCAGGGTTCCCAAGAGCTGCAAAAGGAGGCCCTCAACATACGAGTACTAATTAGAGCTTTATTTCTACAGGGACATCCCATTGGCCACAGTTGCTCACATGGCCCAGGCAATTAGTGTGAGTGAGGCTACAGTGAGACACCAACAACACAGGGACCAATATGCAGCATCACCACAATTTTCTTGCTATAAAACTATAACTTATTCTTACATCTTGGATGGGATGTGACTTTTCTCCAGATACCTTCATGTCTACCAACATGAAAACCTTCTTTTCTCTATCAATAATAACTTCAGTTATGACTGTATACATTAATACTTGGTATGTTTTACTCCTGAGGACAAGTAGTGATAGGAAGAGGAGAGGAAAGAGATTTTGATGCTGCTGGCTAAATATATTATGCATTTTCTACTAAGTCATTCTCCAGGAGTGGAAAGAACTCACCGTCCAATATTTTAAAATACAGTTGTTTTACTATCAAAGCAAAAATATGCACATTTGTTGAAATATGTTGATTCATTCATTCCCTTTACTTGCCTCGGTTTCTTCTCTTAACCTCTGATTAAATAAACTTGTAATAAAGTTTATACTTCCAGCAATGGCTTCTCAGTTACAAATTTCTAATACAACTTGTTTGGTAAAGCTGATTAAAAATAAAAGTACGTATTTTCACCACTTCCTTCCTTTCTCCACAATCCTAAATCCCTTTCATTATTCAGCTTTTCTTTCCCAAGAAATTACAGGGGGTATTTTACAGCCTTAAGTCTCTTAAGCCAACTTCAACTGGCCATGTCAGCCTGTGTTCACAAGCTTATTTCAGAGAAGCCTCTGATACACAGAAGGATGTGTTTACTAGAATATGGCTCCCTAGGGATGAGCCGGGCACATCTGTAATTCTAAAGAGAATGTAATGAGGAAAAACTGGTGGTGTCCTGACTGGCTCACAGCTGTTCTGGAAGCTGATAAATAAGATGCTCGACAGGAAATCCCTAATTGGAGCTAGTTTTTCTTAAGTGGATACACAAAAAAAGGTGCAAGACTGGGCGTTGAAACACTGATAGTGTTGTTCACATGTAACTTCGTTTGTCTTGTAAACAGCTCCAATTTCAAATGGTGGTTTCTTCTTTATTCAAAAAGGGAAGAAACACTTCATCAAATGTTTTTTCTTCACACTAATGAAAGACATGCTAGTATTATTTTTTCTGGTGCTTTTCTCCACAAAAACCCCCATAGTTTGTAGCCTGTCTCTTCCTTTCCTTCTTCCTTTTTATCTTTCTCTTTTCTTTCTTCTTTCTCCTTCCTTCCTTTCCTCTCTTCTTTCTTTTCTTCCCTTCTCTCTTTCTCCCCACCCCGCTCTGCCTTCTTCCTTCACTTTTTTCCCTTCTTCCTTCCTTCTTTAAGTCCTTCCTATCTTCAGAAGCCCCAGCTCTTCTTCAGTGCTAAGATCAAAAGCACTGAATGAATTATGCCCTTTCAGATCCTGACCTCCTCCCCTTAATGCTGGGATTAGATTGCTTAGGAATTGGTGGCCTTGTGATTCTTCTGCAGCATTTCAATTTTCATCTGAGAATTGGTCCAATAGTTTCTAATAAGAAGATAAGAGAGTTTATATGCAGAGAAAGACTTGATGTAGTCTGTATTCCTCCCAAAATTGTGTTGATACAAAAGCAACTAAAAGTAGCTCTCCTTTTCAGGGTGATAAGCCTCCTTTACATTTGGGTAGGAGAAGGCATTGCTCTTACAAGGAACTGGACTTACCTCAGCTACTGACACCACCACTCTCACCCCACCCCCGTAGCTTGACATTAGCCCTGCTCTCCAGCAGAAAGCGTTGAAAACTGGTTTAAAGACTATTTGTTTCTTTAAAAAATAACATGACCAATATGCTGTATAAAATTCACTATGCTCATGTCTCCTAATGTTTGAGGGGTATGGGAGTAATGAAGAAAAAAAATCCAGAGTTTTTTCAACAGAATACATACCACCCTTTCACAAATAGAACCTTTGACTAGTTGCCATTTAAATAATGTAGGAAATCCCTTACAAGTTCATTAGCAAGCAAATGAACAAATTAAATAATTAATTTAAAAAAGAAATCTCTCCCACCAGAGGACATTTTTGCGCTTGGAAGTATTAATTGCACAATGATATTTTTTATCTTTTCCTATGGAACAGAATGTATTCATTCTATTTAGAGTATTTTAACCCCTCGCTCCTGGTATAAAATACAATCCAAATCCCATCATTGAAGTTTATGTGACAATCAAGCATCACTACAACAACCTGGGTCATATTGTCCTCCAATAAATGTGAACTACTAGAACAAAAATATTGTTCACACCTGCCCAGCCCTCCAGTATTGGATACTGCTCTTCTATATATTTAAATGCATTTAGAATGTGGAGGCAGAATTCGAATCTCTCTAAGCGTGTGTAACTTTTACACTGAATGGGAGGCAAGGATAGCATCCTTCTGCCAGCAATTCCTCTTTCCCAAGTTCCCATGTGGAATATTGTGTGAAAGGGTAGAGAATGTAAAACTAACTTCAAAGCAGCAACAGAGTCAAGTGTTCATTCAGTCATCAATTAGCAAAGCTAAATCAGATTTAGAAATGCTTAAAGTATAATGATGAGGGAAATACCCTACCCTCAAGAGTTTGACAATCTTGTGAGCCATAACCTGTAAACTAAGGACAGAGGAGAAAATAAGGTGCCATCAGGTGCAGTTAGGTTGTCTTAATTGCCCCGTCAAAGTAGCTTCTTCCAACTTGAGAGATAGGTCCTCTTGTGGGCAGCCATAAATTTTAAGCAGAAAAGGCCTGCACCTCTGTCTATCATAGCTCATCCTCAGAGAACCACAGTAGACAGTATTAATAGTTTTAAATACTTATCCAAACAAGTAATGATTTCTCTTCTGCCTGGTTTAGCTCCATGGGAAAATATTTACACCTATATAATGTCTTGACAGAATGTTCTGGATGCTGGTGAGATGCTGACTTTGTGAAAGAAAAATATTGCTTCAGTCCTAAAATGAAAAAAAAAATTCCACTAGACTAGACTTCCTCACAGTAGATGAAGCTCAAATACAATTGTCACCCCAATGCATATCTGATGGTTGCTATAAGTCAAGTGAACTATTTCATTCAATACCATCAGGAAATCTATGACATGTATATATAAGGACACTGAAATTAATAGAGAATAAGTAGCATGCATAAAGTCAATAACCACTATATGGCACTACAGACATTAGAATGCCATATTTTATAAAGTTGCATATATTAGCTACACTAAGTCCACACTCTGTCTTTAATAAAACAGCAAAGCAAATGTTGGTTCCACTTCAATTTTAACATCCTCTAATGAGTTAAAATTAAAACAAGAACACAAGAAGATTTATTATTAATTGCTTACTCATGCATTTTTCATTTGGATAGACATAATCAAAAGCCAAGTGGTGACTTCCTTGTATACTCACTTTTTCTATTGTGCTCATAACTCTTTTAATAATGTAAATATTTATTATGGGCATCCTTGGAGAATCAAAGGTGCTCGAGGAAGGGATTTCTAAATATCACGATCCACTGCTGAGTAAAAACACCAGGACACTTCTACTGTTTAAAGGGTCAGAGCCACAGGGTCTGTTAAAAGGGTCACTCATCACAAAAAGAAGGCAGAAGGTTATCCAGTTTCTGGAATAAAGTAGCAGCAGGTATAATCTTCACCAACAGAGAGAGAAGAGGCATGAGGAGAATTTCTCCAGGGTAACTGAAACTACATCACAAATCAGAAATGCCACCAAAGACAATGATTATACAATAGACTTGAACATTATAAAGATTCAGCTTTTATGAATTCAATTCCATTTTAATAAATATTTGAGGATTTCCTATATATAAAACATCACACTAGGTTCTGGACTTTTTAAAGAAATGAATAAATTTAGTTTTTCCTGCAAGAATCTTAGTCTAGTAGTAGAAGAAAGCAAAGTTCAGCTCTTTGAAGGACTTGTATACTATGCTAAGGATTTTGGACTTGACTATGGAAGACATGTTAGTCAAGCCACTGATAAACCACATGGTTATATATACACACATATAGATGTGTGAGCGTGCATGTTTGTGTATACTGTATATATGTGTGTGCTATATATGTATATATATTATATACCTACATATATAATTACAGGCTTTTCCTAATGAATAATCACATGTTTTTCTTAAAAAGTAACAAAATGGAAAATGAAGTGTGCTAGGCTAGACATATGGGATCCCCTTAGGAGATGACTGCAACGGTCTGACTAAAGCCCCATGAGGACTGCTCTGTGGCCATAGTCACAGGAAGGCAGCAGACACAATGAATTTAAGGTACTTTTGAAGTTAAAAGCAACTAGAAACCACAATTGATTGATGTGAGCTATGAAATAGAAACATTTACAATGGCTCTAAGTTTTCTGTTTCTGGTGCCTGGGAAGATGATGTAGGGGGAAAAATTGAGATAAGGAATGAGGGATAAACAGTCAGTTGCTAGTTATTGGGATAGATGTTGAATTCCATCTTGTAGTTGGTTTAATATGCTGCAAGTCATTAAAAAGATGTTCTGTGAATATTTGGGTATGGTACAAGATTTCTAACAGGTATAACTTGTCCTTTAAAATGTTTTTCTAATTAATTCTCGCATGAACCATTATCAGAGAATCTATGTTGTACATTTTGATCCTCCTCTACTTTTTGAATTGTCTAAAAGAATCTGAGAGCTTAGCCCAAGGGAAGTTGGTTACAGTTCCAAGCAGCAAGCAAAAAATATGGTCAGTTCACTACACTTTGTTTCTCACAGCTGTATGGTATCTCTAGTCACTCTTGGCCTGAGAGATGACTTTTTCCATTTACAGAAAAGTCCCTTGTTAATACAGATATCTGAGCAACCCTGCAGGGAAAGATGATTCCTCTCCCCCAAAGCTAAGCTTAGCTGTGTCAGGATGGCTATTACCAAAGAAATGTTCACATTAGCTTTATGTTGGGTCAAAACTGACATTCTCTAGGAACTCTGGGTCCTTCCAGGTGATCCAGTCTGTGTATCCAATGCTCTCCTGAAGAGTGTTTCTCTTTCCATTATTGATTAATTTTGGTGAGTGCTATTCTAGCTAACAGTGAAGCAGATTATAGTTAAAGAAGAGTGTAGGCTTTCAATCTCTTACCTCCCTAAAGTCCATAAGTGTTCACAGTTTTGCATACTTGGAGTCACAGAGAGTGACATCTGTGGGCAAGTCATGAAAGTTCCAGATCCACATAATTCTATGGCAAAGGCTATTTATATTGTTATTTTTTATCACTAAGGATGAAATTACCTCTAACTGAAAAATAGTATAAACTACAACTGACATATAGCTCAGATGCTGTTTCGAGATGTTTTTCCTTTGACTTAGACTAGAGAGAAAAAAGTCCTATGCAAAAAATTGCTCCTATTTCTTGAATTCTCCTTTTATTTATGCCAGTAGGTTTTCTGGCTGTGGAATATTGTGATCTCTCATTTATGAGCCTGAACAGAACAATTACCCTTATTGTCTCATTGTAGCTCAGGCCCCATCCTACCACACATATAATGAACAACTGGAAAAACAAGGACTATCATTTAATGAGCAGCTGTAACGTCTTGGGCGCTGTCTCCAGTAATCCAGAGGTGTTGATGAAAGGTTTCTAAGAGCGTGTTTGTGCTTAAGCAGTAGAAGCTAACTAGATTAAGAAGAGAGCATGTCTTTTATAAAAACTGCCTGACTTTTGACAGCTAAGTCAGTTCCATCCTATCTTGCAAAAAAAATCCTCATGGCATAGAGAAACCCATTATACACCCCAAAAAGGGGGAAGGACAAATGGTCTCATTAAATGTAGAATGTGTCTCAGAAGGATATTTCGTAGTGAAAGCTTTGGCTTCTCAAACTACAGAAATAAAGCACTGCAAAATAAAATTTCCAGTAGAAAGGGATAACATATTATGTAAATTAACATTTGACATTTAAGATTGAGACTTTTTATTTCAATAAATATCCCATAAATCTCCTAGGCAAATTATTTCCATTTCCCAGGTCTTCCTAATTTTCACTTAGCTCGTCTATAAAGCTGTGTTTGCAGGTGTGGGCCATCTGAGAGCATGAGCCTTCCATTCAAGAAACATCTTCTGTGTCGATTCTAATTTATCTTCAACAAAGCAACAAATTTCTATTTAAAACTAGTTAGCTAAATACTCTAGAGATCAAATATAATTTCCTTTTAGTTGCTCTCACACTGTCACAATTCTAATTATGACACTGTTGGGAATACTTGCTTTCTTAAAAAATGTAAAACGCACTATAAAAATTTATGAAGCGAATTATCACAGGTATAACTGTTCAAGGATGCAATTGTCTCTTTGTAACTCAGTTTCCTCAACCAGTACCCTTTTACACTTTATTTTATGGCCAATGTGATGCCTCATTGAAAAAGAATATTAAAAATAATTTATTAAGATTAAATTGCTTCTTCAGGAGTCACAATTTTATCTTTCTTATGTTATAGTCCCATTTTAATTTGCTTCCTATGCTACTCCTTGCATGAATTTAGAAATTTAATGGAGTAAGTATTGAAGGCTAATATTAATGAAATAATTAATTTTATATTTGAAAGATTGATTTGTTTGATTTAGAAGAAAATTTTAGTGGTCAATTATCCCTGGACTCTATTTAGCATAAAGTACTGGCCAAATAGTAGTTCTCATTTATCGTTTACCAATGTGAATTGGAAAAAGAATCTTAATGATTACTCTTGATATATTTAAGGTTAATATTGAATTGAGATACTGTTGCCCATTCTACAAAAAGAGAATAGATGCTTTTTCCTTTAAAGAGCTAATTTTTAAAAAGTATTTATACCTTAAAACATAACTCCCTGAATATGTTGGCCATATATTGTCAAACCTACTTATTTAACATGCCATGTCTTATCCATTGTCTGTGGTAGAAAAAAACATATAACAAAATAAAAATAGAATTTAGTTTTTGAAATTAGAGATTTTATTTCAGACGTTATTTTAAAATATTAACAAAATTGTCAAAAACAAGATAAACCAAAATGATGGTGAAGAGACTACCTTATCTATGGACACAAAGTCATAGCTTTTTTTTCTATCTTTTTGTTTAACATATGCTAAAAGCATGTGAATAATTTGAAGCCACTTCTAAAGTAACCTAGAATCAGAGACAATGGGGGAAACTAATCTAGAGGGATTTAAACAGATGGCCCTTAAATCCTAGGGAAAGCAAATGACCTATGTAAAAAATAAAATAAGTGACAGAACTGGGCTGGAACTCAGATAAATAAAATTTGATTTGAAGGTCATTCTCAACTAATTCCATGCTTTTTTGTTAGTGCAGACTTTTATCACAAAAAAATAGTTCAATAAGGACAGCAAATGAGTTGTGCACGTTAGTAGGAATTATTTGATATGTGTTAGTGATTCAGAGAAAGAGAGAAAGAGAGAGAGAGAGAGAGAGTCTGTTATGCAACAAGAAGTGAGTACTTGCCTTTGAATAAGTTTACAAACTATTTGGAGATAAAACAAGAATGCATGCAATTGTAAGTGCTCCAACAGTGGAAATTTAAAGGTGATATAAGAGCACATGAATTAGCATCTTATCCAGATAGGGTGATTATGAATAAGTGTGAAAAGGAGTGGATATTTAAGCTAAAATTTAAGGACTAATTTATTGTTAATTATAAAGGGAAAGAGGAGGGAAAAGTGTTTCACAACAGGCAAAAGTCTAGGAGGAACAGCAATAAAGCATCTTTGATAAAGCATGGTATTATAAATGGATCCGACAATGATGGCAAGAAAGGCAAGCAATAAGGTCAGAGAGGTAAGAAAACATTATGAAGGAACCAGCAAATCATGTTCAATAGCTTGGACGTAATTCTGAAAGAAAGAATGAGCCATTTCAAGGTTAGACTAGAGAAAGGTGTGATAATATTTGATTTTCAAAAGAATTTTCTCATTAAAATATAAAGAGTGAATTGGAGGGGGCTAAAAGTGAAAGGGAAGTTCTAAAAGACACAAAGATGAGGGTCTTCAAATTTTTTATTAATACACAATATTTGTACATATTTATGTGGTACACGTGACATTTTCTTACATGCAAAGAATGTGTAAGGATCATGGCAGAGTGTTTAGGTTATACATTACCTCAAGTATTTATCATTCCTATGGATTGGAAATATTTCCAGCCTTCTTTTTGAGCTATTTTTAAGTATACAATACATTATTAACTATAGTCATTCTACATGGCTATTGAAAATTGGAAGTTATCTCATCTTCTAATTGTATGTTTGTACCCATTAACTAACTTCTTCTCATTCCTCTCACCCCCACCCCCTTCCTAGTCTCTGATAATTGTCATTCTATTCTCTACTTCCATGAGATAAACATTTTTAGCTACCACATATAAGAGATAACATGCAATATTTTTCTTTCTGTGCCTGGCTTATTTCATTTAACATAATGGCTTCCAGTTAATCGATGTTGCTGCAAATGACAGGATTTCGTTCTGCAAATGACAGGATTTATGGCTGAATCATATTCCATTGTGTATATACACCACATTTCTTTACAAATTTATTCAGTGATGGATACTTAGATTGATCCTGTATCTTAGCTATTGAGACTAATGCTACAATAAACATAGGATGCAGGTTTAATTTTGATAGACTGATTTTCTTTCCTTTGGAAAAATACCCAACAGTAGGAATGCTGGATAATGTAGTAGTTCCATTTTCACTTTTTTGAGAAATCTTCATACTGTTTTCCATAATGGCTAAAATAATTTACATTCCCACAAACAGTGTGTGAGGTACCTTTTCTCTGCATCATAACCAGCATTTGATATTTCTTGTCTTTTTGATAATAGTCATTGTAGGTGGAGTAAGATGATATCTCATTGTGGTTTTGATTTGCATTTTCTTAACTATTAGTGATGTTGAACAGTTTTTCATATACCTGTTGGTCATTTATATGTCTTTTTTTGAGAAATATCTGTTCATGTTCTTTGTCTACTTTTTAATGGACTTATTTTTAGGGATTTTTGCTGTTGAGTTGCTTCAGTTTCTTGTATAGTCTGAATATCAGTCCTTTGTTGAATATATAGTTTGCAAATATTTTCTCCCATTCAGCAGATTGTTTGATCACTTTATTGATTATTTTCTTTGCTATTCAGAAGTTCTTTTATTTAATAAAGTCTCGTTTGTGTATTTTTGTGTTTACTGTATTTTAAGGTCTTAGCCTAGGACAACATGTTGGAGTGTTTCTCCTATGCTTTATTCTAGTATTTTTATCATTTTAGGTCTTACATTTAAGGTTTTAATAAATCTTGTGTCGATTTTTATATGGAGAGAAACAGGGATTCAGTTTCATTCTTCTGCATATGGACATTCAAATTTCTTAATATATTTTTTGAAGAATACATCCTTTTCCTAATTTATGTTTGTGGCACCTTTCTTGAAAATCAGTTGGATGTAAATATATGAATTTATTTCTGAGTTTTCTATTGTCTTCCATTAATCTATATGTCTGGTTTTATACCAATGCCATACTGCTTTTATTACTAGAGTCTTGTAGTATATTTAATCTTCTAGATGTAGTCAGCACCATTTATTGAATAGGTTCTCCTCTCCCCAGTGGTTGGTGGTGGAGGCTTTGTCGAAGATGAGTTGGTTGAGAAATTGAGGTATTGCATCTGGAATCTCTATCCTGTTCCATTGTCTATATGCCTGTTTTTTAAACCAATCCCAGGCTGTTTTGATTGTTGTACCTTTATAATAAAGTTTAAAGTCTGAGAGTGTGATAACTACCACATTGTTTTTTATTTGTATGTTTGTTTTTTATTTGGGGTTTTTCCTTTTTCTTTTTCTTTTTTTTTTTTTTTTTTGCTGAGAATTGTTTTGGCTATTTGTGAGTGTTTATATTTCCATATAAATTCCTGTATTGTCATTTCCCAGTCTGAGAAGAATGCTGCTGGTAATTTAATGGGTATTGTATGGGCATTGTGTTAAATCTGTAGATTGCCTTGGGTAGAAATGGACATCTTAACAATGTTTATTCTTCCAATCCATAAGCATGGAATATTTTTCCATTTGTTTGTGACATCTTTGATTCCTTTGAGCAGTGTTTTCTAGTTCTCGTTGTAAAGGTCTTTCACATCTCTGGTTAAGAAGATGCCAAGGTATTTATTTATTATTTATTTATTTGTGTGTGTGTGTGTGTGTGTGTGTTTATTTGGGTTTCTGCTTGTTTATTGTTGGTGTGTAACAATGTGACTGTCTTTTGTACATTGATTTTATACCCTGAGACTTTGCCAAAGTCCTTTATCAGTGCAAGGAAAATTTTGACATATTCTCTTTGGTTTTCAAGGTATAGAATCATATTGTCTGCAAAGAGGGATAGCTTAACTTCCTTTCTTCATTATCTGGATATCCCTGATCTCCTTCTCTTGTCTGATTGCTCTAACTAGGACTTCCAAAACTATGTTGGAATGGAGGGGTGAGAGTGGGCATCCTTGTCTTGCTCCGGTTTTCAGGGGAAATGGTTCCAATTTCTGTATGTTTAGCAGTATGCTGGCTGTGGGTTTCTCGTAAATGGCTCTTACTATTTTGAGGTATGTTCCATCTATGCCTAGATATTCCAGGGTTTTTATCAAGAAGTAATGCTTGATTTTATCAAAAGCTTTTCCCATGTCTAATGAAGTCTGTATTCTCAGTGGCTGACCTCCCAGGGTCTGTGTGAGATCCATATTCTTCATTTGTATAGATTTTCCTCCCTCTTTTTTTCCCCCCTCTTCTTTAATTCTGTTGTTCAGGGATGGGGGTTAGTTTTTGCTTCTGTTTTCTCAGTCTCCTATTCTTCCTTATGTGGATCCTCTGGCTTTGTTCAATTCTGAAACTGCACTGGGGATGGGGGGCTGTACTTTTTGCAGTTTTGAAATTTAATGGGGGGAACTTTGATTCAGAAACTATCTGCAGATCCCAGTATTCACTGACAGATATGTGGACTTCCTGGAACCTGTTTCCCACTGCCTTAAAATATGTCCATACAGTGGGGATATAAGTTTCCCCTTTGAAAGCAAAATGAGGTCAGAAAAGGGGAAATATGGAAAAAGGAAGGAGAGGATGATGGGAGAGAGAATAATAAGAGGGAAAACAGGCATACCAACTAACAAATGAAAAGAGACACAAAGATATTTTAAAAAACTAAAACATACAATCATACAAAAACAGTAACTGACAAAAACTCCCCTACTGATGTACTCTCCCTCAAAAATACCAGTACACAAACAGAAAGTCTAAAAAAAAAAAAAAAAGTAAAATAACAGGAACAAAGCAAGTATGAAAAATCAAAAACAGAAAGAGAAAAAAACTAAAACAAGTAAACAAACAAAAAACAAGCAAAAAAATAGACAAACAAACAAATGAAAAACCCACTCTGTCATTCCTGTAAGTCCAACATCCTTTCAGCTCTACTCTCTAGCCCCCTCTGCTCTCAGCTCAGGATGAAGTTGCTCTCAGCATGGGTCTGATGCTACAGGCCTACTGTGGGAGGAGGGTGGATCAGATCTGGACTCACTTGGCTTGCTGCCTGTCAAATCTCCCACTCAGATCTGACATTTCTGTCTAATCCAGTGTTGGGGAGGGGCTTCAATCTCTCTGAGTTTGATGAGATTACCTCTAGGTCCCAAGTTGGAGTCTGAGTGGAACCAGGTAGGGCAATGCAGATCTCTGCCTGGACCCGGGACAGAGAAAATGACTCCAGTTGGCATTTCCTCACAAATGGTGGGCTCCTCTCCAGTTCTCCCTATCTTCTCTCTCCATGAATCCAGGTCTCCGGTCTCTTTTCTGCCACAGGTGATGTTGTGAGATGGGTGCCAGGTGATGAGAATCAGCTGTATTTGCAGGCTTTTCTCAGGAGAGTCCCAAGAACAGCAGATGATCCTGCATGCTGGCAGCTTTAATCTCAGGGTAGTGGGGGGTTGCAGCCACCTCCACAGGAGAGCCCCAGGTGCATGAACCCAAGTCTCCCCTCAGACGTACTTTCACTCACCCAGCAGCACACACCCACTCACACAGGGAGTTGTTATAGAAACTCACTTTTGCAGAGACTCTCACAGTCTGACCTGTCCGGTTGCCATCTTGCCAGAAAATTTGAACAATCCTTACATCCCTGAGATAAATCTCACCTGATCATGCTGTATTAGCTCTTTATGTACTGTTGAATTAAATTAGTTAATATTTCACTGAGGATTTTTGCATTTATGGTCATAAGCAATGTTGCTCTGTAAGGTTTTGTTGCTGTTGTGTATTTCCCTGGTTTTGGTATTAGGATAATTCTGACCTCATAGAATGAACTAAAGAGAATTCTCTCCTCTTCTACTTTTTAAATAGTTTGAGGAGAATTGGGTTCTTTTTATAAGTCTGGTAGAATTTGGCAGTGAAGCCATCAAGTTCTTGGCTTTTCTTCGTTGGAAGACTTTATTACAGATTCAGTCTCATTATTGGTCTGTTCAGGTTGTTTTTTTGTGTTTTTTTTTGCTTGTTAGTTTTTTTGTTTTTTTTATTTTTTTTATTTTTTGGATTCAATATTGGTAGTTTGTATGAGTCCAAAATTTTTTTTATTTCCTCTAGGTTTTTCTTTTTCTTTTTTTTTCTTTTTTTTTTTTTTTGTGAGTTGGAGTCTCACTCTGTCACCCAGACTGGAGTGCAGTGGCCGCTCCCGACCACCGCAGCCTCGACCTGCTGGGTGGGCTCTGGTGATCCTTCCACCTCAGCCTTCCAAGTAGCTGGAACTACAGGCGTGCGCTACCACACTCAGCTAATTTTTTGACTATTGTAGAGGTGAGGCCTCACCAAGTTGCCCAGGTGGGTCTCAAACCCGTGGGCTCAGGCAATCCACTCACTTCAGCCTCCCAAAGGCACAGGATTACAGGCTGAGCCACCGAGCCCAGCTCCTCTAGGTTTTTTCAATATGTTAGTATATGGTTTTCATAACAGTTTCTGATGGTCACTTCTATTTCTGCAGTATCAGTATAGTACCTCCTTTTTTGTTTCTGGTTTTGTTTATTTGAGTATTATCTCTTTTTTTCTTGGTTAGTCTAACTAGTAGTCTGTTGACTTTGTTTATCTTTTTAACAAAACAGCTTTTCATTTCAATGATCATTGGTATTGGTTTTTTAGTCTCTATTTCATTTAGTTATACTCCAATCTTTATTATTACTTTTCTTCCAATAATTATGTTTGGTATGTTTTTGCTTTTCTGGTTTCTTGAGCTGCATCACTAGATTGCTTATTTGAAACAGTTTTATTTTTATTGTTACATTTTGGATGTAGGCATTTATTGCTGTAAACATCCTTCTTGGTGGTGGTGTTGTTTTTTCTATATCCCTTTTTTTTCATTTTAAAGATGTGGGGTACAGTTCAGGATTAAGTATACAAGTGGTCATCATACAGGTAAAGTTTGAGCCTCCCATTGGTCCCCACTTTGCCTGGTTTGAGATCAGGTACCCCTATTGATGTTGTGTCCCCACCACAACCGACCCTGGCATTATCCCATTATTGGTTTCTGGCAGTCACTTTCTTATTGTATTATGATAATTGTTCAAAGTCCGTTTATGAGCGAGAATATGTGGTACTCTGTTCTTTGTTTCTGTGCTAGAGCACTGAGTATGAGAGTCTCTAAATCCATCCAAGTTACGGCGAAGTCTATATGTTTGTCCCTCTTTATAGCTGTATAATATTCCATTGTGTATATGTACCACTTTTTTTTTTTAATCCAGTCCAGTTTCGATGGGTAGAATGCTTGGTTCCATGTTTTTGCTATTGTGAATAGTGCTGCAATAAAATGCATACACAGGTATCTTTTTTGTAGAATGATTTGAGTTCCTTCAGTATATTCCCAGTCAGGGGATTACTGCATCGTATGGAAGGTTAATGTCTAGTTATTTTATAAATCACCACACTGTTTTCCATGATGTTGCATTAGTTTGCATTCCCACCAGCAGTGTAGAAGATTTCTTTTTTCTCTGCGTCCTCACCGGCATCTGTTTTTTGTTTTATTAATGATGGCCATTCTTACTGGGGTTAGGTGATATCTCAATGTGGTTTGGATTTGTTTTTCTCTGATGATTAGTGAGGCTGAGCACTTTTTCAAGTGTCTGTTAGCTGTCCATATATCTTCTTTTGAAAAGTGTCTATTCATGTCTTTTGCCCACTTTTTAATAGGGTTCTTTGTTTTTGTTTTTTTCCCCTTTCAGCATGTTTGAGTTCCTTGTTAGTTCCTGGATGTTAGGAATTTATCAGATATACAGTTGGCAAAATCTTTTTCCTATTCTGTGGGCTGTCTCCCCACTCTCTTGATGGTTTCTTTTGATTTGCAGAAGCTTTTCAGTTTAACGAGGTCCCACTTGTCAGAATTTTGTCTCCTATGGCATGGGAACTTGGAGTTTTGATCAGGAATTGGTTGCCAGTTCCAATTCCCATAAGGGTGTCACCTGCATTTTCCAAGATTCTTATAGTTTGAGGTTTTATGTTTAAGTCTTTGATTCATTTAGAGTTGATTTTTGGGTATGGTGATAGGTAGGGGTCTTATTTTAATCTTCTGCATGTGGTCAGTCAGTTTTCCCAGCACCATTTACTGAATAAGTTCTCTTCTCCCCAGTAGTTCTGAGTGGAGGTGTTCTAAAAAATGAGTTGGTTGAAAAATTGAGTTTTGCCTTCAAAATCTCTATCTTGTTCCATTGGTCTATATGCCTCTTCTTATGCCATGCCAGGTTGTTTTGATTATTGTAGTTTTATAATAAAGTTTAAAGTCTGGAAGTGTGATACCTCCTGCTTTGCTTCTTTTGCTCAGGATTGTTTTGGCTATTTGTGATTGTTTATTTTTCCATATGAATTTCTGTATTGTTGTTTCCAGGTCTAAGAATGATGCTGGTAAATTAATGGATATTGCATTAAATCTATAGATAGCCTTGGATAGAATGGACATCTTAACAATGTTGACTCTTCCAATCCATGACCATGGAATATTTTTTCATTTGTTTGCTTAATCTTTGATTCCTTTGAGCAAGTGTTTTTTAATTTCACTTCTCTAGTTAGGAAGATGCTGAGATATTTCATCTTTCTGTTGTTGTTGATTTTGTGAATGGAATTGTGCTTTTTATCTGATTCTCTGCCTGTTGTTTGTGTATAAGAATGCAACTATCTTTTGCATATTGATTTTGTAACCTGAGACTTTGCCAAAGTCCTTTATCAGTCAAAGAAGGTTTTTGACAGATTCTCTTGAATTTTCAAGGTATAGAATAATGTTGTCTGCAAAGAGGGATAACTTGGCTTCCTCTGTTCCTATTTGGATGCCCCTGATTTCCTTCTCATGTCTATTTGCTCTAGCTAAGACTTCCAACACTATGTTGAATAGAAGGGGTGAAAGTGAGAAATCTTGTCTTGTTCTGGTTCCAACTTTTATCCATTTAGTAATATCTTGACTGTGGGTTTATCATAGATGGCTCTTACTATTTTAAGTTATGTTCTCTCTATGCCTAGGTGTTAAAGGGTTTTTATCAAAAAACTATGCTGGATTTTATTGAAAGCTTTTTTAGTGTCTAATGATATAATCATGGTGATTCCTATTTTTACATCTGTTTGTTTATTTAATTACATTTATGGTTTGTGTATGTTGAACCAGTCCTGCATCCCAGGGATGAAGCTTACTTGTTCATGGTGAATAGTTTTTGAGATGTGTTGCTGGCTCTGACTTGCTAGAATCTTGTTGAGTATTTTTCCATCTGTGTTCATCAGGGATATTAGCCTGTTGCTTTCTATCTTTGTTGGATCTTTACCCAATTTGGGTATCAATGTGATGTTAGCTTCATAAAATGATTTGAGGAGAGTTGCATCTTTCTTGATTGCTTGGAATACTTTCAATAGGATTGGTATCAGCTCCTCTTTGTAGGTTTTGTAGAACTCTGCTGGAAAGTCATTTGGTCCAGGACTTTTTTGATGGGTGGTTTTTTTACTATGGAGTCAATTTCCTGGGTGATTATTGCTCTATTTAATGTCTCAATTTCTTCTTGTTTCAACCTTGGGAGGTTGCGTGATGTCAGACAGTCCTCCATTGCATTTAGGTGTTTGAGTTTTTTCCAAATAGGTGTGCCTAGTAATCACTGATAAATTTGTATATTCTTCAGGGTCTTGTGATTTGATCTTTTGAATTTCTGATTGTGTTTATTTGGG
Organism: Cephalopachus bancanus; assembly: GCA_027257055.1. Taxonomy (NCBI): domain Eukaryota; kingdom Metazoa; phylum Chordata; class Mammalia; order Primates; family Tarsiidae; genus Cephalopachus; species Cephalopachus bancanus. The sequence continues at coordinate 740,771 of JAPVLO010000243.1, read as the reverse complement.
CTTTCTCTTTTTCTAGGTCAATCTGGCTAGGGGTCTGTCAATTTTGTCTATTCTTTCAAAGAACCTACTTTTTTTTGTTTTTGATTTTTTCTTTGAAATTTTGTCTTCTATATCCTATATTTGGGCTTTTTCTTTGGTGATCTGGACTCTTCTGCTGAAGTTAGAGTTTTGGTGGTCTTGTGTTTCCAGCTCCCTTAGGTGATTTGTTAGGCTGTTAACTTGTGATCGTTCCATTTTCTTCATGTGTATTCATAAATAAATGAATTCTCCTCTCAGTACTGAGTTCATGGCATCCCATAGGGTTTGGTAAGATATTTCTTCATTTTCATTTGTTTTCAGAAATCTTTTAATTTCTGCTTTGATTTCTGTGTTGACCCAGGAGTTGTTCCACATCATGCTGTTTAGTGTCCAAGTCTTTGTGGGGTTTTGGGTAGCTTTGTTGGTGTTGATATTTATTTTTATTCCACTGTAGTCTGAGAAGCTGCATGACGGTATTTCAATTTTATAGAATTCTTTTATGCTTGGTTTATGCCCATGATGTGGTCATTGGGAGTATGTTCCATATGGTGATGAGTAGAATGTATATTCCATGGTTGTTGGGTGGATTGTTCTGTAGGTAACTATGTAGGTCAAGCATCAAGTTGTATCTCTCCCTTTGGATCTAATAATGTTTATTATATATATCTGTGTGTTCTGGTGTTGGGTGCATACATATAGCTTAATAATTGTTATATCTTCTTTTTATTTGATTTATTATATTATATTCTTCTTTGTCTCTTTTTACTATTTTTGATTGAATTCTGTTTTATCTTATATAAGTATGTCCATTCCTGCTCACTTTTGGTTTCCAATTACATGAATTTTTTTTAATCCTTCTATTTTTGGTCTATAAGCATCTTTTCAGGTGAGTTTCTTGTAAGCAGCATATAGCTGAGCCATTTTTTCACTATCCATTTAGCCAGTCTATATCTTTCAAGTGAAAATTTTAATTCATTTGTATCCAAGGTCATTATTTATACATAAGTCTTATTGCTGTCATTTTATTAATTGTTCTGTGGTTATTTTGTATATTCTTTGCTCTTTTCTCTCTATTACTACATTTTAGTGGTTTTCTGCATTGATAACATTTGAATGTGTCCCCTTCCTCATTTGTGTGCTTACTCTACCGGTTAGTTTTATGCTTTTATATGTTTTTATTGTGGTTGATATTTTGCTTATGATTCCTGGTTTGCATTCTCTTAAGCTTTTCTTGTAGGGCAAGTGTAGTGATAATGAACTCCTTATATTCTTGCTTTTCTCAGAAAGACTTCATTTTTTCTTTGTTTATAAAGGATTACTTTGTTGGGCATAGTAGTTTTGGTTGCCAGGTGCTTTCTTTCAGCACTTTGGTTTTCTGAAGTGAAGTCCACAGTTAGTCTGATGAGAATTCCCTTACATGTTACTAGATTCTCTTCTCTTTCTGGTTTTAGAATTTTCTTTTTTTGTGACATTGACAGTTTGATGGTCATGTGTCATGAAGTCCTTTTTGGATTGTACCTATTTAGAGATATCTGAGTTCCCTGTTTCTAGCTAGACGATGAAAGTTTTTTGCTATTATTTTGTTGAATAGGTTTTTTTGTGCCATTGCCCTTCTTTTCACTTTCTAGAACACTCACAATGTGTATATTTGGTCACTTTATGATGTCCCACGTGTCACATAGGGTTTGTTTGCTTGTTTGTTTAGGTCTGGCTCTGTTATTTCAAAAGGCTTGTCTTTAAGTTCTGAAATTATTTCTTCTGTTTGAAGTAGTCTATTGTTGAAGCTCTTAAATGTGCTTTTTAAATTTTGTTCACTAATTTCTTCACTTTCAAGAATTCTGTTTCTTTTAATCACATCTATCTCTTTGGTAAATTTCTTATTCATGCTCTGGATTATTTTATGATGCATTTAAATTGTGTGTGTGGTTGTGTGTGTGTGTCTCACTGAACTTCTTTAATATCATTATTTTGAATTGTTTCAGGGTTCCTTAAATTTCTCTTTTATTGGAATCTGTTACTAAAGAATTATTGTGTTCTTTTGGAGTTTTCATATTTCCATGGTTTTTAATGTTTCCTGTGTTCTTATTTTGATATTGATGCATGTGGTCTAACAGTTTCCTCTCCTAGTTTTTTGGATTAGCTTTTGTAATAGAAGATATTTTCTTGGAGATGTCTGTATGGTGTTGGTTGGGTAGGGCACTTTAGCTTTAATTCTGGGTGTGTGCTGCAGTGTAGTCTTTATATTATTTCTTTGACTGTAGACAGTGTCAGTGGTGTCTATGATTTTCTCAGTGGTTTAGGCTCCAGTTGTTAGTTGAGGATGTGGTGATGCTTTGCTGGGAATGAAGACATCAGATGTGCCAGCCTTCAGACCCCAGTGGTGGCAACAGTAGGTCAAGTGTGCCTATCCTTAAACCTCTGGGTGGCATACATGGATATTGGTGTTTTGGGGTCCTGGTGGGCCAATTTTTGGGTCCCCAGGTGACTTTCTTGAGTGCTAGCAGTGGATGTGCCAGAAGGATAGGCAGGTCCTAGACCTCTGGACAGCATGAGTGACATTGGCAATGACAAAAGGTTGTGGGGGGACATTACTTGGACTTCCAGATGGTATACACCATATTAGCAATGACTGTGACAGGTTTGGTGGGCCAATCTCCAGGGCCTCAGGTGATGTATACAGTTGGGTGTTAGCTTGGTTGTGGTGGTGGTGGCAAGCTAAGCAGGCCTGTCCTCAGACCCCCTTGGGGAGTGCACAGATGCAATCAGTGATGAACAAGGTAGAGTGATCCCCAGGACCCCAGGTAGTGTGCTCAGGCACTGTGGGGGTTGCACCGCCAGGCTTAGCAGGTCTTTTCTCAGGTTTTCTGATGATACATCCAAGCACCTCAGGCTGTAGTAGGCAGACTAAGGCAATTCCCAGGTCCCTGGGCCTTGTACTCAGGTGACAGTGGCAGAGATGGGCTAAAAGCACCTGTCCTCAGGGCATGGTGGCTCTGTAACTGGGGGTGGGGGTCAGGGAAAGTGGGGTTATGGAGTTACTTTCAGCAGCAGCAGACTTTGGTAGGTGGTTCATAGGCTCTGGGGAGCATACATTTTGGCCCCCAGCAGTGGGGGCAGGTGAGGAGAGCTAAAATTTCCTTAGGGCATGTGTAAACATTAGACCTGCTGCTGCAGGAAGGGAGCAGGTTTGCTGTCAGCAGTCTCTGGCAGATGGCTCTCAGGCTCTAGGGAAAATGTAATTCAGTCTCCAGTAGCACTGGAAGCAAAAGAGAAGAGCCTGTCTTCATGGTACATGAAAGTGTACTGTGATCCCTCTGCTGGGAGGGCAGGGTTGTTATCAGTGACAGTAGCCCCAAACAGGCAGCTTTCAGGCTCTGGGGAGCATGTGCTTTGGCTCCCTTTGTCTCAAGCAGCCTCACCAGTACATTGAACTGCCCATTTCCTCAGATGTAAGACATTGTGTGGGCTAGAGTGCTGGGGACCCTGCAGCATTGCTGGATTCAACTGGTGTCCCCATTACAGTCCTCCAGGTGGATGCAGAAAGATGTCAGTGGGAAGGAGATGCAGAGGCTTTGGACCCCAGGGCAAAATTCAATCTGGTGGATGCTGGAATCTCAGAATGGTACCATCACTTAGTTGCTTATGTCTCAGAGAGTGTGTGGAACTCAGTGTAAGATCCCTCTCTGGAGCAATGCTGTCACACAATCTCCAGGTGGCTCCCTGTGTTAGTCTGAGGATCAGCAAGAGTTGAAATGTTCTCCCATGACTAGGATTTCAAAAGTCTACAGTGGGAATGTGACCTGCTGAGGATCTCTCACTTGCCATTTTCCTGCACTGGGGAGCCTCTCCAGGCTCCCAGCCAATCCCAACCAAGCCAACTATCTCATTTTACTCTCCTATGCTTTAGGTGTTTCACATCACTTCCCTGTTGTCTTCCACTCATTTCTTATAGATGCTGTATTTGAAGTGTAATTACTTACTCAATATTTTGGCTCTTTTTTTTATTTTTTTTTTTTTTGGAGGAAGTGAGGACCAGATGTCTCTTGTCAGCTATCTCGAAGTCCCCTCACAAAGATGAATTTAAAAGGTGATAAAGACATATAGACAAGGGATTGATGGTGGTCTGTTAGAATTGAGTCACTAAACAGATGTGCAAAAAAATTGAAAATATGTAGAAAATAGAATGGGTGGAATTTAATGATGTGAGTGGTAAGGTACTAAAGATGAAGCCTAGGATTCTTGATTAAGCAAATGCAAGATGACTGAATCATCCACTGAGACAGGCATGCTGGAAAAAGAGCTGCTTTCTGGGACAGTTGATATGTTCAGTAATTGACGTGTTTTGTTTGAGGTCCTTTGTGCATCATTCAGGTGTTTGTATATCCACTGGTAGCTGGAGCTTTGTGAAACTTATTATGGAGCTCTTTCAAGCCTTGACAAAACCTGGGACATCACAACTGCCAACCATCACGATCAGTCCTTTCCTTAATTCTCTGATTTAAGCAGCAGCTCAGGCCTCTGGAAGGCTGAATGCTGGCTATGAGTGGAACATATTCCACAGCTTGGGGACTTGGTTCACATCCTGCCTCTGGCTCTTGGACTGTATGCCCTCAGGCAAGCCTCAATCAAGCCAGCTGTATAAATGAGCAAGCAATCACACCCCTGTCATGGCTACTGAGAAAAAAATGGCAGTTATGACATAGCAAGTGCCAGAAGACTTGGGAATCACCAGCCTTAGGCAGTAATTAAAAGCAAAGACAGTGGTCAATAACATCCAAAGAAAGTTTGCATATTGGAATGAGAAGATAGCTACGTGCAGATCCTTGAGAAACAATTCATGAGGCAACCAGCTTCAGTTATCTGAAAAATTCACATCCTTCCTTTTTAAAAAAATGATGTTCCAGACAGAAGAGATTCTCTAGAGTTCAAAATGAAAAATAAATACTTTAGTTCAATTGGTGCATTGGTCTAATTAATGATGCCAAATCTTGAAAAAAATCTCTTTTGTGAGTGTGGGGGAGAGGAGCTAAAATAGTACAGAATGTTAAACTCTGGTTTCATTCCTCAATTGAGCACATGTGACAACTTTTAGAAGTTAAATAGCCACCCTGAGACTCAGTTTTTTTCCACTGTACAAGAGAAAAATCAGCCCTAACTCAGAGCATGGCTATGAAGATTAATGCTATTCCAATTGACAAACATGGGATCACTTAACATAGTACTTGGCACACAACAGGAATTAAATAAGTATTAGTTGTCATTCTTTTCTAGTTTATTCTGATAATTGAACTAGTAAAACATATATACTATATGTATACATATACAGTTAAAAGTTTTTATCTATGTATAGATTTTGTATACACACATACATTTGATATAGCATGTGTAAATATATTGTATATATTATATATACATAGATATAAAACTTGTATCTAATTATTGTATACATACTGCATATATATTATATATACATAGATAAAAACTTTTATCTAGTTATCTTATACATGTACATAAAAATAAATTTTAAAATTAGATTCAATCTAATTTGTTGAATTACTTTCCCATATATAGAGAATACTTGTTTTTCACTGTGGCTCCAAAAGAGAAATTGTCTATATTCAGGGTTCACTTGGTTTCATGTGCCATAATAAAGAATCCATTTTTTCACTTCATTGATTTGACTGTTGGGTAAGCCAAAACTCCCATTAAAACACCATGGTCTGGTTATTTAAATTGCACAGATATAGCTCAACTAAGAAAAGGAATAAAATTGCATTCTGGATTATGTAATTGGATTTGGCATTTTACATTCTGGTTGTTTTGTAATAGGTTTGAGATTGGTATCACTGACAAATGAACATATCTGTTATTCAATTTAAAATGCAGAAAAATGAAAATATGTTATTTTGTGTGGTCAAGCTTATGCTCACTAAAATCAGGATATAATTATAAGACTTTAAAAGTGGAATAACTCAGGTTAAAGGGTCACTGATTCTCACTGACCCAAGTCCTGGAATTGAGGAAGGCATTTCACAAAAAAACACTAGATCAGTGATTCTCAAACCTTTCTATTCATAAAACCCTTGGAAATTATGATGCTCTGCAAAACACCATAAATTATGAAATGTTAAGAATAATTAAACTCAATATGTTTATGTAATCAATATTATCTTATATTAGTAGGAAATAATATGTAAGTATTTAAGGTCACAAGCTTTGAAAACAGACTGCATTTTACCGATGGGGAAACTGAGACATAGATAAATTAAACTCCTTGCCCAAGGTCATATAATTATAAAGTGGCAAAGTCAAAATTCAAGCCCAGGCAATATTAATACTAATCTGTCAAAAATATATTATAAGAGTTAATAAAATAAGTCATGAAAAGTGTTTAACACCATGCCTGGCTACTGTTATCTATTGAGCATTTACTAATATGGACAAGACATTGTACATGTCAATATTTAAAGAAAAATAAAGGAGGAAAAAATACAAGTGAGTGAATTCTATTCATCACATTAGTTGTCCTTCTGAAAATATTTAAAAGTGTTATTTTGTTTGTTTAATGGAAGAATAGCACTGCTGTGGTATTTTCATATGTCCTTGCCGGTTCAGGAGATATATGCTGTTTGATTGAAAAGGTAGGTTCTAGAAGTAAAATGCCTGGAATCTGAATTAAAACACTGACATTTAATACTTGTGTGACTTTGACAAATTATGCAGTCTCTCAGGGCTTCAATCATAAAGTGAAGTTAATTAAAATGCAAACCTGAAGAGGATTAAAAGTGTTAATATGTTTCTGTGTACAATAGTGCCTGAAATTAATAGAGACTCGATTAATGCCATCTATTACTATTGTTATGATTTCTAGAGGAGTCCTCAGCACAGAACAGAATCATTGTAAATTCAAAGACAAAAAAGAATCATTTTCAATACTAATCCATACACATATGCATGTACACATAAAGTCAGAAAACTACTTTTCTATTCTGAATAATTCACATAACTTAAAATTTAGACTACTTTTATAATTTTCAAATTTTATCTTAAAAGAACACACTAACTCCTTTTTATGTAGACTATAGTAATAAAGAAAAAAATTCTGAAAATTGCAAATGATATTGTAAAGAAAAAAAAATAAAATTGCAAGTAACCTTTTCCAGGATCTCTTTTCTCCCAATTCTTCATGTGTCTGCTTTTTTCTCATCTTGCAGGTTTTGCTTGAATATCACCTTTTTAGAGATAACATCTATGATCTCCCCCTTCCCGTTTAGAAAAAGTCTCCCTTTTACTATTTGCAATCAAACCACTATCCTTTTTATTTTCTTCATGACACAAATAACAATATGTAATCATTTATTTGTTTTTTTTCCCAATTTACTCTACTAGAACAAAAATTCAATTAGAAGTAGAATTTCTCTATACTGTATCATTGTTCATTCATTATTTACCTAATTCAGTATTTGGTATGTACTGAAACTTGACAGATATTTGTTGATTAAATTAATAAATGACACAATGTCTTTGTATTCCACTCTAATTTGGTGCTTTATCTGCAGAAAGATCTGATAACTTGGCCCTGATTTCATAAAATACAAGTTTTAGACATTTTTGCTTAGCCTGTGTGGGTTTCTTTGGGAGGCTTTCTGGGAACTCAGGGACTCAAAATGAGTGGGATGGGTGGGACCTAAAAGGACAGAGTACACTCTGTGGAAGGAGGGAAACTCAAGAGGTAGTGTGGACACAAAGAGGAATTCAAACCAAAGTCCTCAGGCACTGGAATAATCAGAGCTAATAATCTCTCCTGCCTGATCTTGAAATACACGCTTGAGAGGTCTCTATCGCAGCTTCCTCTACACGGTTGCTAGGTTTCTGAAATAGAAACCTCATCAAGTTTGCCTGTTTAGGGTTCTACAGTGGCTCCACAAAGCTTTCTGAATGAAGAACAAGGCTTGTATCAGAAACATCAGGATGGACCTTCCCTGTCAGGCTACACAATTTTCTAGTCTTTTCTTTCACAGCTCTTGCATGGACTGAGGATCACTATGAGAAACACGTTGGGTGGAATATTTGCTATTCCAAGAACATTCTATTCCCTCCCCCCAATTATCCATGGCACTGCACATACTGTCCTTCCCCTTGGAATACTCATCCTTATTTTTTAAATGTATTTAAGTACTTCAGGTTCAGAATGGAAAACTGCACGTGAATATTTGCCCCTCCATGTGGCTCGCAGATACACTTCCTCTTTCTTCTTCATAGTCATGCTTTGGATATCAATTATATAAAACACACACACACACACACACACACACACACACACACACACACACAAGACTCAGATACCCATACTTAATAAGCAACGGGCTTCTGAAAAAGAGGAGTCAAAAAATTTATATTCAGGAACAGAAGCATTCTCCTAGCTACAACAAAATCTGTACCACTTTGCGCTTATTGATTAAGATAGCATTTTAACACTATTATGTAGAGTGTTATTAATTCCTTTTTTAAATATTATGTGTTTCAATTAATCCCTGAAGCTTCTCGGTACAATTTTCACTATAGTCATCTATCCTTTAATGGCCACTTCCTAGCTTATACAGGCCAAAAAACTCAAAATGTCAGAATCTTAGAAGTTAGCATGGTTGTTATTGTCATCACTATTTTTGTTATTTCTTAAGTGAGTTCAATTTTTTGGATAAGACATTCTTCTGAAGTTTTTATCAGAAGGAAAAAAAGTCATTATAAGGACTGTGCTATGTATGAATTCACATTTCAATATTCAGTTATTGGGGAACCAAATGCAAGTGATTATGTTGTTTATGACCCACGAAAACTGGGGAGGGAGGGAAAAAATGACTGCATGTAATGGTGTGTGTGTGTGTGTGTGTGTGTGTGTGTGTGTTTCTAAGTTATGCACATGAATTGTATTAATGTTAAAACGGAACAAAAATTGGATAGACATACCCACAGAGTTGATTTTTGTTATTCATAGTAGTTGTATTCTGCAAAGTTGACCCAAACACTGAATTAGCAAATACTGAAAAATGAACAATAGATAACCTTATTCCATGGACATCTCTGTTTAGAGACACCTTATTTAATATGTATTGTTGATTTGTTATCATTGAATGCACAGTCAACAGCACGATAGCTCATGCCTGAATGAAACTTATCTAACACATATATTTTCTCTGTAAGGCACATCAAAGCTTTCTTGTACTTGGGAACATCAGACAGCACTTCAGTATCATGCTTAGGGACCATTTTAAACAACAAAGTCACCAACAAAATGCACAAAAATGGGAGGAGGGAAGTGGCATTAAATAGACCAGAAAAAACGATAGCTGTTTACAGTGTGAGGCATGAAACAAGTAGGCAGAATGTGTCATTTTGTTCAACATCATCTGGGAATTTGCACATTGGGTGACTCACATTTTTCACTGCTTTGCACATGCGTATGTCCACAGATGACCCAAAAGCACCTTGACTATTGATTTTGGAGTTAAAAATACCTTTTAGTCAATAGGTGAATTTGCATATGCAAAACCCACAAATAATGAAGACTGACTTTGTGTGAGAGTAATATTCTAACTGTATATAATACAAAAAAACTTTACATGAATGATATTTGTAGGGTCAATGTTCATCTTGTATCCCATTTGACTGTCACATAAGAGGAACTAAGAAGTATAATTAAAAGAAAGGAAAGAATAGGAACTTATATGTCTTATATCTAGGCATTTTAATTTAATTGTGTCTTTTAAATCATGCTAGAGGCTTTTCTTTTTCAGAGAAATTAGATTTCTAGTACTTTTCTTTTAAAAGCTATAACATTATATTTTCTAATGATAAAAATATATATAATCATTGGTAAAAAATATGGAAAAATTCAAGAATATAAATTACAAATCACTGCTATTTGTATAATGAGATAAAGATCATTAAAAATTTGATGCATGTACTCCCAGTTTTTTAAATGTCATGCATAGACAAGTGTATAAGCATCTTCAAAAAACAATAAATTATACTCTATCTTGCATTTTTTAAATTAATGCTATAGCAACCTCCCCCTCATCATTGTATTTTAGCTTTAAGTTCCTGCTGATCTTTCTTTCCAAAGGGACATACTCATCTGAGGTCACTAAATGCACTCTGGACTCAGCAATCTGCTGCTTTTACTGAATAAACGCATATGATGGCCCTTACTGGGGATACTTAGCAAAAAATATAAAGACTGTACTGCTTGATTTTTTTTCCTTTAATTTTTTTCATTCCTTAAGAGAGTCTCACTTAGCTAAAAAAGGAATCATTTCCAAAGGTGCGAGGAAGCTTACACTAAAATAGATTGCCTATATCATAATTGACCTTTGCATAAATGCATGCATTTTATAGCAATTCAGTTCAATCAAATTTCCCAGGAAGACATATTCACACAATTTCAACACCAGAATTAAAGTTTTCAAATGTACATTTTAGTAACTCTACAGAAGTCAAAAAGTTCAATCTCCATGTTCAGGCTCTCATAACATTATTGTCTTCCAATACAATGAAAGTTAATGTGGACTTTTCTGTCTTTGTGGACTTCAAAAGTTATTCTGGTCTAAAAGAAAGAAGCAATTTCCCCTCTTTTTCTCTTAGGTGGTACATGATTACCTTCAAACAGGCAATTACTAAGCAAATTTAATCAGCTAAAAATATTTAACACTATCATAGCAAAATTCTCACATAACCTCAGTTGATAATTAAAGTTTGCAATCTTCATTTTCCAATATTTCATTCTTTATCCTAACAAGAAGAACTACATAGTTCCAAATCCAAAGAAAACTGAGATAATTATGGACAATTAAGTGGATTGAGTACATTTCTTAAAATACCATAACACATATATAATTCATTTATTATGTGAAAAGAATTAATCAATCAACTCATAAGAAAGTGTTATAGAGGAAAAAATTAATATGTCATGCACTGACATATTCTGAATTCTTTGAATGCCTTTTAAATTACCATGTAGTCATTAGTTAATTGTTGAAATTAAGCTAATTTTAGGCTGTTAATCCCAAAATATATTCAAAAAGTTAGTCATTAAAAGTTATTTACATATTGAAATGGATTAAATTGACATGGAAGCCATTTTTATTAACTATAAATTAAAACAAATGTTATTTCTGAGCCTCCAAAAGTGAAAAATAGTATTGCTCTTGCACTTAAAAATATTTAAAATTTTTTAAATGTCATAATCCTAGAATTAGGCTCTATAGAACGACTCAAAACAAGGCTGAAAGCTTCCAGTTCAACAAGCCAGGAAAGGTAATAATTTTCTTCATTTCTAGAAGCTTTCTTGCCTCTCTCACAAACACTCATTTCCCATCATTGGCGCTTACAAAAGTTTTTGTTTGTTTGCCCCTTCAGTGCAAGTATTTTCTCCTTGTCAGAGGATATTCCTATATAAGGGATGGTTTGTATCCTTCATCTTTTAAATAATCAACAAGTCACATTGTATCAAGGATTCTAAGTCACTGAGTTGTGCTGCAAAAGTATGTCTTTATTTCCAGAAGAAGAGGCAGTAACATGTATACTTTTGCTACCATTAGTTATGATATTTACCATTTATTGGATACTTATCAAATCTGAGACCTCTGTTAAACAGTTTACTTACATCATTTCATCCTCATAAAAAAAACCATACAAGGTAATTATCTTTTGTGTGCTCCTTTGGGACAGTTCATTAAAATTTGTAAACCTTAGTTTTCTCATATGTAAAAATGGGAGCTAATTAATAAGTACCTTGATTAGGTAGTACTAGGTAAGAAAGATAGAGGCCGGGCTCAGCCTGTAATCCCAGCACTTTGGGAGGCTGAGACAAGTGGATTACCTGAGCCCATGGGTTCAAGACCAGCCTGGACAACTTGGCGAAATCTGATCTCTACAATAAAAATTTTTTAAAATAATAAATTAGCCGGGCGTGGTAGCCTGTAGTTACAGCTACTTGGAAGTCTGAGGCGGAAGGATCGCTGGAGCCCAGCAGGTCAACACTGGGGTGGCTGTGAGCATGCTACTGTACTCCAGCCTGGGCAACAAAGTGAGACTCCAACACAAAAAATAAAAAGGAAAGAAAGACAGGATTCAAATTTAGGTCTGTAGGGTGTTTCTCAAGCTTGAAGTCAAGCCCACTTTGTTTTCTAATACTTTCAGACTGATTGACTTTGTGCATGTAAATAACCTGCCAGTTTTCACATCTGTACAATAGAGATAATGTTACTCATTTTCCAGGGATATTGATGGAATTAAATGCCATAAAATACATGGATAATAATACAGTTTGTGTGGTACATCCTTAGAGCATCACAAATGTTAATTCCCTTACACAAAGATTTAGGCCTTTAATATCGTGGCTATAGTAAGTAAAGCAACTGGGACATATGGCATAACAATTATGTGCATTATTAATGGTCAAAACACAATATTTGAAATAAACACCTTCTTCACCATATTACTCACTCTCAATTAGGTTGCCTGACCCTAATGGGTCCTTTCTTGCCCAGTGCAGTCTATGCCAATAGAATATGACCAAGTTCAGCAAAGCAGAGCAGAAACTTTATTAATTGATCAAGGAATGGAAAAGAAGAGTTTGTGTCCAAAGCATCTACTCCTTGGGGATAGTGTGAAGGAGGATTTTAAGGACTCTTAGTGCAAGTAGGTGAAGATTGGGGTGGAGATTCCTGGAAAAAGGTAAGTTCTTCCAGGAGGGGTTGGAGCATGCACAGTCCTGTCTTTTATTTTGCACCTGGCACCCTTGGTGCCTAGCAAGGTGCATTTCTCCCCTCATGTTAGTACTGAAATGAGGCAAGAAATCAGTTCCAAAGTCTATACTGAAGTGGGAACCCAACTCAAGACAGCACTTCTAGGTTCATGGTTACTAGCATCCTACTCTTGATCTTGGAAGCAAGCACAGCTGCAAGTTAATTTCATCAGTTTGCGGGTTTCCTGAGAAGATTGGGGCATACTGGGTGACAACCACACTATGTATATGATCAACACAGCTATTGAGTAACGAAGAACCGAAGTGATTGGAAATTGGTTGTATGTAGCAGAGTATCATGTTGACAGTAGATACCGCCAAAGCAAAAATTATACCTTACAAAGTAAAACAGGCAAGGAAGACTATTCAAAGCTACTGCAATGGGGGAGAGAAGTCTTAACTTCATTCCACTGAAACAAAGGACAGGAGGATTTTTGAGTGCTGAGATGAGAGGAAAAACACAGACCATCTGTGTTTGTCAATTGACTTTACCCCCAAAAAGTAATCTTTCTAATATCTTTGTGACAGTAGGTAGTTTCACAACTTGGAACAAGGAACCTACCAAAGTTAGGTTTTTACCCTACCACAGAAACTAGGAAATGGGGTACAATCTCCCTTGATATTTACATTTTAAAGAGATGGCTCCTAGGTCCTTAAGAAAGACACTTCTGGGTTATCAAATCAGCAAGAGGCTTTTTAAAAGATTTACAGGCCTCTGTAATCCCAGCATTTTGGGAGGCCGAGGTGAGAGGATTGCCTGAGCCCACAGGTTTGAGAACAGCCTGTGCAACTTGGTGAGACCTCATCTCTGCAATAAATCAATAAAAAATTAGCCAGGTGTGGTAGCTCATGCCTGTAGTTACAGCTACTTGGAAGGCTGAGGCAGAAGGATCGCCTGAACCCAGCAGGTCAATGCTGGGGTGTCAGTGAGCATGCTACTGCAGTCCAGCATGAGCGACAGAGTGGGACTCCAACTATAAATACATACATACACACATACATACATACATACATAAGAAAAATAAAAGATTTACATATGCCTCCTCTCAAAGATTCAGAGAAAGAATCTACCAGTTTTCTAAAGTAAATATGCTAAGATAAAGGAAGGTCGGGGTCTAGAATTGTTTCTATAACAAGTTCTTCCAACAAACAAATAGAGAAAGAATCTATTTTTAAATCTATTTTGCTAAACCAATCCTATTAAATGTCTCTCTCACTAGCATGTTGATTTATGGCAATATTTACCTTGGTGTGTAAGCTTCATCTTATTATATTTCAGTTAAGGAAGAGTCTTCTAATTTTCTGAATTGGGTTGACTAGAAGTCTCCTGTGGAGTCAGTCTAGTTAGTTGGCTTATTAGTTAATTAATTGTCATTTTATTTCTTATTTTCTAAATTCCAGGCATCAAAAGAGCTCACTTTTAAGATTATCCTTTCTATCAGGTATCTGCATAATTAGTCTCATTTTAGAATACCTATAATTCAATGCACAATAGAGCAGAACAATTAATTTGGACCACATACAATTATGCTGAAAGGTCAGGTGCTACCCACAATAAAACGCTATTCAAAAGTGTGTTTGGGGAAAGCATTAATATGGTTATCCAGGAGAATTTTTAGGGACCAAAAATCTCCAAATGCAATTAAATAGGCTGTAAAGTATTCACTTGCAATTTTTCATTTTTAAAGCAGGAAACTTTTTGAATGTTGTACAAAATGAATGCTTCTTAGTCCAATTGACTTTAGGAAATTTATATCAAGAGGTGACAAATTCATACCACAAAGCAGAAAGTACATTATTTGGCTAGAAACTTCCTATGTGAGTTTCTATTATAAAGAGCATTCATGAAGCAGTTGTTACAAACCCCTCAAATACAGTTAATAGTGAAAGTGCTGGCTTTATCCAACTTGGGTACTTTAAACTACATAGCCATAAAAAAATTACAGTTAGAAGTATGAGTGTGTGTATTATAAAGTATCCTCAGTACTCAAATGTCCATGAATTTATAATTCTGTGTTCTTCAACAATATTACGTTTGCCTGTTAAATGCAGATTTCTGAAGTAGATTTCACTCTGGAGGAAATTCCAAAGATACCTCATCACTATTAAAGGTATATGTATATTTTACAGCCCTAGGCAAGTTTATAAAATGATCATCGTGTCTCTCATTTGGGAAAGATTTTGCTGATAAAAGGAAAAATGGTGGAGGGACAAAAATGCAGAAAAGTACAATAAGAATTAACAACAAAACATTTTTCTCTGCACTAACCAATTTCACATTTCTGTAGACACAAACAACATTTTGGTTTACTAACTAGGAAGAAATATTTACAACATGAGTGATACAGATAACTTTATGTATTTATTTCATGGTAACAGAAAGACAGTGAATGTGGAATATTTATAGATTTAGACTTCATTCAAGAACTGCATACATTAAACTCATATCTATTATATGATATATGATATATGATATACTAGTGGGTGTGTGAGATACAATTATTATTAAGACATAGTTATTACCTCAGTGGAAATAGTGAGAGTTCATTTACACACCAGATAATAGATTATACTCTGAAAATTAGACAGATCTCAGTTTCAATCTTGGTCCCCCCCCCCCTTTTTTTTACTAACTGTGTAAGTTTGGGCATGTTCCTTAATCTCTCTGTAGCCTAGTTTTCACATCTGTGAAATGATTATTTAAATAATAATAACTACCTGGACCCTAAATTGCTACTGACAGGATAATTAGCTCAAACTAGGTCAAAAAAAGTAACATTTTTTTCCATATTATTTCCTCATATAACCATAGATCAGAGAAGCTAAGAGTGGAATTGCCCTTGAGGAGATCTAGAACCTAGATTCAGAATCTTATGGGTCTTGAAGCTTATATGCCCATCCTTTATTCATAATTGGCACATTCTCATTGAGACAGTTTGCCCCTTTCTGTTTCTCAACCCTAGTGTTATTTTGGGGGCTCTTATTCCATCAAATCAAAGGGAAGTGTCTCTTTAAAAGAAACAAAATTAGATGCCAATGGAATATTTATTTAGAAGGGGTTCATGCAACTGTCCTGAAAGTTACTCATCTTTGTGTTCTTGGTAAATTCATTTCATACTTAATAAAACTTCTAAGAGCAGGACACTTGCTTCTTTAATCTATGTAAATCATCTTTTATTTACTAAGTAGTTCCTAAATAAATGCCTTGTATTGCTTGTGCAAGTGGATGTGTGTGTGTGTGTGTGTGTGTATGTAAATAATTTTTACCATATCAATCCCCACATTAAAAAGTCTCAACATTTTTTACAGAATACAGCATATTTTATAGAATACAAAGTCTAATCTCATTAACATTCAAGATCCTATGAGATCTGTCCTACAATCTTCTTCACTCACTATTCACTTCAGTTGCATCTAATTAACTGACATTTTCAGACAGGCCAGACACTGTTCCATATCCAAGCTTATTTTGAGCATGTCCTTTGCCTTGATGTGATTTTTCCCATTTATGCATTCCAAAAGTCCTTCCGATCATTTGGGGCCAGGTCAGATATAAACTCCACCATGAAGTGCTCTCTGATCTGTCTATGCATATGTTACTTGAACAGATACATTTAGTGCCTTCAATATCCCAAGTGTTTGAGACAAAATGATGAAGAAGATACAGGTCCTCCTTTGAGGAACTTACAGTTTAATGAGATAGATTTTCCTATTACAATGTGAAGGGGTCAGATGGAGCTACAAAAGAGTCATCCAATCCAAACTGGAGATGGCAGAGAGGGCTTCCTGAAGAAGGTGGTGCCCACTGTGCTAATGTTGTTCTTCTAAAATGTTCCTGTTCAGTTCCCTAAGAGAAACTCAGTGAGGTTCTACAGTGCAGCTAGATGTCTGGATGTCTATGTTTTAAATTAAAATATTAGTGACATTAATAATCATAACAATAATAACCAACTTGTTTGAAGAGTATCTACTATTTGTCAGTCTCTATGCCAATTACTTTCTGCAAATTAGCTCATTTAACCTTCACAACTATGTCTCTATGAAGAAAATAAAGATCTTCACTGTGATTTTATCTGATATGTTATAGGCCGTCTAATCAGATACATTATTCAAGTGGGGACTGTGATTGGCTCAGGGACGAGCACGTGAACTGAGCTGGACCAATTAGATTTTATCTCTGGGATTGCGGTGGAATTCAAAGCCTCTAAGTCTTTCTTCACAGTATTTCCTTTGTTAGGAAGGGAACATCTCTGCTTCATTCATCTGGTAAATTACTGCTCATTTTTCAAAATATGGCTTAAATATTTTCCCCTGTGATTTATTCTCAGACCCTTTCCATCATTGCTTGTTCATCTCTCCTCTTTTAACCACTTGAGTTTCTTAAACCTATCTCCATTATGACACGTCTCACAGAGTGTTAATTGCACATATACTGCACAATAAAATATGATCTACCTCAGTAGAATCCATGGCTTACTTATCTTTTTATTACCAATGGTAATTTCAGTGCCTAGTATATGTTTATTAAATGAACAAATGAATAGATATTGTGTAAATGAATGAAATTATAAGGCTCAGTTGGATACAATTCCTTATGACATTTACAGTACCAGCAATAAGTAGGTTTCCAACCATAATAAATGTCAATTCATATTATTTTCTTAGGATGTCTTGGGTCATTTTTCTCACTTATTTTCCTCATGCTGATTTCTATAAACTATTCCAAGCTTCCATTTTTCTGTTACACTTTAACAAAATCATGATTTTGGGTATATTCCTGCTGAAGATTTTCATTGATTAACCCAGCTTGTGGAATAACTGCATTGAGAAAAGAACAGTGGTCTCATCCTGAGTTCTTCCAGTAACTTCCTAAGAAAAATATATTAAACTTATGGTGCCAACTATCTCATTTAACAACAAACTTAGAGGAAAAGATGTCAGAATCATGGGCTTTCATCTGTGTCTTATTGTTAGTCTTCCTGAGTGTAGAGGAGAATATATGGATTATTCTGAATGAAAGAGTGAAGTAATGTCTCTGACACATAAATCCACCGTATCGGAGTTTCTTAGCAATGATAATCCTGTCACAGCTGTTAGAATTTATTCTTTTATCCATGTGACATTTTAGCAGGAGACAAATCCAAGTTATTATAAATAGATATAAACCATCCCATCCAAATGGCTTGTATTAGCAACTTCATCTGCTGGCAAGCCTTGTTTCCAAAATTTGTAAACATTATTCTTGCACATTTGATTTTTCCCCTCCACAAACCTGAACCTACTTTAGGTTTTTATCCTATAAAATTTTAAGCTGCCAGTTTAAAGTGTCTATTTAATTATATCCTAGGATGAAGGCAATGGAAACATATAGCCATTTAACTGGCTAAGTGATGGAGAAAAAGATGAGTGGCTGTTATTTGTTTGATTTTAGTATTCTGTCAATACCAATGGCCTTAGTATCAGATTGGAGACGGAGCTGTGGAAATTGAAGAATAAACTCAATGGATATTTGGGAAAGGCATTCTAGTGGGAGAAGAGTAAGAGGTTTCAAATAATCACGTGTGTGTGTGTGTGTGTGTGTGTGTGTGTGTATTTCCCAGATGACTTTGAATTCTTTATTTGAACTGACATGAGTTGGATAAATATATTACTATTCTCTTTGCCTGATCAAAATGAGAAACAGACAGAAAAGATGTAAAATTTAAACAGTATATAAAGAGTAAACACAGGTTAAGGGGTAGCTTGTAGTTCCTAGGTCTATAATGCTGAGCATCTATAGATCCGTATCCCTAGCCCTCCATAATACTTGCAATTATTCTTACTTCTATTCTCCTATTGGGTAAGTGCTAAACTAATGGAGCAGTGATATTTGCTGAATGAATTATGGAGAAAGATGGCTCTTCTTCCCTCTTCAGATAGTCACAACTGTTTCAAACCAAAGATAGAATAGTAACAACTATGATAAAAGTACAATAAAATGATGTGTGCCAGACAGCATTATTGTAGTAAGTATTTGTACCTGGGTACCATTTAGGCTTCCCAGGCAGAATTTACCTACACAAAAACATAATCACTTTTGCCTTTCTTGAGATTTTTCTAAGCAGAAGGATGAGTTGAAGTGAAGGTTAATGAAAAAGATGACACTATGTCTGTCAAGAAACAATCTGCTTATTTCCAAGTTTTTCCTAAAAACAGTGGTGTTCACCATTTCCCTATTTACAACTTTTGTCAAATTATGTTCTATGCCCAAATCATAAGCAAAAAGGAGCAGACTCCCTACCTCTACAAGGTACTTTGTAGTGCTTCTGGGCTATCAGAGACTCTGCAGGGCCAACTTTTCAAGACAGTGATGTTCACATTTTACTACTGTGTCACCATTTGATTAAACATGATTTTAAATGTAAGTTGGACGCATAAAACATATAAAGACATCAATCTAGCTGCTGCTGAGATAAGAAGACCAATGACCCACTCCTTCATTCCCTCTTTCCTCCCTGAAGGAAGCTGTGAAAACATCAGTCATGTCTAAACTACCAGTTAAGAAAAAAAAAAACCATACTGTGCAGAGGGTCCACTTTTATAATAAAGGCTAAAATAAAGAGAGAATAACTAGGCTGATATGAAAGACCAGTGTTTAAGTCCCGGTTCCAACATGGGCCTGATAATAGACAGAAACCTTGGCAGAGTCCTAGATAAAAATAAGGTAGTCATGCTTACCTTTACTTATAGTTTTTCTTTTTCATACCATAAAATGGACTCACATTTCCTCAAATGCTGAGTGACTTTTACCAAGGTCACATAACTTGAAAATGACTTAAAAAAGACTACACTCTAGGCTAGGTGTGCTAGCTCACACCTGTAATTCCAGCACTTTGGGAGGCCAAGGCAGGAGGATTGCTTGAGCCAGGAGTTAAAGAACAGCCTGGGCACCGTAGCAAGACCTTGTCGCCAAAACAGCAGCAACAACAACAACAACAAAAACTACACTCTATTGATAATTCAAATAAGGCACTCATCACAGCATATCTTCTTTTTTATTATTTTAGAGATGTGGGGTACAATTCAGGATAGGAATACAAGTGGTCATCATACAGGCAAAGTTTGGGCCTCCCTTTTGTCCCTACTTTGCCTGATTTGAAACCAGGTACCCTTACTGATATTGTGCCAACCCCCAGCAGTATCCCACTACTGCCAATCCCTTTCTTATAGTATTATGGTAAATATTCAGAATCTGCTTATGAGTGAGAACATGTGGTACTCTGTTCTTTATTTCTGTGATAGACCACTGAGTGTGATAGATTCTAAATCCATACAAGTTGCTGTGAAGTCCATATGTTTGTCCTTCTTTATGCCTGTGTAATATTCCATTGTATATATGTACCACATTTTTCTTTATTCAGTCCAGTTTTGATGGGCAGCACGGTTGGTTCCATGTTTTTGCTATTGTGAATAGTGCTGCAATAAACACGCATGTGCAGGTATCTTTTTCGTAGAATGATTTGAGTTCCTCTGGGTATATTCCCAGATTCACAAATGCTTTTTCAACATTTATCTCAAGAGAAAAGAGAATCTTGATTTATTGAGGCTTTATTTTATAATAAAATTAAAAGAAAAGAAGAAAGGAAAAGGAGAGAGGGAGGGAAGGAGGTAGGAAAGGAGGAAGAGAAAAAGAAAAAAAAGAGGGGATAGAAGAAAAAACACCATCCTGCAGCCCTGCATCTTTCATTGTTTGAGCAGTCTTTCTATAATTCTTATATTACTTTGTGACACTAGGACAGACTTGCCCACTCAATGCCCCTGGAATGTCTTAAAGAAATGTAATAGAGCAACAAAAAAATGTGGCAATTACTTTTTTTATATGTTTGATTCTGGTCTCTCATTTCCTACTCTCGATAAGTATAAGAGAAAACCAAAAAAGTGACATTGTATCCATTTTCCAATTGTGACAACTAGTGGACAAGGTCTAGTATTCAAGTGGCATAGTAGACATCATTGACGCCCACCATATTGGTGAGGGTTCTCTGGAGAGACAGGACCAATAGAATATCAATACAGATAGATAATACAAGTCCTAGAGTCCACACATCAGATATCTTGGAATTCTGATGTCCAAGGATAGAAGAAGAATGTGTTTTAGCTCTAGGAGAGAGAGGAATCATCTTTTTTTCTATTCAGGCCTGTTTATACTTTCTGCTAATTGGATATTACCTATCCACATTGAGGGTGAATCTTCCCCACTCAGCCCACTGACTCACATGGCAATCTTCTCTGGAAACACTCTCACAGACACACCCAATGTGTTTTTGCCAGTTCTAGAGATACTCCTTAATCCAGTCAAGTGGACACCTAAAATTAACCATCACACCTGCCCAGATCCCTTTATCTGATTGTTGCAACTATGCTTCAACTATTATGAGTGTTGGCTCTTCCTAACTCAAGATCACCTTCTTCTGAGGAGTACCTCTTACTGATGGAAGCCATGGCATCTGGAAGTATCCTGAGAGGCCATACCCTTCATCCTGGGCTGGCCATAAATAATGATGATATAGGACTACAGATAGGCAGCACCCTTTTCTCAAGGTGAAACAACTGTGGTTTAAGCACAGTGTGAGACTTCTAGTATCACAGAGTGGAGAGGACAAATGGACCTCGTAGCAACTTGGATGGATTTAGTCTATCATACTCAGTGATCCATCACAAAAACAAAGAACTAAGTACCACATGTTCTCACTCATAAGCGGATCCTGAACATTTACCATAATACTATAAGAAAGGGATTGGCAGTAACAGGATACTGCTGAAGTGGTTGGGGAAGGAACACAACAACATCAACAAGGGTACCTGATCTCAAACCAGGCAAAGCGGGGACCAAAGGAATTCCCAAACTTTACCTGTGTGATGTCCACTTATACATACCTAGTCCTGAATTGTACCCCACATCTTTAAAATAAAATTTATTTTAAAATAAAAAGAAAGAGATGCTTCTGGGAAATGGTTTATTTGAGGCAAGAGTCTGGCCATCTCCCCATCTGCTGACTTTGAAATAAAATCACTTTCTTTCCACAAAAAAAAAGAAAAGAAAAAATAAATAAATGCTTCTAAGTTTTATCCACTAAGTATAATGTTTCCTTTGAGTTTTTGGTATATATTCTTTGGTCAAAAGAAGGAGTTACTTTTTTTTTTCTTTTTTTGGATTGGAACCTTACTCTGTTGCCCAGGATAGAGTCCAGTGGCAAGCTCACAGCCACTGCAGCTTTGCCCTGTTCAGCCTCAACTCCACCTCAGCCTTCCAAGTAGCTGGAACTAGAGGTGTGCATCACCACAGATTTCTTAAAAAGCTTAAATTACCAAAACTGACTCAAAAAAAATTAACAATTTGACTAGAACAATAACATGTAAATAAATTGAATTAGTCATTTAAAATCTTACACAGAAGGTTTTACTGGTGAAGTATCAGATATTTAAGGAAGAAAATAATACCAGGCCAAGTGCTGTGGCTCATACCTGTAATCCCAGCACTTTCAGCAGCTGAGGCGGGAGAATTGCTTTAGCCCAGTAGTTCAAGACCAGCCTAGTCAACATAGCAAACTCCTGTGTCTACAAAAAATTTTAAAATTAGCTGGGCTTGATGGCATGTGCCTATAGTCCCAATTACTCAGGAGACTGAGGAAGGAAGAAGATCTTTTGAGGCTACAGTAAACTATGATCATGCCACTACACTACAACCTAGGCAACAGAGTGAGACCACGACTGGAAATAATAATAATAATAATAATGATACCAATCCTTCCTAAATTCTTTCAGAAAATAGAAAGAAAGGGCACACTTCCAACTCATTCTACTAAAATACTGTAAGTTATCACTAAAACCAGACATCAAAAGTAAATCAATATTCCTTATGAACATAAGCACAACAATATTTAGCAATCACAAACCAAATTCAGCAACATATATAAATAATTATATACTATGCCACATAAGACTTATCCCAGAAATATAAGGATCTGATATCCAGATCTCAATTAATGTAATATACCATATTAACAGAATAATGGACAAAAATCACACGACTATCTCAATAGATGCAGGAAAATCATTTGACAAGTTTTCTAAGGAATGTTACCTATGAGTTTCTGAAACAATACTGGAGATTGGGGGGGTATGTCATGGTAACTGGCAGATTGACAGATTAGGTCTGAAAGAGTGGAAGTGGCAAATGTTCTTTCATTTAGTGACAGTGAAATTTTAAAAAGCAAAAGAAGTGAGGTCTACATCAAAATGGGACACTTCCTGGCTGTGTTACTTTCAGTCCTGGATAACACATTGATGAGATGGGAGAGGGTCCCCTAAGCTTGGCCATGGCAATTCTTCTTCCTTTCATAGGCTTCCATACACCTCCCTAGACACAAACTTCCATACACCTCCCTAGACACAAACCCATTTTAGAATTGGCCCCAGGTGAGACTCAGCCAACTAGTCCTTTAGAATATCCTTCAAGTAATTTTATCCTTCATTTCCCATATCCAACTGTGTAACTGCAACCACTAATTTTAGAGTGCAAATAGATAGGCACTTCTAATTCCCTCTCTCTAATAAGCATAGACTATAGAAAGTCCTAGTACAAATTCAAGTTTTAATATTTATAAAACACAGAAAACATTTAAAGGATGACTGACTCTATGAGCTTTTTACTTGCTGAGTGACCTTACGCTCTCTAAGCCTCAGTTTCCATATCTACAATATGATAATTATAATAATAACACCTGCCTGAATGAACTATCAGGAACATTAGTTGAGATAATATATGTAAAGTGTATACCATGTATCTGACATTAGTAAGAATTAAATTAATTTTGGTTATTTTGTTATTAGATACCACATTCATTGCTGAATTTTAAAACTTTTTACCTGAACTTCAAAGAGCTTTATATTCTAGTCTTAACCTTTCTGTTCAAATCCATCTCTTACTGTGTATCTCCTTTCACCCTGAACCTCACCCTAATTGAACAATTCAATCTTGCTTGGATGGCATATAACTTAACTGTATGAAAAATACCATGGCATCAATAAAGTTAAACAAGCAGTTTCTTACATATTATTTTACATTCAGCAAAATGTAATTAAAGTGATTTAAAGATATCTTGAATTTTTGACAGTTGTCTCCCCAGGGGACTGACTTGATGTGATATTAAAATATGTTTCATTTTATCTACTGGAAATTCAAGAGGAATGCTCTTTGCAATTCAAAAGGGACAAATATCTCAGAATTTAAAATTCATTTTCAATCCCTGTAGAGTTCATTATGAACAACAGAGCGCTAGAAATTAAAACATTTAAATGCATTTAATAAGTCTCTCTAATGGAATGATATTCATGTTTAGATAGATTCTCTAGTATTTCTCTTTTATCTCTCTAAATTCTATGGTTTGGGAAAAAGTGAACTACTGATGTGATTTAATTGGTTAATTATGACTAGATTCATCAGCAGAGAAGAGTTGAAGCAATTATCTAGATTATTAAAGTTTAGAAACCTTTCTTTCCCCTAATATCTTGGTATCCTAGTCAAAATGAGTTATGATTGTTACATTAATTGAGACCAAACTGTTTATGGTTGTGATAATATGCATACTTGAAAAATAAAACCAGAGTATTTAGGCCAGGATTAATTGAATCAGAAGAGAAAATTAAGTCAATTTAGAAAGTTACTTAAATTTTTTAACTTTTCTCATCCTCCCTGATATACTATACTTTAAATTATTTATATCTTTCTAAAAGAAAAATAATTTTGCCTAATTATCTATATAATTAGCTTAAGACCATTCATCAATATAATATCCAGTATTTGCATGTTATATGCATATATATGCAATATAATATGCAGTGTTTTGAAATAGATTATCAACATTTTTAAGCGTTTACTGTATATTTCATGTAACTATTAGGACCAAATATTTACTAGGAAAAAAAAATTTGCTATGGATTATACCTCATTTTCAGTTTCTTTATATAAGTGTATATTGGGTCCCTTGATCAACTTTGGACACAAAATGTTCCTGTGCCATATTGCACCTCTCAATTACTTATGTTTATGCGACTGAAGAAGCTTTAGCATGTCTAATCCAATGAATAAAATGTATGCACTTTTTTTTTTACTTTTTTTTTATACACCTTCTGCACTATACTACTATTAAATATCAGGGGGAAAACTTTAATAATCAGATTATTGCAATAATCAGAATTTGATATTATCTACACAAATGGTTTGTCCTGTTTAGTTTCTTTTAGGAAAAAAGATATATTATCCACACATATCTGGTAGTTATTATTTGCCAATTTTTACCTCACATAGCCAAATTTTATCACACACATGCATACATACTTCCTATATTGTGGTCAAGATCCTTAATTGCTATTGTAATACTATAAGAAAAGGATTGACTGTAGTAGGAAACTGCTGTGGGGAGGTGTGGGATTGGCAGTAGTGGAAATCTGCTGGGGAGGGGGGACATACCTCATCAACAAGGGTGCCTGCATAATGAACTTTTGTATACCTAACCCTGAATTGTACCCCATACCTTTAAAATAAAAAAATTAAAAGAGGGAGAGAGGAAAAAAAGGATCCTTAATTGCAGTGAAAAGCTCTGGGACAGATTTTAAGCAAACTTTTAAATAATAGTCTCATCAGGAATTTGTCATTCTCACTCACCAACTCACAACTCTAAATTCTACATGTAAACTTTACATTCAGA
Organism: Cephalopachus bancanus; assembly: GCA_027257055.1. Classification (NCBI taxonomy): domain Eukaryota; kingdom Metazoa; phylum Chordata; class Mammalia; order Primates; family Tarsiidae; genus Cephalopachus; species Cephalopachus bancanus. Next base: position 715,199 of record JAPVLO010000243.1, on the reverse strand, counting down.
CACACTGCCCCTTCATTGTGGCCTACTGATCTATCAAGTATATTTTCAGTAACTCCCTGAATAAAATCAAATGTCCTTTTTATTTTTAATTTTTTAATCAAATGCCCTTTTAAAAAAGTAACCAGGCAATTTCCAATATTAAATCCCACCAACTTGATAAAAGTTTCAATTTCTATTCTCTAACAAATAGTTGTGTCCAGAAAGATGAAATTCTTGACTGACCTCGATAGATTGGTTTGTAGGTTGACTTCCAGACTTGGTGTTGGGATGAGTCTCACTGTATTAGTCAGATTTTGCTTGTTTATCTTGCAGTAACAAAGACCTTAAAGTCAAGGCTTGCAACAACAAAGTTTTATTTCTCATTCATTTGTGATACCAGCTGTAGTTATATGGGGCTCTGTTTCAGCTTGTGTTTCATCTCCATTCTGGCACCTAGGCTGAAGAGGCAGTTCTATTTAGAACATGTCATCTTTGAGGTAAAGGATAAAGAACAAGAATTTTTTTTCTTGCAAATGACTTGAAGTTTCTGCTTGGTACTGTATGTGTTGTTTTTGCTCACATGTTATCAGCCAAAGCAAGTCATAAAAAAAGCCTAAATGAAGCAGGGAAATGACACATCTCCCAAAGAAAGAAACCACCACAGCAGTGATGAGGATGTGTAGTTCCATTTTCAGAGAAAAGAACAAATATATGACAGCAATACGTTCTACCACATACATATTTAATAAGTAGGCAAAAGTTTATTCCCCAAGATTTCCTACAAAACAACAACAGATTTCCACTACAATCATCTACTCTCACCTTTTGAAGCACCAACTTAACTTTTAATTCAGAGTATCACTTAGTCCTAAGAGACTTAACATGAAGATCATATATATGAAAGATTAGTTAGAATGCTGCCTGTTCTTTCCAGGATAGATAGGGTGATGTGTAGCAATATTAAAACAAAACAGGAGAGATGTGCCTTGAGAGTTATCTATAACCAATATAGGGAAGACCCAGAGTGGATAAATGAACAGCAAAACTTAAAAACTGGGCTGAAACAGGGCAGAGTAAGCCTACACAACTTGATTTAGCAATGAGAGAACAGAAAGTGAAAAACGCAAGGTGAAAACAGGAAGAATGTTAGGTTGGGACTAAACTCCAACATGTTAAGTTTAGTATTTTAATACTTTAGTGTTCAAGTATTAAAGTACTTCTTTAAAGTCAACAAAACATTATTCAAAGTACCCTTTTTAAAGCCTCTACACTGTTAGTGGAAGTGTAAGTTAGTACAACCTCTGTGGAAAACAATGTGGTGATTTTTAAAAGACTTAAAAATCAACCTTCCATGTGACCCAGCAATCCCCCTTCTGGGACTATACCTGGAGGAACTTAAATCATTCTACAAAAAAGATATTTGGGCCCGGCCTGGTGGCTCAGACTGTAATCTCACACTTTGGGAGGCCGAGGTGAGTGGATTGCCCGAGCCTGCCGTTCGAGACCTGCCTGGGCAACTTGGCGAGACCTCATCTCTACAATAAATCAAAAATTAGCCGGGCGTGGTAGCGCGCGCCTGTAGTTCCAGCTACTTGGAAAGCTGGGGCGGAAGGATCGCCAGAGCCCAGCAGGTCGAGGCTGCGGTAGCCGGTAGCGGCTACTGCAATCCAGTCTGGGCAACAGAGTGAGACTCTGACTCAAAAAAAAAAAAAAAAAGATATTTGTACATGCATGTCTATTGCAGCACTATTCACAATAGCAAAAACATAGAACCAACCATGCTGCCCATCAAAAGAACTGGAATTTTTTTTAAAGTGATACATATACATGATGAAATATTACACAGCTATAAAGGACAAAATTATGAACTTTGCAGCAATTTGGATGGATTTAGAGTCTACCATGCTCAGTGATCTGTCACAGGAACAAAGAACTGAGTACCATATGTTCTCACTTATAAGTGGACACTGAACATTTACCATAATACTACAAGAAAGGGTTTGGCAGTAGAGGGACACTGCCAGGGGAGGTGGGGGGACAGTAACATCAATAAGGGTACCTGATCCTAAACTAGGTAAAGTGAAGACCAATGGGAAGCCCAGGATTCACCTGTACATTAAGCACTTATGTACCTAATCCTGAATTATATCCCGCATCTTTAAAATAAAATAATAACAAAACAATGAAACTTAAAAACTGCCCCTTTTTTCCCAGAGTTTATATACTTTTTCCTTGAATTAAGAGACTATTTTTTCTCATTCCAGGTATTTGGTCTCTATCTAATTGATCTCTTTGATTGATTTCTAAGATCTAATTGGTCTAATAATGTATATATTTAACTGGTTCAGCACCATTTGTTACAGTAGGATTTTCTCAGTAAACCATTTGACCATATATAAATGAGTATATTTCTATACACTCCAATTGTTTATTTTTTAATTTTTTAGGCATGTATCAATGTCACATTGTCTTTTTTACTATAGCTGTAATTTTTTGGATCAAAAATGGCACCCTTAGATTAGTTTAAGCACTGGTCAAATTAGTTATTCCACAGTGGAAAAACACTCAAAATTAAGAACTAAACAGCAACAGACACACTATTCATGTATTGACAGATAAGACACTAGCCCAAAGCTTTTAGAAAAGGAAAGAATTTTATGTATGACAGTTCTTTATTTAGAAATCATAACATGACCACCAGCTCTAGGGTCACCATGCCAGTTTGGTTCTAAGGAACCATGGTGATGAAAGAAAGCACTCTTAAGGGGAAAAATAATTTTTCTGTTCTTGCAACTGGTTGCTGATGCTGATTTTCTCATATAAACCAGAAAATAAATAAGGCTGGTCAACTTGAAAAGGAAAATGAAACATAAACAAATAAATAGCTGCTCTTTTCTCAGTGGAACTGATAATTACTTAATCACACAGTTTGCTCTGCTATTTGCATTGCCCTATTTCATAATCAACATTTTTTAGGGCTTTTATCACTTTTATCTGTGATTCTTCTAAGGAGCTATGCATATCTCAGATGAATTTTTTTATTTGTTGATTGCCTACACACTGCAAACAACAATACTTAGAAACACCTGAGTGTTTTTAAACTTCAATTTTTATCTCCCATCACATTCTGATTTTCAAGTTACCCTCAACACCTAAATATGAAATGATCCTCTGTTATTTCTCACTTAAGTTTGAGAAATGATTTTCCCAGAATATTCCTTTTTATTTGGCTAATTATTCTTCAACTTTGAAGATGCAACTCAGGAGTAACCTCCAGAAAGCCACCCCTGTGCTTATGCTGTACCCCAACCCCCAAAGTCAAAGTAAATCACCTTTCTTTGTGCCACCATCATGCACATGCACACTTTTTCTCCATACACAGTGTGTCTCATCGCCACCTTCACCTATTAGTAAAGATACTTGCTCATAAGTGTCTCCACCAATAGATGAGGATCTCCTTAGGACAGGTCCCGTGACGTAAGCATCTTTCTATGGCTTTTATCTCTAATTCATTACGAGGACTCCATAAGTGTTTTCTTAAACTGAGTAACAAATTAAAATTTAAACTTATGTAGGTTACATTATATATTTTTATTTTAAAAAGATATGGGGCATACACATAATTCAAGCCTTTCCCTTCTCTACAAATGATTATTTAGCAGAAGCTGGGAAGGGCATTTTATTTAGGCAGACAGTAAATAGTGAGCAAATATAAATAAAATATTTACGGAATAGATAAAACAGTACAGTGCTTGGCACATAGTAAATCTTCTCACTGTCGTACTTATTGTTCTTATTTTTATTTAGTGCATAGATAAAATATGCTTATATTGTCTGTACCTCTTAACCATCCAAAGATTTCTGCTACTGCTATATTTCTGTTTCCCTTGGACTCTACTTTTTTTTTTTTAATCCTTGTCTTACTATTTCCTTCCACTACTTGAAAGGTTACATTCCATCTTTGAGCAGATGCCTTAAAGGATGGCTTCCTAGTTCATTTTAAAAGACATACTAGATATTTGACAAGGCCTTGAAAAGGGACAGAGTCTTTTAACGTCTGACCAAACTTTAGTAATGGACGTATTTAATTTGGTGACCAAAGGAAATTGGGAGAATATCAAAGCCATGGGCTTGAATATATACCATGGTGAGGTCTGCATTATAAGATCCTTGTGTCTTAAATTTCCTAACTCAATCGAAATAGTACAACATACACATGACTTTTAAAATAATAGGTACCCAATAAACATTTGTAAAACATGTTAAATGCATGATTTGGTTCATAAAAGAATATATGCATTTTGTTTTCAAAGGCCACTTCAAATTTAGGATCAAAAAGTAAATATTAATGGTTAAAAAGAAAATAATAATTTTAATTCTGGGCCTCTTTGAGTGGCATCATTGGGAACCAGGTTCATTCTCTCTCCCCACAGACGCAGGGATTTCAGTTGTCTCTGGAAGGCTGTAGTCACGCTTGTATTACCAAATGTAGAGCAATTAAAGCAAAGTGAACTAATAGACATCCTGGGTGTAATTGGGCATAAATGGGATTAAATATATCACTTCAGAGAATAATTTCTGAGGATTAAATCAGCTAAGGAGTAAAGAACACTGTATTAGTCAGATCTGTCCTCTATGTACATGGGAGACATATATATATATATACATACATACATATATATATGTATATGTATGTATATATATATATATATGTATATACACTATGGAGAGATAGATTATGGGGATTTATTTAGTATAAGGAATTCGTTCATGAAATTCTCAAGACCTGCAGTCAGCAAGATGGAAATTCAGCAGAGTCTGAGATATAGTCCTAGTCTGAGTCCAAAAGCCTGAGAAACTGGAGACCTGATAGTGCAGTTTTTCCAAAGATAGGAAAAAAGAAAAAAACAATTGTCCCAACTAAAAGATAGCAGGAAGGAGAAATTTTCTTTTACTCAACCTTTTTATTCTACTCAGGCTTTTGACTGATTGGATTGAGGCCCACCCACATGAGAGAAGGCAATCTGCTTTATTGAGTCCTTTGACTCAAACATTAATCTCATCTACAAAAACCCTCACAGACACATGTAGAATAATGTAGGACCAAATATCTAAGCATCTCGTAGCACAGTCAAGTTATATGAAGTTAACCATCACAAACACTTAGCGCAGTACCTGAAACATCTTAAAAATGAATAAATAAGAAACATTATTATGATTCCTTTTTTTATTTATTATAAAGATGTGGGGTACAATTCAGGTTTAGGTATACAAACATTGATTATGCAGGTCCCTTGTTGATGAGGTATACCCCTCCCTCCCCTAGCAGTTTCCCTCAACTGCCTATCCCACCCCAATTTCCCTGACAGTTTCCCATTACTGCCAAACGCTTTCTTATAGTATTATAATTGTTTTCCGCTTATGAGTGAGAATATATGGTACTCTGTTCTTTGTTTCTGTGAAAGATCACTGAGTATGATCGACTCCAAATCCATCCAAGTTGCTGTAAAGTCCATATATTTGTCCTTTTTTAAGGCTGCATAATATTCCATTGTGTATATGTACCACATTTTCTTTATCCAGTCCAGCTTCGATGGGCAACATGATTGGTTCCATGTTTTTGCTATTTATTCACATTATTATGATTCTTAATGGAGCTCCATGTCTTTTGAGAAAACTTACTTCATTCCTTCCTAATTAAAGAAGCTAGCTCTCCTTCACTACCTCAGTTCTCCTGTCCATGTAAAAGTTGTAATTCTCTCATGTTTTAGGAAAATAGAGGTCACTCTAAGGCAGTGGTCTCCAACCCTTTTGGCATCAGGGACCTGTTTCATGGAAGACAATTTTTCCACCAATGGCTGGGGTGGGAGGGATGTGCAGTCAAACCTCACTGCTAATGTTAATCTGTATTTGCAGCTGCTTTTCAGTGCTAGCATCACCACCTCAGTTCCACCTTAGATCATCAGACATTAGATTCTCATAAGGAGTGCACTACCTAGATCCCTCACATGTAGAGTTCACAACAGGGTTCATGCTCCTATGAGAATCTTAAGTCACCACTCCCCTGACAGGAGACAGAGCTCTGGCAGTAATGCAAGCAATGAGGAGCAGCTGTAAATACAGATGAAATTTTGTTCACTCACCTGCCACTCATCTCCTGTTGTGCAGCCAGGTTCCTAACAGGCCACAGACTGATACCAGTCTACGACCTTGGGGCTGAGGACTTCTGCTCTAAGGAACATTTACAGTAGGAGAAATGTAATGCAGTGAGTTACATGAGTTGAGCAGTTGGAGGCTAACCAGGACAAGGTGTTACAAGAGAAGGAAGCTGCTCCACTTCTTGGTTGCAAGGATACCTGCCCCCCAGGTAGGGGCCTGTGTACCCTAGAGTAGCATAAACCTCTGGAGGTAGCTGGAAGAACAGAGATGACGTTACCTCAGGCAGTGGGAAAGAAGCAGCACTTTCTTTCACTGCTTGAGCTCTGACCAGTGTCCCTAGTGAAAAAACCCAGTCAGAAGTCAGTTAACCCTAGAAACCAGCTGAGCCCAGGTCTGGGAAATCATCCCACAACATTGCCACTATAGTTGGCAGATCAGGGCAGGGGGAGGGCAAGGGACAGACCTGAGGCAAACAAGAACAGAATGCACCCTGGCCACATTCCCCACAACTGTCTGTCATCCTCTTGACTGCCTCACTAGACTGTAAACTACTTTGGAGAGAGAACTCTGTATATTGAACCCTGATACAAAAATGTCCACAAAGTAGGTATTTTCTGAATATCCATGGATTTGGCTTAAATTATTAAACATCTTTGAATTCCTTCCAGACAACATTTTTTCTGGTTCTCCTTCTTAATGCTTAGAGTGGGGTTGCCAAATACACAAGGCTACATTAAATTTGAATTTCAGATAAACAACAAATCTCTTTTTTTAGTGTAAACATGTCACAAACGTTGCAAGGGACTTACTTATCACCCCCCAAATTGTTCATTGTTTGTCTGAAATTCAAATTTAACTGAGTGTGTTATATTTTTATTTGCTAAATCTGATAATGCTAGCTTACAGAAATGGAAGAAGAATGCATCCCTGGCTAATCATGATGTCTCTGCTTCATTGCATGTGTGCTGTGTTGAGCTACTTGTGCAGGGATATAAGAGGAACCAGGATGTGTGATAACAGTCATTACTGATAAAGACTGGCAGGTCCTGTGACACTTTTTGTAGTCTTTGAAGGAGGCCAACTGGTACAGAAAAGAGCATCAATGTCTCTCTCTGAGTTCTTTACCTGCCTGCAAGGTGGAAGAAAAGCCACATCTGTTAGCCCCACAACAGAAGTTCTATCACTATACCAAACTTCTAGTGCTCCCTGACACATGGATCACTGATGATAGAAAGAGTGAATCCGATGTATGTGGCTGGATTTGAAAACTACAGGCCAATTACTTAATCATAGTATTTTTTTTTTGAGTTGGAGTCTCACTCTGTCGCCTAGACTGGAGTGCAGTGGCCGCTCCCAGCCACCGCAGCCTTGACCTGCTGGGCTCCGGCGATCCTTCTGCCTCAGCCTTCCGAGTAGCCAGAATTACAAGGCATGCGCTACCATGCCCGGCCGATTTTTTGATTTATTGTAGAGATGAGGTCTCGCTTGCCCAGGCGGTTCTCAAACCCGCTGGCTCAGGCAATTCACTCACCTCAGCCAGTCATAGTATTTTATATCGTTCCCAGTATGTTCCCAGCAGAGACTAATGGGAGACTAGGTAGGTTCAAATCCTCTCTGCCACTCAGCAGCTCTAAGTCTTTAGGAAGAACTTATTTTCTGTGATTTTGGCTTCCATTTGTTAATAACAAATCATTTATGGGGTGATGAATATTGAATAAAGTCATGTATGTCAAGTTAGGATGTTGTACCTGGTACTTAAAGGAAAGGGCACTTACTGCACTTGTTCACAATTAATTGAGACTGACATACATCAGCTGATGGCAGCTTGGGACCCCTCTAGCTAACCTCTAGGCTTTTCTTTATGCTGTTCCCCTCCACCACCATATTACATTCTACCCAGCCTGCTTCTCCCAACTGATTTCTATTTGTATAACACAACCTGGGTCAAGTGGACCTTCTGCAAGACTCCCTCCTTGATTCTTCTTTCTGCTGCTAGCCTAATATGATAGCCATATGCTATGTGCATGCTAATGTCATGTCTGTCTGCCTGCCTCTACCCCCGGCTACAAGTTCTTTGATGACAGAGCATTTTACCATCTCTCCAAATTTCAACACCTTAGATATGTTGCAGAATGTAATAACAAACGTTTGCTGAAGGATTGAATGTCCCATATTGAGGTAATTTGCCTCCATAAAAAATAATACTAAAAGTAATAGTAACAATAAAAATTTAAATGTGGAGTTATTTATACGTGCCAGACACTGTGCTCAGAGCTTCACATTTAATTCTCATAAATATTCCATGGGATTGTCACTATTATTAATAGTGACCCTTTTAGATGAAGAGAATAGACATTGAAAGAGTAAATGATTTTTTCCAACTCTTACAGCTAGAAAAATGAAAGCCTAATATTAGAATAATCTAAAAAGTCACAACATAAGAGCTCAAGTAAATACATTTCCCCTTATTAGAATCTCAGCTTAACAAGCAAAAGAAAGATCAAAAGGGACCCTGGTCTGAAAAGACACTGAAATCAAAACAAACAAGACAAAATAAATCTTCCCTGCTGGTGGTGGACAATGCCCATATTGAAGATACCTGCATTCCAGGTTGGGGAACTTTAATAGAGTTCCTCTGCTTTGCATTCATATAATCAGGAAATGAGTGAAGGATAGGTTTGCTGGATTCTTCTATCTTCTTATTCTCCTTGAAAACACCTATATTTGTTTTTCATTTTTTGTATAAGTACCTTAGGGCATCTCTAAGTATCTGTCAATTTTCTTTTCTTTTTTTTGAGTTGGAGTCTCACTCTGTCGCCCAGACTGGATTGCAGTGGCCGCTCCTGGCCACCGCAGCCTCGACCTGCTGGGCTCCGGCGATCCTTCCACCTCAGCCTTGCGAGTAGCTGGAACTACAGGCGCGCGCTACCACGCCTGGCTAATTTTTGATTTATTGTAGAGATGAGGTCTCGCCAAGTTGCCCAGGTGGGTCTTGAACCCGCAGGCTCAGGCAATCCACTCATCTCGGCCTCCCAAAGTGCTGGGATTACAGGCTGAGCCACTGAGCCCGGCCTTCAATTTTCAAAAGAAACATTTCCTCCTAAGTAATGCTGACTTATTAAAAATTTTACTCTTTCTTCTTTCACCTTGATTTTTTTTTTTTTTTTAGTTGGAGTCTCACTCTGTCGCCCAGACTGGAGTGCAGTGGCTGCTCCCAGCCACCGCGCCTCGACCTGCTGGGCTCCGGCGATCCTTCCGCCTCAGCCTTCCGAGTAGCCGGAATTACAGGCATGCGCTACCACGCCCGGCTGATTTTTTGATTTATTGTAGAAATGAGGTTTCGCTGCCCAGGCAGGTCTCGAACCTGCGGGCTCAGGCAATCCACTCACCTCAGCCTCCCAAAGGCGCGGGATTACAGGCTGAGCCACCGAGCCCGGCTTCACCTTGATTTTTACTTTAGTTTCTTTCCTACTCTGTGAACTTCAAAACTCTAAGAAGAAGTCAACATTCTCATAGTCTCACTGGCATTGCATTACAGGCAAATCGAACTGTTCCTACAGGTAGGCTCTACACTTTTTCTAGTAACTTATATTTTTAAAGAATAGATCCCTGTTCTTCCTAAAGTTTTCCCAAATTATTGATGAAGTGAGCTGCAGCAAACTTCAATTACTCTATATACACCATTTCCAAGAAAAGATTCTTGTGTGTGCACACAGGGGAAATAGCACATGTGTGTGCCAAATGCACATACACACACACACCGCACTCACACACATGACATCTCAAGGTGTCTCGTGCCATGAAAATGTCTGTGTTGGAAGCCAAAATGTCCCCAAAGCTCCATGGCATGTATTCCAACACTTAATTTTCTTGAGGGGGAAAAAAAAGCACAACTTAGATATATAATATTGTAGTTCTTGTACTTGAAACCAACTGCTGGATTCTCCAATCCACAGGGAAATAAATATGCTCAATAGTCAGAAAGGGGGAAAAGGTAGCTCAACACTTTTAATTTTCTGGGTCTGAAGAACATTTCCTAGTCTCTTTTTCCTTGGGGTTTTCGTTGTCACCAACTTTGTTTTATAAGCAAGCACTGTATATTCATTACTGCTAACTGTATATGATTAAAGTGAATACAGTATTCAGAATTTAAACTTTCATGATTTTGAATACTTCTGGTCTCCAAAGTCCTTAAGATATGCCTCTACTTGCTCTAATCTGTGCTGAAATAGCTACAAATAGTAGTTGTAGAAACTGACAGAGCTTCATTACTACACTATAGAGCAGAGTTTCTCAGACCTGGCACTGTTGACATGTGGGGCTGGATAATTATTTGTTGTGGGGACTGTCTTGTGTGTGTAGGATGTTTAGTAGCATCTGTCTGCCCACCAGACCACAACAAAACTTCCCCCCAGTGGTGGCAATCAAAAATGCCTCCAGATATTATCCAAGTGTCCTCTAGAGGTGGGAAGAGGCAGTGCAAAATTTCTCCTAGTTGAGAATCACTGCCATGAAGGGAAAAAATAATAATAACACGTTTGATGAGCACATGTATGTGCTAAACACTTCACCTACATTTTCCAGTTCTACTTTTCCCAATAGCATTCTAAGATAGGCAGTAATATTCCTGATGAAGAAACTTATATTTAGAGCAATGCCATAATGTGCTTATGAGCTCACCATTCAAAACTAGCAGAAAAGGTGGAATCTAACTCTAAACCCTGAGCTTTTACCTAACACCTTATCATAGCTGCCCGCCATCCCAGTGACACTAAGCTCTTTTATTCCTGCCAGGACATATTTAGCAAGAGTTAGTCTCATAATTGCTAATACATTCTACTATAACTCTACCTCTTTCTCTCTTAGTCAAGAGAATATCTCAGACTTCTTAAAATGTTAGAGCAAATTTCAAGCTATGACTATAACATCAACTTAAAATATACAAAGTAAACTAATATTAAATTAAATTTTAATAAGGTTTAGTTCAGAGAGGGTCTGTGCCCCATCTTAATCATCTTTTCCAGAGTTCTTGCGGAGGAAGGCCATATAGTATTTAGTGCCAAACCAGATGGAGATCAATGTCATTTGTCATTGAAAGGTTTTCTAGAGCTTGCTATATTAAAGGACACTGTGAAAATCTCCTACTTTCTACTCATGATAAACTGAAGAATTTCTGAATTTAAGCAACTGGCAAAGTGTGTTCAACAGCACCCTAGATTAAGTCGTGGGATATCAATCAGTGTTTCTTTTAAAAAATCCTAGATGAGTGTTTTTTAGTAAGGGTTGAAAACGGAGATGGTAAACATTTTCCTTCTTTTTTGTGTTGAACATACATTTAAGGAGAATAATTACTGTGCTATGTATCTTATTTGACCATGAATTTCCCCTGCCCATACTCTGAAAGAATGAGTGCTTAAAGGAACACATCTTTTGAAAGATTACATTCTAGTTTCTCTTCTAGATAGTTTGTAATTTACTCTGAATGAAGTCTTCTAGAGCTCTCTGTCTCTACTTTTTCCAGCTATTTTCTGCACTTAATCCATTTTACCAAATATTTTTAAATGATAGAAAAGAAATCATTTTGGACCTACCCATCATATGTGGAACCTCTGAAAAATCAGGCATAAAGCAAAGTTTATCCTTTCAGACAAATAGTGTGTATATGTTCAAACTCTCGTATCAAGTGGGAAAGTTTACTGTCATCTTTTCTGTTTTTAGTTGAGTTTCTCCAGCAGAAACACCACCCCCATCTATCAGCCAAAGTTCATCTTTGGTCAGAGCAGATAAACTGCAAATGTATTTTTCCAAGGGAAATGATATGAATAATTCTTTTTTAACACATTCAAATAGTTTTAATACCCGTTGCCATTACATTCCATCTTCATTGATATAAATGACATGGGTTTTTAAAGGCATGAACATACATCTTAGAGATCAATGCACACTTTCTATTTGAAAAGGGTGCTAAGATATTAATCACGTTTTGGCTGACCAAGTTTTTAGTATCAGCCAGTATGAACAAGACCCACACCAAGTCAGCATAACTTAACCCCATGAACACAGACTTTCACATTTAGAGAGGATGTACTTCACGGTAAACCCCAGGTCACTCACCTAGACCAATTAATTCTTTCTGGCTGAGGCAAGTTGCAGAGGATGATAACTATCATAAAAAACAAGTTCAGTAAAAGACTTTTCTAATAATGAAAACAATAGAAACTCATTCTTCTATATCTGTATGTCTTCTTTTACTTTATCTCACAACTGTGACTAGCTGTCTGAGTGGAATATGAGCTATGTAGCATGGCAGGAGTTTATTGAACGAAAGTGAATTATTTGCCAAAAAAACCTGTTACTTGAACTATTGTTTGACCCAGTAATAGTATAACTGCTGGACCAGAAAAAAATGATGAACATCAGTTGATTTGGTGGCAGGGGGGTAGAATCCGGCATTGTTTTGTGTTCCTTATATACATTTATTCTTCAATTTTCTCATGGTCATGATTATTTAATATATTGGTCCTACTATACAGATAATAAAACTGAGGCATAGAGCAGTTGATTACTAAGGTTAAATAAGCCATTAAGTGGCTGAGGTAGGGTTTGAACCAATGTGGCATAAATTAGAACCTATACTCTTAACCTCTACTTGATCCCAGTAATAAGCAGTTGAACATTGTTTTTAGTGAACAGGATAAGATGGGGTAGAATAGCTTTATATTATTAATGAGAAAATTTGTGAGAAGTAAAAGAACTAAAACATTCTATAAGAAAATTAAGAGCACATTAATACTGCAGAGGCAGGAAAAGGAGGAAGAGAGAGAGAGAGAGAGAGAAGAGAGAAAGAGACAGAGAGATGATTTGACCATAAAACCTAAGTTGATTTCAACTTAGAGGTTAAGAATTAGTAGAAATTATGGTGAGCACATTTTAAAATGATGGTCCTCAGTCTAGATGTTACCTGGTACTTACTATCTGTAGTATGTTGAACAAGTTACTTCCACACTCTGGCTGCTTACTAGCAATAATAATAAGAATATATTATTTATCCTATAAATGTGTTCTAATTGCTTTCCGTTAAGTTTTTGGATTTATACTCCTATAGACAGACTATGACAACAATTTTATAATTTATGTGTGATCTGTATTGCAGGCCCAAAATTTATTTTAAAAGAACTTCCTATCCCTAACATGGAAATATCAGCTTCCATTGCAATTTTAAATACTCAGAATTTTGTTAAGTCAACTCTTAATTCTCCATCCATTCAACATCCTCTTCTTGTCGTCAAACCTGATTTCACTGTGGTCCTTCTCTTCAATGATTAACAGGTTTTCCTCTCTCAACTATCAATTTTCTTCTCTGACTCTGATTCTTCCTTAACCACCCATATTATCTCTCTCTTTTCCCATTTGTACAAACTTCCCAAAGGAATTGTCTATACTCACAGCATATTCCCTACACACTGCCTCCAAATCCTAACCATTCTCTTATCCCTCAAACTTCCATGATTATCTATTTCACCATTCCAATAAAGCCACTTTTTCTGAAGATCACTAATGACTTTCTAATTGATATGTCCAACAGAGCTTCTATCATTCTCACTCATTCATCTTGTTTTAGGAGACAGCTTTTCCTTTCTGTCTTTTTATAGGTTCTTCCGCGCCATCTCCAAATTATTGGCAGTCATAGGAATATGCACATTTCTCAGTGCCTTTGACAAGGACTCTGAAATCTGTAGCCCAACACAAATCTCTACCCAACATATCATACTTACTGTAACTTGAGCATCAGTTATTTGCTGTATAAGTGCAAATGGCCATTTGGAATATCTCCCTTTTTTCTACATTTTCATTCTACGTTTTTGGCATTTTCATTTCTCCGGTGAATACAACCAGAAAAATTTGTTAATCCCCCTTGCCTCCTGGATATTACTTTCCTACACATTAATAAGTCTTGATGGTTTTACTTCCAATACAATTTCTCAAATCTTGATCTTCCTTACCATCATAATTTCCATTACCTTAGTTCAAGTAGTCATAATTTTTCTCCTACATCCACAAACTGTTGTGTTTGCCTCTAGGTAAGTTCCTCTTCTTCCTCACCAGGACTCCTAGAATCATCTGTAAGTCTGAAGAACCAGAGACGGAGTTAGAACTTGGTTGATTTTATGACACGTTACAAGCTTCATTCAAATGGTGATCAAAAATTATGGAAAAGTTTTAGGAATGTAAGTCATAGGATTGCAATTGTCTTTTATTCTTGCCACTCTCTTTCTAAGAACTTACACTCTAGCAGAAGAAAATGTACAGGAATTTTTTTAATCTCCATGTCTGTGCCAGTGTTCTATTTTTGTTCCTTCAGTTTCACTCTTCATCCTTCTCTTGCTTCAGAAGAACTGGATTCTCATATCCTTTGGTTTTGTGATGGCTTCAGCCTATAGGAAACTCTAGAAGACTAGAGGAACAAGAAGTCAGGCTATTTATTCCCTACCTTCTTCCCTAACAGGCCATAGTTTGACAACGGCTGATATTTCTCTAACAAAGAGCATATTCCTCTTCTAAGCACTTGCTACAGGTCTTGTTCAGGTAATTATTCCTCCCTCTTATCACCACGAGCCTAAAGGTGGTAATAGCTTCTAGCTTTTTCTTGACATGTGTTTCATCATCCCTTGATGATTTTCCTTGACCCTGGATTTAGGTTCATAAATGGTCCCTTTATTAAAATCTCTTCAGTCACCTCTGTTGAGTGTACTACCTGCTGAGACCCTGACCTATACAGTGCCTTTGACAAAAACATGTTTCCTACCTCCCTATTCCCCACTTCTCTTTATGTGGCTGACTCATATTCATCCTTTGAGACTCACCTTCACCTGAGAATTCAGAAAAGGTTATCTGAAAGGAAAAGCCTTTGAAATATATGCCAAATTTCTTCTTATATCTTTATAATTGCATTTATCACTCATTATTTTAATGATCTATTTTCTCTAGTAGAAGGTGAAATTCTTTGCATTGAAGTCACAAATGGGTGATATTTGTCTTATATACTCTGTTTCTAATGCACTGTCTCATACATATCAAGTTCTGGTTGAATAAATAAATTAGTTACTGGAAAATGTTTTGATCAAATTCCCTTCATATAATACTTGCTGCAGTTTTGTCTCAGCTTTCATTAATTGGACAACTCTAGGATGTCTTCCATAATAACAGGCATTAATCTTTAAAACTGAAACTATCACTAGGAAATTAAAGGGATATTAATCATTTATGTATTGGTATAAATTAATTTAATAATAAAAATCTCTGTTAAATATTAACTGATAGTGATAGAATAATAAATTTGATTGGAATTAGGAAATAATTATTTCTTGCCATTAAGCACTTTGAAGTTTAGGTAGGACACAGTGGGGTGTTTTAGGGATGGTTCAACAGTTAATAATGAACCTGCATTTCTGAGCATTAGAATAAAGGATCATAAGAAATTAAGCAAGAGGACTGAACTTGGAGAAATATGATAGCTAATTACACTTCTATTACAAAATATTACCTGGATTTGATGTAAGAAAAAAATAGACCACTCACTTTTTATTCCTCCTTCACTTGGGCTTTTTTTGGTGGGGGGGGACATTTTGGCTCATTTGGAGTAGTTAACAAAGCATAAAGTTTTTGTTCTTCCTATCAAAAAGTCAGCTTTAACAACCCAATTTATTTACAAATTATAAATTTGTAGTAAAACTGCCAGTAGTTTTACTTGTTAGAGGTGGATAGACAGGAACTAGACAAGCTTACTGTTCACTTCCCCAAATAGTCAGGACTCTTGTTTTAGCCTAAATGTACCTTTAGCATTGTCCAGTGCATGGTTCTTCTGGTCTGGGTAGTGCGATGAAGTCAACCAACTCAGTTTAATAATCATCAGTCAAGTACTTAGCATGATCAGTAATGTGGATAGAAAGAGGGATTGTCCACATGTACATGCAGCTTATTTGTCTTCTTTTGATACCTAATGCCTGGATCATGGTACATACTCAATTAAATTTGTGTGCTTTACTGGTTTCACTAGAGGAAAAAGTAACTTAAAAAGAGAGTATGACTAAAGTATCCAGAGTCACCTGAAAAATTCAGGAAAGGCAAGCTATTTGTTAAGGAAACAAATATTCCCATTGCCCTTAGGATCCAAGGCTGTACCCACTGAAAGACATAGGAAGTTATGTCCACATTTTGGGGACACAAGCCAAAGTTGGATAGCTTCCCAACCTTAGGCAATAGCATTGTACTATATCAGCCATTTGACAGAACTTCTATGTAACCTTTCTACTTTTCCATGTAATAACATGAGTGTACTTTATAAGATGAATTGTTTTTCTCATGTAGTCTTTGAAATTCATGGCTAGACTAGACTAAAGAATATAATGGTTCAAGTCAGCTGACCTAGTATTATTTCGATATTGAGTTTGGTCACAGAAATCTCTGAAACATCTCCATTAATTAAAAGTCTTTCTTTAGGAGGCAGGAGTGGAAGAAATGGGCAGATTATTGCCTGGTGGAGCATAAAGGAGGAAGAGTTATGTCTTCTAATAGAACCACCAAAACAGCTCTTAGGAAAGATAGTACATTTTTTCCCTGCTGTGCAGACATTTTGAACTTGCTGAGAAGCCCAACTGTTCAGGCCACATGGAGGCTGAAATATCAGCAGCTCCAAATGACAATAAAGATCCAGTTGGGAAGGGCATTAAGATGGGAACCACTTAAAGCATGTGGCAAAGGGAAATCAATCAGCATTGTTATTTTTTTGCTTCTCCTAGACAGCTAGCAAGGCCATGCATGAAGATGGTGGCAAAATTTTGCCTTTGAAAAATCTCACTATAATTATCTGTCTAATGTCATAGTGTAACTCCCATTCAAAGAAAGGGCAACATCACCTCTGGATGTCAGGTCCTACATTTCATAATGCCTATTAATCACTGTAATACCACTGTGCATCTGTCTAGTGCTTTGGCTTTTCCGCTGCATTTTCACAGACATTATACCATGGAGAGGCAGTATGGAGGAGTGGAAGAAGCAGGAGACAGTGTGTGGCAGGCTTTGATTTTAATTCTAACTCTGCCATGTAAGCCTAGGTAACCCTAAACAAATTGTCTAATGTCCCTATGTTTTTTTGACTGAAAAATAAGGATGATTATACTGATCTTAATGGGTTATTAGGAAAGTTATAGGTAATCTTCATAGGTACCAGTAACATAGCAGGTGTTCAATAAAGAATGAACATTAGTATTACTAATATCATCAGAACTTCAAAGCTATTTCTAAAATTAAACAGGGCATATATAAAATACTTAAAAATAAATATGAGGAAACTGGGTTCAGTAGGTTAACAGTACTTGCCTAAGATAACACAGCTTGTTAATAAAAGTATCAGACTACAATGTCCTAGTCTTGAGTTCTTAGAAAACCAATGTGGGAGAATAGTGACAATGAGAATAGTTGTTGCAAGAGAATGAGAACACAGAAAGCCTTTCATCTACCTTTTATTTTTAAAATATGTATTTTGTATAATTTGTGCAATTAAGGTAAACAAACATATTACATATTCCAAATTAGGTCCAATTTCCATGAATTAACATACCATCTATCCCAATGATGACTTTAGAAAAATACATTTTCTATACCTGTATAAATCATTGTGATACAAAACAAGATTGGAAGAAGAGTAGATTGCGTTTAATCCCTTTGATTCCTCTGGAAGAAATTCTATTTGCCTCAAAAATTACATCAAATTAAATTATTTGCTAGTCATAAATGTTCAGTCAAATTAAGCCATAGAGTAAGTCCTAGAAATCCACAAAATCTTAAAAGCCAAATGTCATACTTTGTATTTTCCTTCAGTTTAATTTTTTTTGCCCCAATGATATCAGTAAATTGCATAACTGAAATTGCAAGCATAGGCAAAGAATGGAGTGAGGGATTGAAAGGCAGTTACTGAGGATTTTGTTAAATTATTGATTTCAGTGGTCCACCGATGGCAAATCATTATTTTGTTACCTGATGGATCTGCAGGTCTCGTACAACAAAAGATCTTTTAAGCAGCAGGATTGATGCTTTAAGTTGGGAAACAGTATATCAATAAAGGTCAGTGTGACAATATGATTTATTCAAATACAATGCTACTGCAAGCAGCCAATTTTTACATTCCAGAATAAATGGCAGGTATTTTTATTTATGTTTAGGTTCCCCACAGAAACCTTGTTTGAAATGTTTTATTATTTATTGATGCTTTTAGAGATAAAAGAAATCTATTTATTTGCCTTTCATGACCATTTCTGACTAGTAAGAGGAGGTAGGGACATAGAGCAAAAATCAATTGGTTAATAAAAGACTTAATTGACTAAATGTTTTTTCTGATGGGCCAAAAGCACAGACAGTGCCCAACCACAGTAAGGGTGCTTAATTAAAATGGGCTGGCTGAACTTAATGAAATTCTGCCATGTAGATAGAAATTAATACTAGAAAGACATCTGCATTTGTTTTTATATTACAGAATGGAAGCAAATGAAAAGTAGCCCAATTAGGCCTTTGTCTTAATGTAATCCACATAAGGGCACTTATGGCTAGTGTAGCAGGTATAAGAAATGCTAAAAAATCACTGTTTCTCAAAATATGAGAACCCATTAATTGTACATTTCACATTCTAATATGGCATGTGAAATATAAGCTGGGGAAAAAACAGCTAAGGATATGTTAGCTTTTTATAAATCATCTTTTTTTTTTTTTTGAGTTGGAGTCTCACTCTGTCGCCCAAACTGGAGTGCAGTGGCCGCTTCCGGCCACCGCGCCTCGACCTGCTGGGCTCCAGCGATCCTTTCACCTCAGCCTTCCAAGTAGCTGGAATTACAGGCATGCGCCACCACACCCGGCTGATTTTTTGATTTATTGTAGAGATGAGGTCCCGCTGCCCAGGCGGGTCTCGAACCCGCGGGCTCAGGCAATCCACTCACCTCAGCCTCCCAAAGGCGCGGGATTACAGGCTGAGCCACCGAACCCGGCATATAAATCATCTTTTTACTACACATTGATGAAGTGTGATCAAAACTTGCATGTATAAAAAATTTTACAAATTTCCTTCTTTCAATAAAATGGAAGAACATCTGCAAATGACAATTAACTGTCCCTACCATATTTATTAGTTATATTATAGCAATATGAATGGGTTTTTTCTCAAGGATGCAAACATGTTTATGTTCAGAGAAAACAGAAGTATCTCTTTTTTTATAACATGACTGTGATTTTTTAGTTTTCCAAATTAGCTTTATTAAGGTAAAATTTACATATGATATGCTTCACCAATTATAGTATACAACTCAATTATTTTTTTTAAACAGCATTTTTGAGGTATAATTGACATACAATTAGCTGTACGTATTTAAAATGTACATTGGATATACTCCTCTGAAACCATTGTCATAATCAGGACAACATGTAAATATGTAAATTATTACCAAAAGTGTCTTCATCTCTTATGTAATCACACCTCCAGTCCCTCACCATCATCCCAACTACCAATCTGTTTTCTGTCATTATTAATGTTTGTGCCACAAAATATATAAATCTCCTTAAAATTTTAATATGTAGAACTCTAAAATGTTCCCATAGTTCAATGATGTACTGTTCATTTCTTCTTTTGTATTTTTTGTTCTGTTTTGCATAGTTTTACATTGCTGTGTCTTTGATTTCACTAATATATTTTCTTTCATAATTTGTAATCTGCCATCATTTCCATCCATTTATTTCAAAAATTGCAATTTTCATCTCTAAATGTATTATGTGAGTTTTTATATCATCCATGTCTCTGCTAGCATGTTTAATCTTTCTTCTCTAGTTTCTTGAACATTGGAATACAGTTTTTATAACTGTTTTAATGTCCTTGGCTACTGATCATATCTTTGTCTGCAACTAATTATGGGTAGAATTTTCCTGGATAATACATGCCTAGAAATATTTAATTACTAGGATGGCAAATATTAAAGTAATTTTTAATTACTAGGATGCCAAATATTGTGAATTTTACCTTGTTGGGTGTTGGATTTTTTTCTTTTTTGGTATTACTATAAATATTCTAAAGCTTTGTTCAAAGACACAGTTAAATTAGTTGGAAACAGTCTGATCCTTTGGAGTCTTGCTCCACTATGTTAATTACATCATGTTAATAAAAATCGACAAACAATAAATGTCTGTCAAGTTGGAAGTCTTGGCAAGCTTCATGTGCTCTAGAGAAGGAACATAAATCTTATAATATTTCAGGAGCTTGGATATAAGTATAATTTTGGGACTCCAGTGATCAGATACATGCTGGATTATGCCCTTCAAAGTAAAGAATACATTATTACATCTTGTATTTTATTCCAAAAACAAGGAAGTGCAACCCCTGGGATCTCTTTGGATTCTGGAGACAACATAGTCTTTATTTGAGATACTACTCCTAGTCAAATACCAGTTTTTATAAAAGGCTACTCCCTTGAGTGGGAACTAGAGCATGAAACAACCCTGCAGAAGGCCTAACTACAGAGCAAACAGCTCTGGCCTTTTGAGCTAGAACAATGGTTTTAGCAGACATCAGTGATGAAAAAGATGTTGTATGGTATTTACGACAATCCCCCTTGCCATAACAGCATGTAAAATCACAACGAAGACCCCTATACTTCTGGATTGGTATCACATCATCTGAAGCAAAGAATTTCATGCCTTCTGGGGAAAAAAATACCTTGTCATGCTTTTAAGCCCCAGTATATGGCCTAGACCTCCTGGGATTGTACCAGTGACCTAGTTCCTGCCGAATAGCCATATGAGGTATCCTGGTCAGCAACTTCATCTCATAATCAGTGGAGTCTTAAATGAGATAAAATAGGATTTTGCAGACTGACCACATGCAGAAGATTAAAACAAGATCCCTACCTATCACCATACACAAAAATCAACTCTAAATGGATCAAAGACCTACACATAAAACCTCAAACTATAAGAACCTTAGAAAATGCAGGAGAATCCTTATGGAAATTGGAACTGGCAACCAATTCCTGATCAAAACCCCAAGTGCCCATGCCATAAGAGATAAGGTAGACAAGTGGGACCTCATCAAACTGACAAGCTTCTGCAAAGCCAAAGAAACCATCAAGAGAGTGGAGAGACAGTCCACAGACTGGGAATAAATATTTGCCAACTGTATGTCTGACAAAGGCCTAACATCTAGAATCTACAAGTTACTCAAACATGCTGAAAAGCAAAAAACAAACAGCCTCATTACAAAGTGGGCAAAAGGTATAAATAGACATTTCTCAAAAGAAGACATACAAGCACCCAACAGATACACGAAAAAATGCTCAGCCTTACTTGTCATCAAAGAAATAAAAATTAAAACTACACTGAGATACCACCTAAATCCAGTCAGGTTGGCTATCATCAATAACTCCAAAAACAACAGATCCTGGAGAGGATGAGGCAAAAAGGGAATACTTCTACACTGCTGGTGGGAGTGTAAACTAGTACAGCCTCTGTGGAAAACAGTGTGGCGATTCCTAAAAGATCTAAAAATGGACCTTCCATATAACCCTGCAACCTCCCTACTGGGAATATGCCCAGAAGAACTCAAATCACTCTATAAAAAAGATACCTGCACACGTATGTTTATCGCAACATTGTTCACAGTAGCAAGAACATGGAACCAACCATGCTGCCCATCATAGGAAGACTGGATTTTAAAAATGTGGTACATATACACAATGGAATATTACACAGCCATAAAGAAGAAAAAAAATCATGAACTTCACAGCAACCTGGATGGATTTAGAGTTTATAATACTGAGTGATATTTCACAGAAACAAAGAACTGAGCATCACATATTCTCACTAATAAGCGGATCTTGAACAATTATCGCAATGCTATAAGAAAGGGATTGGCAGTAGCAGGAAACTGCTGGAAGGGGAGCAGGAAAGTGTGATTGGCAGTACTGGGAATCTACCTGGGGAAGGGGCGCATATCTCATCAACAAGGGTATCTGCAAAATGGACATTTGTATATCTAACCCCGAACTGTACCCCACATCTTTAAAATAAAAAAAAAAATAGGGTCTTGACAATCATGCTGTAGAAAGTTTTTTGAGATGTACAACAAATGTAATGTGTACTATTTGCAAAAAGAATTCTATGGAAAGAATTGAATCAATGTGCACGTTAATTTTTTTTAGTTTTACATTTTATTTAATTTTAATGAATTGTTTAAATTTTTTATTTTAAAGATTAAGTATACGAATGTTCATTATGCAAGTACTCTTGTTGATGAGGTGTGCCCCCAATATGGCAGATTCCCACCACTGCCAATACTCCCCCCACCCCAACTCCACCTGGCAGTTTCCCAATACTGCCAATCCTTTTCTTACAGTGTTATGATCAGTGTTCAAGGTCCGCTTATGAGTGAGAACATGTGATACTCAGTTTTTTGTTTCTGCGATAGATCATTCAGTGTTATAGACTCTAAGTCCATCCAAGTTTCTGTGAAGTTCATAATTTTTTCCTTCTCGGTGACTGTGTAATACTCCATCATTTATATGTTAATTTAAGCTTTTGATTAAGATTTTGATGGAAAGGGAGAAGTCCTAACATTCCAGACAGATGATGAAGTACTGATTATGAGCTAGAATCTATGCTAGGTACTGAGCTTCCATTTTTTTTTTTAACTTGAGAAGGTACACAATGAAGTTACACATGCCTGAAAAGTACCAATGAATATGGTCAGATCACATATTCACACAAGATACAGAAGGATTCCTCAAAGGGAGAGGAGTCAATGAAATCAATGTCCTAGAGCAGAAGATTTCAACCGGTCTTGAAGCGTCTGATGGACCGAGATGGGCCAGGAGATCAATGAAGATGACTTCCATATAGACCGTGTCCACGTAAGCTCACGAATCTGACTGACGAACAGAGGTAACTGACTGGAAGTCCCTAGTCATAGGACCATAGTTGGCTTCTTTTATCCCACTGAGTCTATAAAACAAAACTAAAAAGCAGTTGTTAGTACCATTCATTTGAAGATTAAGTAGTTGATGCGCAAAGAAAATAAGCAATTCATCTACATAGACACAGAATGTTCAGTTGGGAAGAAAAGTCTGTCTGCCTTCAAAACAAGTTTTTCTTATACACCATTCTAGTTCAAGATATAAGAACAGTCAAAATAGTGTATATTTTGTATTAGTGACCTTGTGACTTAATAAATTATATAGATACATATAAATTACACATGAGCATGCATGCAATTTGATTGGGGAATGGAATATTTTGTTGCTTTCAAAGCTTTCACATTATCATCTCAGCCTTCCTTCTCCAGTCATCCTAACAACTTCTGTAAATTTATCTTCAATTTACAATTACAAATGCCTTTAAAAAAACATCATGACTTATTTTTATTTTATGTAATTCCCATAAAACTGAGAGTTGTCATGCATGATTTGTTTAACGAATATTTCTATAACAAAATTAAAGATACTAGAAAACAAAGTCATCATATCTACATTATTATGGAATTTTAAAGTTGAACATTTCCAGTACATTATGAACTAAAACGACAGGATTAAGACCAAGGAAATTAGTTAATATGGCACAATAAATGCGTTAAACTCTTTTGTTAAAAGACAAACTCTCAGACTGTATAAAAAACAAATATAAACATTTATCTTCTTTCAAACTATCCCTTTAAAATGTAAGCATCTCCATTAAAAGAAAATTCTTGGAAAAATGTCCTCTGACACCTGCAGGACACAGAGAAAACCAGCAAAGAAAACATGAATTGACCCATCCATGTGCATTCACTCAACCAGTATCTCCTGAATGTGCCCCAGACACTGGATGGGTGGTGGAGAATATGATGGTGAAGATGACATTGTGTCAGCTCTTGAGAGTGACATTTTGAAGAGGAACACAGATGTGGGAAGAGTTGAATGAAGGACACACACTATAAAGGAAGAGACAGGGAGCATGGGCCAGGTCCCCTCACCCTAAGCCAAAAGGTCAGTTTGAAGCAGGACAGGGTAATTAAATAATCAGTCATTTGTGTCTATAAATTCCATTAAATATCAGATCAGATTTTTAAAATAATAAAATTGAACATTTTCCTATCAACTGCTTTGTTCCATTTCCATAATTTATGATGGTGGGTAACTTAATGCAAATTGATTTGCACAAGGTCACAGAACCAAAGAGTAGCAGACCTGACTCTGTAAACAAATATTAAGTACCTACGATGTAACAAGAACTAGCATTACTATAAAGATCTTCTATTACCCAGTTTAATACTCTTTCCAATATGCCTAGAAACTAGTTTGCAATTACTCTTTCTGGAATATAAGTTCCATGAAAGAAGGATTTTGCTCTGTTCAGTCCTGTATCACCAGTCAATTGAGCAGTACCTGGCATCTGAATATTTGATGAATAGTTGAAGAATAAGTTAATGAACCATCAACTTTCAGACTATGTAAACATCTTTTGATAATTTACAAGTTGCTTAGGAATCTAGCCAGATTATCTTTGGAAATGTCAGTAATTGCTGTACAATTCAAAAATTTTAGTATTCTGATCAGATGTTTTTCTTTCTCATAAAAGTGGCATATGTAAGGGAAGAAAGGTTTCAGCTATATGTGCTTTATGATTGCATTCAACATAAGCAAGAGTTTATTCTTTCTTTTTAAAGAAGCATTTGTGTTTGGGGTGAATTTTGTGTTTCCTTCTCTTGTTTGGATACTGTCAGACACAGCCAGAATCTATAATTGGCCCAGGCTATCACTGAGCCCTCACTTACCCAATGGAACATCAGCTTTATGAAAGCAGGTTTGCTTTTCATGTTCACAGTAGTGTATTGAGTTTTATAAAATGAGGCTCTTGCAAGCCATTATCAATGAGAAATAATAAAAGGCTAGTAGGGACCAGGTTTGCATTGCTTCTTTTTAAGGCTTTTTACAAAGGTATACTTGGGAATGCTGTTTTTCAAAATCCTGCCCTGACAAGTTAAGTACTAGCAGTTCTTTGTTGAAAGAAAGATCTTTCATCTTCTTTTTTTTCTTTTTCTATTTAGAAAGGGTTCCTTCCTCTGAGATAGCCTCCTTTGGTCTGCAATATGCCTATACCATGCCAGGCAGAAATTCACAGATTCTTTCCCCACCACTACCCTTTATTTTGAGAATAGGAAAATTGTTAGCTGTACAAACTGCTTGAGTGTGAAGACAAGTCACATTCTTCATGTTTCAGTAATATTTATTCATCATTCACAAACATTTTCTGAGTGTCTAAATGGCTATGACAATTAATTGTCTCTTATAATTAAGGTATATGCATGGTGGAAATAACTTTTATTGCCTGAGTAAGTTCTGAATGACATTACATAATTTAACAATCAGAATACTCCCAAAGATGATGGGTATTAAAAATAATACATTTAAAACATTTCCACCATAAAAATGTAATAAGTTAATGAGGTGATGGAGGTGATAGATATGTTAATTAGGTTGGCTGACTCTTTCTGCAATGTATATATAGATAAAAACATCCCCATTAATATACATAATTATTATTTGTCAATTTAAAATAATTTAGAATGATAAAATAAATTTGGTAAGAATAATACTTTTCTGAAGGTCACATAGATAGAAGAACATGTATTTTAATTTCTTTTCTTTTTCTTTTCTTTTTTTTTTTTTTTTTTTTTGAGTTAGGGTCTCACTGAGTTGTCCAGACTAGAATGCAATGGCATATACACAGCTCACCTCAGCCTCAACCTCCTGGGCTCAGGTCATCCTTCCACCTCAGCCTCTTCAGGTCCTTCTGCCTCAGCCTCCTCAGCTGAGACTATAGGCATGCACCCTCATGCATGGTTTCTTATTTTTGTTTTTCTTTTTTTAATTTTTTGCAGAGATGCCATTTACTCTGTTGCTGAAACTGGTCTCCAACTTCTGGGCACAAGCAGCCCTCTTACCTCAGCCTCCCAAAATGCTGGGATTACTGACGTGAACCTCTGCACCCAACCTATTGATTCTAACTTCAAACTGACTTTCTTGTACACAATCCTCACGATCTTTCTATGATAACGGATTATTGAAACTTGAGAATGCCAACACGGTATGTGCAGATACTGCCGATCTACAGCCTCCAATGTGATTATTATGACATTACATTCCATAGGAAAAATAAAAAGAAAATTTATATATCAAATTTAATGAAATAATTAAGTTAATGTAGAAATAAAATAAGTTATAAAATCAAGTACATTTAAATTAATAAATTAATTTTAAAATAAATTATGCAATTATAAATTATTACTATGTTGAAAAATTTTTAATTGATCCTTAGGTAATTAAATCTCATGAATTTGGAAGATTTATAAAGTTACTTTTAAAGTAGATTTAACAGATGCTCCAGTGATGCAGAGAAAAAGAAAAGCCTCTATACTGCTGATGGGAGTGCAAACTAGTGCAACCTCTTTGGAAGACAGTGTGGTGATTTCTGAAAGAACTAGAAGTTGACCTTCCATATGACCCAACAATCCCCCTACTGGGAATATACCCAGAGGAACTCAAGTTGTTCTACTAAAACGATACCTGCACAAGCATGTTTACTTCGGCTCTATTTACAATAGCAAAAATATGAGCTCAACTATGTTGCCCATCTTAGCTAGACTGGATTTTTTTAAATGTGCACATATACACAATGTAATATTATGCAGCCATAAATAGAAGGACAAACATGGACTTCGCAGCAACTTGGATGGATTTAGAGTATATCATACTCAGTGATCTACCACAGAAACAAAGAACAGAGTACCATATGTTCTCACTCATAAGCAGACCGTGAACAATTATAATACTGTAAGAAAGGGATTGACAGTAGTGGGAAACTGCCAGGGGAGGGGATGGGATTGGCAGTTGAGGGAAACTATCAGGGGAGGGAGGAGCACACCTCATCAACAAGGGCTCCTGCATAATGAATATTTGTATACCTAACCCTGAATTGAACCCCACATTTTAAAATAAATAAGTAAATTTAACATAGTAAGCAAGATTTTAAATGCACTGACCCGAGGGAGAACCTTGCCTGACAATTTGTCCAAACAATATCCAGGCCTCAGTCTTCTGATCTGAAGAAAAAGGTTTTCAAACTGGGTACCTCAGAGCCTTACTTTCTACAGTAGCACCTCAGAGGCCCATAAGGAACCCAAACTATACAGTACTATTCTCAGCCCTCCCATTCTCATCCACTTACCCTCCATAATACACCTTCAAATAGAATGCTGCAATTTTATCAGCTGCATATATTCAAAGGCTGCTCGTGATTATCTTTAAAGAAAGTATTCCAACTTTTAACAAACTTTAAAAATCAAGTTTTATAGCCACATGACCCAGAGTTCTAAAGTCTCAGATTTGGTTATTCTATGGTTGCTACAAACAATAAAAGGTATCTAGAGTAGGAGTCACAAATACATATTCCTCCTGGGGCCAGTTGGGACCAATAATCTTATAAATTAAAAAAACCAACCTGGTTTGAGACTATGTAGGTAATGCTAATCTGTAGCAATTTAAGAATATATCCTACTTAAAAATTTAAACTCTACATGTTAATCTTTAACACTGTGCTAACACAAGTCTATAGCTCCAAACATGTGATTCCTAGCCTAGAAATTACCAGAATGAGAAACTTTGTCCAAAAAATCTGTGAGTTATAGAAACTGTGAAGAGGAGGGTTATGTCTTTATCATTCCTAGTTTATAAGGACATCATTATTTCATTTAAGACGATCTTCAATAGTATATCACTATTATTTCATTCAAGAAAGACTCACTGAAGACTTTAAATGCAACTATGTTTTGTGAACCTCGGATCCAACTATCCACATCAGGGGATAATGAGTAAATAGATCAAACACAAACATATAAGCAACTTATTATCTTCATTTGTCCTCAATTTCCTGACATGTATAATGATCTCTAAGGAGTCCTGGCTCAACCATTACTGTTGCCCAGATGTAGGATCTCTCTTCTCGGTTGTGATCCTGGATGGGTTATGGATTATTTTCAAATAATAGATCACAAACTCTCCACACTGTCTTCTGCTAAGAATGAAATGTATGTATGTGTGTACACACACACACGCCAGCATGATGTGGAAGTGATGAGATTTAATCCCTGCTGTTCATTGTTCACTGCATCAAAGGAAGCCTGCCAGCCACTTCTTTGTGAATGCACTAGTCTCAGAGCAGGGTCAAGAAGAGCCTTCTTCCTCTGGCTCCCAGCTTAGCTGTCTTATGTTTGACACCTCGTGCTGAGATGCCTTACTTGGCTAAAATCTCTGCACTAACTCAGTTCAGTCTGATGAGGCACTTGGAAGAACCAAGTTGAGGCTGTCTTGAAACTGCAAAAAGAGCCAGAGGGTCAGTGTAGTCGGTATGTAAAGAATCAACCTGGCTAATGAAAGGGCTGGAAAAGTCTAACTCACTAGTGTAAGGCTGTCTTTTGATCCTACAAGAGAAAGAAATTAACACTCTTATTTTACAGTGCTCTTAAGAACTCTGAATCAAATTTTGTGTCCATTCCATTTTATTTTACTTTGGAACAGAAGTTGACACAGAGCACAAAAAAAGAGTTGGATCCTGGAGAAATTAGGGAGATTGGTTGTGAATACAGGAAAGTGAGATATAAGTTTGAGAACAGTAAAAGTGCAAAGGGTCAGAAAATAAGTCGTTGATCTTTTTTTTTCTAACACCATAATACTTACAACACAGAATTATACATTAAATTAGATAGTGCAAGTAAAGTGTTTCACAGTAAGTGGTTAATAAATGCTGGCTATAATTTGTTGTCAATATTACTAGTGGAGAGAAAAGTTTTGATAAAACACTAATGAAATCAATGTTCATAAAGTTTATTAGATGACTATGCAAAGTGTTTTACATATATTAACCCATCTAATCCACATGCAACCCCATAAGATAGATAATATGACTATTTTAGATGAGGAAACCAAGTAGAGAAAGGTGAAAGATAAGTTCAAGATCATCCAATTGGTAAGTGGGTGGTAAGAATTCAAGTCAAGGCAATATGCTCCTGAATCCATGTTTTGATCAACAGGCTCTATGATCTCTCTAGATCTTGAATGGCAAGTTAAGGAATGCCTTTATCGCAGCATTGTTCACAATAGCAAGAACCTGGAAACAACCATGTTGCCTATCAAAAGAGGACTGAATTAAAAAATGTGGTACATATACACGATGGAATACTATGCAGTCATAAAAAAGAACAAAATCATGAATTTCGCAGCAACCTGGATGGAACTAGAGTCTATAATACTGAGTGACCTCTCACAGAAACAAAGATCCGAGTATCACATGTTCTCACTCATATAATGGACCTTGAACATCCAATGTAATACTATAAGAAAATGACTGACGGTACTGGGAAACTATGGGGGGGAGGGGAATGGGATTAACAGTAGCAAATATCTGTCTGGGGATGGGGAAACACCTCTTATCAACAGGGTTCCTGAATGAAACGTAATTGTACACCTAACCCTTAACTGTACCCCACAAAACCATAATAAAAAATATTGATTATAAAAAAAATAAAATAAAATAAAGAATTCCAAATTATGAAACACCAATTTAACTTTTTCTTCTCTAAGAGGCTATTTATGGGATTTAAAAGAACTGAGATAATCAAACCATACCCAAGTGGAAGAAGCATTGGAGAGCACAGAGGCTACATATATCAGAATATTTGGGAGAATATTGAAAGACAAGAAAAGTCCCTAATAGAGGGCAGCGATGAGATGGAAGCAGAAAAAAGAGACATAACAGAGCCAATACAACTGATCTGAGGTATGAGACAAGAGAATTTCAGAGGGCTCTGAAGCTTTGAATCAGGGTGAATGAAAGGAGATGGCATAGTTCCCAGCCCCCACCCAAAAAAGGTATTGGGGTAATAAGTTGAATAAAGGAGAAAAAATTTAGTTGAAGTGGAAGTCCTAAAAAGACATCATATAATGAAATAAAAATACTGAGGAAAAGTAAGTATAACTTTATTTTCTTATTTTTAATTTTAAAGATGTGGAGTACAATTCAGGGTTAGGTATGCAAATGTTCATTATGCAAGTACTCTTGTTGATGAGGTGTGCCTCCCCCCTCCACTGGCATTTTCCCACTACCGCTAATCCCTTTCTTATAGTATTATGTTAATTGTCCAAGGTCCACTTATGAGTGAGAACATGTGGTACTCAGTTCTTTGTTTCTCTGATAGATCACAGTATTATAGACTCTAAGTCCATCCAGGTTGCTGCAAAGATCATAATTTTGTTCTTCTTTATGACTGTGTAATATTCCATCATGTATATGTACCACATTTTTTTTTATCCAGCCCTCTGATGGGCAGCACGATTTGTTCCATGTTTTTGCTATTGTGAATAATGCTGCAATAAGCATGCGTGTGCAGGTATATTTTTCATAGAGTGATTTGAGTTTCCCCAGGTATATTACCAGCAGGGGGATTGAGGGGTCATATGGAAGGTTGATTTTTAGATCTTTTAGGAATCACCACTGTTTTCCACAGAGGTTGTACTAGTTTGCACTCTCACCAACAGTGTAGAAGTGTTCCCTTTTCCCCACATCCTCTCCAGCATCTATTGTTTTTTGAGTTATTGATGATGGCCATCCTGACTGGAGTTAGGTGGTATCTCAGTGTGGTTTTAATTTGAATTTCTTTGATGACTAGTAAGACTGAGCAGTTTTTCATGTATCTGTTGGCTGCTCGTATGTCTTCTTTTGAGAACTGTCTATTCATATCTTTTGCTCACTTTGTAATGGGGCTGTTTGTTTTCTTCTTTTCAGCATGTTTGAGTTCCTTGTAAATCCTAGATGTTAGGGCTTTGTCAGGCATACAATTGGCAAATTTTTTTCACAGTCTGTAGGCTGTCTCCCTGCTCGCTTGATGGTTTCTTTGACTTTACAGAAGCTTGTCAGTTTGATGAGGTCCCACTTGTCTATCTTATGGCATGAGAACTTGGGGTTTTGATCAGGAATTGGTTGCCAGTTCCAATTTCCATAAGGGTTCTCCTGCATTTTCTAAGGTTCTTATAATTTGAGGTTTTACACTTAGATCTTTGATCCATTTAGAGTTGATTTTTGTGTATGGTGATAGGTAGGGGTCATGTTTTAATCTTCTGCATGTGGTCAGTCAATTTTCTCAGCACCATTTACTGAATAGGTTCTCCTCTCCCCGGTGGTTGATGGTCGAGGTTTTTCAAAGATCAGTTGGCTAAGAAATGGAGGTTTTGCTTCCAGAATCTCTATCCTGTTCCATTGTTCTATATGCCTGTTCTTATACCAATACCAGGCTGTTTTGATTATTGTAGCATTATAATAAAGTTTAAAGTCTGGGAGTGTGATACCACCCACTTTGTTGTTTTTTGTTTGCTTATTTGTTTGTTTGTTTGTTTGTTTGCTTAGGATTATTTTGGCTATTCATGGTCACTTATTTTTCCATATGAATGCCTGTATTGCCATTTCCAGGTCTGAGAAGAATGTTGCTGGTAATTTAATGGGTATTGCAATATGTATCACTTTTAAAAGATGTGATCGGAGTATCAAAATTTCAACTATCCTAGCAATCCCAGTTAATAAAACAAGGCAAGAAAAATAAAAGGCATACAGACTGTAAATGATGAAATAAAACTGTCATTTTTCATAGATGACAGGACGGGTATCAGTAGGCAAACTATTAAAATAAGTGAATGTAGCAAGGCGACTGAATAGAAGATCAATACATAAAAATTGTATAGCAACAAAAATTAAGACGTGAATTTGTATAATATGTCGAAGTACTCCCCTTGGAAAGCTATGCACCAATGCCAGCACATAGAATTACTATGAGTTTGAATTAGGACAATGAACAAACATTAAATGTCTTGTTACATTTGGCAAGAGTGGTAGTAAAATCAGGGACATATTAGTCCAAGTTTATGGGGATAATGTCATGAAGAAAACATCAGTGTACAAATGGATTAAACATTTTTTAGAGAAAAATTTTTCAGAGAAAATATCACTGATGAAGAGAGGTCAGGATGACCAGCAACAAACGGAACTGACGAAAACATTGCAAAAATTCGTCAAACTGTGATAAGTACAGCAGACCAAATAAACATCGAGAGAGAAACAGGAAAACAACTGGAAATTTTGGGATGAGAAAGGTGTGTGCAAAAATGGTCCCAAGGGAGCTCTTGCATCAGGACAATGCACCAGCTCATACAGCACTCTCTGTGAAGGAGTTTTTGGCCAGTAAACAAATGGGTACTGGAACACCCTCCCTACTCACCTGATCTGACCCCCAATGGCTTTTCTGTTTACCTGAAGATAAAGGAAATATTGAAAGGAAGACATTTTTATAACATTCAGCACATCAAGGGTAATATGATGACAATTCTGATGGCCATTCCACAAATAGAGTTCCAAAATTGCTTTGACCAGTAGACTAGGTGCTGGCATTAGTGCATAGCTTTCCAAGGGGAGTACTTCGAAGATAGTGATATTCAGCAATGAGGTATGTAGCTCTTTTCCTAGGATGAGTTCATGAGCTTAATTGTCATATCTTTGTGTGTGTGTGAGAGAGAGAGAGAGAGAAAGAGAGAGATAATATATAAACTAATACTAAAACTTATATAGAAATGAAAATAGGTCAAATATAATTATGACGATTTTAAAGAAGAACAGGACTGAAGAATTTGTATTGTCAAAACTAATATGGCTACAAAGCAATATGGATGGTTAGGCAAACTAACCAATGGAATAAAATACCAAAAAAAAAAAAAAAAGTAGACCTACACATAGTCATTTATTTTCTGTGTATGCTTATATAGTATGTTAAAGAAAGAATAGCCTTTGCAATAATTAGTGCTGGGTCACTTAGATATCCAATAGAAGAGAAAAACTAACTTATCCCCAACCATGCACAAGAGTTGATCTCAAATGGATTGTAGACCAAAGTGTTCGATTAAACAACATAATAAGCTTTTAGTAGAAAACATACGATAAAAATTTTGAGACAGGCGCGTGTTTATTTGGGATAGGCATATATTTCTTAAATAGAACTTGAGAATTTCTAACTGTGAAGGGAAAGCAATTATAAATTGTACCATACTGAAATTAAGAAGTTCAGTTTATCAAAAGATACTATTACGAGAGATACAGATAAAAAAGTTTAATAGTATCTCCCCAAAATATAGTCCAGGTTCTTTCCCTTGGCATGTGTGACTAAAATCTGTTTGAAAACAGGGTTTTGAAGATGCAACTACATTAAAGATCTTGATTTGAAATCACCCTGGATTTAGAGTGAGCCCTATCTAATAGCTGATGTCCATATAAGAGAAAAGGGAGGGACATTTGAGACAAAGACACACAGGGAGAAGGCCATGTGAAGATGGAGGCAGAGACTGAAGTCATGCAAGCACAAGCCAAGGAATCCCTCCAGCTACCAGAAACTGGAAGAGGCAGGAAAATAAATTCCCCCAAGAGCCTCAGGAAGGAATATGGCCCTCCTGACATTTTGCAGACTTCTGACCCCCACAACTGAGAATAAATTTCTGTTGTCTTAAGCCACCAAGTTTGTGGAAAATTGTTGCAGCAGCCCTAAGAAACTTATACAACACACAGCTAGCAAAGACTTGTATTCAAAAATACATTTTTTTTACATTTGTCAATAAAAAACAGCCAATAGACAAAAAGGACAAAATACTTAAATAAGAACTTCATATAAGAGGGTATGCAAGTGGCCAGTAAATATATGAAAAGACACTCAATTTCTTTTGTTATTAGGACAATTAAACTCAAAGTGTAATAAAACTGTGCTACACCAGAATAGTACAAATGAAAAAGATGGCAATATAGAGTGCTGGCAAGGCTGTGGAGAAAATAAAACTCTCAAAAAGTGCCAGCGGGGGGCACACTTCATCAACAAGGGTACCTGCATAATGACCATTTGTATATATAACCCTGAATTGTACCCCACATCTTTAAAATTTTTTTTAAAAAGCACTGACAATGAGAGTATCAGTGGGTTCCCCACTTTGGTAAACAGCTGGACAATTTTGGATTAATACTCAAAATACACATACTCTAGCATTCAGCAATTACACTCTACTAAGCTTTTTATGAAACGTGCACATCCATTTTATAGGTGAGGACAAAAGAGAGTTCAGAAAAGATAAAATAATTTGTCCAATGTCCTAAATTCATACTTAGGTCTATTTTACTCAAAAGTCCCTGTACTATGCACATGATTATTTCTCAGAAAACACATGAGGCATTGGAGCTACATATCAGAACAAAACTAAAAGTCCTAGAGTGGAAAGAGGGAAAGCCAGAAGAACTTGCAATGTATGAAGTAAGAACATAAATTATAAATTATTTTAATTGGAGAAAACCTCTAGAATCATATTACCAAAAACCCCACTTTACAGAACAAACAAGTCATTGCATGGTCAACTAGCAGAGGAACAAGACTAAATTCCAGATCCTTTCATTTCCAGATGCAATTATTTGCTTTTCTTCTACAACATTTCAATCCCAGTTATTCCCAACATCTACATATTGATTAACACCTAATCACCCAAAATTGTCATGAGAGATTTTCAATGCATTCATCAAGATGAACAAAGCAAAAAAACTGGCAGAAGGACAGTGTTCTAATTCTATCAGCTACTCTAACGATCAAATTTGATAGCTTTTATGTGAAGGTGATTGATTGCTTGTTAACTAATTGTTGTTATGAATGTATTAAAATAATTCAGTCTGAACAGAGTTTTATTCTTCCTTACTCTGAATGCTTGTATCTGTTACACGTTTCCTCATAACAAGTTCTATCTCTGGATCTCAGAGCACTTTTAAAACGTCGCCCTTCTACTCTGAAGCATTTTCATTGCATTTCTGTGGACTATTTAAATCTCTTCTAAGTTTGTCATAAATTGAGGTGGTTCAACAATTCCAAAAAGAAGGATAAAGTCTAGCCCAGTTGGGGAAGCATTAAACCTCCTTGCAAGTCAGCAAAAGCAAAAGTGACAGCCTGGTAGCAATTCAAAATTACTCTGAGACCACAACTGCCAAATAAAGTAGACTTTCATGGTAACAAATGAACATCTGGTATCTTCCATTTAGAAAGAAAAATTGTAAAGCGTTTACATTTCTTAGTAATGAAAAACTTAGATATAAGCTTGCAATGTTTTAGTTTGGGCTTTGCTTATATTATATGTTCTTTCATTATGCCTTCCAACAGTACAATGTTTCTTTTTTGTGTTTTTTAATAGCCATAAAATGTTCATAATCAAAAAAAAACTAAGCAAAAGTCAGAACGCGCGGTTCATTCATAGTCATTCTAAAAGCGGCACAATGTTTTCCTCTCATTCCTTGCAAAAATAGATTTGGAAAAGATTATCCTAAAAATTCTATTTTGATGAAATATATGTGATCTGAATTCTGCAAAAACATTCCTAGAAAAGGACTCTCAGATCTCAGAGAAAAAAGGGGAGCAAGAAAGAGATAGGAAAGAGAAAGAAAAGAGGAAAGAAAAAAGAAATGAATGAAGAGAGGGAGGGATAAATAGCTATAGATAGATGATATGGATAGATGATAGACATGATAGATGATAGATAGATAGATAGATAGGGATTTCTAGTAAGTGAAGCTTGTTTCTTACTTTATACTCTTATCCCTCCATATATGATCAAGTGTTTGAACATATGGATTCTTCAATCAATTGTACTTGATTAGAGGAAACCACACCAAGCATTATATTACTTTTCAAGGTAAGGAAATCAAGATAACTAATCATCTATTTAGAGAGATATGTCTTCATTGAAATGTTACATTTTTTGAGAAATTTAATCTTTAATACTTTAATCCATGGATTATATCTACTTCCTACCATACTTGCGTATGTCTCCATTATAGTAATCTATAGTACTGAATCATACTAATTATTGCCATGTATTCCTAAATACACTTTGATATATTTCCTTCTACTTCTTACCCATGACTCAGATTAGTACCTAACACAGAAAGGACACTAAATAAAACTTTGATGACTAAGTGAACAAATGCTATCTTGAGGATACAACAGAAAATTATTAGGAAGTGAGCCTCAGTCATTTCTGCCAATCAGTCACTGGTCAATCTCTTTGGTATAACATAGAAATCTTCATTTCTCCTCATGCTCAAAAATCTGTACTTTCTACTTTTCTATTTCTTTAATAATGTGTAACCTGAATAAACTAAATAGTATTAATAAAAAACCTTTTCCACACCATAAGTATCATCTATAAATCACATGTACACCTTCTAGAAATGCTAGACTTCACCTTTCTCAGGTAGTATCCATTCCTCCCCCCATAGTTTATTCATCACCTGGTCAAAAACAGTTTCTGGTGTTATTTCCTTCCCAGATACACAATCCACCTGACTTAATTTTGATAAGTTCAGCTTT
Organism: Cephalopachus bancanus; assembly: GCA_027257055.1. Lineage (NCBI taxonomy): Eukaryota > Metazoa > Chordata > Mammalia > Primates > Tarsiidae > Cephalopachus > Cephalopachus bancanus. The sequence continues at coordinate 678,517 of JAPVLO010000243.1, read as the reverse complement.
TCTTCATACTGCTTCTCAAAGCCTTTAGTGATATTAGGAGACAATATAGTTGAATCAGAGGAAGGAAATATAGCAACGGGAAAAACAAAACAGCTGCATGATATGAAATTCCTTGTGGCTAGCACTCTGTGTCCTGTCCTCAAAGTAAGCAAAATAACCCCTACCTTTGCATATGGCGATATAAGAGAGTAGGCCATTTTTTTCCCATGCATGAAGGTTCCAATGATCTGTCTACTTGTTCTCCAAAGAAAATACTTGTGAAAATTTATCTATCTCTATAAGACCATAAGCTCCTTGAATATGGGGACTATATCTTATGTATCTTTGTATCAAATCATATCACTTAATCCATCCATGTCTTTTAAGTGAATGAGCAAAATGTGCCCAGCATAGGACTTCCTTAAGTTGTCCCACCTAAAGTATTTACCCTCCCATCACATTCTTCAAGGAAAATGAAAAACTATGATGTCCAATGTTATAGCCGTATATTATGTTTCTCCATTTATTAAACAAAATGTTGATGATCAGAGAAGTTAAGCAATTTAGCTAATGTCACTCACCTAGTAAATGACAAAGATTCAATTATCAGTTCTATCTGAATTCCATAATTAATTGTTAAACCATTATGTTATTTTTTGTTTATTATTTGAACCATTCATGTAAGACATTTATATTGCTTAAAATTGCATATCCAAACACAGACAAACCCTAGCCTTAGGAGTATAATTTACTGATTGATATACAAGACACACACAGTCAAAAGTTAACTCACTATATCCTACTCATTGGCTTGTCGCGAGCAGAACATCATTGAAGTTGTGCTGTAAATATTTATGTAGACATTGAATTATCATCGAGGAGAACAACTAGTCCAATCTCTTTGTGTGCTTTACCTGAATGGAAATGTTTCCCTAGATATCGAGTGATTTCCTCAAGTCTCCTCAGCAAAATGATGCTAGAAACAGAACCTAGTGTCTGTTCCTAAGTTGAGTTCTCATTCTGTTACGCTATTCTGCTTCTCTTAATCAATTTTCACTTCTATTGTTTTTAAGTTAATATCAGAATGGTCTTGATTTAATAATTCAACAAAGCCTTTGTAGAACCTTATGTGCCAGGTCTTGGGATTGCTTCCAGGGGGTAAAAAATAAAATGTTTCCAACTTATATTTAACAGGCCTCCTAAAATGGAAGAGTTCAGCCTCTATGAATTGACAAAACATACACACACACTCACCCGTTGGTATTCAAAGAAAATTTCCCATTCATCCTATGTCTTTTGCCTCCTGCCATTGCCCTCCTCTTTATTCTCTCTGGCCAGAGTGATTAGGTTATGAAGCTGAGCTAATCCTGTTAGTGCTGGAATGACTTTTCTCACACTTGCGTGTCCCACAGCTCTTAGAAAGTCAGAAGGAATTACTGGGCTTGAATTCACCTTGCCAGAAAGATGACATACTGGGGGAGGGAGGGAAAGGGAGTGTGGATGCCCACCTGACCTGTTCTATAACCTTCCCCTCTGGAAGCCATTCTTCTCTCTGTAGGTGTCAGTGCAGACCCGAGGCATGGCTAACGCTGCCCTTGAGACACAAAGAGAGCAAAGTTGACATCAGCTGTTTCTTCCTGAGCAAACATTCCACTAATTCCACAGCCAGACAGCTTGCAAAATTGCCTTTGTAGGACTGCTGAGGTCTCCTTTCCCGTCAAGTTCATTTTGTATTTATTCAGCAAAGATGCACCTACCACAGAGTGCACCAGGAGATCCAGTGTCAGAGTCGTGGCGAGCCCACTTCATGGATGATTAGCATTCTCTGACCCAGCCACCATTTTCAATCACTTGCAGCTGTAGGCTTCTGTCTGCAGCAATTGCTCCTATCCTTCAAAACCTTTTCCTCCTCAGCAACATCAGAATAAGTTTGTTAAAGTACTGTGTTTCAAATGATGCCTTGCTTGGAGCAGTTCTCTTATATAAAGTTTGCATCAGAAGGCATATTCTAAACACATTCAGCCAGAATTTGAATTCTGTAAATCTTATGCATACCCCCATTAACAATTATTAAATGAGATAACTGACCATTTGTCTATTTAATTCACAGCCTAAAGCAGAATTTTAAATATTAACTCATTTGATTCTTTTATTTTCTATTTTTATAGATATATAATAGTTGTTCATATTTATGGGGTGCTTGTGACATTTTGATACAAGCATATAATGTGTAATGATAAAATCAAAGTAACTGGGTTATTTATCTCCTTTTTTGAAATTTATTGAGCATCTACCCTGTCCTGGGTATTGTGCTAGAAGAAAGTTCCTCAAATTGTGTTCTGCAAACTGGCAGAATCCACAATATCTGAGATTTACTGGAAATATCAGTCCTTGGACACTACCTAATTCCTACTGAGTTGGAATCTTTGGTGGCAGAGACTCAAGGTTTTGTGGTTTAAAAAGCTCTCCAGGTTATTCCTACTGAATTTGAGAAGCACTGTGGTAGACTATAAATAGCTAAATGTCAGTTAGAATGTTATTTGGTCCTTAAGATCTGAATATAATTGTTGAAACCTGTACTCTATGACCTTGTATACCACAGCTGCCATAACAAAGTACCTCAGACTGCATGGCTTAAACAACTCACAGTTCTGAGAACTAGAAGTTTGAGATCAAGGTGTTGGCAGAGTTTATTCCTTCTAAGCACTAGTAAGGAAGGATCTGTTCTAGGCCTCTCTCCTTGGCTTGTGAACAGCTGTCTTCTCCCTATGTTTCTTCAAATCACCTTCCCCCATGTATGTCTCTGCCCAGATTTCCCCTTTTTATAAGAACAACGGCCTTATTGGATTAGACCCACAACAATGACCTCATTTTAACTTGACTACCTCTATAAAGACCCTATCTCCAAACAAGGTCACGTTCTGAGGTCCTGGCAGTTATTGGACTTCAACATACGAATCTGGGAGGAGGACACAATTCAATCCATAACACTGGGAATTTCCTAAATTTAAATACAATTTTGCAAATATCGAGCTTAGGACTAACATTAGAGCTTTTGCTATCCCACTGTCTTGCATCACTGTGGATATGATGCTAATCTTTTGTTTCCCATGTGAACTCTGATAACATCATGTTTTTGGTGAGTTTTGGTAAACTTTACTGTACCCTCAAGGTTAGTGTCATGGGGAGAGGCATGTTGATTATGGCTTAGCTCCTGTCCCTTACTCTTTCCTCTTCTCTCTATCCCTTCCATTCTTTACCCAATTTAAAAAGCACAAACCCTTTGCCAGAACCATGCTAACTGCCAGTGATCCAAAGACGGAAAAGGTACCACCATGATCCCTCTCATGTACACTGAGAGGCTGTGCTTTAATGTTATCATCCCTGATTTAAGAGAATATGCTTAAAATTGATGGCCATGTGGCATTTACTTCTGATTTGCATGTTATAGTCATTGTTCATTATGCCTCTCATTTCAATTTCTTGCAAGAAAAAATCCCATTATTCCTGATGCAAATTGTTTGTGGGCTTAAGATTTTCAGATGCTTGAATGTTGTGAATGATCACATATTTCTTTATGAGTAGCTGAAATGTAAACCAATATGTCATCACAGCTCTATTAACTTTATTGTTAGAGTGCTTTCTTTCTTTCTCCTTCCACAGACATTGATCTTTTATTACTAGTTCCACAGAAGTGTTGTCAATGTTAATATCAGTGTAAACCTTCTCGACTTTTCTGGGGGGAAGGGATAGTGGTGATTATGGTATAAATAAATCCCACAGAGCACATCAAACACTTATTCATTTATTACTCAAGTAACATCTCATATCAAGTATAATACCTCAACTTAAAATATCTCAACAGATGTCATGATGTCACCCCCCACAATCTCCCTTCCTTCTTATCTTTCCGAGTAAATGACACCATCAGCCTTCAAGAGTTAACACCAACTTTTCACTTTTCTTTACTTCCCACATTCAGTTCATAAGCAAATTTGTCCAATGTTGTCTCAAAAATAGATCCTAGGCTAGGCACAGTAGCTCACACATGCAATCCCAGCATTTTGAGAGGCCTAGGCAGAAGGATGGCTTAAGCCCAGGAGTGTAAGACCACCATGGGCAACATAGCAAGATCTCATCACTTTAAAACATTTAAAAAATAAATCAGGCTATGACAGCATATACCTGCAATCCCAGCTACACAGAAAGCAGAAGAATTGCCTGAGCCCAGGAGGTCAAGGCTGCAGTGAGCTGTGATCATGCCACTGTATTCCAGTTTGGGAGACAGAGTAAAACCCCAGCTCAAAAAAATGTCCCAGGGATAGGAGCAAGATGGTCACCTGGAAGCTGCCAACTGACAACTTTCCCACAGAACAAACCAAGGAAGAGCGCCCCAGCAGTCGGAGACCCCCAGCAGGTGGAGTAGGTTGAGATGGAGTATGTACCCCACAACCCATAGAAGATCATTAGGGCCCACAGAGAACAGGGAAGAAAGAGAATAGGCAGCCTGCTCTAGAGCCAGAAAGCCCACTGCCGATCAAGGTTATGTTGGAAGCAGAGTGAATCTACTAGATACAGGGAAATGGTGAGTACAGGAAATTAGAAACTCGGCATTCCTGCCAGTCTGGGAGGGTCCCTGGAACCTCACAGGACTACAGCCACATGGAAAATGGCCTGGATATGGCACAGTTGCATGCTACCAGTCCATGTGGAGCTAGGAGTCCATTTGAGCTCTGAATGCCTACTGCCAACCCATCTTCAAGAACTTGCTCTCTGCATGCTGTGATAGGCAGCCAGTTCCCAGGCCAGAAAGGAACAGAAACCTTAGTCACCTTGATTAGCCCCAAAGGCAAATTCCATCACTGCCAGTAGTTCCTATTTGGGGCAAGCTGCAGTAAAAGACTCTGTTGCTGAATGGGGAACTTTTGAGTTCTGAATGTGGACAACCTCTAGCAAGGGAAGGGGAGTCAAAAGGAGCCCTGTTCTAGTAATCTCCCCTCCCTGTGTGAACTCTTCTGTGCAACAGATGGTTCTGTAATTCCTGCAGCATTACTACAGTTGCCAGGAGACCCATCCTTTCTCCTGATTCCCACTGAGTGCACTCACAGAGGAGCTGGAATGCAAACAAGTCAACCCCAGCCATGGGAAAAACTTTGTGACTAAACTAAACTTTGAGTTCTGAGCACAGACAAGGGAAGGGGGTCTGGGGGTGGGGTGGGAACCTGTTGTCCCAGCAAATCATCTCTCCCCATGTGAACTCTTTTGTACAACAGAGAGGGCTTGACCATCCCCACATCATGCCAGATGACTTGTTTCCCAATGAGGCCATTTGGGGCCAGCAGGGAGTGGTCCAATCTGACCTGTCCCTCCCCAACCAGCATTTCCCACCCTGCCCCTTGAAAGCTCAGGAACGGAGGAACTTCAGGAGCTCCCATAGTTTTACCCATCACCTAGGCATCTGCAAACTTCCTGGAGGAAACAAAGGTCAAGCAAAAAGCCTACAGCCACCACTACAGTTAGCTGTCTCCTGCAAAAACCACCTTCTGGCCAGAGATCAACTGACAAAGTTCATTTACAACATCTGAGACAATAATACAGCCCTTAAGAAGGAGATAAGAACAAAGCCTATGTCATGGCACATCTCATGGATTAGTCCATAGACTGAAACATCAAAGAACTCCCCCCAGAAACACTGGAAATCAACTCTCCTTAGAATTCAACTCTTGTACCTTCACATCACTGAATCTTTTGTAGATACCCTCCTGCACCAGCCAAATTGTGACCTTCTCATAGGGCAACTAGACCTAGAAGAGCAGTAAGACTCACCATGGTCTCACGGATTAACACCCCCAGGGTAAGTGGGAGTACACCACAGCAGGGGAGCATCCTGTGGAGCCACAGAAAGTCTCACAAATGGCCACCCCAACAACAAAACAAAAAAATAAAATAAAAAGAGAAGAAGCTACCCTCACAGATGAGGAAGAACCAGCAAAAAAAAACCACTGGCAATCCCCAAAGCCTTAACGAGTTGACACCCACAAAAAGGGTTTCCCAGACCTCAAGCAATGAAACCTAGACTGTCTCTAATGAAAGATATAAATTCAGACTATGAATGGCAAAGAAACTCAACAAGATCTATAAGAAGATGGACACACAGATCATCCAGGTCACAAAAAAAAATGTGCAGGAAGTGAAAACTGAGCTTACCATTATATGAAATGATCAATCTGAAGTCCTGGAAATGAAGAATTTTTTTCTGGAATTTTAAAACATAATAGCAAACCTCAACAGTAGAGTCGATCAAGCAGAGGAAAGAATCTCAGAGCTTGAGGATCAAACTATTGAACTAACCCAGACTGATTAAAAACAAGGAGAAAAAGCTTGGGAAGAATGAGCAAAGTCTATGAGAGGTTTGTGATTAGTAAAAAGACCAAATCAGTGGTTGAATGTCATCCCTGAGAGAGAAGGGGAAAGCAAGAATACCTTGGAAAGCCTTCCATGATGTGATCCAAGAAAATGTTCCCTATTTTGCTGAAGAGGCAGCTGTGCACATGCAGGAGATTCAGAACTCTTGCGGGGTATTATATGAGATGACCATCTCCAAGGCACATAATAATCTGTCTCCCCAAGGTGAGCATGAAAAAAAACATTGTAAAGTTAGCTAGAAAGAAGGGACTGACCACCTGTCAAGGAAGACCCATCAGAATTGCAGCAGACTTCTCAGCAGAAACACCACAAGTCAGAAGGGACTGGGGTCCCAACTTTAACATTCTTAAAGAAAAGCAATTCCAGTCAAGAATTTTCTACTTCATCAATATAAGCTTCATTAATGAAGGAAAATTAAAATTCTTCCCAAACAGCCAATCTTGAAGAGAATGTGCCTGATCCAGACCAGCCCTCAGGAGATGTTTAGAAAGCTCTAAGCACAGAAATGAAAGAATGATTTCACCCATTGCAAAAAGGCTCAGTATACAAAATTAATGCACAAAAAACAGTTACATTTCTATGTACCAACAACAAGCAGGCTGAGAAACAAATTAAAGCACAATCTCATTCACAATAGCCAAAAAAGAAAAATCTAGGCATCCATCTAACTAAAGAGATGAAAGACATTTTCAATGAGAACTATAAAACACTGCTCAAAGAAATCAAGAGTAGGCCAGGCTCAGTGTCTCAGCCTGTAATCCCAGCACTTTGGGATGCCAAGGTGAATGGATTGCCTGAGCCCACAGGTTTGAGACCCACCCGGGCAACTTGGCAAGACCTCATCTCTACAATAAATCAAAAATTAACTGGGCATGGTAGCGCATGCCTGTGGTTCCAGCTACTTGGAAGGCTGAGGCGGAAGGATTGCTGGAGCCCAGCAGGTCGAGGCTGCAGTAGCCGGGAGCATGCCACTGCACTTCAATCTGGGTGACAGAGTGAGACTCCAACTCAAAAAAAAAAAAAAAAATCAAGAGTAATACAAACAAATGGAAAAATCTCACGCTATTGGATTGAAGGAATCAACATCAAAATGTCCATTCTACCCAAGGCAATCTGTAGAGTCAACACAATCTCCACTAAATTACCAACATCATTTTTCACAGACCTAGAAAGAAATTTGCATGCCATAATGTCACTGCCCCAAACCCCTACCCTTCTTATCTTTCCCAGTAAATAATACCATCAACCTTCAATAGTGAACAGAGCCTGAATACCTAAAGAGCCTGAATAGCTAAAGCAATCCTCAGCAAAAAGAACAAGGCTAAAGGCATCATACTTCCAATCTTCACGCAGTAACCAAGACAGCATGGTACTGGTACAAAAATAGACACATAGACCAAAAGAACAGGAGAAAAAAATTCCATAAATAAAACCACAGACCTTTAACCAGCTCATCTTCAACAAAGCCAACAAAACAAACATTGAGGAAAGGAAACCATATTTAGCAGATGCTACTAGAAAACTGACTAACCACATGCAAAGGAATGAAGCTGGACCCCTACCTGTCTCCATATGCAAAAATCAACTCAAAATGGATCAAGGACTTAAATGTGAAACCTCAAACTAGAAGAAAACTTAGAGAACACCTTCCTGGACATTGGAGTAGGTAGTGAATTCATGGCCAAATCCTCAACAGCAAATGCAGCAACAACTAAATTGACAGCTGAGAGTATATCAAGCTACAAAATTTTTGCACAGTAAAAGAAATCATCAAGACAGTTAAGAAACAACCTACAGAATGGGAAAAAATATTTTAAAACTATGCTTCTGACAAAGGCCTAACATCCAGGACCTATAAGGTATGCAAATGAAATCACAGAAAAAATAAATTTAAAAGTAGGAAAAAAACATAAATAGGCACTTTTCAAAGGAAGACATTCAAGCATCCAATAAACATGAAAAATGCTAAGCCTCACTAATTATCAAAGAAAGGCAAATCAAAACTACAATGAGCTAACAACTTATACCAGTCAGGATGACTATCATTAAAAAATAAAAAAACAACAGGTGTTGGCAAGACTGTGGAGAAAAGAGAGCACTGCTACACTGTTGGTAGGAATGAAACTCAAAACTAGTTCAACCCTTGTGGAAAGCAGTGTGACATTTTCTCAGAGAATTAAAAATTGAGCTACCATATAATCCAGCAATCCTACATCTGGGAATATACCCAAAGGAACATAAATCACTCTACCAAAAAAAATCCTGCTCATGTATCTTCATTACAGCACTATTCACAATAGCAAAAACATGAAACCAACCAAGATGCCCATCAAAAGTGGACTGGATACAGAAAATGTGGTACATATACATGAGGGAATACTATGCAGCTATAAAGAACAAAATCCTATCCTTTGCAGCAACATCAATGCAGCTGGAGACAGTCATTCTGAGCGAACTGTCACCAAAAGAAAAAAACGAATGCTACGTGTTTTCATTCATAAGTGGGCCCTAAACATTGAGCACACATGCACAAAGGTGGGAACAACTGACACTGGGTACTGCTAATGAGGAGACAGAGGGAGGGCAAATAAGGGATACACATTGGGTACCATGTCTACTACCAGGAGGAGACAGTGCTCGCTAGAAACACAAAAAGCTCACCTGCACACAATTTACTTATGTAGCAAATCCTCATATGTACCCCATAGCTGTGATATAAAATTTTTAAATAAATAACAATAAAAAATAGATCCTAAATCAGATCACTTTTCTGAGTCTCCCTGTCTTCCATAGTCCTAGGCACCACATTAGCAACTGGAAGTCTGACATAGCCTCCTGGCTATTCTATTTCACCTCTCTTTCTCAATCTTTCCATTAAATCACAGTAGCCCAAGTGATTTTTAAAACTTAAAACCTTTTGCATCATTTCTGTAGTTAAAACCCTCCAATGCTTGCCTAATGCATTTCAAAGAAAATCCAAACTCTTCATTCTCATATTCAAAACCAAGCACATTTCCCTTTCCAACTTTATCTCATAAAATACCGATTTAGGCCAGATTAGGTACTAAGTACGCAACAAGAATTGCCTCCATTAATCATCACAATCATGCTTTGATAGAATGGCTGGTAGTGAGAATACTAAAGATATAGATTTAATAAGGTTAAAGTACTTGCCCAAGTGTACAAAGCTAGTAAGTACTGCAACTGAAATTCACACCTGGTTTTAAACAACTATCACTTGGTAGATACTGCATACCAGGCACCGGGCTGAGTCCTTTGTATGTAGTTACTTATTTAATACTTATGCGAACTTTGTGAGAAAGTATTATTATCACCCTCATTTTATGGATAAGCAGACTGAGACTCAAAGAGATTAAATAGCTAGCTTATGGTCATACCACCAGTAAATGGCAGAGCTGGGATTGAACCCAGGCAGGTGGCTCCAGTTCATGCTTCTAATGCTAAGGATTTTGCTGTTCTCTTTTATCACTTAAGTTCTCTGCACTTCCAATTCCTTGTCTTTAAAATGCAGTTAAGTTACCTACCTTACAAGGTTGTTTAAGGATTAAAGGGAAAATATATACATGAAATTCAAAAAATAATAAATAAGTATCATGTGATCATTGTAATGAGAGAGGGTTTGGCCCAGGGCTTAAGTGTTAGATAAAATAAGAAATATAAGCCTCTATACTTGACAGTAGAGTAAGACACAGTAAAAGAAATAGAAATGAGATCGAGAAGATAGATACAGATTAATGTAAATGCAGGAATAAGGGTGGCCAAACTGATGACATAAATGGCCTAAAGTTCAATTTCTTAAATATACTAAGCCCAAAGCAATTTAGTTTAAGTGAGATAATAACCCCCAATGTTCATTTTCACCTCTTCTGTGTCCTGTCCCTCTGCGCTAAATACCCAGCCTTCTGGATGCACACCTAACAAGCAGCATAGTGGTGTGATCCCTGGAGAAAGTCACTTGGCATCTGACTCTTACATGGTGTAAACTTTGTGTCCGGCTGTCTTTCACAGTTTTATTTGGAGATGATTCACAGGATATCTCCTGTGGCTCTTAGTCCAGCCAGGAGATATAAAAGTGGTAATTTAACTTGCAAAAAAATTAAAATTTCTAAGTTGGCAACTACCATGACTGGTTGGGGGGTCCATCCCTGGAGCACTCCATGGATGACGGAGACAAAAAAGATAAAACTATCTTAGCAATCTTTATCTGTATGTCTCCCAAAAGATATTGCAGCAGTAGTGAGTAGCAAAAATGAATGACTCTTCATGTCAATGTTTCCGTAGTTGCCAAAGAGTTCTGCCTTTCCTTACTGTGGGCAGAATGGTCTCCTTACTCTGCCCCCTGCTGTCTCTATTCAGGTCACCAGCCTTCTGTTTCTCATATGCCCCAAGCTCCATTCTAACTCAAAAACCTGAACATGTGTTCTTCCTGAAACACTATCCTCCCTGTTTGTTATGATCTGAATTATGTCTCCCCTGCCAAAAAGATACACTAAAGTCCTAACCTCAGTATCTCAGAATGTGATCTTATTTGAAAATAAGGCCTTTTGAGAGTTGAGTTTAAAATGGGGTCATTAGGATGGCCCTAATCCAATATGACTGGTGGCTTTATAAAAAATAAATATAAAAATAATTTTAAAAAGGAAATTTAGGCACAGAGACATATACACACACAGGGAAGACAATGTGAAGAGACACAGAAAGAAGACAGTCACCTATAAGCCAAGCAATGCCTGACTCTTTCCTAGTGCCTTCAAAGAGAGTATGATTCAGCTAACATCTTGATTTCAGACTTCTGGCCTCCAGAACTATAAGACAATAAATTTATATTTTTTCTAAGCCACCTAGTTTATGGTACTTTATTATGGCAGCCTTAGCAAACTAATACACTGTTCTTATACAGCTCTCCTCTTTTATCTCTCAGCCTACACTTGGTATTCTCTGGCAATACTACCTAAATTACCTTTGAATGTACTTATGTCTGCACTTTTTTGTTCCCTTCCAAGAACTAAGCACAACTGATACCTAATCAATTTCTCTCCCTCACTGTAAGTATGTGTGTACACATGTGTTTGCATGCAATGTAAATCTCATAAGGGAAGAAACTATATTTTTATGTTTATAACTGTCTTCCAAAAATCTGGCAAAGTTTTGGCATATGGTAGTTGCTAAAGAAATAAATATATTTAATGAATAAGCAAAATCCTAAAAACAAAAATCAAATGAATTTGTTTAACAAAACAACAAATGATTAAGCACAAATAATGCCTTCTGAGTTACATCCTAAAAGTTTGAGAGTTTGTCCTAGCACAATGCAGTTAAAAAATGTGGCCCTAATGGAAAGCTGCCCCAAACTCTTGATAAGATCTTTCTCTTCCTTTTGCCCTTAAGCATCTCAGAACTTTGTGGCTTGTGCTATCTCTCACCAGATTTGTGAGTTTGTAGGGAGCCACTCAATATTCATTTGGAGCCTCTGGGAAGTCTTGCTGAGGCCAGCTCTGCAGGCTTCTTCCTTACTAGGTGAGAAAGTATTGATCAAACAAGAGAGTGCTTCATGAGATGTCAGGGAGAGTGAAGGGAATGGCAGAAAATCTTGGCTGGGTTATTTACCAGCCCCTGCTGGCAACCTTCATGCCTGGAAAATCAGCATTAAGGAAGGGAAACATGAAAGCAGCCACTCATTGTCCATAGCTCAAAGGTCAAAATTGAATAAATGTTAATATCGTACAGAAAATTGCCTCTGAAAGGTTTCTCTCTCCTCAGGTCTATATACAACATGCAAATGCAGTGGTATTTTATTTTTCCTTCTTGACTCTGAGAGTTGTAGATGAATATATCACTTTCACATCAACAATGGTAAAAATTTTCATCTTGGACTCCAATTCTGGATTGCACAGTTTAAAAGGCATATCACCAAAACAGGAGACAATCAGAGGCAGGTCATAAATAAGATAATATAAGGAGCTGGGCTCGGTGGCTCAGCCTGTAATCCCGTGCCTTTGGGAGGCTGAGGTGAGTGGATTGCCTGAGCCCGCGGTTTCGAGACCCGCCTGGGCAGCGGGACCTCATCTCTACAATAAATCAAAAAATCAGCCAGGCGTGGTAGCGCACGCCTGTAGTTCCAGCTACTCGGAAGGCTGAGACGGAAGGATTGCCGGAGCCCAGCAGGCGAGGCTGTGGTGGCCGGGAACGGCCACTGCACTCCAGTCTGGGTGACAGAGTGAGACTCCAACTCAAAATTTTTTATATATATATATATATATATATATATATATATATATATATATAAATTATATATATTATATAAATATATATATATAAAATATAAGGAAAGACAGAAAGAGGGTGTAAAACAGTAGAACACTATAATGACTGAAGGTATTCATTCTGGAAAGTAAAACATGTTATGATGTGTGGCAATCAGGAAGAAAAAAACTAAGGCTAGTGAATATAACATCAGAATGAACAAAAGTTTAGCTTAACCTTTTGAACCTTCTAAATTCTAAGATCACACATTGAGATTACTGTCTTAGGAACAGCTGAGCCACCTGTGTAAGAAGAGGCAACTTCCTGGTCTGTTTATAGAGGAATCTTGTAGGCAGTTAGATTATGCCCCTCATCTCTAAAAGTAGGTGATTTCCACAGAGGCTGTACTAGTTTACACTCCCATCATAAGTGTAGAAGTGCAGCCTCTATGGAAAGCAGTGTGGCAATTCCTAAAAGATCTAAAACTCTACCTCCCATACAACCCTGTAATCCTCCTACTGGGAATATACCCAGAGAAACTCAAATCATTCTATGAAAAAGATACCTGCACTCACGTTTATTGCAGCATTATTTGCAATAGTAAAAACACGGAACCAACTGTGCTGCCCATTAAAAGAGGACTGGATTTTTTTAAATGTGGTACATATACTTGATGGAATATTACACAGCCATAAAAAAGGACAAAATTATTAACTTCGCCACAACTTGGGTAGACTTAGAGGCTATAATACTGAGTGATCTATCACAGAAACAAAGAACCAAGTATCACATGTTCTCATTCATAAGCAGACCTTAAACAACTATCATAATATTATAAGAAAGGGATTGGCAGTAGTAGGAAACTTCCATGGGGGGAAGGGCATACCTCATCAACAAGGGCACCTGTATAATGAACATATGTATACCTAACCCTGAATTGTAACCCACATATTTAAAACTAAAAATTTTTTTTAAAAATAGATGATTTCATAAAACTTTCTCCAAGGTCTAGCTTGTCTTATTAAACCAGTCTTGGCTTCAAAGGGACTGCTAAAATCTCTAGACTTTATTCAAAGAATCCCAAAGATGCAAAGGTTGGGCACTTCTGTTCTTTTTACTTTAAGTTACTTCTTGTCCCAAACCAGAAGGCTTCCCAGCTGAATTCTACAAGACATACAAGGAGGAGCTGATACCAATCTTAGTAAAGGTATTCCAGGCAATCAAGAATGATGTAATTCTCCCCAACTCACTGATACCCAAACTAAGCAAAGACCCAACAAGGAGAGAAAGTTACAGGCCAATCTCTTTGATGAACATAGACACAATTCTAAACAAGATTCTAGCAAATCAGATCCAACAACACATCTCAAAGATCATCCATCATGATCAGGTGAGCTTCATTTCAGGGATGCAGGGCTGGTTCAACATCTACAAGATAATAAACATAATTAAGCACATTAACAGATGTAAAACCAAGAACCACATGATTATATCATTAAATGCAGAAAAAGCATTAGACAAAATCCAGCATCCTTTCTTGAAAAAACCCTTTGAGCACCTAGGCATAGAAGGAACATTCCTCAAAACAGTAAGAGCCATCTATTTTGCTCAGTGGGCAGAAGCTGGAAGCATTCTCCCTAAAAATAAGAACATGACAAGGATGTCCACTTTTACCCTTCCTGTTCAAATAGTGCTGGAAGTCCCAGGCAGAGCAATCAGACAAATGAAGGAAATCAGGGATATTCAAATAAGAAGAGAAGAAGTTAAGCTACCCCTTTTGGCTGACAATATGATTCTATACCTTGAAAACCCCAGGGAGTCTGTCAAAAGCCTCCTCACACATATAAACAACTTTGGTAAAGTCTTGGACTACAAAATCGACATGGAAAAGAGAGTTACATTTCTATACATCAACAAAAAGCAGGCAGAAAACCAAATAAAAAGCACAATCCCATTCATAACACACACACACACACATACACACACACACACACACACACACACACACACACACACACACACACACACACACACACACGAAGTACCTTGGCATCCACCTAACCTGAGGAGTGAAAGACCTTTACAATGAGAACTACAAAACTCTCTTCAAAGAAATCAAGGATGGCACAAACAATGGAAAACATCCAATGGTCATGGATAGAATCAATATTGTCAAGATGTTCATCCTACCTAAAGCAATCTATAATTCAATGCAATGCCCATCAAATTACCAGCATAATTTTTCTCAGACCTAAAAACAACAATACAGAAATTCATATGGAAACAACAATGAGCACAAATAGCCAAAACAATTCTCAGCAAAAGAAACAAAACAGAAGGTATTACATTTCCAGACTTAAAACTTTATTATACATTGCAGTAACCAAAACAGCCTGATTTGGTACAGGAATAGGCACATAAGCCAGGACAGAGATTACAGAAGCAAAAACATAGACTTTCAACCAACTCACCTTTGACAAAGCAGCCAATAGCAAGCACTGGGGAAAGGAGACCAAATTTAGCCAATAGTGCTGGAAAAAGTTGCTGACCACATGCAGAAAAATGAAGCTGGATTCCTATCGCCCTATACAAAAATCAACCCTAAATGGATCAGTGACCTAAACTTTAAGAATCCTAGAAAAATACATAGGAGACACCTTAATTTACATTGGAGTAGGCGATAAATTATTGAGCAAGTCCCCAAAAGCGAATGCCATAAAAGCTAAGATAGACAAGTGGGACCTCATCAGACTGAAAAGCTTTTGCACAGTGAAAGAAACCATCAAGAAAGTAAAGAGACAAGCCACAGAATGGGAAAAAAATATTTGCCAATTATGCATCTGACAAAGGCCTAACATCCAGGATCACAAGGAGCTCAAACAAAGTGAAAGGAAAATAACAAACAACTCCATTAAAAATTGGGTAAAGGACATGAACAAACATTTATCAAAAGAAGACATACAAGTAACCAATAGACACATGAAAAAAAAGCTCAGCTTCACTAATTATCAGGGAAATGCACATCAAAATACAGTGAGATACCACCAAACTCCAGTAAGGATGACTATCATTAAGAAGTCAAAAACAACAGATTCTGGTGTGGGTGTGAAAAAAAAAGGAAACTATTCTATACTGTTTGTGGAAGTGCAAGCTAGTTCAATTTCTACGGAAAGCAGAATGGCAATTCCTAAAAGAGCTAAATATTGACCTTCCATATGATCCAGCAATCCCTCTCTCCTAGGAGTAAACCTGGAGGAACATATATCATTCTACAAAAACGACACTTGCACATCCATGTTTATTGCCACACTACTCACAACAGCAAAAACATGGACCCAAACCTACTGCTCATCGAAAGTGAACTGGATAAAGAAAATATGGTACATATACACAATGGAGTATCATGCAGCCATAAAGAAGAACAAAATCATGGCCTTCACAGCAACTTGGAAGCAGTTGGAGACCATAGTAATAAGTGAACTATCACAGAAACAAAGAACTGAATAACCCTTGTTCTCACTCATAAGTGTGTCCTGAATGTTAGTCACATTAGCACAAGAGAGAGATTGGCTGGGCATTGCTACGGGAGGAAGGGAAGGAGGAAAATGGGACGCACGTGACAACACAAGGGATACCTGGTCCACAGGGAGAGAGATGGCCAGTTAGAAGCCCAAACTTCACCTGCATGCATCCTACTTACGCAGTTATCCTCACTTGCACCCCACATCTCTATAATAATTTTTTTTTTTGAGTTGGAGTCTCACTCTGTCGCTCAGACTGGAGTGCAGTGGCCGCTCCCGGCCACCGCAGCCTCGACCTGCTGGGCTCCAGCGATCCTTCCGCCTCAGCCTTCCAAGTAGCTGGAACTACAGGCGTGCGCTACCACGCCCGGCTGATTTTTTTTTTTGATTTATTGTAGAGATGAGGTCTTGCTGCCCATGCGGGTCTCGAACCTGCGGGCTCAGGCAATCCACTCACCTCAGCCTCCCAAAGGAGCGAGATTACAGGTTGAGCCACCGAGCCCGGCTTATAATAATATTTTAAAAATTAAAAAATAAAATAAAATTACAATTAATATTTTTTAATAGATTTTCTTGCCCCCAGAGCCACTTTGTGACTATTTTTTCTTTGTCTCTCCTATATGTATAAATCTCTTGTCAGCCTACAAGGGTTCTAAGCAATTTAGAGTCATATCTTCACTGACTTATCAATTATAGGATTAAGGTCAAGCTTGGTACATAAGTTTTCCATGATCTACCATCTACTTACCTCTTCAGGCTTACCTACCTTTCACTCTTTCCACATACTTTTATTATCACTGTTCACTCCAGAAGAAGTTCCTTCTCCAAGATTTGTGCACGGTATACGGGTCTGCATAATAAACATGTTTCCATAATTGTACTTACACAACACTCTGGATGTACGTTTCCACTGTGTACCCCTTTACAGTGGAGTTCAAATTATTTATATCCAAATGCCCATTACCTACTACAGTGTCATGCACAGTAAATACTTTAAATGAGTCAAATATAACCATCATAACATAAAATTGAATAGAAAGAAAGCTTTTCACGCTGGAGGCAACAGCCCTTCTACAGACTCTGGCAATATATGTAGATTTTGTTTAATATTGTTTATCATTGAGTAAATTGATTTAATATTCTTGGCATACATATTTTATTCTTCTCAATTTATAATAATGCACTTAACTGAAGCAGTATTGTTGATTTGGCAATATCAAAGTATTTGGTCACACATTTTGCCTTCCAGCTTTTTTTCTTTCCTCTCTTTAATTTTTATTCTTTTCTCCATCCTTCAACTTCAACCCATTGCCCTTCTCTGTTCACTAAGCAGCTCTTCATCTTCTCTGAAATCTTTCTCTTCTAAAAGGGGCACATTAGATAACAGTGATAAGTGACATTTGCTCTGGAGACACAGAAGTTAAGAAAACATACTTTTTGTTTAATGATCTCATCATCTAGTGGGGAAAACAGACAATTGAATCAGTAAATAAAGTATGATAAATGTGGGAATCTGGATTAAGATTAGGGAGCTACAGAAACACAGAGACGAGGCACTTACTATAATAGGGATAGCCTGGACTACTTTCTGGAGAAGGTGATGCTTAATTCAGTTTTAATATCCTACCATCAATTGACCAGGCAAAACTTATAATTAGGATCAATAGTCTATAAGTGGAAGATTAAGGAAAAGTCTACTTCTATTTCCCGAATGAACAAATCCCTAAACCACTGGTTATGGAAGTCAAAAGTTGCTTCTATTCCTGTGGGAGTCTATGATAGCTATGTCTTTTCATTCTAGTCATCTTTACAATGGGCACTAACTGCTGAAGAGCCATATTGATCTTCCAGTAAACCACATCAGCTATTAGGAATGTCTAGAGGGAGAGTGGTGGTAGATATGAGTGCAGACTGATTTCCATAATTTTAATATTATGAAAGACTTAAACTGTTCAATAATTTAAAAGTTGCCTAACTAAATATCAGTGGGTCCATAAGACGAAATATTAGAAATCCAATAAAAATAATGGCATAGATCTATATTTATTGACTTGGGAATATATCCGTGACATATTTTTTAGCGGAAATGCAAACAGTATATGTAGCATGTTTTACTGAGGGGAAATATGCCCAATCATTGACATGCTTTAAAAGACATAAAGCGGTATCTAAGCAGAATATTCATCAAAATGCTTCATTATTTACATTTCTGGATGGATAATTTGTTACAATTATCTTTCCTCTTTGTAGAGTTGTAGGTTTATTTGATTTTTTTTAATCAATGTGTTATTCAAAAAGCAGCAGCAGCACTTGAAAGCAAGACTCCAGAAACTGACTGTGAAATTAAAGCTCTATTGTTTACTAATTTAGAGACCACAAGCAAGTTGCCAATCCTATTTGTGCTCCAATTCCTCATCTGGGAAATGGGAAGAGTAAAAGTACCTAACTCGAATAGGTGGTCTGAGGATTACAAGACAGACACAAAATGCTTAGAATAGTCTCTGGTACATCCTTAATAAACTTCAACAATTGCTACAATGATTTTTAACAAAAGCATATTTAACTTATACAGTTTATTTCTTTGCCTTTTTCAAATCTTAAATCAAATTTCATCCCATAAGAGCACTTCCTGGCCACCTAAAAACTGCAAACAAGCTTTCCTATCCATGCCCAGTCCCCTACCATAGACACTCTCTCCATCATTTTTTTTCTCTAAAATGTCTTTACCTACTTCTTTTCTCCTTAGCATTCACCATCATCCAACACACAATATAATTTATTTATTGTTTTCTGTTTGTCTCTGCCCAGTAGAATACCAGGCCCATGAAAAGAGGGATCTGTGCAGGCCCATGAAAAGAGGGATTTGTGCCTGCTTTTTTATTGCTGCATCCTCACATCTAAACAGTGTTGGTGCATGATGGCTATTCAATAAATATCTGCAGAATAAGTGAATGCTAATAAAGAGTGAGTAATAATGTGGTATGTGGCATATACTGGACAGGTCTTTCAACTTGTCCTTTTAGTAGAAAATACCTTAATCAAAAGTGCTCATTTAGTGAAGCCATATGAGGTTGTTATGGCCACTAATTGAACTAGAGATGGAGAATGATTCAAGATGGGGGCCATGAACCAGCAAGGGGATGAAGCACAAGTAGTCTTTTTTTTTTTTTTTTTTTGAGTCAGAGTCTCCCTCTGTCGCCCAGGCTAGAGTGCAGTGACACACTCACAGCCACCACAGCCTCGGCCTGCTGGGCTTAGGCAAGCCTTCCACCTCAGCGTTCCAAGTAGCCGCTGTGCTCCACCACACCTGGTTAGGTCTCTCTTACTGAATGAGAAAAATGGTAAATAATTATGCCAACCAGTCTGGCTTCTTCTGGAGCTTTTTCTAGACACTACGGCAAGGATGACCCAGGTGATGAGGGGAAGAGAGAAAATTCACAAAAAGAAGAAAACACACCATAAAACAAAGTCAAAAGGGAGAGAGAGAAACTGGCGAGAGGTGACTCAATCCCTAACAGCAATCAGTTTCAAATTCAGGTCAGAGTTACCATTAAAGAACGCACACCCTTCATTGTTTGTTTTTTGTTGGCTGGTTAGTTTCTTTTAAATGAACTGAATTAGCTCTGGTGCTTACAATCCAAAGAGCTAAATTAACAACTGAAAATGAGTTAGTTAGAATAAGTAGTATACAAAATTATGCACTAAGTAGAATCATAATTATTACTATCACTTTTTTGCTTTTTATTTATTTTTATTTTTCCAAGATAGTCTTACCTAAGAAATGCATAGCATTTTTAAATTATATGTAAATAATTTTATATGTGTATTTGTAATTCAAGACCTCCTCTTACATATAAATTGCACGATGATTGCATATTATTACTTTAATATACATAAAAATACTAGTAGGATATAATCTATATGTCAGGCCACAAATTTTTTTGCATAGTGAAATTAGGTATGATTATTTATCTTTTGTAACACATTTTAATATTTGTCTTTCAAATTTCCTGTAATTAGTGCTAAGAGGACATATTTTAGGCATTAAACACCACTACGTAGAAAGTAATCAACACTTACATCATTACTTGCTTATTTATTCATCAAGAGAACTAAAATGAAGTGCTTACCATTTACCATTTATCTCTATGGAATAATAAATAGGATGATGTCATTAGTAAGTTTCAAGAGTTATTTTGAACTACTGGCCATAATATTCTTTCAAATTAATATTGTGTTTCAAAACCATTGTGAATTCTAATAATACTTTCTTATGTGGAAATTAATTGCTTTTGAGAAGGACAAGGTGTAGAAAAGTTTTTTCTACTCTACCTTCAGGGATGATGCTCAGATTTTGATGTTTTTACCTGTGAAAGAAGATAAAGGTCAAAATGTTAATTTTGCAATCATTAATATTATGATTCTAATTATTACCATTATACATTTTTATAGTGTGTTTCATCTTAGAGACTTGCAGTAACTACCTGCTTTGTCTATGAACTGATTAACTCTGAGCTGAGTCTGATGAAAATTTCTAGATGAAAAATAAAGTAGATTGTCATAATGGGGTTCACATATCTCCCATGAAGTGAAATGAAACTAACGTGGTTGGTTTCACCTTCTTTCAAATTTGATATGATCTGAGCTGAACAGAAACTGACTGAGAAGTACTGAAATTATCTCCCCCAGAATGTGAAGAGTGACAGTATCTGATCCAGCGGTTCCAGTAAGTGCATTCAATTTTGAAAGGCCAGTTAGATAAGGGAACATTGGCACAACTCTCCAGATATCTGTTCCCCAATTAACAATGTCATTTTCTGTTTTTCTAAGTGGAGACTGGGAAGCTTGTCTTGGCATTACAGATCTCTACTTGAAGCTTGGAGTCACAGATAATGACTGTTCCATTTCTTTAGCTTTAATAAGATGTGAGGAATAGGTGATGGAAGGGGATGGAAATAATAATACACATATCAATACTGTGATCATATGACTATTCCTTCGGGGTCTACTATGCATACATTTCTATTTTGCAGGAGCCCACATTTTAGGGAGAAAACAGACCACTCTATAAAGACACTAACGAAAGTCAACTACAAGGGTTTTCCTATGTAATTTGACTTTGCACAGCAAAATTAATACACATTTGAGGAAAGAAAGCATGAAATTAAGGATCAAAAATAAAGTGAACTTTTCTATTGAAGAATTTGAAATCTGGAGTAAATGTCAATAGTCCTGTTGTTCACTTCATTGTGGTAAACCCCAGACAGGTTACAAACATTTGCCAAATATTAAACGTATGTATGTTTATCTGTGTGTGGTGTGGGAGATATATGACTATATATGCTAAACACTTCTATGTGTAAAGTATTTAGAATGGCATATCTACCCTACTCCTTGGCCTAATAGGCTTCTTTGCAGGCAAGGATGTAGATGAATTCCTAATGTAGAAGATATTAAAGAATTTTCTCTCAGAAAACAAAAAGAATAAAGGAATGTTGTTCATCATGAACGGTTATTCTGTTTTCAGATACCTTAATCTTAAATCCCAATTATTGCCCCCTCATACCAATCAACAATTCAGACAGCAACTTACTGTTGCTGTGAGTTCTAGTCCGTTTACATTTAACTCCCTCTTTTTTTGACAGCTATTGGAGGAGCAATTGTATTGCATGCTTGGACTGATCCAGAAGTACATGAATAGAAGCCATTTTCTATGACACAGTTTTTCTATTCTGTAGTAAGACCCCAACAAAAAAACTGTTGGAGTTTCTAATATCAGAAACTTTGACATCAATTTGCATGTCACCATCAGACACTAGCCAGGGAGCTTACTTTTGGGTCTCCCAAGAAGGTCAGATGCTGAACCATCAGTAACTGGCAACAATGACAAGAAGATGGAGCTCTCTGATGAGAACTCGATGGAATCTGTCACTGGAAAAAGCTTATCTTTGCTAAACACATGCAATGTTCCTCTTGTAAAATATGTCTTTTGAGTGAAAAGTAATAATGTTCACTAGTTTAATTGATGGGGAGTCCATGTGTTCAAATTTTATCTAGACAAACCTTAAAAAAGTAATAGACATTTTTAGTGTGTGTATGACAATACAGAGGGGTATTAATATACCCCATATCAAACAGATTCAATTTTTAGGAGGCAGAAAAAGTGAAGAAGCCTTTAAAGATTGGTACAAAAATATTCAGAAGAGCTTTATTCCTAACAGCTGACAAGTGGAAATAATCTATGCTCATCAACAGGAGAGTGACATAATCATACAACTTGAAATATTTTGGTTTATTGATATAATGGAACACTATTCTGCAATTTAAAAGACTAGTAAACTATTGATACATGTAGCAACACACATAATCTCAAATATTTTATTTTGAGAAAAGTAATTAAAAACAGAGAAGTACATACTATATGTTCCATTTATGAATTCTAAGAACAGGCTAATCTAGTGCAAACTATTTTGAATGACCTCACTTGGGGCACAAATAATTGTACCTCTCATTTTATACATAATGAAAACCAATGCTGCTAAAGCAGATTGGCAAGGTTATGAGAATAATTAGTAACAAAACAGATGTGAATTCCCAGACATAGGCAGCCTTCTCCTGGCTCTTATTTATTCAGTCAACACATGTTTGTGGAGTCTACTCTTATTTTCAGTTGTTGTGCCAGTCATGGAATTTGAATGATACAAATAAAGTTAGTCTGTGCCCTAATTGGCAATAAAGTATAGTAGGTAACAACATGTTTATTGCAAACAAAATCCACTGAAATAAGCATGTGCAAAATAAAACATCTTTTTTTTTTTGCAGCTATCACTTTATGACCATTTTTAAAATAATTTTTTACACAGCCATAACGAAGAACAAAATTACGGACTTAGCAGCAACTTGAATGTATTTAGAGTCTAGAATAAGACATCTTAATAAGGTATATGTTATTCATCTCACACCTTTAAACCCTTACCCATTCCTCTTCCAGAAAGAGAGGAACTTACTAAGCACTGATCTTCTTTTAGAAGGAAACAGAAGCTGGAGGTCTGTCCTTAAGAATAGCCTTGTGAAAAGAGTCTATCATTTTTCTGCCTTATCTCAATATCCTTCCCATATTTTATCTCCTTTTGGAAATCTAAGAAATCATTTATTCTATCTTTATTAAAACACCTATTCCTAGCTACAGTTGTTTTACCCTCTACTTGTTTCCCTCACAATATTGCAAATTCCTTGAGAATATATCCTTACCTCATTCATACCTATATCCATTAAGCCTAAAATGGTGCCTCTACCCCAAGTGCCTATTGCCTGAATACCACACACTGCTGGCAATCTGGACCCTTTCCATCAACCACTGCTGAATTCTTACTCTTGGTTTTATAGCCCTCTGTATCTTATGCTCTGGAGACAAAATGGCTAAAATGAAGGCTTAGATCCAACATATCACATGTTTGTGTTGATCTTGAATTAGACCAGATCCCCAAACTTCAGATCATTCATTCTAGTTCATCATCAGCCCTCCCTCATCCAATCTAGAGACTAGGTCAAATCTCAGGCTCTTGAAAGAAAGAAGTAACACGGAAAGGATAAAACTTTATCTGATACAACACATTACCCTTGGCCTTCTGGAAGCAGTCATCTGAACAAACAAGGAGTGACTTGCCCTCAGGGCCAAATTCTAAGGTTCTCTCATGAAATTGCAAAATACAGTAAAGTAAAAATAATTTTCCTTGAAAAATAACTTACATAAGATGCTGAGGAGTAACTACACCATGACAAAATAGTCAGTGAAAAATTAGATAGCCCAAACTGATTGTTTGCTGTCAGAAAAACAAAGAAAATCTGATGCTTTATTTTTTTTCCACTCAATGTTGCATCGTAGATAATAGTTCAGACGGAAAAAACAAAAATGATGCACATGTCTGCCTAGCATAACCACCTCACTTAATTTGAGGGAAGAGAATGTCTTCCAAGATCCTTGGGGCCCAATCACTGACTGATTGGAGACCCTCTTTCCAGCCCATATTCCCTCTTCTGCTGTTATTTACCAAAAATTTAGATGCTGTGTAGACAGCCTACACTGGAGCCTCGGGTTAGATAAAATAAAGGTTTTAGTATGTTCTATTAGTTTGTTTTTGTTTTTAATTTTTTCAAAAGCATAACGTATTGGGAGCACATTTTGATTTTATAATAATAACAGTTTAAGCAAATAAACTTTTAAAACCAGATGTATTATTACTCTTTTGCCATGAGCATGTATTCAGCTTAAGAATATTTATTCAGGACCCAAGATATAGCTCCAGGCTTTTCTTTTTTTCAAGTTCAGTCAGGAGTTGCAAAGAGCCTTCATTATGAAAATTTAATTGAGTCACATGGTTTTGTGTCAATATGCACTGTGAAATATTTTCCTTCTGTCAATTGGAAAGATAGTATTCTTAGTTAGGTTTATAAAATCCTACCACTTTCATTCTTTTCTACTATTTCAAAATAGATCTGGTTTCTAGCAAATTGAGTCAGTAAGTAGAATTTATTTTCCCTTGTAATTGTTTTATTTGCCTAAAAAATAAGTACAACAAGAAAATGAAGCAAGACTGGAATAAATGGCTGTCAACTCAACAAACCTTAAGTAAATTTTATGCCTTGTGCTGCCATTGGTATTCAATATCACTAGATATTTTACCTTGAATAATCACTGATGGACATTGATTTTGTCTTTGCTCTTCACAGCACAGCAAAATTAATGTGAAAGTCAGACTCAAATGAGTCCCAATGGTGTCCTCTGATCTCTGCTGAGAAGCACATTTCAAATACAGAAGAAATGGCAACCAGCTGAGACCCAGTATATCTTGTATTGTAACAATTAATGGATATGAATAGTCCTCACAGGAGAGCTCAGGTTACCTTTATATCAACTTTGGAGGTGATAGTCTAAAACAGTTCATTGAGGTTAATATGTAGTGGTTTTATGATTTGATTAATTCTCACCAATTAAAATGATAATGTTTCTCTTTTTTCACATTATATTTGGTAATTATTCTTTTGGGCATGTGAATGTAACTGTGAAATGTCAACAAGGGGGCAATAATTGCATAGGAGTTTAGAGTCAGGGAAAAAATATTTTCCTGAATACAGTTTTAAAAAAATAGAGAAAGAAGAAGAATGGAATGATAGAATGTAATGCGGTGTTTAGTGGGAACAATAGCAGTGAATACAAGGAACAGCACATAGCTCTTTATTCTTGATTCAAGAAAGAATGTGGATGATCTGTCCTGCTGACATTGCCTAAAATTGCACCTACCAATTTTTTGGCTCAGACTAATTCAGACTATGTGGTAGAACACTGAAGAAAACATAAACAATTTTAAGTGAGTTTTGGGCTATTAAAGATGGTAAATATTTCATAGATAGGAAATGTTTCATTCTCATTTTTGCATCTCCCAGCACCTAGCCCGGTTCAGCAGGTGGAGAAATTAAGTAATTGCTTAGTAAATTTTTTGGTGTAACAAACAAAATGTTTACCTTGCATCATCTTTGCGTAGCAGATATAGTTGATGCCACATCCTTAAGCTCTTGGTTCCCACTTCTGAGCTCTGCATTCACCAATGCATTTAATAGCAAATATATGCAACTCTCTGACTAAAGATTTTTCTGGTCACCCAAGCATTCTTGGCTAGATGTTAACTATCATATCAGTAGTTACACCCTTCAATGAATGACAGCAGGAGTTAGTAGCAAAACAGAATCCTCAGATCTTGGGTGGGAAAACCTGAGGGATAGTCTACGATGTCCACCGGAGTTTCTTAGAGGAATTAACAGGACTCACAGCACTAATCATTTGATTAATACAGTTGATATTTTCTTCCTTTCCTTCTTTGTCTCGCTTTTACATGCCCCTACTAGTGCCTCCTGGGACCACGCTCCAAATATAGTCGTACTTCTTGTCGCAGGTCTTCTTCTAGAGAAACCCAAATTAAGATATATGGTTTGTTAACATTCCTCAGAATGCTCCCAAAAAAGAGACGGCATGTCACACCATGTTTTAAACAAGATAACGCAAGCAGGCAATTGTGATGCTTAGTCCCATACTTGCAGTTTAACACCTTTGAATTATACCAACATGTTTTTAAGCATGTATGTTAACCGTAGTTCTCCTGTAGGTGCTTATATTGCGTTTACAGTACCTGCTCTGGGACTAAAGCAGTAGTCACAAAAGCAAAAATTTTCTACACAGTTAATCAGATTGCTCCATGGACAGGAAAAAAAACTAAATCCAATTATCTATCTTCAATGCTTTTCTAGTTCAATCTTATCCCTTGAACTATCTGTTCAACACAGACTGAAAAGGAGATTTGGTAATTATTTGTTATAATTGAATCAAATAGATGGCAAACCAAATAATACAAGGCACAAAGTTACATGGGGACTAGATTTCATTTGTGTTTATGATATAACTGCCAAATTACCACTTTAATCTCTTTTGAAACTTTACCTCTCTTAACAGAGCCAGTTGTAATGTCACTGGATTTTCTTTTTGCCATTTTCACAATCAACAGAGTTTTGATCAATTGGATTGATTTTCTCAGCTCATCTCAGCATTTCAAATTATATTATGTCAAATATTAAGACTAGATAACTCTATGTTTAAAGTGGATGCTTCTATTAATAATCAATGAAAGGGTGGCAGGGGAGACACAAGAGATAGTAAAAAGATGCTTAAAGGTACATATCGCTAATTAAATTACCAACCATGTAACTCTGAAGAAAGTCCTGATCCCTCTAAGTCAGTTTTTTTACCTATATACTGGAAATAATAATTGTTAATTTTCAGGGTTTTTATGAAGATTAGAAATAAAATAGTTAATGTTGTTGGCATATTGCAAGTACTCAGAATTGTCTAGCTTGTTTTGGTATTGCTCAATCTTTCCAGGCTAATTTCTAGTTCAATTGTATTAGTTGCCTCTGAAATTGACTATGTTTCTTTGGAAAGCTTTGCATTCCATGTTTCTCTCATTTCACACAGGACCAGTTTCGGCCAAAGTTTTCATATGCTTGCAATTTCAATCAAGTCAGCAAACAAATAAAACTTTACATGGGCAGCTCATGAGGTAGAATCAAAGATGTCTGTTTTGTTTGAGTAAAATAATTTACATATAAAAGAAATACAATTTTAAGATGTCTAATGATTTAATAGAGTTTAATATATCACTAATTTAGGAAAAGGTAAATTCGAAATTATTATTACTTTGAAATTTTTTTAGACTTCCACATACTAAATTTCCAACTGTAACAAATAGCCATTATAGTATTCCAAAGATTAAATGAGATAATATAACTGGACATTGGAATACTATACAATACATTAAATGAGATAATATACATAAGTATGATAACTTCTTAACAAAAGAAAAAAATAAAATCCCATTACCATTCTTGCTAAATCATGGTACAAGATAATTTGGATGACATACAGCACTTTATCTTAATGTTATGCATTGGAGATGTTAAATATGTAACAGTTTCTTTTGCATTTAAGACTTAGAGATGTCATTTACAAACAAACAGAATTTTAAATGCCTTCTTCACTTTTTTCCCTAAAAACTGCATTCGCCTTCTACTTGAAGCTAAACAGTAGGGAAATATCTCCAACCATTTATTCTCAGTGGTTTAAATTTAAGATTTTGGTTTTATGGAGAATAAAATATTCCAGTCTAAGGACTTGTTTCTGTCTCCAGATGCAGAGTGTCAGGATAAGATGCATCCCATGGCACATAGCCCAATTTGTAAAAATGATCTGGGTTAGCAAAAAAAAAAACTATTTTATGTCTAGGAAGCATTCCTAAGCTTTGCATTTGGGATTTGTACTCCCAAAAGGCATGTAATCCAACTAAGAGATGAAATCTCTTCTATCTTATTAAAAGTACGAAAGATCATGACATTTTAGGTTTTGCCACAATAAGACAATGTTCTTGCATACACACGCATACACAAACACACACACATGTTTATAACTGGCATTGTTATTTAATATACCATTCACTTCATTTTAATTTTTGAACTTTCCACCAAGCAAATGTTTGGAAAATTAGTGCTATGAGCAAAGAAACTTTTAAGTTCAGTTAGGCATGCTCATTAAATAAACGAATGTGAGAATTTGGGTATTTCCCCAACTTCAAATTAGTAGGTACATTAACTAAATTTGAATGATAAAACACTTAACAATTCATAAGAAAATAAAAATGACATAAAAGATAATTGCAAATGGGTACTGTTTGCTTTCCTCTTAATTATAAGTGAAGAAAGGAGTTGATCCTGTGGGTTTCTGATTGGAGTATAAATTAGAGTGGGGAACTCATTTTTAAAGCACAATTTCTGGACCTGGTCAGTTTGGACTTCAACACTAAAAATGAATCCAACAATCATGAGCCTACCTTATAAATGCTCTATTTTGGAACCCGGATGGGAGTCAGGGCTCCTTTCCTATTTCAATAATAACCTGTTGGCTGGCATATACCAATAGATACCAAAGCCAAGTTCTTTACAAGAAAATTAATATGAGGTCTCATTGCTTGAATAAAAATTAAATTTGACTGTTTAACTGCACAAGATATGACTGTTAGGGAATTTTTCTGAAACATTTGGGTATATTGCAGTCACAATAGAGTTGAAAGCCCTTTCTTGTATGAAATGCAGATAAAATCTCAAAATTATCTTTTCAGAGATGTACATTCATGGACATGCCTGAAAGTCCAAAGTGTCCACAAATAAGCTGGATTTTATAATCCAAAATAATGTTATAAGAGACCAAACTTTAAAGAGAAAAAGGTTTAGCAAATATATCCTTATCTGTCTGATTGTCATGAAATTCCCTTCAAGTTAAACACTGTTATCACCATTCTAGGGATGGAAACTGAGGTTCCAAGCTCATCGGTAACTTGATAAAAGTTACATGATATAGCAGATTGTATTTCCAAAAACAGTCAAAACAAAATCTCCTATTCCACATGTTCCTCTACAATGTGATCTTGTGGTGTAGTCCATGCCCTCTTCCCTTTATTCTGGGTAATCTTGTGACTACTCTAACTAACAGAGTATGACAGAAGTAACATTATTTTGATTCCAAGTCTAGGTCACAAAAAGCAATGCAGGTTTTGCCTTTTTCTCTTGGGATGCTCACTCTAGGGAAATCCAGGTATCCCGTAAGAGGTCCAACTACCCTGAGAGATCACATGTAGATGCTTTGGTTGATAGCATTTGCTGAGCTTCCAGCCAAAAACCAACATCAATGCCAGCAGTGTGAGGGAGCTATCTCAGACATCCAGCCCAGTCAAGCCTTCAGATGACAGAAGTTACATGCAACATCTAACTGCAACTACATAAGAGATCCCAACTAAGGACTTCCCAGCCTGCCCCTTTAAAATTTAAAAATTTTTGACCCACAAAATCATGATAAAATAAAATGGCTGTCTTAAGCCACTGAGGTTTGGGGTAGTAATAACTGAGTCACAGCTAGAAAATCATCAAACTAGGATTTGAAGCTAGATTTGTCTAATCCAGATATATTATTTTTCCCATTGTTCAAGATGTTGGAGTTTCAGTGGAGAGAACATATAGCTTTCAAATCACCTTTTCTTTATTGAATTGAGTGGTAAGAAAGGTAGATCCCATCAAGACTAAAGTGGAGAAAAATAAAAGTATGAGGTAGGAGCTGAGATATAACATTCAGTAAACCACTAAGCTAAACCAAAAGCATAAAAGAAGTCTTTGAGAAATTGGAATCTAGCTCAGTTCTTGTGATTTAGTGATTAGTTAGGAGACAAAAATGTACCAAAATAAAAGTTTCTACCTTAGTCCCACTCCCCAGAAATATCCTCTGTTATATTTCTAAAAAATCAAATAAGGCAAATAGTTAAAACATGAACAGCTATTTAGATTTTAACTTTGACACAACTGACAGAAAAAAAGGGACAGTTAATGGATATAGAAATTTAGTACAAGCAAGCCTTTTTCACAAGGGTGAAGCGAGCAATTGAATTTGTTCTTGTCAATCATCATCAAACAAGACATATGGAGTATCCATGGTGGAGAAAAAAATCTTAAGATAGAGGGGAGAAAAAGGAGCAGCATTTATTTTCTACCCTGAGAGAGTTTTAACAAGTTCTCTAGGGATAAGACAAGTATATGTGAAATACATTAAATGATGGCACAATTAACTTACTTATTGCTTAAATATATATATTTCCACAAAGAACCTGAGGCATCATAATTGCGAAGAGAGAGGAATCCTGTTATTAAAGAAATAATCTAATATTTGAAGACCCAAAACAGACATTGTTTTTCATAGAAAAACTGTCAGATAATTTATTTTTCTCATTTGTAAATAAAAAAGACAGATTAGAGAGGTTAGGTGATTTCTTCAAAGTCACACAACAGAGTTGAATTTGATTTTAGAGCATGCCAGTTTAGACACACATTCTACTCATTGTGCAATGCCATGCTCCTCACCCTCCCAAAAAATCTAGTAGCCTATTCATGATCATTTGCCTCCATGTTCCCTATATCACTTGATTGTCTGAATCCTTTCATTTGTTTCCTGCCTTTGAATTGGATTAAAGCTAGAATTCCTACCACTTACTCTGCTTAATTCCTGAGGTCATCTTTATGCATGCTGTCTTTTGAGCCTCTAATATGCCACCAAGTCACATACATGTAACAAAAATCAAGTATTTTTGTTTAATCTTGCACACATTTGTCATAATTCCTTGATGAGGGGTAAGTCTGAGAAGTCTACTTCATATTCACATTCATTCACGCTTTTAAATTATTTTTGCCTTCCTTGGATTTGTTCATCTGATTAAGATACCTAGACAATCATACTGAAAATTTTCCGAGAGAAAACTATACCTGGACCTGAATTTATCAGTAAAGTTTTATTTGATTAAGCAGGGTTTGAGCAAGACATTAAAAATGGTGGGATAACTTAGATCAGAAGAAAAAAGGAGAAAGAATATAATTTTGTGAAGTTGTTGAAGGTATAACTACCACAAAATTTGATTATTTACTTTTTCAGTAATATATATGTTTATCTAAAATTTAGCATAAAAGTTAGATTTGTATCAGACAACTACTCTGCCCTGGACATTTTTCTGTGTATTTATATATGATTAAGATTGATTTTAAAAATAGAGTTTGAATAGAAATGTTAGTCAAAATGTTACTCTAAGGTAAGCTAAATGGCAGGGCAAGCTAAATCCAATTTTTGCAACTTGGAGGCTTTTTCTCATAACGAGACAGGTGATGTAAATCCAGCACAGATGAAGTCTTGAAAAGACAATTATGTACTGAACATGCTTTCTTGAATGCAAATTGATGTCTGGAGTTACCTTAATGCCCTGCTCCACTTTCACACAGCACTTAGTGTTTTCTGGAGAGGTTTTCTACCTTTTAAAAATAACATTATTGGAATTTTATTTTAACTGTCTTTTGGGGCATTGAAGAAAGGACCTAGATGTTTATGGCTTTTAAATTTTTTTTAGAAGTCAAGAGTTCCCTACTTGTTTTTAGTATAATGTTGCTGATTTTTTTCCTTTCTTTTAATTCCTTATTCTAGCATGCACTTTAACATCAAATTTATAATGGCCAACATCAGTTAAGAAAAATGTGTTCTGCTTTCCTCTATGTCCTATCTCAGCAAATCTCACAGTTGTTATCTGAATATTTGTGTTCCTCAAAATTCATATTTGTAAATTTTTACCTCCAGTATAGTGATGTTAGGAAGTGGGACTTTTGTAGGTGATCAGATCGTAAGGGTAGAGCCCTCATGAATGAGATCAGTGCCCTTATAAAACAAAACCCAGAAAGCTTCCACCATGTGAGGACAAGAGCAAGAAGTCAGAAGTCTATAACCCAGAAAAGAATCCTCACCAGAACTCAACTGTGCTAGCATCTTGACCCTGAACTTATGATCTCCAGAGCTACAAGAGATAAATTTCTGGTTTTTTCTTTCTTTCTTTGTTTCAAGTCAGGGTCTCACTCTGTCACCCAGGCTGGAGTAGAGTAGCACAATCACAGCTCATCACAGCCTCAACCTCCTGGCCTCAGGTGATCCTCCCACCTCAGCCTCCCAGTCATCTGGGACTGCAGGTACATCACCACCACACCTTCCTGATTTTTGATTATTTGTAAAGATGAGGTCTCGCTCTATTGCCCAGGCTGGTCTCAAGCTCCTGGGCTCAAGTGATCCTTCCACCTCAGCTTCCCAAAGAGCTAGGATTACAGGCGTGAGCCAATGCACTCAGCTAATTTCTGTTCTCTGCAAACCACCCAGTTTATGTTATCTTGCTTTAGAAATCCAAACTAAGATAAAAATTGATACCAAGAAGTGGGGGTACTGCTGTAACAAATACCTAAAATGTGGCTTTGGAACTGGGTAATGGGTAAAGGCTGGAAAAGTTTATAAATTTTGTATATTTTCTAACTTGGAGGTACAAGCTTGACCTTTAAAGGAGATACTGGTAAGGCTTAGAAAGAAAAGAGGAAATCTGTAGAGAAAACCTCAGCCTTTTTAGAGAAGACCTAAGTAATCATGAACAGAATGTTGATAGCATTATGGACAGTAAAGGCCATTCCAATGAGGTCTCAGACAAAAGTGAGGAGCACACTATTGGAAAGTGGAGGAAATGCCATTCTTGTTATAAAGTGGCAAAGAACTCAACTGAATTGTGTTCATGTGCTAGTGTTTTGTGGAAGGATGAACTTGCAAGTGATGAAACTGAATATTCAGCTGAAGTTATTTCTAAGCAAAATGTTGAAGGTATGGCTTGGCTCCTCCCGACTATATAGAGTATAAAATGTGAGAAAAGAGAAATGACATACAGATAAAATTATTAAGCAAAATGGAATTGGAACTTAAAGATTTGAAAAATTCTCAGCCTATTCATATGGCAAAAAATGAGAACCCTAAGGATATGGCCAAGTGACCGTTTGATAATGAGATTAGTATTGATCACCCATCTCAATAGAAGCCAGAAACTAGCATCCAAGAGTCTACTAGAATGATCCTAAAGGTAATTATGAGGGTTTAGGAGGCAGAGCACTTTCAAAGGAGGGACTGCCAGCACCTGCGGGACTTCGGTATACATGGGTCTGGCACTGCCACTGCCACACATTGGGAGCTCCGCTCCCACACTCTGGTGCTATGCTCCTCAGCTGCCCCAAATGTCACCCTGGTAGACTCCAGCATGGTGCAAGCTACAGTGACACTCCTCCAAAGGGTACATGCAACAAATCCAATCTTCAGCAATGTCTGCACAGTGGAGGTACACAGGCCAGGAGGCATGGCTGCCTCCACCTAGATTTCAAAAGACATAACTACCTGGAGCTATTGAATCATGGCCCCTGCCTAAGAAAACAGCAGGGGTAGGGGCCCAGCAAAGAGTTACTGCAGATGTATGCCCAAGCACAGGCCACTGTCCTTCCCATGGAGCCATGGAGGTGACATCACCATACCATACCATCAGGCCTGAAGTGCAGAGCATTAAGTCGAAGAGAATTATTCTCGAGTCTTTGTGTGTGTGTGTGTGTGTGTGTGTGTGTGTGTGTGTGTGTGTGTGTGTGTGTGTTGGAGTCTCACTCTGTCGCCCAGACTGGAGTGCAGTGGCCGCTCCCAGCCACAGCAGCCTCGACCTGCTGGGCTCTGGCAATCCTTCCGCCTCAGCCTTCCTAGTAGCCGGAATTACAGGCGTGCGCTACCACGCCCAGCTGATTTTTTTTATTTATTGTAGAGATGAGGTCTCGCTGCCCAGGCGGGTCTCGAACCCGCGGGCTCAGGCAATCCACTCACCTCAGCCTCCCAAAGGCGCGGGATTACCGGTTGAACCACCGAGCCCGGCTTATTCTCAAGTCTTAAGATCTCACAGAGGTTGCCTTGTAGTTTATACTTACTTGGGTCCTGTTACCCCTTTCTTCTTTCCTATTTCTCCCTTTTGGTATCAAACTGTCTATCCTATGCCTGTCCCACCATTATATTTTGAAAACATACCTTGATTGTTCCACAAGTTCACAGCTGTAGAGGAATTTGCCTCAGAATAAATCATATCTTGAGTTTCACTCATATCTGATTTAGATGTTATTCAGATGAGTATTAGTATTTTAGACTTCAAAGTCATTACTGAAAAAAGTTAATATTTTAAGGACTGTTGGGATGTAACAAATATATTTTACATGTAATAAGAGCATAAATTTGGGGGTCCTAGAGATGGGATATTATAAATTGATTGTTTATGCCCCCCCAAATTCATATATTGATGCCTTAACCCCCAACGTGATGGTATTAGAAAGCAGGACCTTTGGAAGTTGATTAGGCCATGAGAATAGAACCCTCATGAATGAGATTAGTGCCTTTATGAAAAAGACCCTGGAGAGCTCAGTCACCCTTCCATCATCTGGTCACAGTGAGAAGACAGGTGTCTCTGAATCAGGAAGCAGGCCTTTACCAGACACCAAATCTGCTGGCACCCTTATATTGGACTTCCTAGCTTCCAGAACTGTGAGAAAGAAATTTGTGTTTAAGCTACCCAGTTTATGGCAGCTCAAACAGACAAAGACTCTCACAATCTGAGAGCCGTTCATATAGAAAATTAGCATAAGCACGTGACTCTGGAACAAACCCAACTGAGTTACATTCTCAGCTCTGTTATACATCACAGTAGGACTATGAACACATTGCTTTGTTTCTTTGTGTTTCAGTTTCTCTGTTTGCAAAATGAGGATAATAATAGTATCTCTCTCAAAGTGTCTTTTAAAGGATTCAATGAGATAATATTTATAAAGTGATTGGAAGTTTCAGGGACAAGATAAGTCTTTTACGTGTGATCTATTGTAAATATTGAGATGTCAGATCCAAGAGGACAGGAATTTTTGTCTGTATTATTCAGTGTTGTGGCTGTAGTACTTAGTGTAGGTTCTAGTTCAATAAATGAGAGCTATTATGCACAAAAGTATGAATGCATTAATAGAAAAGGAAGAACATTAAAGGTCACCTAGACTAATGTTTCTAAAAATGGTAACCCTGGGCCAGCACTATCAGCATCACCTGGGAACTTGTATGAAATGCATACTCTAGGCCCTCATCCAGACCTACTAAATCAGAAAATCTGGGAGTGGGGTCTAGCAACTTGTAATGTAAAAACCTCCCCAGGTGCTATCTTCAGTAACTAAATAGTACCTAACACATATTAGGGCTGAATAAATAATTATTAAATAAGAATACAATTTCATTTGTTTATTTTATTTTCATAATAACAAAGTGGATTCTGCTGAAATTGTATTATTCTGAAAAATTATAAATGAAAATTTAACTAAAGACAAAACATTAAACTCTGCTGCTGACCAAATAACTTAGACTCAGACTTGATGCATTGTACCATTGAAATAGCTCTAGTAGCCTCTTTAAAGTAAACACATAGCCCAGGGAATTTCAAGGTGAGTTGCAGTAATATTTGTGATTTTAGCAAATATTTATTAAGCATTTACTATAAACCAAGCACTTAAAACGCATAATCTTATTGAATACTAGTGTACTACCTTATAGAATACTTTGATTTTTATCCTTACTTTATAGATGAGAACCTTAAAACTCAGAAAAGCTAAATAACTTGCCCAAGTTCACACAAGTGGCAAGTAGTAGAGCCAAGTATAGAAGTCAAGGACTTCAGACTCAGTAAATCAAGTTTTTTTTAACCTCTTCACTATGTGTGCCTGTATTCATTTAATAAACAGTACATTCACAATCTAAAATATGCCAGACTATATTCTGAGTACTTGTAAATGAAAATGTAATTGAGGAATAATTTCAAGGAAAAAGAGACAGAGTAGCAACAGGGAAATAAAGGAAAGTTTGGGCATCTAAGTAACAAGATGTCTATACCCAAAGAGATATCTATACCAAACACAGGGATGCATATTGAAACATTTCCACAATGTTTTGGCATCAGGTCTTAATTGCCACTGAGAGTCAATGACTCACAGCGTTCAGGTAAACAATAAATGATGAAAGTTCAACTTGTAATAACAGTGTTGTTAGTTCAGAATCTCAGAGGATCACCAAAAATGTTAGGTCACAATCCCAGCAGGGCCTCCAAAATGTTAGGTCAGAACTGCCTGGGGGGAGTGTGTGATCTGGTGCCACACAAAAGATCCAAAGAGTGGTCGAGAAGATGGTGGCCAAGCCAGTCGGACTATGTGAGTCCCCAGGTGAGTGAATGTATGGAAAATTTTGTGTATGTGCTGGTGAGTGAGTGGGCATGTGAGTGGCTGACTGAGTGTGGGCTAGGGAACTAGCGGCCAGGGCTCTGCTGGTGCAGTGACTGGTGCCACAGCTGCTAGGCTTGAACCCTAGTGACTCCAGGATGCAGAAGCCGAGCACCATTTTCTTTTTCTTTTTTTTTTTAATCAACAAACCCTCCCTGGGAAGAAAATGCTAGGAGAGACTGCCTAAGTGGAAGATCATGAGCAAGTGGTCAGGCCCCTGGCGCAACAACTGGGTGCTGCAGCTTCTCTGCCTCATCCCTGGCTCTTCACAGGTAGCAGAAGCGGAGTGTCCTTATTATTATTTTTTAATGGAATGGACAAAAGTTTTTCTGCAAAAAGCTACGAGGAGAAACCATCACCCCAGGCTCTCCCTCACCATTGCAGCAGGAGAGAGACTGCCAGCTCCTGGGGTTTGCCTCACCACTTCAGCACCTGGCAGAGCACTGGCAGCAGGGGCTGCAGAGGAAGTTCAGAGGCAAAGTCCTATAAAAGAGGACAAGAGAGGCACCTGCCACCATCATAAAGGCAAGGCAAGAAAGTGCTCCAACTTGCTCACCATGGAGCAACAGACCCAATCTCTATGACTGGCAGATCAACTACTCAGGGACTGATCATGACCCAGAGGGAATATCCTGAAAGGACAAACTTTGGAAGGACCTGACGAGTGCTGAGTTCCAGGCCTCCCACCCCCTACCCTGATCCAGCCATGGGACAAAGGGTGTGGCCAGAAAAGATGAAGAAAAACTCCAAAAAGATCAGTGGTGAGTTCAGGGTTGACCCAAACCAAACCCCCTCCACCCCAGCAATCCTCTGAACATCAGAACTACACAGCTGGGCCATGACTGAGAGGGACAAATCCAGGTGGAGCCTGTATGTCAGTCACAATAGGAGAACTCCATTCCAGGCTAGGCCTGACTGGGGCACCGCCCCATGAGTACATACCTGGGGAAGAGACAATCCCTTACCTCCCACCAGAGGAGATCTCCCTGACCATACCAGAGTGGGAGGGGAGGACTGCAGCCCCTTCAACCTCCATTTCCCCTCTTCCTTCACTGCTTTGAAAAGGAGAGAGTGAAAGTGGCTCTGCAGGAGAGACCTGATTAGAGAAACAATTACAGAGCCTTCCACAAGAGGGCAGGATTTTTTTTTCAATTTTTTAAAACAAATTTTTTAATATTTTGACCGTTCATCTATTTTTAAAATATTTTTCCTTTGTACATGACTGTGTAAGGGAGGGTTTTATCTGCATCTTCCCCCAATTTTTTTTCCTTTTCTGTTTCTTGTTTTATTTGTCATTTTCTGTTTATGTGTGTATGTGAATGACTGAATTTTCATCTTTCAATTTAGTTGTTGTTGTTGGTTTGTTTTTGCTCTTTAGTTCTTCTGGAGTTTTTTATTTTCATTTTTATAGTTCAAGGTGTGTGCCAATATATGTGTGAGGGTTCCTTTTCTTCCCCCCTCCAGTCATTCTGCTTTTCTTCTCTCTTCACTTTGTCCTAGGGATGTGTGTGTGTGTTTAGTTTTCTTGCTTTTTGTTGTTGCTGTTGTTTCTTTTGTTTCAATTTGTTGTTGTTCCAGTTTATTTGGGGGGGTGTATTCTTGTGTGTGCGTGTGTTAAATTGTTTTTTGCATTGGTTTCTGCCTTGCATCATCATATAGAGTAATGGTGGGGAGTGGGTCTTAGGGAACACATATCACAATAAGTGAACATTGTATTTGCAAGTAGTTTCTGAATCCTAGTGCCCCATCCCCTACTTTATTCAAATTCAAAAATTACAAAAGACAATAAAGCTTCCTATCCACCATCCAATTTCAAAATAGAACAAATTCAGAGCCTGATCAGAGAAGAATAGGGGACTATAGAAGGAAAAGCCTCTCCCGCTGACACTGAATAACAGAACTAAAGGGAAAAACAAGAGATCTGTCACAAATGAGGAAAATCAATGGAAGACCTCAGGCAATTTCAAGTGTACCAAAGACAAAACTCCTGAAAAATCAAACCTTGGTGCCCAAACAATGGAAGCCACCAATAACTACCTCCAGATTATGACAGGGATTAGGGAATGTATGAAAAGAGTGAACAAGACTCAAGAAAGACAAGATGCAACAGGGAAAGAACTTGCAACAGAGATTTTGATAATAAAAAAATTCATCCAGGAAATAAATAAGAAGATGACAAGCAAGGAAAACAGAATTAATTTAGCTAAAGAAAGAATCTCAGAACTCACAGACGAGAGCATAAAATTAACCAGATCTGTTAAAATCATAGAAAAGAGACTCGGAAAGAAAAAAACAAAGCCTGCAAGAGATGTGCAATTATATTAGGAGGATGAACCTACACCTGATTGGTATCCCAGAAGAAGAAAGGGAAATAGAGAACAACTTGGAGCAAATGTTCCAGGAGGTAATCCAAGAAAACTTTCCCCATCAAACCAGAGATGTGACCAGCCAAGCATGAGAGATACAAAGAACCCCCAAAAGATATCAAAGAAGACAAGCACCTAGACACATAGTAATTTGACTACACAAAGTAGGCACACACAAAAAATCCTAAACACAGCAAAATAAAAAGGTCAGACTACTTACCAGGGAAAACCAATCAGAATAGCAGCAGACCTATCAGCAGAAACACTACGACCAAGAAGGAACTGGAGCCATATATTCAAAGTCCTCAAAGATTAACAATTTAAACCAAGAAAAATTTCTATCCATCCAAGCTCAGCTTCATCAATGATGGAGAATTAAAATCCTTCCTAGATATCCAATCCCTAAGATATTATGCAGCTTCCAGACCAGCTCTACAGGAGACACTTAAAAAGGTACTAAGCACAGAAGAAAGAAAAACAAGAATAAGAATAAACACACACTTCCCAAGAGAACAGCAGAGTACATAATCAAAAAAGAATATAGTAGCCGGGCTCGGTGGCTCAGCCTGTAATCCCACACCTTTGGGAGGCTGAGGTGAGTGGATTGCCTGAGCCCGCGGGTTCGAGACCCGCCTGGGCAGCGAGACCTCATCTCTACAATAAATCAAAAAATTAGCCAGGCATGGTAGCGCATGCCTGTAATTCCAGCTACTTGGAAGGCTGAGGCAGAAGGATCGCCGGAGCCCAGCAGGTCGAGGCTGCAGTGGCCAGGAGCGGCCACTGCACTCCAGTCTGGGTGACAGAGTGAGACTCCAACTCAAAAAAAAAAAAAAAAAGAATATAATGAAACAAGAAACTTGAAAACACGCACATACATTAGCCCTAGAGTCAAAAGAAAACAAGCAAACAGATTCCACAAGATGGTGACGGCATAGGTGGATTCGTGAGACTCTCTGAACATGAGTTCCCATAAAAGACTCTTACTTTTCCTCCTGCAGCCCCATGCCCACCGCCAGCCACACTGGTACAAGGCCCAGGGAACTTCGGTCTCACACAGGGCCAGATATTGCAGCCCCAGCTGCAACTGCTCCACTATATGTGACTCCCACCTGCTCAGGAAGCCACCAATAACTAACTCCAGATTATGACAGGGATTAGGGAATGTATGAAAAGAATGTATGCTCAGGAGTCCCAGGTCTCAGCTCCCTCCTGGCTACAGCATCTCACCCAGGACCCAGCACCAAACTGCCAGTCACCCAGGAGGCTCTGGGCACCTTCCCCTCAGAGATACCAGTCCCATTTCTGGCTGAAGTGCCCTGTGAGGGACACAGAGCCACCACCTGCCCTTTGGAGCTTTGGAGCTCTGGAGCCACAGGCCCACCCTAGCTGAGGCATTCAACATGCAACCTCAAGCTTATGTAAGGGAGCAGAACCCCAAGCTTGTGTAAGGAGCTGATCAGAGTTTTCCAGCTCCACAGGAGGGAATGCCCGACCCTTGCCTCCAACCCAGCCAGCTGGTGACACCCCGGATCCAGCGCCCAGCTGTGTAGCTGATCCCGCCCAGAGACCCAGATGAGCATCCCTAAAAGTGAAAGTGAAGCTACCACCTCCGCCATTCTGCAGACAGATTTGCATCGCCCCGCCCACCTATCAGAGCCTCCACCTCAGTTCCCATGGTGATGTCATTAAACAAGAGACAAAGCCCCTCCCCTACGCTGAACAGACCGAGACAACTAAGAGTCACAGACCTCCCAGGCAGCAGGCTAGCTGCCTGAAACAAAAACAAAGGGGAGAGGCCGGAGATCAGAGCGCAGGTGACTTTAGCCACTAAGGAAAGATTACAGAACTAGTCTGATCTCTTACTTTGACCTTTGGTTTTAGCATTCTGATTGTATGTTTTGCTCACTATTGTTTGCTTTCTAACTTACACTATCTGTTTCATGGTCTTATTAGTCTGTCTCTGTGTAGCGACCAGTATTCTTTAGGGAATTTTCCTTCTGTGTTTTTTTTTCACCTCTCTGGCTTTGTGTCTCTTTTTCACCTGTTAGTTGGTACGTATGTCTGTTTTCCCTCTCACTCTTCTCTCTTTCTAACTATCTATTGACCCCCCTTCCTCCATTATTTTCCTCTTTTGTACCTCCTTTTGCTCCAGGGATGAGAGAAAAGTCTACACAAATGAAGAAAAACCAAAAGAAGAATATGGGTCTCTCCCAGATGCCTGGCAGGGCAGACACTAAGAAAACTGACTTCGGAATGCAAACAATGAAGAGGCCCAGAATGACTGCTCTCAAACTACAAACCTAGATATCAAAATATTAATGGAGAGATTAAAAAGAATTAAGGAGACTCAAGAAGAAACTAGAAAGGAGCTGATATCTGAAATAACAGTAATAAAGAATACCGTGAAATAAATAACAAACTGATAAGCATGGAAAGCAGAATTACCCATGCAGAAGAAAGAATCTCAGAGCTTGAGGACCAAAATATAGAACTAACCCAAATTCTCAAAAACACAGAAAACAAGCTCAAAAAGACAAAAAAACCTTCAACAGATGAGCAATTACTTCAGGAGACTGAACCTAAGAAAATTGACCTTCCTGAGACAGAAAGAGAGACAGAGACCACACTGGAATAAACCTTCCATGAGATCATTCAAGAAAACTTCCCTTATCTAATCAATGATGCCAAAATTGAAACACAAGACATACAGAGAACCCCTGCAAGACAGCAAATGAGAAGACCAACTCCTAGACACATAATAATTCACCTAAACAAAGTAGGCATAAAAGAAAAATTCCTAAAGGCAGCAAGAGAAAAAGGCCAGATCACCTACCATGGAAAACCAATTAGAATAGCAGCAGATTTATCTACAGAAACCCTGCAGGCTAGGAGAGCTGGGAACCCTATCTTCAAAGTCCTAAAAGACAAACAATTTCAACCAAGAATAACCTACCCAGCCAGATTAAGCTTCATCAGTGAGGGAGAATTAAAATCTTTCTCAGATATCCAATCCCTAAGAACTTACGCTACCACCAAACCACCTCTACATGAAACACTTAAGAAAGTACTAAACACAGAAGAAAAGGGGGAAAAGAGAACAAAGTTCTTTACAAGAGTACAGGAAAAAGAATAAAATACACATGAACCAACCCCAAAACCGAAAGAAAGACAATAAACCAAGTGGAAGAACAACTCTATAAGAACTCTACGATAGGGATGAACTCTCACATTTCAATAATTAGCCTGAATGTGAATGGACTAAATGCACCACTGAAAAGACATAGAATGGAAAAATGGATAAAATATCACCAGGCAACAATACACTGCCTTCAAGAGACCCATCTCACTAGAAAGGACATGCACAGACTCAAAGTAAGAGGATGGGAAACAAACTTTTAGGCGAATGGAACACAAATAAAGGAGGAGTTGTGATCCTAATTTCAGACAAAGTACCAATTTAAGCTATCAAAAATTTAAAAAGATACAGAGGGCCACTAAATAATGATAAAAGGTTCAATCCATCAACAAGAAATATCTATCCTAAACATATGTGCACCTAACATAGGTGCACCAACTTTTATAAAGCAACTCCTAGGAAAACTAAAGAAAGATACTGACTCTAAAACCATCGTAACTAGGGACTTTACTACCCCACTCACAACCCTAGACAGATCATCAGGACAAAAAATCAACAATGAGATCCAGAACCTCAATGTGACTCTTGATCAAATGGACTTAATTGATACCTACAGAACACTCCATCCAAAGACCACAGAATACACATTCTACTCATCACTGCATGGAACATATTCTAAGATCAACCACATAATTGGCCGTAAATCAAGCATAAGCAAATTTAAAAGGACCAAAATTTTACCATGCACCTTCTTGTACCACAGTGGAATAAAAATAAACATTAACACTAACAAGGTTCCCCCAAAACCCACAAAGACATGGATACTAAACAGCATGATGCTAAACAACTCTTGGGTAAATGATGAAATCAAAACA
Organism: Cephalopachus bancanus; assembly: GCA_027257055.1. Taxonomy (NCBI): domain Eukaryota; kingdom Metazoa; phylum Chordata; class Mammalia; order Primates; family Tarsiidae; genus Cephalopachus; species Cephalopachus bancanus. The sequence goes on along the minus strand of JAPVLO010000243.1, from coordinate 635,640 downwards.
GAGATCAAAAGATACATGGAAACAAATGAAAATGAAGAAACATCTTACCAGAATATCTGGGACGGCATGAAAGCCGTAGTAAGAGGGGAATTTATATCCCTACAAACGCATATGAAGAAAATGGAAGGAGCACAAATTAACAGCCTAACAAACCACAAAAGGAAGCTGGAAAACCAAGAGCACAAAGAGCCTAATTTCAACAGAAGAATCCAGATCACCAAAATAAAAGTCCAAATCCAGGACATAGAAGACAAAAAGACAATACAAAAAAATCAATGAAACAAAAAGCTTTTTCTTCAAAAGGATAAACAAGATTGACTGCTAGCTAGACTGACCAAGAAAAAGAAAGAAAAAACACAAATAAGCACAATCAGAAACACAAAGAAGAAGTCACATCTGACCCTAAAGAAATACAAAAGATCATTAGAGACTACTATGTACACTTGTATGGAAACAAACTTGAAAACCTCAAGGAAATGGAGAACTTTCTGTCATCACACAACCTGCCTAGGTTGAAACAAGAAGAAATTGAGACCCTAAATAGACCAATAACAATCAAGAAAATTGACTATGTAATAAGAAAACTACCTACAAAAAAAAGCCATAACCAGATGGCTTTACAGCAGAATTCTACAAGACATTTAAGGAGGAGCTGATCCCAATCCTACTGAAGGTATTTCAGGTGATTGAGAAAGATGGACACTCCCCAAAACATTTTACAAAGCTAATATCACATTGATACCCAAGCCAGATAAAGACCTAACAAAGAAAGAGAACTACAGGCCAATATCCTTGATGAACGTAGATGCTAAAATTCTCAACAAGATCCTAGTAAACAAGATTCAACAACACATCTCAAAAATCATTCATCATGACAAGTAGGCTTCATCCCTGGGATGTAAGGCTGGTTCAACATTCGTAAAACCATAAATGTAATTAAATACGTCAACAGATGTCAAAACAAAAACCACATGATTATATCATTAGATGCAGAAAAAGCTTTTGATAAAATCCAGCACCCCTTCTTGATAAAAACCCTTGAACGTCTAGGCATACAGGGAACATACCTCAAAATAGTAGAAGCCATCTATGAGAAACTTACAGCCAGCATACTTCTAAATGGACAAAACCTGAAACCATTTCCCCTGAAAACTGGAACAAGACAAGGATCCCCACTCTTATCCCTCCTGTTCAATATAGTATTGGAAGTCCTGGCTAGAGCAATCAGAGAAGAGAAAGCAATCAGGGGTATTCAAATAGGAGAAGAGGAAGTCAAGCTATCTCTCTTTGCAGATGACATGATCGTGTACCTTGAAAACCCAAGAGAATCTGTCAAAAACTTCCTTACACTGATAAAGGCCTTTGGCAAAGTCTCAGGATATAAAATAAATGTGCAAAAGACAATCACATTTCTTTACACCAATAATAAACAAACAGAAACCCAAATAAAAAGCGCAATTCCATTCACAATAGCCACAAAAAAAAATGAAATACCTTGGCATCTTCCTAACCAGAGATGTGAAAGACCTTTACAGTGAAAACTATAAAACTCTGCTCAAAGAAATCAAAGATGACACAAACAAGTGGGAAAATATCCCATGCTCATGGATTGGAAGAATCAACATTGTGAAGATGTCCATCTTACCTAAAGCAATCTACAGATTTAATGCAATACCCATCAAATTACCAGCAGCATTCTTCTCAGACCTAGAAAAAACCACACAGGAATTCATATGGAAATACAAACAATCAAGAATAGACAGAAAAATCCTCAACAAAAAAAAACAAACTAGGTGGTATCACATTACCAGACTTCAAACTTTACTATAAAGCTACAATAATCAAATCAGCTTGGTATTGGTACGGGGACAGGCATATAGACCAATGGAATAGAATTGAGATTCCAGAAGCAAAACCTCAATTTCTCAACCAACTCATCTCGACAAAACCCCCACCACCTACCACTGGGGAGAGGAGAAACTATTCAGTAAACAGACACATGAAAAAATGTTCAACCTCACTAATCATCAGGGAGATACAAATCAAAACCATACTGAGATACCACCTAACTCCAATCAAAATGGCAATTATCAATAACTCAAAAAATAACAGTTGCTGGAGAGGGTGTGGCAAAAAGGGAACTCTTCTACCCTGTTGGTGGGAGTGCAAACTAGTGCAACCTTTGTGGAAAACAGTATGGCGATTCCTTAAAGCTCTAAATATTGACCTACCATATGACCCCGCAATCCCCCTACTGGGAATATACCCTGAGGAACTCAAATCACTCTATAAAAAAGATACCAGCACACATATGTTTATCGCAGCATTGTTCACAATAGCAAGAACCTGGAAGCAACCATGCTGCCCATCAAAAGAGGACTGGATTTAAAAAATGTGGTACATATACACGATAAAAAAATGTGGTACATATACTACGCAGCCATAAAAAAAAATAAAATCATGAATTTCGCAACAACCTGGATGGAACTAGAGTCTATAATACTGAATGATCTCTCACAGAAACAAAAGTCTGAGTATCACATGTTCTCACTCATATAGTGAACCTTGAATATCCAACTTAATACTATAAGAAAATGACTGACAGTGGTGGGAAACTATGGGGTGGAAGGGAAGGGCGATGGGATTAATGGTAGTAAATATCTGTCTGGGGATGGGGAGACATCTCTTATCAACAAAGTTGCCTGAATGAAGCATATTTGTATACCTAACCCTTAATTGTACCCCACAATATCATAATAAAAAAATTGATTAAAAAAAAACCTCATGACAGTGATAAACAATCACATTTCAATACAACCTGAATGTGAATGGACTAAATGCACCACTGAAAAGGCACAGAATGACAAACTGGATAAGAAATCATGACCCAATTATTTGCTGCATCCAGGAGACTCATCTCACTACAAGAGATGCACACAGACTCAAAGGTAAAGGATGGAAAATGAGTTTCCAGGCAAACGGATCACAAAAGAAGGCAGGAGTTGTGATCTTAATGTCAGATAAAACAACCTTTAAGGTATCAAAAATTTTAAAAGGTGCAAAAGGATAAAAGGTTCCATCCATCAACAAGAAATATCCATCATAAACACATATGCACCCAACACAGAAGCACCAGCATTTATAAAGCAATTACTGAGCAAACTAAAAAAAATAAATAATGACTCTAATACTATTACAGTAGGGGACTTGAATATACCACTAACAACCCTAGATGGATAATGAAGGCAAAAAATCAACAAGAAGATCCAGAACCTAAACTTGACACTCGACCAAATGGACTTAATAGATACCTACAGATTATCCACTCAATGACCACAGAATATAATTCTACTCATTACCAAATGGAACGTACTCCAAGATCAACCACATCCTTAGCCATAAATCAAGCATAAACAAATTCCATAAGGTTGAAATCTTGTCATGCATACTCTCAGACCACAGTGGAGTAAAAAAAAAAATATCAGCACCAATAACATTTACCGAAAGCCCACAAAGACATGGACACTAAACAGCATGATGCTGAACAACTACTGGGTCAACGTTGAAATAAAAGCAGAAATTAAAAGATTGCTGGAAACAAATGAAAATGAAGAAACATCTTACCAACCTCTGGGATGTCATGAAAACATTTCACAGAGGGGAATTTATATCTCTACAAGCAAACATCAAGAAAATAGAAAGATCACAAGTAGAAAGTCTAACAAACCACCTAAGGGAGCTGGAAAGAGAAGACCACCAAAACCCCAACTTTAGCAGAAGAATCCAAATGACAAAAATAAGAGCCCAAATACAGGACATGCATGGAAGATAAAATATTACAGATAAATCAACAAAACAAAAAGCTGGTTCTTTGAAATAATTAACAAGATTGATGGGCTCCTAGCCAGAATGACCAAGAAAAAAAAAAGAAAAAGTCCAAATCAACACAATCAGAAATACACAAGATCAAATCACAACTGACCCCGAAGAGATACAAAAGATTATCAGAGATTACTATGTCCATCTATATGGAAACAAACTTGATAACCTAAATGAAATGGAGGAGATCCTGACATCACACAACCTCCCCAGGTTGAAACAAGAAGACATTGAGACACTAAATAGACCAATAACAACCCAGGAAATTGACTCTGTCATTTGAAAACTGCCACAAGAAAAAAGCCCTAGACCAAATGGCTTTCCAGCAGAATTCTACAAAATGTACAAGGAGGAGCTGACACCAATCCTATTGAAAGTATTCCAGGCAATTGAGAAAGATGGAATTTTCCCCAAATTATTTTTAAAAGCTAACATCACACTGATACCCAAAACAGGCAAAGATTCAACCAAAAAAAAGGAGAACTACAGGTTAATATCCCTTGTAAACATAGATATAAAAATCATCAACAAAATTCTAGCAAATAGGATCCAAAAGCACATCTCAAAAATCATCCGCCATGACCAAGTAGCCTTCATTCCCAGGATGCAGGACTGATTCAACATTCACAAGACTATGAATGTAATTAAATACATCAACAGATGTAAAAACAAGAACCACATGATTATATCATTAGATGCAGAAAAAGCTTTTGGTAAAATCCAGCTTCCCTTCTTGATAAAAACCCTCAAATACCTAGGTATAGAAGGAACATACCTCAAAATAGTAAGTGCCATCTACAATAAACCCACAGCTAATATATTGCTAAATGGACAGAAATTGGAAACATTTCCCCTGAAAACTGGAACAAGACAAACCTGCTCACTCTTACCCCTCTTGTTCAACATTGTGTTGGAAGTCTTAGCTCGGGCAATTAAACAAGAGAAGAAAATCAGGGGTAACCAAAGAGGAAAAGAGGAAGTCAATTTATCCTTCTTTGCTGACAATATGATTCTATATCTTGAAAATCCAAGAGAATCTGTTAAAAACCTCCTTGCACTGACAAAGGACTTTGGCAAAGTGTCAGGGTACAAAATAAATGTGCAAAACACAGTTACATTCCTTTACACCAACCACAAGAAGGCAGAGAAAAATTTAAAAGCACAATCCCATTCACAATAGCTACACAAAAAAATGAAATACCTCGGCATCTTCCTAACCAGAGAAGTGAAATACCTTTACAATGAGAACTACAAAACACTGCTCAAAAAAATCCAAGAAGACACAAACAAATAGAAAAATATTCCATGCTCATGGATAGGAAGAATCAACATTGTTATAATGTCCATCCTATCAAAGACAATCTACAGATTCAATGCAATATCCATATCAGACCTGGAAATGACAATACAGAAATTCATATGGAGACATAAATGACCACAAATGACCAAAACAATCCTTAGCAAAAGAAACAAAGCAGGAAGTATCACACTTCCAGACTTCAAACTTTACTATAAGCCTACAGTAATCAGAACAACCTGGTATTAGTACAAGAACAGGCACTTTGACCAATGGAACAGGATAGAGATTCCAGAAGCAAAGCCTCAATTCCTCAATTTCTCAACCAACTCTTCTTTGACAAAACCTCCAACAACAACCACTGAGGAGAGAGGAATCTATTCAGTAAATGGTGCTGGGAAAACCAGCTGATCACATGCAGAAGGTTGAAACAGGACCCCTACCTAACACCATACACAAAAATTAACTCTAAATGATCAAAGACCTAAATGTAAAACCTCAAACTATAAGAATCTTAGAAAACACAGGAGACACCCTTATGGAAATTGGAAGTGGCAACCAATTCCTATTCAGAATCCTAAATGCCCATACCTTAAGAAATAAGATAGATGTCCCACTCATCAAACTATCGAGCTTCTGCAAAGCAAAAGAAACCATCAAGAGAGCAGGGAGACAGCCCACAGAATGGGAAAAAATATTTGCCAACTGTGTATCTGACAAAGGCCTAACATCAAGGATCTACAAGGAACTCAAACACACCGAAAGGAGAAAAAAAAAAACAGTCCCATTAAAAAGTGGGCAAAAGACATGAATAGACACTTCTCAAAAGAAGATATACGAGCAGCCAACAGACACGTGAAAAAGTGCTCAGCTTCACTCATCATCAAAGAAATGCAAATCAAAGCCACATTGAGATATCACCTAGCCCCAGTAAGAATGGCCATCATTAATAAGACAAGCAACAACAGATGCTGGCAAGGATGTGGAGAAAAAGGAACACTTCTACACTGCTGGTGGGAATGCAAACTAGTGCAGCCTCTTTGGAAGACAGTGTGATAATTCCTGAAAGAACTAGAAATTGACCTTCCATATGACCCAGCAATCCCCCTTTTGGGAATATACCCGGAGGAACTCAATCATTCTAAAAAAAGATACCTGCACACGTATGTTTGTTGCAGCTTTATTCACAATATAAAAAAACATGGAAACAACTGTGTTGCCCATCAAAGCTGGACTGGATTAAAAAAATGTGGTACATATACACAATGGAATATTATGCAGCCATAAAGAAGGACAAATATATGAACTTCACAGCAACTTGGATGGATTTTGAGTCAATCATATTTAGTGATCTATCACAGAAACAAAGAACAGAGTGCCATAGGTTCTCACTCATAAGCAGACCTTGAAAGATTATAATACTATAAGAAAGCATTTGGCATTAATGGGAAACTGTCAGGAGAGGGAGGGTGGGATTGGCAGTTGAGAGAAACTGTAGGGGAGGGAGGGGCATACCTCATCAATAAGGGTACCTGCATAATCAATGTTTGAATACTTAACCCTGAATTTGCCCCCACATCTTTATAATTTTTTAAAAAAAAAATTTTAGAGAAAGAAATTTCAAGAAATTCATATTGATTGAAACCAAGCTTTCTGGGGGAAAAAAAAAATGTTTGTAAAACTTTAACTCAGAAACTGTAGGTTCCTAATCCAGGTGTTATTCATCTGAGTAACTCTGATATAATTATTTTTCAGACTCCACAAAGTATGAAACTTACTTATATGCTATATAAAATCTGGAGAGTATAGATAATTTAGGCTAAAGCATATTGGTCATTTAGAAAAATCACTAAGGACATATATTTTACAGTTAGAAAATACTTATGCTGAAATTCAGCTATGTCAATTTCCAGGTGAAAACATGGTTATCTCATCTGAGTATTTGTTCCTCACTTAGTAAAATGACAATGTGAATATATCTTTTATATGATTGTTGTGAAAAATAAATGCTATACTATATGTAAAATAATTAGTATTGTGTTTAGCACTTAGTCAGTGTTTGATATTACATATAAAGATATATGTATATTTTATATTACATATAAAGATATTACATATAAAGAAGTGAAAAAAAATCTAAGTTAAAAGGGCAAGTAATACAGAATTACAGAAACGTTTCCCAAAAGTTATCTATTAACTAACAAAATATTCATAAAATATTTCTACAAAATGCCATGTTCTGATGGCTATGCTATAGTAAAAACAAAATAATCATGCAAACAAATGCATAATTATAAACTCAAGGAAAATATTGTACTTTGAAGCAAAGGAAAAGGGTTTCAATATCAAGATGACAAAGGAATGTGAATTTAATGATGTGTGGGTCAATCAGAATCCTTACCTAAGGCAGTGCCTCTTGAATTGATATCTAAAGACAAATAAGAATTCAGCAAATAAAGGACTGTGTATGTTAAAAAAAAAAAAAGATGCAAATAATTGCACAGAAGTTAAATTTCAAAATATAGTTTATTTAGAAAGTAAATTAGAGAGAGAAAGAGGAGAAAGAAGATTCACCTCCCCAAGGTGGGGGTGGGAGGGGACAAAGCTAGAAAAACATGACCTGGCCATAACTCAATGAACACATGGCCTGGTAAGTGCTTAGCAAAACAATGGCAGTTTGTTGCTTGAAGTTGAATGCTTTTAAACCATCCCTTTGATGGGGGCAGGTCATTAAGGTGACTGGGTGATGGTCTGTTCATGTCATCACAACAGAGGCAGGTGAGCACAGGCCCTGACATCAGGCAGATGGGTGGGTTAATCACATAGCTGTTGCCGTGTTGATAGGGTCTGGGTCACAAAGGTAGCAAAAAGGCTGACTAGGTTAACTTTTTTATAAAACAAGCTGGGGAGGGGGTTGTAAAACAATTATTAATAGCTACCTCTCAGAAATCAGTTCTGTCTTTGATCAGAGGGCAAATAAGGTAATGTTAAGGGAATATAACAGAACTAGGCAGTGTCAAGATGGCTGCTCATTGGGTATATCAACTCCTTTTTGGTCCTTTCATGTATCTGTGCACTTTTCTTGTACCCATGACACTGCAAAATATGTTTCATCTCTGCAATATCTATGACAATTCTGTTTTAGTCTATCTATGCATTATATTATATAACGTATATACCCTTGAGAAACCTAAACCAATCAAGGCAAACAGCTGCCTCTCTGATATGACTCAGAATGTATGAGTATAACCACTTGTGCAATAATTATTTATCTCCTATCACATCCCATGGACTGTGGAAGGTTATTTTCTTACATTAGTAAGCTATAGCTCAACAGTCAAATCAGGTATTTGCTTTTTTACAGCCCATGAAGTAATGATGTTTTCTGCATCTTCAAATAGTTTTTTGAAAAATCAAGAGAAGAATGATGTTTTGTAACACATGAACATTGTGGAAGCTTCAAAATTTCAGTGTCCATAAATAAAGATATTGGCACGCAGCTGCATTTTTTCATGTATGTATTATTTATGGTTGCTGTCATGCGCAACATAAGAATTGAGTAGTTGCTACAGAAAACATGTGATGCACAAAACTGAAAATATTTCCTCTCTAGTCCTTTACAGAAAAAATATGCAGACCCTTGATGAAGGTTATTTCTAATTCTTCTAATAACCCTGTAAGCTATATTCTGTACACAAAGGCACTGAACCTCATATAGTTAATTACTTTCCTATATGGCTCAAAAAAGATGCTCACAAATTCTTTGACATTTCACCCATTGAGAGATTGAATATATGTCTCTTTCCCCTGAACCTGGGAACTAGAGGGGGCAGTTTGTGACGATTTCAACAAATGGAGTGTGGCAGAAGTGGCACTGTGCTTGGTTCTCTTGAAAACCTGCCTTCATTTGGATTTCCCTCTTGGGAAAGCCCTGGTGAGAAGGTCCCTGCATGAGTGCTCCTGTCCATGGTCCCAGTTGAGCCCAGCCTTTGAGTTAGCTCAGCTCAAGCTCCAAGCATGAAAATAAAGAAACCTCTAGATGATCCCAGCCATTTAAGTCTTGCTAGCCCCAGACCACAGAACAGAGTGAAGTCATCCAATCCTAGGTGTCCTGTCTGTATTTGTGACCTACAGGATCCATGAACATAATAAAAGCATTGTTGCTTCCCATGACTCAGTTTGAGTGATCTATTATACAATAACAGATAACTAAAGCACTAAAGAGAAAAAGAAAGAAAGAGAAAGAACTTGGCTCATGGTAAAATAATATTCTTTAAAACTAAAAGAGTATGAAAATATAAAGGTAGTTTTAGAAGTCCTAGCCAGAGCAATTAGACAAGGAGATCAGGAATATCCAAATAGGAAAAGAGGAAGCCAAGTTATCCCTCTTTGCAGACGACATGATGCTATACCTCAAAAACCCAAGAGAATCTGTCAAAAACTTCCTTGTACTAATAAAGGACTTCAGCAAAGTCTCAGGGTATAAAATTAATGTGCAAAAGACAGTAGCATTTCTATACACCAACAATAATTAAACAGAAACCCCCCAAAAAGCACAATCTCATTTACAATAGTCACAAAAAATGAAATACCTTGACATCTTTCCAACCAGAGACATGAAAGACCTTCACAACGAAAACTACAAAACCACTGCTCAAAGAAATCAAAGATGACACAAACAAATGGAAAAATATCCCATGCTCATGGATTGGAAGAATCAACATTGTTAAGATATCCATCCTACCCAAGGCAATCTACAGATTTAATGCAATACCCATTAAATTACTAGCAGCATTCTTCTCAGACCTGGAATTTTCATGTGGAAACATAAACAACCTCTCATTTCCAAAAAAATCCTCAGCAAAAATAAAAAAAATAAGAACAAAGTGGGAGGTATCACACTCCCATACTTTAAACTTTATTAAAAATCTACAATAATCAAAACAGCCTGGTATTGGTACAAGAAGAGGCATATAGACCAATGGAACAGGAGAGAGATTCCAAAAGCAAAATCTCAATGTCTCAACTAACTCATCTTCAACAAAGCCTCCACCACCAACCACTGGGGAGAGAAGAACCTATTCAGTAAATGGTGCTGGGAAAACTGGCAGACCATGTGCAGGAGATTAAAACAAGACCTCTACTTATCACCATACACAAAAATCAACTCTATATGGACCAAAGACCTAAATGTAAAACCTCAAACTATAAGAACCTTAGTAAACTCAGGAGACACCAGTGTGTAAATTGGAACTGGCAACGAATTCCTGATCAAAACCCCAAGTACCCATGACATAAGAGATAAGATAGACAAATGGGACCTCATCAAACTGACAAGCTTCTACAAAGCCAAAGAAACCATCAAGAGAGCAGGGAGACAGCCCACAGACTGGGAAGAAATATTTGCCAACTGTATGTCTGACAAAGGCCAACCATCTAGGATATACAAAGAACTCAAACATGCTGAAAAGCAATAAAAACAAGCAACCCCATTACAAAATGGGCAAAAGATATGAATAGACAGTTCTCAACAGATACATGAAAAAATGGTCAGCCTCACTAGTCATCAAAGAAATGCAAATTAAAACTACAGTGAGATATCACCTAACTCCAGTCAGGATGGCCATCATCAATAACTTAAAAAAAACAACAGATGCTGGAAAGGATGCAGGGAAAAGGGACCACTTCTACACCATTGGTGGGAGTGAAAACTAATACAACCTCTGTGGAAAACAGTTTGGCGATTCCTAAAAGATCTAAAAATTGACCTTCCATTCAACCCTGCAATCCCGCTACTGGTAATATAAGTACTACAAGAACAAATCAAATCACTCTATGAAAAAGATACCTGCATATGTAACTTATTGCAGCATGTTCACAATACAAAACCACGGGAAAAAATCAAAGTGCACCAAAATGGAAAGAGGACATGGGTTAAAAAAATTGTTAAGATATTTTCCCCCCAAGGCAATTACAGAGTCTAATGAAGGCCCAAAATTATGAACTTCTCAGGGGATTTTCATGGGAACTTAAACATCTTTTTAATAAAAACCCTCAATCAAAAACAAAAGAACTGGGGGGTATCACACTCCATTTTTAAACTTTATTAAAAATTACAAAAACTGTAAAAAGGGATTGGAAAAGAAGAGGCATATGCCCCAATGGAACAGGAGAGAGTTTAAAAGAAAGAATTCAGCTAAGCAAATCTTAAAAAGTCCACCCCAAACCCACAAGGCTATTCAAAAATGGTGCTGGAAAAAACTAACCCGGGAAATTAAAACAAGATCTTTATAATAAAAAAAATCAACTCTAATCCAAAAGACTTGAAAACCTCAAAGGTATAAAAATTGCCTGGAGCCCCGTGGTAATTGGAACCCAATTCCTGTCAAACCCGTCTCTACAAAAATAAATAACAAATTGGGACCTATCAAGTGACAAGTTCTACAAAGGCAAAGGCAAGGATCAAGCGAGCAGGGAGAGCCGACAGATGGGAAGAAATTTTTCCCAAACTGTATGTCTGAAAAGAGGCCCAACCCTCAAAAAAAAAAAAATTGTAAAAAATTTTAAAAAAAGAAATTAAAAAGGGAAAAGATATGATAGAAGTTCTAACGAAATGAAAAATGGTACCTCATATCATCAAAAATCAAATTAAAACTACAAGATTTCACCTCTTGGAATCGGACTCAAAACTGAGAAAAACAAAGATGCTTGTAGGTAGGGAACAGAGTTTCTAACCATGGTGGGAGTGCTTCCCAAGGTTGTCTGAAAACCAGTTTGGCGATTCCTAAGTGATTCTATAAATTTGTGCCTTAACCCCGGGCATCCCGCACTGAATAAAGTACTACATTGAACAAACTAATCACTCATGAGCTTCTGCCCATTTACTATCACTTCTTGGCACCTGCCCACACTCCAGATTGGGTGAATGTTTGGCAATTATTTGTTCTTTTAGTACTTATTTGAATAAGTCATAATAAGTCTTTTATTGCAAGGAATTTTTTTTTTTTTTTTTTGAGTTGGAGTCTCACTCTGTCGCCCAGACTGGAGTGCAGTGGCCGATCCCGGCCACCGCAGCCTCGACCTGCTGGGCTCTGGCGATCCTTCTGCCTCAGCCTTCCAAGTAGCCGGAATTACAGGCATGTGCTACCACGCCCAGCTGATTTTGTGATTTTATTGTAGAGATGAGGTCTCGCTGCCCAGGCGGGTCTTGAACCTGCAGGCTCAGGCAATCCACTCACCTCAGCCTCCCAAAGGCGCAGGATTACAGGCTGAGCCACCAAGCCCGGCTGCAAGGAATTTTTAAAAACAATTTTTAGAAACTTGCTGGTCCAGTGACACACATTAAATTTTACTGGACAGGATATACAGAGTATCATCAAGGAGCTGTTAAAGAGTTAACCATCTCTTTAGGTGAAAGTGAAGACAAAATCACAAATAATTCAGAGGCATTGAATCATGGAGTCCTTGAATTCCTTGGTGAATGCTAAACAGCACAGATACAAAATAGCTCATTTTTAACTGAAAAAATTTGCTTCTTTTTGTTTTTTAAGCAACACTGTTTTTCTTATTATTTTTCCACTCTTTCTTTTTCTTTGTCTTCATGTCATCATTTACTTATAAATTTGGGAGGCTTTTTGCATCATTTTCATTTTTTAAATTCTTTTTATTTATTTATTTTTATTATAATTTTTATTATAAAGATGTGGGGTACACTTCAGGGTTAGGTATACAAACATTGATTATGCAGGTACCCTTGTTGATGAGGTATGCCCCTCCCTCCCCTAGCAGTTTCCTTCAACAGCCAATCCCAACCCCCCCCCGACAGTTTCCCATTAATGCCAAATGCTTTCTTATATTATTATAATTATTCAAGTTCTGCTTATGAGTGAGAACATATTGTACTCTGTTCTTTGTTTCTGTGATAGATCACTGAGTATGATTGACTCTAAATCCATCCAAATTGCTGTGAAGTTCATATATTTGTCCTTCTTTATGGTTGCATAATATCCTATTGTGTATATGTGCCACATTTTCTTTATCCAGTCCAGCTTCAATGGGCAACATGGTTGGTTCCATGTTTTTGCTATTGTGGATAGAGCTGTAATAAACATACGTGTGCAGGTATCTTTTTTGTAGAATGATTTGAGTTCCTCTGGGTATATTCCCAATAGGGGGATTGCTGGGTCATATGGAAGGTCAATTTCTTGTTCTTTCAGAAATCGCCACACTGTCTTCTAAAGAGGTTGCACTAGTTTGCATTCCCACAAGCAGTGTAGAAGCGTTCCTTTTTCTCCACATTCTCGCCAGCATCTGTTGTTGCTTGCTTTATTACTCACGACCATTCTTACTGGGGTTAGGTGGTATCTCAATGTGGTTCTGATTTGCATTTCTCTGATGATGAGTGAGGCTGAGCACTTTTTCATGTGTCTGTTGGTCGCCCATATATCTTCTTCTGAGAAGTGTCTATTCATGCCTTTTCCTACTTTTTAAAGGGCTGTTTGTTTTTTTCCCTTCAGCGCATTTGAGTTCCTTATAGATCCTAGAAGTTAGGACTTTGTCAGATATACAGTTGGCAAATATTTGTTCCCATTCTGTGGGCTGTCTCCCTGCTCTCTTGATGGTTTCTTTCGTTTTGCAGAAGCTCAATAGTTTGTTGAGGTCCCACTTGTCTGTCTTACTTCTTAAGGTATTGGCCTTTAGGGTTCTGAATAGGAATTGGTTGCCAGTTAAATTCTTTACATTTCTTCTGCAACAAAATATAAGAAATTTAAGGAACCAATGGGAAAAAATCTGAGTTTCTCAAAAATATCTGGAGAGTTCAATGGAATTCAGAAAGTCATGAAAATCTACAGTTAGAATGAGCAGTTAGAAAATATTTAAACATAAGAAAATGCTAAATCTAGAGCCATCGTCATAGATATAAATTGGAGAAGCAAAATGTACACTTTCTCACTTAACAAGAACGCTAAGAAAGATGGTCATGTTTAATGGAACGCTGCACCTGTAGATGCATATCAGTTACATTTATCCCTAGATTCAAACAACAAAATAAATTCATCCCTTTTTTTGTTTGTATCATTTTGTTTTTTTTAATGTATAAGCCAAGGAGCACATTCCATGTAGTTTACAAAACAAAAAAAAAAATCACGAAAAACTAGACTATAAAGTCAGTGATCAGAGAGAATGGAAAAAAACAGTTAATCATAAATACAAGTTCAAGGGTGGTCCTAGTGAACTTCACAGTTTGCCTTCAGCTTTTTCTTTTTTTCCCTGATTAGCTGTATATAAAGGGATACTCTAAGCCACAATGATGTGCCACTATCCTTTATAAAAGAGCTTGCTCTGTCTACTCATGACTCTTAACCCTTGCTTATAATGTGGTCCCTTAACTATAATACATTGTTACGGTCCTTTCAAATGTTTCTGTCTCTCACAAAATATTGTCTCCTCTTGGAAAAAGACCAGGCCTCTACTACTTTGGGTATTACCTCATCTAACTCAACTGTAGCACAGCTCTATTCTGTAAACATACAAAACATAATTGAATGAAATAAACTTGCTTATTATACGTTCAGAAAATGCTAAAAAGTGGAAGTGATCAATCCAAGAAGGCCTGGGATATGGTTTGGGATAATGCTTTGGCAAGAAAAGGCAATCAGAAAAATCTCTCAACCTATGAAAATACAATACAAGGGCATTAAAAAAACAGATAAATGGGTCAGGACAAATTATACCTATGGTAGCAAGGTAAGAAAATCATTATGGAATTTTTTTCTTTTTTTTCTTGAGTCAGGATCTCACTCTGTCAACCAGGCTGGAACGCAGTGGCATGCTCATGACTCACTGCAGCCTAAACCTCCCAGGCTCAGGAGATCCTTTGACCTCAGCCTCCTGAGTAGCTAGGACTACAGGGCCATACCACCATACCCAGCTAATTTTTTAAAAATTTATTTTAGAGACAAGATCTCACTATGTTGCCTAGGCTGATCTCAAACTTTTGGGCTCAAGAAATCCTCCCAATTCAGCTTCCCAAAGTGCTTGATCCAAGAAGGCCTGGGATATGGTTTGGGATAATGCTTTGGCAAGAAAAGGCAATCAGAAAAATCTCTCAACCTATGAAAATATAATACAAGGGCATTAGAAAAACAGATAAATGGGTCAGGACAAATTATACCTATGGTAGCAAGGTAAGAAAATCGTTATGGAATTTTTTTCTTTTTTTTTCTTGAGTCAGGATCTCACTCTGTCAACCAGGCTGGAACACAGTGGCATGCTCATGACTCACTGTTACACCAGTGAACTCGTTAGTACATATGTGAATATCCCCACAGTTTGTTTTCAAGTTACTTTAGGGTTTTTTATTATTATTATTTTTTTTTTTTTGGCTCATGTTTCTGTGTGGTGTCAGCATCTGCTTCTTCTTTTTTTTTTTTTTTGAGTTGGAGTCTCATTCTGTTGCCCAAACTGGAGTGCAGTGGCCGCTCCCGGCCACCGCAGCCTCAACCTGCTGGGCTCCGGCAATCCTTCCGCCTCAGCCTTCCAATTACAGGCATGCGCTACCACGCCCGGCTGATTTTTTTGTAGAGATGAGGTCACGCTGCCCAGGCGGGTCTCGAACCCACAGGCTAAGGCAATCCACTCACCTCAGCCGAGCACATTTTTTTATTACGTGATTCAGCATTTCTTACATAAGCACCTACATGCTGCACGTCTGTTAGAGTTTAGGGATGAGCACCATGATCTCTTTAATTTTTTACCAATAACAGAGCTATGTGCTCACTCCCTTTTTGCATTGTATTCTAATAAAAAAAGTTCAAACTATAATTAGTATTAGCCTCAGCTGCAATAAATTTGTATAACTTGAGTTTCTATTATAATTATATTTTTCCCCATTATCCACTTTTCTGTTTATCTCTTTGTTCTGTACCACTCTTTGGAGACAAAAAATGTATTTGTAGTTTGCTTAAGATTCGTGTCATTCTTTATTTTAGTAAAATGATAAATATTTTTCTTGAATGTGCACAAGAGCTATAAAAGAAATAAGAAGATTCCTAAGCATTGTCAAGATTAGTTAAAATTAATTTAAATCAATATTACCAAAAATTAGTTCTGAACCAGACAGATTCACAGCCAAATTCTACCAGACAGGCAAGGAAGAGCTGGTACTAATCTTATTGAAACTATTCCACACAATTGAAAAGACGGGACTCCTGCCTAACTCATACTTTGAAGCCAATATCATCCTGAAATCAAAAAATGGCAAAGACACAGCAAACAAATAAAACTACAGGCCAATATACTGATGAACATAGAGGCAAAAAATTCTTAACAAAATACTAGCAGACCAAATCCAGTAACACATCAAAAAGATTATCTGTGACCTTTATTCCCAGGATGTAAGATTGGCTCAGCATACACAAATCAAGAAATGTAATTAACCATATAAGCAGAATTTAAAAAAAAAAAAAACTCCAGGATTATCTCAATAGATGCAGAAAAAGCATTTGATAAAATCCAACATTCCTTCATGATAACAACTCTAAACCATGTAAATATTGAAGGGACATACCTCAAAACAATAAGAACCATCTATGAAAAACCCACAGTCAACATCATACTGAATGAGCAGAAGTTTGAAGCATTCCCCCAAGAACTGTAACAAGACAAAGATGTCTGCTCTCACCACTTCTGTTTAATATAGTACTGAAAGTCCTAGCCAGAGCAATCAAGAGACAGAAATAAAAAGTATCGAAATAGGAAAAGAGAAAGTTAAATTATCCCTCCTCACAGTTGAAATGATTCTGTATCTAGTAAATCTTAAAGATGCCACCAAAAAACTCCTAGCACTGTGACTTAGGTAAAGTCTCAGGATACAAAATCAATGAACAAAAATCAGTAGCATTTATGTATACCAACAATGTTCAAGCTGGTAATCAAATCAAGAACACAATCTTGTTTACAATAGAAGCACACACACATACAAAATAGCTCAGAATACAAAGAGGTGTAAGATCTCCACAACAAGAACTACAAAACACTGTTGAAAGAAATCAAAGATGACACACAAACAAAAGGAAAAACATTCCATGCTCATGAATTGAAAGAATCAGTATCATTAAAATGTCCATGCCACCCAAAGCAATCTGCAGATTCAACACAATTCCTATCAAACTACCAGCATCACTTTTCACAGATCCAGAAAAAACAATACTTAAATTCATGTGAAATCGCCGGGCACAGTAGCTCATGCCTATAATCCCAGCACTTTGGGAGGCTGAGGTGAGAGGGTTGCCTGAGCCCATGGGTTCAAGACCAGCCTGAGCAACTTGGCGAAAACTCATCTCTACGATAAATCAAAAAATTAGCTGGGCATGGTGGCGCATACCTGTAGTTCCAGCTACTTGGAAGGCTGAGGCAGAAGGATCACCTTAGCCCAGACCAAAAAAAAAATAAAAAACATATAAAACCAAAAAAGAGCCAGAGTAGCCAAGCAATCTTAAGCAAAAAGAACAAATCCAAAAAGAACAAAGCATCACACTGCCAGATGTCAAACTTCACTACAAGACTACAGTAACCAAAATAGCACAGCATTGATATAAAAACAGAAACATAGACCAATGGAACAGAATAGAAAACCCAGAAATAAAATTGATGACCTACAACTAACTGATCTCTGACAAAGTCGAGAAAAGTAAATATTGAGAAATGACACTCTCTTCATAAATGATACAGGAGAAACTGGCTAGCCATATGCAGAAAAATGAAGGTAGACTCCTTCCTCTCACCATACACAAAAATTAACTCAAGATGGATTAATGACTTAAATGTAAGACTTAAAACTATAAAAATTCTAGGAGAAAACCTAGGAAGCACTCTTCCAGACATTGCATAGGCATGAATTCATAACCAAGTCCTTAAAAGTAAATGCAGCAAAAATAAAAATTAACAAATGGGACTTAATTAAACTAAAGATCTTCTGCACAACAAAAGAAATGATCAACAGAATAAATAGGCAACCTACAGAATGGGAGAAAATATTCACAAACTATGCATCCAACAAAGAGCTAACATCTAGAATTTATAAGGAACTTGAATCAACAAGAAAAAGCAAAATAACCTGATCAAAAGGTAGGCAGAGGACATGAACAGACACTTCTCAAATGAAAATATACAAGTGGCCAAAAAACATAAGAAAAAATTCTCAACTTCCTTAAGCATCAGAGAAATGCAAATCAAAACCACAAGATACCATCTCACACCCATCAGAGTGGATATTACTAATAAGTCAAAAAACAACAAAAGTTGATGAGGTTGTGGAGAAAGGGGAATGTTCATGCACTGTTGGTGAAAATGTAAGCTAGTTCAGCCCCTGTAAAAAGCAGTTTGGATACTTGGAAGGCTGTGGTGGTAGGATCGCTGGAGCCCAGCAGGTCAAGGCTGCAGTGACCGGGAGCGGCCACTGCACTCCAGTCTGGGCCACAGAGTGAGACTCCAACTCAAAAAAAAAAAAAAAAAAAAGCAGTTTGGAGATTTCTCAAAGAGCAAAAAATAGATTTTTTTTTTTTTTTTCATTTGACCCAGTAATCCCACTACTGGGAATATACACAAAGGAGCATAATCATTCTACCAAAAAGACACCTGCACTGATATATTTATTTCAGTACTATTCACAATAGCAAAACATGAAACCAATCTAAGTTATTATCAACAGTGAAGTGAGTAAAGAAAATGTGGTACATATATATCACAGGCTACTACGCAGCCATAAAAAGAACAAAATCATGTCATCTTCAGCAACAAGGATGCAGCTGGGAAGCCATTATTCTAAGCGAATTCACACAGAAACAGATAACCAAATAAGCTCTCACTTCTAAGTAGTAACTAAACACTGGGCACACATGGGCATAAGGATGGGAACAACAGACACGGGGGACTCCTAAAGGGAGAGTATGAAAGGAGGGTAAGGGCTAAAAACCCATTCATTGGTTATCATGATCACCATTTGGATGAAAAGCTCAACAGCAATCCAAACTTCACCATCATGCAATATACCCCTGTCACACACCTGCACATGTACCCTTCGAATCTAAATTTTTTTTTTTTTTTTTTGAGTTGGAGTCTTACTCTGTCGCCCAGACTGGAGTGCAGTGGCCGCTCCCAGTCACCACAGCCTCGACCTGCTGGGCTCCGGTGATCCTTCCGCCTCAGCCTTCCGAGTAGCCGGAACTACAGGTGCACGCTACCACGCCCGGCTGATTTTTTTGATTTATTGTAGAGATGAGGTCTCGCTGCCCAGGCGGGTCTCGAACCCGCGGGCTCAGGCAATCCACTCACCTCAGCCTCCCAAAGGCACGGGATTACAAGGCTGAGTCACCGAGCCCGGCTCGAATCTAAAATTTTTTTAAAAAAAATTAATGTTGTTACTCTTCAACTTACATTGAAAGTTTAACTCCTTCAGCTCGGCTAAAACACAAAACTACATGCTACAACATGGATAAAACTTGAAAACTTTACGCTAAGTGAAAAAAACTGGCCAGGCTCCGTGGCTCAGCCTGTCATCCAGCACTTTGGGAGGCCAAGGCGAGTGAATTGTCTGAGCCCACAGGTACTAGACCAGCCTGGGCAACTTGGCAAGACCTCGTCTCTACCAAAAAGAAAAAAAAAATTAACCAGGCGTGGTAGTGCATGCCTGTAGTTTCAGCTACTAGGAAGGCCAAGGCGGGAGGATTGCTGGAGCTCAGTGGGTTGACGCTGGGGCAGCCATGAGTGTGCCACTGCACTCCAGCCTGGGCAACAGAGTGAGACTGCAACTCAAAAAAAAAACAAAAAAAAAAAACCAGAAAAGGCCACATGTTGTACAACTCCATTTATGGTATGTGAAATGTCCATACACGGTAAATTTATAGATACATAACACCAGTTGGTGGTTTCCAGGGACTGGGAAAGAAGGGAATGATGAATGGCTACACAATGGGTATTGAGTTTCTTTTGGGGGTGACAAAATATTCTGGAATTAGATAGTGGTGATGGTCTCACAGCATTGTGAATGTAAAAAGTGAATAAATAATACACCTTAAAATTATTAAAATGGTGAATTTTTGGTTATGTAAATTTTTCCTCAATAGCAAAAAACAAAAATATTAATGAGATCTTTTGCCCGTAGAAGTCATTTTTAGCTTCAGTTCCAAAGCCTCAGGATGTTCTCTGATATCAAACAAATTCTGGAAGTTGCCAACATTTACCCCTACAGAGATGGAAAAATAAAAGTAGAAAAGACTGAATGCTTTGTGTCTAAAATAAAGTAGACAACCTCCCTTCTAAGAAAAAAAAATCAAATAAGGGAAGAAATCAACTTAGGCCACCTTCTCCCAAACTGCTTCTAGCAGTACTACTCTAGTGCTTAAGGACAACATGTGTGTCTTGATTTTCATAATAGAAACTTGAAATTTTTTAGAAAAAATAATTGTAGATGGCACAATAATTATTTTAAATTTCTGGATAATTATTAAAGTCTAAAATATAATTAGTATTTACTTACAACAAATAAACCAATAGAAGAAATTTGTTACTTAAAATCTCTTTCCTTAAAATTACCACTATTTACTTACTCCAACTACCTAGGTTTTCAAATAAGTCAGTCTCATGCCAACCTGTTAAAACCACCTACATCCCTCCATCCATAGTCTTTCAATCTCTTAAAGTACTTCTCAAGGTATTCCCCCTACTCCAAGTATCCAAGTCTGTCCCCATCTTTGTATAACACAACAGGGATATTGGCAGCAAATAAACAACAAAAAAAAGCTGAAACCCGCAGACAAAACAGAGAAAAGATGAATTAAAAAAATGTATTGTGGATTATAAAGTCAAGGCCCTAAGCTTTTTGGCTAAAGAGGACCAACTTTGCAAAATTGCTAGTCATTGCTCATTCCTCATGAGCACAGCACAGTCGGTATGGGAATTAAGACGATGTACTTCGGTCAGACACTGTGAATTTGTATTCAATGCCCTATGAGTATGGTCAAGTTTTTATCTACTCTTAGTCTCAGTTTACTCATATGTAAAATAGAATTTATAATATCTACTTTAAGAAAGTATCATGATAATTCAAATACAATTATGTTAGCAAATTATTCCACATGATGTAGAATTCCACTAAACTTTCAGCGTTACTATCAAGAAAATGAACATACTCTTGCTGTCATCAATATTCTAGACCTTATTTACCTATGAACATGTTCCAAAGACAATTTAGATTGTTTGACTTTTGTTTTAAACATTTATCATGTTGCACATTCAACAAGCATCTCAAAGGATTTTTTGGTCATTTATAAATTTTATATCCCCTATTCCAAATCTTTTTTTTTCCTTTACTAATGTGAAATACTTTTTACACTCTCCCTATCTTGTATGGTATCATTCCTTGTTCCCTTTTGTGGCCCTCCAATATTTTACCCTTTGTCTTTACATAGAAAGATTTTATTTTTTCTTGGTTCTCTCACGACCAATTCTAAATCATATTAATGAGCCAAACATTAGTCAACTGACTAACTGAAAAGGACAGTCCTTCCATTCCCATTTGCCTTTTAGAAAAGACTAATAAGTCGATTCACAATCCATGGCTCAGGGATGAATCTGGAGAGTCTGTTCCCAGCAGGCAGGGCATATGCCTTCTGTGTAACAGCTGTCTCTTTGTGCTGTAACTTCAAGCACAGTATTGTGCTAAAACAGCAAGTAATGCAATAAAAATGGGACAATTCTGTTTTCCTACTGCGAGCTGGGGCATGTGAATAGGAAAAAATAAAGGAAAAAATCTGATATTTTATCAGTGAAATGAAGGAAATGCCCAAAAACAGCTGGGCAGAAGAAAGGTCTGGAAGATTATCTTTTCATTCTTCCTTTGCTAAAGAGAACCCCAATTATTATCTGGTTTGCCTTCTGATCGCTTGCCAGTAGCATCAGATTCTCAGATTCTCTGAAATGAAGGCAAAGAGATGCTGACAGCTGTGCCCAGCATGGAAACTGCCAAGCTGCAGCAGACCTTGTAGCCCATCACGTGGCATCAAGCCAAAGAAAGATATCGATGACAGATTTGATAAGAACCAAAACAACTCGCACCTATCAGAGTATTTAGGGAAAGCACAGAGCGAAACATTTTGAAGAATCATGGACTCAGGCATAATTTTGTGCCCCAAAGTATGAGAATCACAGGATTTCCATGAATGCTTTAGGCGAACAGATACATTAAAAGAGCATATCACTCTATATGGTATCAGATGAAATTCAGGGAAAAAAGAAAGCAATACTTTTTACATACTCACAGTGGCATGCTGTTTCACATTTGTCCTTCAATGATCTTTATGCTAACCTTTTGAATTACGGAGAAATTCTTAGTTGATAGACACCAATTTCAAACTATCTTATCTAAAGAGGAGAATTTATTGACTGGTTCAGATTTATAAATATCTGAAACCTTTGAGAATACTCCTATCAAACTTGCATTGTTTTGTCCTTAGACAGAATTCCTCCTCTTAGAAGGTGGAGTTGATTAAAAGAGGAGAAAAGTTTTGAGATCTTTCTATGGTTAATTCTCTGCACTTGGTTTTGGTGAGCAAAAAATTGTTCCATATATTCTCAACGTTTTCCATACCACTAACCATGTATCAAAGATACTTGTTGAAAGAGGAAGAAGGAGGAACAATGGAAGAGAAGGAAGGAGAAATGTAGTAATAATGTTACCCAGTGTAATGCCTATGTGACATAGTGAAATTTTTACCCTGCTTATCTTTAAGAAACAGAAGTTCCCATCTTGACCAGATTAGCCGAAACTGATAGGATCCAAGATGGCCACTGACTTGACCTCTGAAGAACCCTTAGCCTCATTATAATCTAATTTTTCTGCTGAACCACTCCCACCAGCACCATGACAGTTGACAGTCACCATGATGATGACCTAAAGGGACCATAAAAGGACAAAAGGAAGGCAGCACTCAGATTCCAGAGACCTACCACCCATTCCCAGAAAATCCATGAGTATTCCTTCCCTTGCTTTTAATGTTCTACTCCTTCATTAAAGAATAAATGTAGTTTAACTCCCTCACCTCCCACCTGGTGAGATGTTGGTTTATGAACATCGTTCCTGCTTCTCTATTCTATGGTCATAGAATTAAAGCCTGCACTGCTTGACCCTCCACTTTTGATTTCACATATCGGCTTTGTGATACTGAACAGGAAAGAACTCCATTTTGGGTGTAAAGAAGACTGTGTCAGTAACAATACTAGTAGTTGTTATTTTTTCAGTGGAAACTGGAATAAAATGTACTGTGAATTGGCTAATTGATCAGATTGCTGTCTCAGGTTCACTTCTTAGGGCAAATGCCAAAGCATGAAAATTTTATTACAAATTGAATGCCAAGTAATACATTTTCTTAGCTGAGTAATCATACCCAACAGGAGCTTTGAGGAGGCAGATAGTTCACAAATACAAATAGCCATGACTTTAAAATGGAAATGTTGTTAAAATATTTTTTAAACTCTAAATTTAGCATGAAGTATGACACCAGATGTCACTATGTGTATATAATCTGAAATTTTTGTAAATTTGAAACTCTTTGTGATCTGAGGCAAAATTTGTTCTCTCCCTAACCTTCCAGATAGATAATACATTGACCCTGGTAACAGAAAGTCCTATAATTCTTGATATACCAACTAAGGATGGAAGTCAATATTTTTTCTATTTTTTCCGACTGTAGAGTGACCTATAAAAGTAGAGGATTTTTAACCTTAAAAAGTTAAAAACATGTCTTTAGTGTCCTTGACAGATATTTTTTAAATGTCAGACTTTAAAATAAATGTAGTTATTATTTCTACAATAATTACTCACCAGAGACAATTAGAAAATACAGAAAAAAAATAGAATAGGGATAAGCATTCAAACTTATTTGCACAACTTTAATACAATCCTTATTGGCACTTTTTAAAAATCTTTTTGCTAATTGTAGCTTAAATAAATGTGTGTTTATTCTACACTTAGAATTTATGTTTTAAAAGCTTGTGACAATATAAAAAACTTAGTTTATATCATTTTACATAATACAATTAACATAATCATTCCCCTTTTTTAAACTTTTGGATTTTCATAAATATATAGTGATGACATACAACTTAGGGGATAAAATTTTGCACAATGCTGAGGCTTAAGGTTTATTGCTCAAACACTGATGTTAGATTTCCTGGTTTAAAGATCTGACTCTGAGGCAGCAGCATAATAAGCACAGGTTAGACACAGAAAAATTTCCCACAGATAGACTTTAGAAAACATTCAGACTTCTTTTTTTTTTTTTTTTTTTTTTTGAGTTGGAGTCTCACTCTTGGTGCCCAGGCTGGAATGCAGTGACACTCTCACAGCCACCGCAGCCTTGACCTACTGGGCTAAGGTGATCCTCCTGCCTCAGTCTTCCAAGTAACTGAACTACAGACGCAGGCCACCATGCCCAGCTAGTTTTAGTGAATTACTGTAGAGACAAGGTCTCACCAAGTTCCCAGGCTGGCCTCAAAACCCCGGGCTCAGGCAATCCTCTTGCCTCGGCTTCCCAAAGTGCTGGGATTACAGGCTGAGCCACTACAACCAGCCCAAACATTTTTTAAAATTACATTTTACCACAGGCCATGCTATAACCTACTTCACCCCTCAGCAAATCAAAAGAAAATCCCACCAGATGTAAGAATAGGACAGCCCAACCTTTCAATTCATGGTTTAGCATAATAATCACTAAGAACCTTTCAGATTCCCTGGTAAAGGCAGAAGGCCAAATATCACCCCTTAACTGACCCAAGCTGTAGAAATGATAATAAAACCACCTTTTAGCTCATGGTCTTGTGAATTGGAAATGTCTGGCAGGTCTTCTGCAAAAGACACTGTGGTCAGAAAAAAACCACCCCTCACCTCCTCTTCTCCAAACAGAAGACAGATGACAGTCTCCAGAGTGGTGGTTACCTGAGTACCACCCTTTCAGTTTATCAATCACTGTGAAGGTTTATCAGGCCTATTGTAAAAAGCAAAAGGTGTGGTTTCTCTTGCCCAGGTCAACTCTGACATGTCTCCCTTTTTTTCCTCTCTTCTTCCTCTAATAAACTTTGTTTTAAAACTTTGCTGGTCACTCTACAATTCATTTTAGGGATGATCCAGTGAATTCACAAGTTTTGCACCGCAGCCCACCTGGCATCTGCTCTTCTATTTCTTATCTATGGGATCTTAGAAAGCCATTAAAATTCTCTGTGTCTCAGTTTCATCATTGTTAATATCAAATTAATAGGGTTGTTGAAAGGAGGGAACCTTAGAAAGTTAAAACATGACGTAGCCATTTTGAATCAGCACAACCATTTTGCTTAGGCCTCACCCCTTGACATTCCCTTGCTGCACAGTTTGCACGGCCCACACACCCTTTTACCCTATAATCATTAACAAGAAAAATATTTTAGTTAAAAACCAGTGATTATACAGAACCCCTTAAGCATATCCATCTATCTTTTAGGCAGTCATATTAATACATTGTTATTGGCCACCCTTGACAACTTCCAGCACACCACCGGGGAGCCATGTTTGTTGGTATATTGTTATCACACAACCATGGCAACCTCCAGCCCACCACCTGAGATCATGAGACATTGATGCCTGGCAATGTCAAGACACTAGATTCACATGACTACTACGGAAACAAAAGAATACAACTCTGAAAATTCCTTTTGTCCCAGAACTCCTTCAGTTCTAAGCCCTCTTTGCTTTAAAGACCCTTAAATACCCCCTAGTTTCCAGCCTTCCATGCCACACTTGCCTGGGTGCCAGCCCCCTTTCCCTGTGAAAGGTGAATGATAAATTCTACTTTCTTCTACTTTCCTCTTTGTTGCAATCTTGCATTATTCCCACAGCACTGACCTACTTTGCCTCAGTTTACCCTTTCATCTGTTTTTTTTTTAATTATTCTTTATTTTAAAGATGTAAGATATAATTCAGGATTAGGTATACAAGTGGTCATTGTACAGGTAAAGTTTTGGCCTCCCTTTTGGTCCCCACTTTGCCTAGTTGAGATCAAGTACCCTTATTGATGTTGTGTCCCACCCCCACCCCCCCCAGCAGTGTCCAACTACTGCCAATCCCTTTCTTATAGTAGCATCTGGCTATACATACATACATATATATACATATATGTGTGTGTGTGTGTGTGTGTGTGTGTGTGTGTGTGTGTGTGTGTGTGTGTGTATGTATTAGCCCATTCTCTTCATAATTAATAGTATCTTCATAAGATAGATAGATTCCCAGAACTAAAATTACTGAATCAAAGCTATAAAAAGCTTTAGATCTCTTGAGAAATCTTGCCAAGTTTGCTTTTCCAATTGTAAATGCCACCTGTCATTTTTAAGCATGCCCATTCACTACTCAGTCACCAGCTCTGTTTCTAACTGATTTCTAATCTTAAGCAATATTATATAACTAACAGCTTTTTTCAGCCAAAATAGAAAATAAAGCACTACAAAAAAAAGTCAAATTTAGCATCTTGCTCTAAAATACCTGAAACAAAATAATCTGGGTACCTATGTTTAAATATTTAGCACACTTCTCACAGAAGCCTTTCTTTGTAATGACATTCTCAGTGGAGAAAACAATGTTCTACCAGCAAATGGAATATTGCTGTTCATAAGTAAAAGTAGCAGCATTTGGGGGATTTAGAAGCAATGAATGAAAATGATAAACATCAAATGATAAAGGCTTCATCTTTCTCTTGTGTTGCAGCTAAATAAAGCTTTACAGTAGATCCCAGTTGAGGGAATCTATTGGCAGGTTTTGACTACCCAGAATTTCTATCACATTTCCCAAGGTTAAATGTGTTGCCTTGAGGCAGCTGCTCAAAATGATAAAGGGGACACTGTAGGACCGTGGTGCTCTTTGTAATGTTAATAACCCTTGATTCTGATATCAGATGCAACTCTGGGGAAATCTGCCAGCTCCAGACTTTAAAATCTAACTTAGTTAAGTGCACATTATTGCAAAAAAATTTTTTTTTAATTTGGCAGAAGCAAGAAGATAATTTGAGATCCACGTATTTAGATACTTTCATCATTTATATCAACGAATTGAATTTCCACAAGATAACATGTTGTGATACAAAATTAATGTGGTTTCTTTTATGAAAGCAGATGGCATTTTATTTCAGAATTCACATATATATTTACATGCTTATAGAATTCATTTTTATGGTATAAGCTATCCTGGGTAGTGATCATTTATCATATTTTTAATTTATTTATTTATTTAAGATTTATGCCCCATCTGGCTTCAAAGGTGCATAAGAATGTCTGCAGATGAAGGCACAGATAAAATGAGACATAAACACATCATAGGTTTAATAATGAAAAAAATAGCAGAAGGAATAATCACTTCAGGACCAGATATAATGCAGATACTGTTTTGGGGGGGAAAGAAATAGGCCCTCTGTATTTTCTAGCTGCTAAATTAAAAAAAGAAAAGAAAGAAAGAAAACCAGATCTTTGAATCATCATATAAATATCTCATCCCCTCTTTATTTTTTAATAGGAAGCAACATACAAATCCATCTAAAGAAGAAATGAAAATGATGAAGGTGAGAAGGATCATGGGAGCCAAGAGAAAGAGAAGAAAAAAAGAAGAAAGATACTACAAAGGAAGGTTCCAAAAGGAAAGAAAGTGCCTTCATGGACTTACACTGTGGCTGAATCAGGGAAGACAACAATGAATAAAGAGGAGTCACTGTTATCATGGGACAAGGCTTAGCAGATGGTAATTCTTTAGTAAATGTTTAAAGCAAATGAAAGTAGGAACTTTTATGTTACCTTCTTTAATAAGCATAATGAGCTGGACTCAGTGGCTCAGCCTGTAATCCCGCACCTTTGGGAGACTGAGGTCAGTGGATTGCCCGAGCCCGTGGGTTCGAGACCCGCCTGGGCAGCGAGACCTCATCTCTACAATAAATCAAAAAATCAGCCAGGTGTGGTAGCGCATGCCTGTAATTCCAGCTACTCGGAAGACTGAGGCGGAAGGATCGCCGGAGCCCAGCAGGTAGAGGCTGGGGTGACTGGGAGCGGCCACTGCACTCCAGTCTGGGTGACAGAGTGAGACTCCAACTCAAAAAATAAAAAATAAAAAAAAATAAGCACACTGACTGACTTGGATGTCTCATGAAGACATTGAGTTAACCAAGTCTTATACTCAAACACACTTTTACAAGTAGGCATTTTCACATTATTCAATTCACATTATTCAATTCATTAACCCTCAACACATGTCAAGGGCAACAAATACCCTATAATCTGCATGCCAATGATAACTTTTAGGATAGAGTTTGGGAAAAGCCAGAGAAATTGATTTTAAAAGTATGACCTTCACAATATTGACTTTCCCAAATATCAACTCCTTTATAAACAATATAATTTTTTTTCCGTTAACACTGCTACATGCCAAGCCTCATTCTTTCTCTTATTAATTCACAGAATGTGTTTGTTCATTCTGTGTATATGCTCAGTCATAATTGTCATCTAGTTATTACCTCACCACTTGTGTATATGGTAATGTTTAATTTTTATTTTTAAACTGCAGCCATTATAGCCATTTCAGTTGTGTTTTCAGTAGTCAAATAAAATGACATCAAAGATTCAGGCATAAATCACTGTTGGAGCAGAGAGAAAGATATTAAAACTAGAATACTTGTGATCCGGCAAGAGCAAAGCTATAGGCTATATTTTAAAAATAAGTCAGAGCAGGGAGTAAATGTAAAGTTAATCTGACTGCATTCTTCCTTCTCCCAGAGGCCCCTTGAGAAGGAAAGTGACTTGCTGAAGGTCATAAAACAATAAAAGAAGAATGCTAGATTTATAACTGAATAGGGCATTAGATCTGTCCGTAATCCTGACCTTTGGGTTCTGCCTTTTCCCAACTCTAGGATTCTTGGGGGGCTAAAATAAAAGACTCTACTTCTAAGCACAGGGATCTGCAGCTAAATCATTATCACCTCCTGAAGTGTGACTACCAGAGACTAGAAGACAGAAATAATTGCAGCCAAGGCACTTACCATGATACCTTAAAGGAATAACTCATAATTTCTGCTTCTAGTGTTCCAAGAGTTCTTTAGGCTGCAGTCTTTTCCTGAGATGCAAATATTTGCATTGTGGCACCCTATCTCTTTTCTACAAATTCCCTTTGGTCTTCAAATAGCCAGAGTTGCTTTTGCATCCTAAAAAAAAGAAAAAAGACCTAGATTTACTAACTCCTAGTTATCTTTATTACTGATGAAGAAACTTACACTCCCAGAGTTTAAACAATTTGTCCAAGACTGTAGTACCAATAGGTAGTGAAGCAATCACTTTATGAAGTTGGAAAAACTCAGTAGCCAGTTTCTTTAGTGATGCATAAAACTATTTTAGAATCATAAACATGTTCTCTACCTTTCCCAACTACAATCTTATTGATAGGTTTGTGATTCTTTTTTCCCAGTGTCTTTAAGCAGAATTTTGTTGTAATTAATACAGCTTTTCTAATTCTATTATCTGGGAAGAAAAAGGACAAATAATAATAACTATTATCATTTGTATAATAACAAAATATTAATAGTAGGGGTAATATTAATTCAGCATAGAGTAAATCTAGACAATCTGAGCAATTTACATGCATTTATTAATTTGACTTTCACCTCATTCCTCTGCTAAAACTCTAGTATAAAATTTATTTGTATATTAGAAAACTGAGCACAGAGGAGTTAAGCAATCTGCCCAAGATTACCCCAAAAGTCCCATTCTAGACTGGTATTCTCAACCATTGTTGTATACTGCCTCATATTATGCATGTGTTACTAAGGCAGAGTTCCAATTTGTTTCCTGATCAATCTACATATCAAGAAGATATTCCTAGTATACTCATTGAAGCCTGAGGAATGTAATATCCAGAGGATGAAAGAAAGTTTCCAGGAAAGGCTGACAGAAATTCATTTGGAAATGAAAAGGATAGACCAAGTTGAGTAGTGAAAAGATGTGGAAGAAGGTGACGTGAAAAAAAGTAAAAGGACTGAGCCCAAAATGGAGTTTCTCTGGTCTCCTTGAGCTCATACACAACAACAGTCCTTCCCTAGAACCCTGGAAAAATCACAGGACATTAAGACTAACATCTCCCAAGAATGTGTCTTTCAGCTACTGGCACTGCCCTTCTCATCCATGTGGCTGACCCACCCATCTAGCTACCAGCCCACCTTTGTCAATGTGATCATGACTGACCTACTCATCCATTCGGTCATCAAAGAGATGAGAAACAGACCCCATCACTGTGATATCAGCTCCTGTGAATGATTGTTTGCCTCGCCCACCACCGCCCCATAGGAAATTTTTAAAACCCCTAGACTCGGACACTTGCCATCCTGCTTTCTTCAAGCCTCTGGCTCCTCTCCAATCTTGGATGAATCCACTCTCTCTTTCTCTGATCTACTCTTTGAATAAATTTTCCTTTATAATCTGATTTCTGTGCAATTCTTGCCATTTCTGTGGCACTGGCACACTGTATAGGAAGTATGGGAAGGAGTCTGTGGAGTCCCACATAAGAAATGGGGGTAACTGCACTACCCATATCATATGTTTGCTGTAAAAATTAGCGATAAGATAAGTAAAGCACTTTGGTTCAGCATATGATCTATAGATTTAAAGTTGTTTAATCTCTGTCATCATCATTACCTTTATCATAATTAGGTCTCTACCTATCTCCCAAACCTCAATCTGCATTGCTCCAAAATTTTTGATAGATTTATCATGTAACATAATTTCTATTGTAAGCAGAAATTTACCAAGAACTTTGCAGATTTTGGCAAAATTACATGGACTCTAATGAGGATATTATTATTTCTTATTAGAATACTTTAAAAAATTGTACAATACTTATAGAGGCTGGCATAAAGTTGATAGTCAATAAACGGTTGCTGACGGTAATGTATTAACACTATAAGGTGACATGGAGTCTATATAAAATGAGATCCCAGTTGAAAACAAATGACACTTTAAAATTAGGATAATTTGAGGGAAGTTGAATAAAGGGACTTTTTAAAACATGAGCAAGAGGGTAAAGAGCCCATAAACAATATTACAGTAACTTGAAGCTCTGTTTCCCACCCTAGGTCTGATGGAAAAAGAGATGTGAGTTTGCTCAAACTGGGCAGGGCCGTGGGCAGAGGGCCATCCTGTGGCTGCTGAGAACTTCAGTTAAAGAGAGGACAAGGATGCAGTGCAGCTTCACATCCCACCCTTCTTCTTTTCATGGATATAGTCCATACAGGTCAGCCTTTCGTGGCACAAGACAGGGTGAAAACAGGTAGAAAGTGGATCTGGGGAGGAAAATGGGAGATATTCTACCCAGGATATATTTAAACAACCTAGCCTCTGTATATGTGCATAGAAACACATAGGCATACATACGTTCACTAGCAAATTAGGTATAACATTTTCTTCTATTACATCATGTGTTGTAATAATAGGTTTCTTTTGGCTTAGCAGTCAAATATAATCTCATATATTTCTTCTTCTAGTTATTGACTCTCTGATGGCAAGGACTCATTCCTGCTGTGTCTCAATTCTAACTGCTGTTTCATGAGTTCAATGTAGTTGTTCCATGAATTCTTATATACTGAATGGAATTAAATGTTTATCAGAGGCTACCCTTTCATTAAATAATGAGTCTCACTTCTGTAGGACTTTAACTTTCCATTTGGAAAAGAATTTTATGGAAACATTTAAGGGGTTTAGTCAAAGTAACAGAGCTGATGAGCCATGATTTGAATAAGAACCAGAGTGCGATTTCTGACCTAGTTTTTCGGGTTTTTTTCTGATGGAGCATTCACTTCTTTTTTGGTCTGTTTGTTTTTTACTTTATTTTATTATAAAGATGTGGGATACAAGTCAGGATTAGGTACATAAGTAATGTAGATGCAGGTGAAGTTTGGGCCTCCAACTGGTCCTCAATCCCCCTGATTCAGGATCAGCTACTCTGTGTTGTAGCATTCCTCTCCTCCCCCCTTCCTTCCTCTCCTGGCAGTTCTATACAATCCATTCTCTTCTACACACAAATTCTGCCACGTGAGCTTGCCCACTTTATCCATTCAGCATGCTGGACAGTGTTCAGCATGATGGAAACAATGATTTCTAATTGTTCTCTGATCCTAGCTCAGTACTGGAATACTGTAGGTTGTCCACAATGGTTTGTTGTAGACGCAAAAGAACTGATCAATAAAGAGAAAACGAAGGTAGAAAATGCTGTTTCATAAAAACAGTATAATATGTGTTCCTATTCATGGGGGTACCCTGTACATATTTGATGACAAAGTATGTTGCATTGATAGTTAAATGCTCGGGTAATAAGAATTGTCTAGATCAGCCAATTTCAGGGTCATAAAAAAACCAAAGTAAAACATCAGTAGAAATGTATGTAAAGAAACCAGTCATTTTCCTATGTTCTCTTTCACAATATAAAAATATTTTTCCTTATTTAAATATCAAGAAAAGTATTTCATGTATTGAGCTCATTTTCAGCTAATCTCCCAATCTCTAGGTGGAACGACTGAACCTGGCTTTGCTCTCAATGAAAAATTATTCATGTAAGTTTTAGAAATCATTTCCTTGTGAAATATAAATCTGTCTCTTTGAATAAAGCATTCTGACAGGCGGCCTAGAAAGTACTAATACAAAGTAACAATTTATCTATACTACTGAACTTTATTTGACTGTGAGAAAAACAGTATAAAATTCTATTATGGCACATCAGAAAGTCCTGACTCTACCCAGGCCTTTGCATTCCTTTTACAGAAATCCTCATCAATCATTTAAAATCATTGACCATATCTTACACCTCTCTTTTAGCCATAGCTCAGATGGAAGCTGTGTTATACTCTAAATGGCTTTGCTTCTTAGATGTAAAACAGAATTTATGTTTACTATTTTTCTTCAGACACCCACAATTTCCTTCTGCAAGATAAACCTCATAACTTCTTTAAATCATCCCTTTTCTTCATGTGATTACTGAAAGAATGGCAGATTTACGAGCATAAGGCCATCTGTGCCAAGAAAAAGATGATTTCTTTTCTTAATAGAAGAGATGGCATTGTTTTACTGTCACTTTTATCATCTTATTTATCGGCACACAGGAATTCTCCATGTTTGACCTGCAGGTACTTACTTTTCTTGGCATGAGAGTTTTCTACTTTCCTGCTCTTTTCTTACGAGATCAATGAAACATACCCACCTTTATGCCAAACCAGAGTTTCTCAGCCTAGGCACTATGAGCATGTTAGTAATTGGCAATCTGATAATTCTTTGTTGTGGGAGCATACACCACGCTTTGTAGGATACTCAGTAGCATCCCTGTCCTTTACCCACTAGATGCCAGGAGCACAACTACTTTTTAGTTGTGATTAAAAAAAAAAAAAAGCCAAATGTCGTATTGCAAAATGTTTCAAAATCACTCTCAAGTTGAGAAAAACTCTGCCAAACACTTTTCATACCTTCTTAGTAAATTGTGGGAAGAAAATTAAAATTAAGATACAACTGCTAAGAAGCCCAAAGAATTTACTTCAACATATCTATTCATTAATTCAGAAGCTCTTTCTTTCATTGAGTCATTCTTTTCTAAGCATTTGGAGGTTCAGCAGTAGATTTTCCCCCTTAGTAAATAATATTCTTGTGAAGAGTTGGTTTTACAGTTGAGGGGTATAATTATGCACTAAGTCCTAAAAAGAACTTGGTTGGTAAGTCCAGAAGCAAGTAAGCATCAATTAAATCTGAAACCCTGACTTATAAACTCGTGAGCTCTGAGAAGAGTGTGCACAACACTTATATTCATAAAAATTTTACTTTATGTATTTCGGTTAGAAGAAGACAAAATGCAACATGAGTTTTATAGTGTTGGTACTTCAAATGCTCAACCTCCTAAAGAAAATACAGTTTAGACAGCATAGAAAGACTTGAGTGTATTTCTTGAAAAATTGGAGTAAATTATGTTATGTAGTGAATATAAGATAAAACTTGAATTACAGTAAATTTTTATTTGTTTGTTACTTGTCTATAGTTTCAAGCTTTTCTACGAGTGTGCATTTCTTGTGTAATTAGAAGAAATCAATAAGCTCTATGAAATAAAGCTCATTAAAAATTCTGGCTCCTGTACATTTGAAGTTAACAGTGAACACCTTACAATAACTTTCAGCCTCATAGGGGATTATTTATGGGCCACCACTAGAGAGCAAGGAAATAAAGTTGACATGACAGCATTTTCAAAATTGCTTCTGAACACACAAAACAGCAGCAGGCCTTTGAAGACCAGGTCTGCAGTCTCTGCCCAGGGAACAACGATCCATGTAACAAAGTCATCTCTCTCCAGTCCTCCTCACTTCTCCCCCAAGTGATTTCTGCTGTGGCAGCTAAAGCCTCTAACACCCTCATGCCCGAGCCTCTGGAAGGTCACATTTGCATTGGCTAGAAGGACAGTCCAGGTGGTGCTGCCCGTGGATACTGTCTGCTGTTGCTTGTTTGCTTAATTATAGATTCTTTTCCTGCCAGCTTTCCTTCCTGGCCACCTCCTGCTGTGTGCTGCTTGGGCTTTTAGCTGAAAATAGGAGAAAAGGAAATATAAAGCTGGGGATCAAGCTACGGATCTGTGAAAAAGACAATCTAGGTTCATGCAAGTTGTTTGTGAGGAACAGAGAAAAAGATCTGTTGCTTGGATAACTTCCTTGAGGACACAAATAAAACCTTTGTTGTGGTTGTTAGGAGTACTGGCTTGAATGCTATGTTGACTTGGGTTCCAGTCCCAGCTCTGTCAGCTATGAGTTGTGTGATCTCAGGGAACCCCATTAAGCTCTAGATTTCATCTTCTAAAAAATTGACAGAAAGACCTATCACAGTATGCAAATTCAATAACCATTATAAACTATACTTAGGGTACTTTTACAATTCTTGCTTTCATTCATTCACACAAACAGTTGAGTGCTCAGTATGTACTGGAAATTTTGCTAAACGTTGAGTAAAATATGATCAAGACACTGTTCTTCCCCTTGTGGAGCATCCAGTCTAATTAGAAATTCTTATATCCAGTAAATAAACCCATAACTAAGTGCACAATTATTATGGTGATACACATCACAAAGCTGAGGTTTGTGGAGGCAGTTTGAGGACAGAGAGGGCCATATTAAGTATCATGAACTGGAATCTGGAGGATAGAGGATTTCCCAGGTGAAAAAGGAAAGAAAAGCATTGCACATGGGCTGAAGAACATGGAAAATCACTCTTCCAAGTGGTTTCTGCTTTGGCAGTTAAAGCCTCTAACACTCCCATGTCCAGACCTTACAGGGTTTCCTGAAGTCACACAGCTAATAGCTGACAGAGCTGGGATATGTAGCATCAAATAGCAATCCCCTCTAATTACTCAGCATATAGCACAATGCCAAGCACATAGATGTCTTTAAATATTTGTTTATTTAAAAAATGAAATCTCTAAGAAGTATTTTGTGAGTGTTTGCTCAGTTACTTTCCAGCAGTGCATCTTTGGCAAATCACTTAATTTGTCTAGGCCTTGTTTCCTTATTTGCAGGTTACTATTGTTTGTAATACTGACATTTCTAGATTGTTTTGAGGATCATACAAAATAATGAACATGAAAGAACTAGACTTTTAAAGTGCTGCACAAATTCTATCTGTCTCCTACAGATATGAGTTTTACCCCACAAATATCACTGATTGGCAAGTCCCTTAAGCATAGAAGTCAAATCTATTTGTTTCCCCCTGCAATTATAGCATCCAACAGAGTACCTGGACCAAAACAGATATTCAATAAATTTCTAAAAATAAAATGCCCATTGATATTGAGTATGCTCTTATTTTTCAATGTGTAAATCATGTGTACACATACATTACTTTGATTTAGGATCCTGCGTTGTTTCTGTTCAAGGCATCAAAACACAAGATATCAGCAATATGTAAAACCAGACACAATTCCATAGTCTCTCTACAGTTTTGCTCCTTGCATTTTCCAACAAATCTATTCTTGTTAACTTGCCTGAAAATATCCCGAAATATTCACAAGCAGAACTGGTGCCCTTACTGACTGAACCTGTCTTTTTTCTCTCTAACTCATTTTGCTTCTGGCAAACAGGGATGGGGCACAGGAAAAAGAAGGAAGGGGAGGATTATTTTACAATGTGTTGGAGTACTAATACATCCACCTTGGTGTTTGAAAAGCAGTACGGCATTGTAAGTGTTGGGAGAGGCTATCAGTCATGGACCTTGAGCACCCTTGCACATTCTTGCAAGATATGCTAAGAAAGTAAGATCTTGACCTTTCCTTTTTTTTTAATTATTTATTTTTTATTATGAAGTTGTGGAGTACAGTTAAGGGTTAGGTATACAATTGCATTTCATTCAGGCACCCTGTTGATATGGGGTGTTTTCCTGTTCCCAGACAGATATTTGCTACTGTTAATCCCATCTCCCTCCCCCCACCATAGTTTCCCAGTACTGCCAATCATTTTCGTATAGTATTGCATTGGATGTTTAAGGTCCATTATATGAGTGAGAACATGTGATACTCGGATCTTTGTTTCTGTGAGAGGTCACTCAGTATTATAGACTCTAGTTCCATCCAGGTTGCTGCAAAATTCATGATTTTGTTCTTTTTTATGACTGCATAGTATTCCATCGTGTATATATACCACATTTTTTTAATCCAGTCCTCTTTTGACGGGCAGCATGGCTGTTTCCAGGTTCTTGCTATTGTGAACAACGCTGCGATAAACATGCATGTGCAGGTATCTTTTTTATAGAATGATTTGTGTTCTTCAGGATATATTCCCAGTAGGGGGATTGTGGGGTCATATGGGAGGTTGGTATTTAGAGCTTTTAGGAACCGCCACACTGCTTTCCACAGAAGTTGCACTAGTTTATACTCCCACCAACAGTGTAGAAGTGTTCCCTTTTCACCACACCCTCTCCAGCAGCTGTTATTTTTTGACTTGTTGATAATTGCCATTCTGACTGGGGTTAGGTGATATCTCAGTGTGGTTTTGATTTGCATCTCCCTGATGATTAGCGAGGTTGAACATTTCTTCATGTGTTTGTTGGCTGCTCAGATGTCTTCCTTTGTGAAGTGTCTGTTCATATCTTTTGCCCATTTTATAATAGGGTTGTTTGTTTTTTTTCTTTTCAGCACGTTTGAGTTCCTTGTAGATCCAGGATGTTAAGCCTTTGTCAGAACTGGTGTTGGCAAATATTTTTTCCCAGTCTGTAGGCTGTCTCCCTGCTCTCTTGATGGTTTCTTTGGCTTTGCAGAAGCTTGTCAGTTTAATAAGGTCCCACTTGTCTATTTTCTCTCTTATGAGCTGTGGGTTTTGGGTTTTGTTCAGGAATTGGATGTCAGTTCCAATTTCCATGAGGGTATTTCCTTCCTTTTCTAAGGTTCTTATGATTTGAGGTTTTACCTTTAGGTCTCTGATCCATTTGGAATTAACCTTTGTGCATGGGGATAGATAGGGGTCCTGTTTCAATCTTCTGCATGTGGTCAGCCAGTTTTCCCAGCACCGTTTACTGAATAGGTTCTCCTCTCCCCAGTGGTAGGTGGTGGAGGCTTTGTCGAAGATGAGTTGGTTGAGAAATTGAGGTTTTGCTTCTGTTGACCTTTCTGTATCGAGACCATTTTTCAGGGTTGTTTGTAGAAAGCTACCCTAAGGATAAAGTAATGTCTCCCCCTTCCACTTCACTCTCCCAGTACCCACCAACAAAGAGCAGTCTTGCTTTCTTTTATTATGAAAGTGGTAAATGCCATCAATCAGTTTCTCTGCTGTAATGTGCCCCACTGTATATATAGGTATTCATCATGGGCCATTGAGTCATTCCCTTAGGCTTAGTGGGTTAGAGGTGAAATTAAATAAATATGAATAAATAAATATGAATCTTTGGTACATTTTTGCTTTGAGTAATAACATTCTTTGCCTCTGACCAAAAGTCTCATGTCTTTAACTATGGCTATGATACTGCTGGCAGACTAGCCTATTAGCTTGTAAGTAGAGTAACATCAGAAACCTTTTACTGTTCTAGATTGGGTAATAATTTTGGCATTAGGATCTGATATGTCTGGATCTATATAACTTTCTTGAGCTTCATTTTTGACTTTTGAACTCTGTGATCACAACCTCAACTGCAAGTCCTGAGCCAGAATTGTATTCTTTCACTTGAGACCAAATAAACCTGACTATAGCATTGTGCTAACAACAACAACAACAAAAAAAACAATGTAAAATAGCCACAAACTTACTGGAAGGATTTGGAAAACTTAAAGACTCTAAGAAATAGTTAAATAATTAGTTCACAGGGAAGTCAGAAATAGTCAAAACTAGAATAGTTTTGAGTACGTAAGGCATGGGATCTCATAGACCACCTCTACAGTTCTTTTGAATGATGCAACTCTAATTACCTCTGTTTTATATTCAAGATTCAAGCCCCCAGGACAGGGACATTGATTAGCCGAGTGTGGGTCATATATTTTCCCTTTGGTTCATGTTGTATAACAGGAAAATAAGGGGGCAGGCATCTTACTAAATACTCGGACTGGTTGGAGTAGCGAATGTCCAAAGAAAAAGTAAAACCACAGATACTCTTTATGTATCACTTCAGGCATATATAAATGCTCAGTACATGTTAGGTGTTACTATTTTGTTCTTTAATATTATTGCCGTTAGCCGGGCTCGGTGGCTCAGCCTGTAATCCCGCGCCTTTGGGAGGCTGAGGTGAGTGGATTGCCTGAGCCTGCGGGTTCGAGACGCGCCTGGGCAGCGAGACCTCATCTCTACAATAAATCAAAAAATCAGCCGGGCATGGTAGCGCATGCCTGTAATTCCGGCTACTTGGAAGGCTGAGGCGGAAGGATCTCCAGAGCCCAGCAGGTCGAGGCTGCGGTGGCTGGGAGCGGCCAATGCACTCGTCTGGGCGACAGAGTGAGACTCCAACTCAAAATAATATAATAATAATAATAATAATATTGTTGCTGTTATTGTTAATAGTAATAATACTTTTGTTACAAAGCTGTCTGTTACTGATATCATAAGCTCATTAAAAGTATCTCACTGTTGGAAAATTCAGATCTATCAGGAAGAATGTCATAGATATCAGTTTAAGAAACACCAGATTTTTATCAATTTTAAATTTACACTAGTTTAGCAACCAGTGGGTGTTTAGGCCTGGGCTGACATTTTTTCTTCCATTTGATAAGAAAACAAAGAATGCAATCTTTGGTTAGAAGTATAGATGCTAGCTGCTTTGAATCTTAGCCTATCCACTTCCAAATTATTTGACCATGGGTAACTAATCTCTCTACATTTTAGTTTTCTCATATTTAACTCATAATGTTGATTGAAGTAGACAATTCATTTAAAGCATTAACACCATCTGACAGTAAATGCTCAATAAATGTTAATTATGGTTATTATTCATTGAGCTATAGAAGTTCATGTCTTCAGGAACTTCTTTTACCTACCTGCCCACCCTATTTAAATAACAGATAGACCTGCAAATGTCTTACTGAACATTTTTATAAACAAAACTAACCAAACAAATTGTGAGAATTCTGCATGCTGATAGTAAAGATTTAATTGGGCAACATATTTTTCTGGGAAAAAAAGAAAGACCTGATCAAAAGTTTAAAAATTTCAGTTAGACAGAAAGAACAAATTCAAGAAATCTATTGTACATCTTGGTGATTATAGGAAATGACAGTATACCGTATATTTAAAAATTTCTAAAAGAGTAGATTTTAAATGTTCTCACCACAAATAAAATGATAAGCATATGAGGCAATAAATATGCTAATTCACTTAATTTAGGCATTCCACACTATATACATATATCAAAATATCATGCTGTATGCTATAAATATGTATAATTTTCATTTGTCAACTTTAAAAGTTTTAAAAACAAGATCCAATAAGAATGTAAATTGGCTTGCAAAGAAAGAGTACACTTAAAGAGAGATTTAATCATTTAACAATAGAATTCTCCTCTTTTATTGAGGTTTCAGCTTGCAATTTAACTATGCTTTTGATCTTGTGTGTATATATACATTTTAATAATTCAACTCTCTTAATTTAGCTATTTACCTATTTTTTCTGAGAAATTGCTTTATTTTTGCACTGAAATAAGCTTTTAAAATTATCATAAATATTTATTTTACATAGCCAGTGGTGAGAGGGGAAAAGGCCTATTCATTTCTATTTATTTTTAAAGGTACAGAAAACATGGTGCTGTCATGCTCCTTCCATTGTCAGGCTGTGGTTATGTAAATGTGATTCATGAACAAGTATTTCCTGAACCTGTACTCACTGACACTGAGGCAGAATAGGACCCAGGAATTATAAGACATGCCAATCTATTGATCTGTAACATTCCTTCTCAGTTAAGTCCACATCTTTTTAAAGATGCATAAGAATCTAACAAGGGGTTTACCAAACTGTTAGTTACATAATAGCTGTTGATCTCAATTGCTATTTGTAACTTCTGAAGAAAAGAGAAAAATCATCATTTTCATATCTCTGCCAACTGGGCTGTGGCTTTGGAGGTACTAACTCCTGTGGACCTAGATTCAGACAAACTTGAGTCCAAATTCTGTTTTCATCATTCACTCCCTACACGAATTTTTATTTCACTTAATATTGCTGATTCCTAGAGATCGTGGCCTTTTCTTATTGGGACTGTGAGAATTAATCCCAAAATAGTTTTTCCATATC
Organism: Cephalopachus bancanus; assembly: GCA_027257055.1. Classification (NCBI taxonomy): domain Eukaryota; kingdom Metazoa; phylum Chordata; class Mammalia; order Primates; family Tarsiidae; genus Cephalopachus; species Cephalopachus bancanus. The sequence continues at coordinate 594,648 of JAPVLO010000243.1, read as the reverse complement.
TGTGCTTATGACCCCAGTCCTATCAAATGATCCTCCCTCTCAGAGATGACTTCATTCTTCACAACCCAATTAGCTTGCATCTTTCTCAACTTTGCTACCCCTGACCAAAGGGTTAGGCTTCCATAACAAATCCCTATCCAGTTTTTCTTCCTACCTCTTTAGTCATTCTATAGCTTCCATCTTTAGTCTCCTCTTTCTACTATTCCAGTAATGGGGACGCCTTAACAAAACTGAGTCCTTAACTCTTGTGTTCCCTTATCTCTTCATTTTTAGAAACAACTTGTGAAAATTCATCTCCTACTAATCATGGTACCAGCTGGAATAGCAGACATTCTGATTCTTGCAACAATTCTTCAAGCTAGTTCTAATTTTTTTCTTATTTTCATATTGGTTGTACTCCTGGCCTTCAAAAGGAAACTTAAAATCAGATTTTTTTGATTCTAATGCTCATGCTCTTTCAGCTACACACTTTGTTTCTTTATTTACACCTCTCAGCTCCAGACTTGGTTACCTACATTCTTGGCTTATGTGTACAACTAATTAGGTCTGGGTGTTTTTAACTGAAGGGCTGTCAATTTCCTACAGCTGTCTTTTCTATGCTCATTCAAATTTCTGTTTTTTAGAATCACCATCTTCCTAATAATTTCCTCATTTGCTGGGATAACAGGGTACCTATGTTGAAGGGCTAGTTATTAGGACAAAATAAGTGAATAACTGCATAGATGATCCATTATCAAGGTAGTTCTTGATAATAGTAGTTATCTGGATAATATTAGAACAAATAAGTTATTCTCATTACTATTATTATTTTATTGCTGTTACAACTTCTACTGCTGCTGCTACTAAAATGCTTTAAAAGTTTAGAATCTAGAAATGAGTAGATATATGAAGAGTAACAATTCAATGAGTTAAGTGCACTGATAAATATTTGTATAAAATGCTGTATGCCTAAATGTACAATGCCTGAACTTTTAGTCATTAAAGAAAAACATATGCTCACACACACAATATGCATGCCCTATATTTTAGAGAAGGAAAGTATATTGGTAGGGATGCTCTGAACCATCCCCCATAGAGCCTGAAATTCTTGGTGAATCCCACTTTGAGGTAAGAATTTCTAAGATTGTCCCCTGAAGTAATTAAAACCCATACAACTTAGATATAAAACTGCTCAATGTCATTGAATATACTAGAGTAATTTGAGTAACAGTAGTATTTTTGAAATGGAAGCATTTGCTTAGCCTGTGTAAAAAATATAAACAAGCATTTATGTAAACTTTTTTTTAAAGGACTTATACCTGAGTGGCCCAGCTTCTGAATCTCTAATTACATTTAATATAGTCAGTCTAACCATTGTTTCCTGACCCTTCTGACAAGAGTCAGGATTATACTCAGTAAGTTTCATGAAGGGAAAGCCCGATGACCCTCTCACTCTGGAGATTCCTAAAGCAACAAAGGCTAAACTTAGTCCATGCTGCTGCTGATAGAAAGACAGTTACTTCTTGGCCACTACCTGAAGGGATGAGAAACTAACAGTTAACTCCCTTCACCTTTTATCTTATCAGGATCTAGAGAGAAAGAGAATAAGAGGTGGCACTGAAGCTTTCTTCCACTGTATTCATTGTTTGTTAGCTTTTCCTCTGTAAAAATTAGAAAATTAATTCTTATTCAGGCTAACCCAGAGGATGAAGTAGATGAATAGATAGGAACTATTTGCTTCTTAATAATGTCACTGTCATTAATGCACCCTGATAAAGGCCCCAATATTCAGAAATCATGTGAGAGGCCAGGGAGATAGGTTTTTTCAGACAGAGGCACAGTGGGGAAGTCAGTTGATGTTCCAAAGAAAGGCAAAGCAACTCAAAATCAAACTGCTTGTGTTTAAATCCTGGCTGCACCATATTTGCCAACTGTATTTGCCAGCTTGGGCAAATGATTTAAACTCTCTAATTTTTATTTGGTTCATCTGTATTATGAAGACAAAACTTATGTTACAGAACCATTCATAGAATTAAAGAAAATTATGTAGACAGATAGTGTGGCATTTAATGAGTAGCCAATCAATTGTAGTTTTCTTCCTTGTATCTCCTACGAACGCTATTCACTTCAACACTACATTAAAGAGAAATACATTAATTGATATAAAAATAAAATCCTCAAGAAATTAATTTCTGATTAAATACAGGGATGTGTGCAATTCAAATAGATGGAAATATCTTTCTGAAATTTGTGTTGAAAAATATTCTGGATCCAGTTTGGACCTATGTAGGTAGAGTGTCCTGAACACCAACAATATCTCCGTGGACAGAGGAGGGGACAGTGGCTACTCACATATCATGTAGTAATATTCTGTAGTCCAACATGTTTTAGAAATATTTTCAGCATAATACATCAGAAATTTGAACAAAGTCCTAAATATTCAACTACAAAGAAATTTAAAGTCATGGCTGACTTTTGTCATTTATTAAATCCTATTGGTCTTTGTCTTTTATTAACCAGGCAACTAAGAATAGAAAAGTCATTATATAGCACGCACCTATAATTTCGACTACTTGGAAGGCTGAGGGGGAAGGATCGCCGGAGCCCATCAGGTTGAGGCTGCGATGGCCAGGCGTGGCCACTGCACTCCAGTCTGGGTGACAGAGTGAGACCCCAACTCAAAAAAAAAAAAAGAAAAGAAAAGACATTATAGCAAAAAAAAAAAGAAAAGAAAAGAAAAGACATTATAGCAAAAAAAAAGAAATAAGGTATGAATTTGTGAAAGAGTATATGGATTCATATGTATTACGAACTCCGGTTGTTCGATTTCACAGAGTACATAATTTAAGGAAGTAATTGTGTGATGGTTTTCAAAACTCGACCCATTGACCAACACCTCTTTATCCTCTCCTCCTCCCAGCTACTTTTCCCAGCCTCTGGTAACCAACTACAGTTAAAATACAATTAGATAGAATGAATAGGATTTAGTACATGGTAGCACAATAGAATAACCATGATTAATGATAATGTACTGTATATTTTTTTAAAAACCAAAAACAACTAATTGGAACATTCCTAACACAAAGAAATGATAATTGCTTGAGGTGATAGATACCTCAGTTACCCTGATTTGATCATTACATGTTGCATGTCTATATCAAAGTATCACATGTATCCCATAAATATTTCAATGGTTATATATTCATAATATTTAAAAATTAAAATACATAAGTAAATAAAAATAAAACTGTCTAAAAAATGACCCCAAAGTATTGACACTCTTCTTTTCAAGAGATGGGAGTCTCTCTCCTCTCCCTTGAGTTTAGGTGGGCTTGTGCACCTAAACTCAGCAGTTCTCTAACACCAACTGAATGTCTTATAACTCAATTAAATGGAAACCTTCAAAATCCTAGTTCAGGTTCAATCATTTTCCAAAATGACTCGCAGAACTTAGGAATACATTACTTATGATTATCATTTCATTATAAAAACACAAATGAATAGCCAGACTAACAAGTACTTAAAGCAAGCTCTGAAAGTACCTGAAGAACAGCAGTTTTCATACCCATGAAGTCAGAATGTGCTAGTCTCTCGGGATATCAATATGTTCACCAGCTAGGAAGTTTTTCATACCTCATGGTTCAGAGTTTTTATGTAGGTTTCATCACATAGGCATGACTGAAGAAATCATGACACATATTGAACGTCGTCTCTAGCCTCTCCCTCATCCACATAAGAGGTAAAGGACTGGGGCTAAAAGTTCCACCCCTCTACTCATATGGCTTGTTTTTCTAGCAACTAACCCCAACTCTGAAGCTATCGAGAGACCCCATTAAAAGTTACCTTTTTAGTATAAATTCAGGTTTTAAAAAGCTTATTGTAAATAGCAAAAGTTACTCCGGTCACTCAGAAAATTCCAAGAATTCTTGAACCTCTAAACTAGAACACTGGAGATAGATAGATAGATAGATAGATATAGATTTATAGAATATATACTAGATATATTCTTTATTTTATCGCAGGTTGTAACTGCTTTAACAAAGAGAGAAGGGCTAAAGTGATTTTGTGTGACTCAAAAAAACCCCACAGATTCTACTTTGGTTCAGTTCCCTGAACCAAAAGCAAGTAAGTTAAATTCCATGATATCTTTGTGCTATAAACAAACAAACCACATGCATATGCCTTTGTTAGTACTCCTAATCTTTGAGTATAAGATAAACTATTAGATGATCTAACTACCTGCCTTCTACTCATCCCCAGCCATTAAATTTTCCCAGCTGAATCCCAAGATAATGTAAATCAGAAAAAAAATATTTACTGGGTCCTATCTGAATTTCTAACCCATATAATCTATAAGCATAATAAAGGGCTATGCTAAGCTGCTAAATTCCAGGGCAACATATTACATGGCAATAGTTACTGGAACAAGTTGTAACAAGTGAGGCTGTGGAAGTAGATTGGAGCCAGGGGATGCCACATTAAAGGTACTGAGCTTTATTCCATAGAAAACAAGTTTCTGTGGTGGGGAGGGATGCATTTAGTTTAATTTCCTTTTAGTATAGCATATTTTGGCTGTAATTAGAAGGCTAAATTTAAGTAGCACAAAACTGGAGTTAGAACAAATGATTAGAGTCTGTTGAAAGATATTGAAGATATTTACTAGGAAAATGATAGAATTAGAGAAGAGAGGGTAGGCATAGGAGGTAAGGGTAGCATAAATTGGTGGAAAATCAAATATAGAAAGAGGGAGGAGAAGAGAGGAGAAAGAATTAATGATGACCTCCATGTTTTTGGATTGAACGACTAGGAAGATGATGGAACCATTAATTAAGATTAGAATAATACAGGAACTTTAACAGTGGGTGAGAAAGAGATGATGATCCACCAAGTTTCAAATGTGTTGGGTAATTTTGGTAGATATATCTAGGTAGATATATCCAGCAAATTTCCATAAGCCTAAAGCTTGGCAAAGAAGTAAGGATGGGTAGATGGTAGTAGATTTGAAAATTAACAATTTCTACAATTAAACCAATGAGAATATATTAGATCATTTAAGGAAATGATACAGAATAAGCAAAATGGAGAATCTTTAGGGAACATCAGTGTTTAAAAATTGTATAGAGTAAGAAACAAAAAAAATGAAAAAATAATCAGAGAGAGGAAAGAAGGAGTGACATGGAATCCAAGGAGTAAAGAATCAGAACGACTTTATTGTCCTCTATTATTAAATGCATCAGAGAGGTTCACTAACCCAATGCCAAGACCTTTGCAAGACACTGAGAATATAAATTTGAGTACATTATCATCCTAGCCTTCACAGAGACATAAATAGGTAAACAAAAATAGGTAGACAATAAAGTGGGAAAAGTATAAAATAAAACTATAATTTAACACAGAGTGACAATGAGAGGAAGAAATTGACTTCTAGGTAAAAATAAAGGCAGTCTGGAGGTTGTTGTATATTAGGTTTTTGCCTCTTTTTAAGACCAAAGTATTAAAATTGGTGTATTAAATTGAAGCCAAGAATCAGAGTATTTTTCGTATTCAAGCCATGAGGACCACTACTTAAAGTTCAGTGGGTTAGTATACATGATGGGCCTGAAATGCAGCATCCTCTGGAAAAGCCACACAGACTGAGATAATTTGCATTAATGTGTTTCTAAAACTCCCACCCAGAGAGTGAAGAGGACTGCCATTCACACCATTCACCAAGTGAAGCTGGACGCTTCTCCTTGTTTGGCATCAGTACAAACTAATCTGTAAACTGCCTCTCTGCACAGTGGACCTCCCTGCTATTGTTCTGACCCTGCACCATTACTCGAAGTGGAGAGCAATTGAAAGAAGCATTTATTACTGCCTTGAATTGAAATCCAGAAGCTAGAATTGTTCAGGAGCTAAAAGCAATTTATTCTGGGCTTTCATTTTTATAAAGTAGAAATGATTTCCTCCTCCCCCTGGCTTTCCATCAGCACGTTTCAGGACAGATGTGTCAGGCTTTGGGGCTGTTGCTGCTCCAAGTGGTTTCAAGCTATTGCACAAACCTAAGAATTTATACAACCCTAAGTTTTGTCTTTAAAGAAACTGTTAAGAGTGTAGTTTAGAGATACAAGATTTTCTTCCATGATCAAGTGCATGAAACCATATACCTGTGTATTGCTGAAAATTTTAGTAAGAAACCTGTCTCTTCAAAGTGTTATTGTATGTGTGTGTATAATGGTGCAGGGAGGTTGGAAACAGGAAGAAAGAGAGAGAGAGAAAAGAAAGCTGTGATTTACATCCAGAGATAGTTTTATCCTCCAGGAGACATTTAACAGTTTCTGGAAATATTTTTGGCTGCCCCACCTGGGGGTACTACTAGCACTCTGTGGTTAGAGGCCAGGGATGCAACTAAACATCCTACAATGCACAGGACAGACTCCACAACAAAGAATTTTCCAGCCAAAGATGTCAATAGCGCCAATCTTGAGAGAGGAAAGGAATCAAGTAATTATTTCAGTGACTTTTCCTACACAAATTAAGCCTAGTCACAGAACCATCACGTCTCAGGGTTGGAAGGATATTCTAGTCATCACTTAGTCTCCCGTGCTGTGAAATACTGCTTCAAGATGGCAAGATGGGCCTGTGCATTACAATTCTATTAGACAGATTTGCTTGGATAAAAGAGAAAACGTGGAGCATTACTGCATGAAAAGGCTACAGAAATGTCTTCCTTGTGCTGTGACTAAAAAGAGATAACCCCTCAAGCTAGCAACAGAAGGAGACTTACTGCATGAGGAGACAACAAGAGAGAAAATATGTTTAATGTTCTTTTTGGAAAAGAGATGCCTGCTAGATACAGCTCTGAGATAGTCTTGTAGATTTAAGAACCAGAAGGGAAAATGGTCTTTGACCTCCTAGAGATGCTGGGAAACAGATGCCTGATGATCCCAGGGAAGAATGTTTGACCCAACAACAGGTTTTTTGCATGTGTCAAATGGTATTTTTGTGTGTGTGAAATGTTGCTGTTTCTCATTAAAATATGAGAATATGTCCAAGTTCTCATGCAGCCACCCTGAGACTTCAACTCATCTGGTTGACCACACTCCCAACTGGAATTCCTGATACCCAAATTTTCTCACTGCATGTTACTTAAGAATCTGCTGTTCTAGAAGAGAGCATGGGGCTCTCCCTTGTCTCATGTCTTACTGGGTAGCACGTCTTTGTAAAGATTTCAAGAAGTCTGATGTATATTCACAGTACAAGAAACATGATCTTAAGATTCAGACAAGTTTGAATCTGGATCCTGGCTAGACCCTTATCTCAGCATGTGACTTAACTTCTCCAAATCTCAGTTTATGAATAAGTAAATGAAGACTCACAGCTGGAGTGAGAATAAGATCAACAACATATTTATTTCTGTCAGCACCGTGCCAAGTTCAGGGTAGATGTACATTCAGATTGCTATTATTAAAATTAACATTATGAGACGAGAAGTCTAAAAAATACTTTTCTATCTGAATTATTTTCAGTTTCTGCTTGTAACCGAGTTGAGTCAACCATCAAATTGAGAACTTGCTTCCTTGTGCTTTTTCCTTGCTAATCACACTGATGACAAAGTGACAAAAGGACAGTCCACACATAATGGTGAAAAGGGTACTAGAAATTTAGAGAGAAACAGCTTTTCCTATTGAAATAGGAAAATTTAGAGCCTGCACTTGTGTGTTCATATTTTTCTTGAATTTCTTTACAATGAAAGAAATAGAGTGAAATATCTTTATCTTGAGCAGATGGGGAGAGATAGTTCGTATAAATGCATAACCTCTCAAAAGAAAACACATTTTCTTATACTCAAGTAAATTTAATATCTACAGAAGCATGCTATGTATCATTTTTTCCTTCATGTGCCCACCCTTCCCACCATTTAGCAATGACCCTCAAGGCCAAAATGAAATCCAGATCTTCTAAAGGGCGGGGGAGGGGATTAAATATACTATTCTGAAATACAGTGCATGAGATTTTGTGCAGTCATAGACTTCGATGGTGAAAAGTGGTTCTAGATGTTATGTCCAGAGGAATATACTAATTATTTCAGTAGAGTGAACACTAAATATACAGAAAATAGTTTTTAGTCCATGGATCCAGTGGTTCATTCTGAACATATGGGTACTGAAACTAACAATCCCTACCTTCAAGTCACTTTTAGAGTCAGAGGAATAAAGGAAACGCCACTGCAAGTTGAGACAGATGCTGGAAACAGTGAGTGTGAGTCTTACCTCCAATACCTACTAGCTGTGTAAATTTGGAACAGTTATTTAACTTGTCTGAGTCTCAGTTTTCTCATTTCTAGTACAGGAATATTCCTATCTACCCTGAAGACTTGTTTGTAAATGTTAAATAAAAGAATGCCTATAAACCATGTGCAATTGCCCCTGAAGTTAGACTTATCTTTGCTACTCTAGATTCCCTGTTTGTCTTTTCTCAGAAAAGTTGCACAGTGCTCCTGTGGCTCCATCTAACTTCATGTGATGACTTGCTGCTTCCTCTCTCTGCTCACTTTCTAAACTAAACCTTTTTGGCACACCTTAAACCACGGAGAGAAATGCCACTTCATTTGGACAGATTTGTGGATGCTGACCTCTGCCCTATTGGACTTCAGATTAGGTTTCTCCCAGCCAATGTCTCACTAACTATGGTAAACTTTCTTCTCTTATCATCCTAATTATCCTTCATCTTTTCAGATCCCTTAGGATCCTTTACCCTAGTATCCTCTTTTAGGGCAGTTGTCCTGGCAGGTTATACAACCCAAATACCCTCATCCCCAAAACGGAGTTTCATTTGCTCCTGGTTCCTCTGCCCAGGTTTTGGCACACATATTACATACAAGGTTGTGGTCCTGCGTCAGTAGCCTAACAGTCCAGAGGTACTGTTTCAGACCCACTTCTTTGTGGATGAGCAAATTAATGCTGCTGTTCAGTAGTTTTTTACATAATACTTTACCTGTATTGTGTCTGGGAGAAGTGATTCCTACTCTCTTAGGGTAACTAGATGCTGCTCTGCTATTGATCAGATCCAGATTCCCCTACCCCTACCATATATATATATAAAGTTTTTGAAGCTAATTTTGACTCTGAAGCCAAACTTATGGTCCCTTTAATAGATAAAACATATATCAATATGGAAATGAACAGTTTTGGGATGTCAATGACAATGACATTGAAACTATGTCACTGATAGTAAAAAGGGACCCTTTGTAACAACAAGAACAAGCATAGGATACCAGACTTTAGCCAAAGATGTAGTCACAACACACTGGCTGAGAAAGCCATACTCTTTCTGTGAAAACTGTAATTCTGCACACTTCTGTTGTACTGTATTACTTCTGAGCATGCTGGATTTTACAGCATTCTCTAGGGGAAAAAAAAAGCAAGCTCAGTAAATCCCAGTATTTTTACTGCCTTTGCCAAATTTGACATCTTTCAAAGTAACTGTGAGAAGCACGCACAATCTCTGCCAATTGCATGATTTAGCAGCTATAAAATCCCTCTGAATCAAACCCATTTTGAAATAAAAAGGAACCTGCTTGAGAATTTCATTGCACTGCTGGATACCTACTCAAAGATCAATCACCTCTCTTCATTCTGTATTCCTGGTATATTTTTAAGTTTAATCTTTTTTGCAGCTTACCCATTTAGTTAAGGGTAGAATTTTAAAAGACTAAAGATTGAGCAAGGAGGAGGAAGAGGGAGTGTCTGAACAAAGAGTTGCTTTATAGTCTGTACAATAGAATTGGAAAAGATAGTCTGTTTTCTTTTCAGCTCTTTCCCCAATGGTACAGTACCCAGATTCTCAAAACTTGAGTGTCCTTTTCCCCAAGGAAAATAGCATCTCTCTGCAGGCTGCCTGGTGGATAAAACAGCTGTGTTCCCTGCTCCACAGGGAATTTCTTCAGATGAAAGCCTATTTTTTAGGCTGAATATGATTGGTTGAGCAGAAGACTAAACACATGGCTTATGGTTTGGCCTCCAATGACAATTGAAAAAATGTGTTTATAAAATGTGGTACAAAAGCAATTAACTGTGTTGAAACAGAAATATGCACATTGTAAATAAAATGCTGGCTATAGGGAATGTAAAGTCTCAAAGGAATAAAAATAAAATTGTTTGAATTTGGACTTCTATAAAGATTTAGCATATAAGGAACAGAAAACTTTCTTGGATATCACTTTGAGACTCACTAATGCAAATATTTCAATTATACACAGACACTTCACTCGTAGATAATTATGATCTGTATATTTAAAGGTGGATGCAACAAAGGAAGACATTTTTTCTCAAAATATGAGTGTTTATAAAAGGTGAATATATGTTTATTTATAGAATTATCAAGAAAATACAAAAAGTTTGACATGAGATACAGTCCCCTTTAGGGGAAAAAAATCTTATGTTATAAATACCTAGATAGTGTTTATCTTCCTCTCTGCCTGGAACAAGCCCCAAAGACCCCAAAACCATCCATAGACTCTAAATGTCTATTAGACCATATTTTTCTAGTTTGGACAACTATGGTATCTTATTAATAGCTTAAATTTACTTGAACAGTGACCACTTCCTAAGAGTATCCATTCATGTGAAATTGGCGTGCAGCTCCCATCATCAGGAATAAACCTGCAATTATTTCAGTATAAGGCAAGATTTTTGAAATGGTATGTGTTCATGCTGCATAAACCAAGTTGCTAAATTGTGATTAATGTCTTGGATGCAAAAATGAATCAAGATATGTCATTTCATAGTGTCTGCAACTTCCTTATAAAATTCATCATAAACCAGAGTGGGTGTATATGTATGTGGACTGGGTATGTTGGGCCACATTTAGAACTGAAGTAATAATTTCTCACCCAAACATAAATTGAAATGTGGGTCATCAGTAGAGAGATCTTATAATTTATTGTCTGAAATAGATAATCATGAGAATTAAACAGGTGCTATTAATAATTGCACTGAGATGACAGGCATAAATCACCATGTATACTGGCTACATTTATATATTAGCAGAATATCCTCTCCCTAATCATAGTATAAAATAATAACAAAATGGTAGATAGAGGATGCCTTGGAAGCAACTAGGCTTGGACTCTAAGTTCTGACTATATTTGTTGTGCACGTTCGTTCCCATATCATTCCCATTTCTCACTTTTAACAGAATACAATTTAATTTTTATTTCATGTTTACAATGCCCCAGAAAATATACCAAGTGTGTAATATTCAATAGTTTTATTCAAATCTCATAATGACTAAATCGTGCCCTTACTATGTTTTTCTATTTTTCCACATGAAATATTGGATTAAGTGAGGTTAAGTGGCTTGTCCATGGTCACTCAGCAAATAAGCAGTGGAGCTGAACCCTGGCAGTCAGTCCTCAGTGTCCATACACTTAAACATTTTGATTTGCTGAAAACAATAATGCCAATTTTTCAGAGTTCTTTTCAAGACTAAATGAGATGCTGGATGTAAGGCATCTAGCACAAAAATAGTAGAAAATAAAAATAATTACTAATTATGGAATAAAAACTAGCTGTGAATGCTTTTTGAGGTAATCCATATGTGACCACTTTGGAGGTGAAAATGACTTACAAAGAGGCTTTTTGGTAATTCTGTAGCTAAAGCTCCCAGTTGACTAGAAACCATTACTAACCTGATTTATACTGGATATTGTCCATAAATCAAAGTTTGAGAATGAGGTATACTATAGATATTTCATATTTCTAGTAGGTTGGGATCACAGCCATTACTGAATTTTTATTCAAATAATTCGATAATTTTTCTAAGAAACGTTTCTTCTCAAAAAGCAAAGAGAATTAACAAGATTGAAATGCTTTGTTAAGCCGGGCTCGGTGGCTCAGCCTGTAATCCTGCGCCTTTGGGAGGCTGAGGTGAGTGGATTGCCTGAGCCCGCGGGTTCGAGACCCGCCTGGGCAGTGAGACCTCATCTCTACAATAAATCAAAAAATCAGCTGGGCGTGGTAGCGCATGCCTGTAATTCCGGCTACTTGGAAGGCTGAGGTGGAAGGATCGCCGGAGCCCAGCAGGTGAGGCTGTGGTGGCCGGGAGCGGCCACTACACTCCAGTCTGGGCGACTGAGTGAGACTCCAACTCAAAAAAGAAAATACTTTGTCAAAAAGCATGTGAGGAGGCCAACTTTCATTTACAGTAAATAACACTCAGCAAAGAATAGAAGAAAACTTTCTCAACCTGATAGAGAGCTTTCAGAAAAAACTTCCAGCTAACATTATATAGTGTGGTGACAGACTAAATGCTTTCCTCCTGAGATGTGAAAGAAGGCAAGGATGTGCATTCTTATATAGCTATTACACATGGTACTAAAGGTTCTAGCCAGTACAATTGGTCAAGAAAAAAAATAAAAAGTATATATATTGGAAAAGAAGAAGCAAAACTATATCCATATGAGAATTGTAAAAGAATCTACATAGAAAATCCCAGAAACTCTACCAAAGAAGCCACTATGCTAGTAAGTTTAGCAAAGTTGCAAAATCAATTTAAAAAATCAACTGTATTCCCACATATAACAATAAACACTTGGAAATTAACATTTAAAAGCAATGTTCATCTTCTCTCTCTTAATATGAAGAAAACTGAAAAAAGTATCACTCCCACCTAACTACAAAGGAAGTCTAGATGATGAAAACACACACATGCACACACAACTTTTTCAAACCCACTGAAAAACTGAGTTCACAACAGCCACATAAGGTATATTCTATGATGAAAATGGAATTAAACCAAAAATCAGTAATAGAACATATCTAGAAAATCTCCAAATATTTAGAAATTAAGCAACACACTTCTAAATAATTCAGAGGACAAAAAGGGTGTCACAAGAAAGATTAGAAAATAGTTTCAACAGTAAAATAAAAACACAATGTGTAATATATGTTTGGTTGCCGCTAAAGTTGAGAGTGAGCTGCATAGCTTAAAATGCTATGCTGGCAAGAAAAAGGATTCTTAAATCAATAATCTAAGGTTCTACTTTAAGAAACTATAAATAGAATAGTAGATGATCTAAGTAAACAGAAGGAAGGAGTTATGAAAAAACAAGCAGAAATGAATAAAATTGAGAATAGAAAAATAGGTAAAAAATCAATTAAAAAGAAGAAAATGTATTTCCCTGAAATGAACAAAAAAAATAAACTTTTAATGAGAAACTTTTATCAAAAAATACAGAAAACATAAATTACCAATATGAGTAGGGGAAAATGGGCTATTGCCACTAAAGTGTAGATAGTAAAGTGATAATAAATGAATATTCAAGACAACTATGCTCAAAAGTATGACAACTTATATGAAGTTGACAAATTCATTGAAAGTCATAAATTAAGCTCATTCAAGAAGAAATCATTTACCTGAAGAATTCTGAATCTAGAAAAAATTTAATCAAAATGCTATTAAGCTTTAAAAAGGAGGGAACTTTTATCTTTTGTGACAACACAGATGAATCTGGAGGACATCTTCTAAAATAAAATAATCCAATTACAGAAAGTCTAATACCGCATTACCTCACTTACATGTGGAATCTAAAGAAACTGAACTCATAGAAGCAGAGAGTAGAATGGTAGTTATCAGAGACTGGGGTGGGGATGGAAGCAAGGGGTTGTTAGAGTGATATTGGTTAAATACAAAATTTTTGTTAGACAAATGAAATAAGTTCACGAGATTTATTTTACAACATGATGACTATAAGTAATAATAGTGTATTGAATTCTTTAAAATTGTTAAGAGAATGGATTTTTCTAAATGGTATGCATATGAGGTAATGCATATGTTAATTAGCCTGGGGTTTTTTTTAAGCTTTTTTATATTTTAAAACTGTGGGGTACAATTCAGGATTAGGTGCATGTATGGTCATCGTACAGGTAAAGCATGGATACCCTTATTAATGTTATGTCCCCTTCCCCTCCTCTGGCATTGTCCCAGTACTAATCCCTTTCTTATGATATTATGATAAATGTTCAGGGTCCACTTATGAGTGAGTACATGTGGTACTCAGATCTTTTTTTCTGTGATAAATCACTGAGTATTATGAACTCTGACTCAATCCAGGTTGCTGCAAAGTTCATAATTTTGTTTTTCTTTATGTGTGCATAATATTCCATCATGTAAATGCACAACATTTTCTTTATCCAGTCCACTTTTGATGGGCAGTGAGGTTGATTACATGTTTTTGCTATTGTGAATAATACAGCAATAAATATACATGTGCAGGTATCTTTTTTATAAAGTGATTTGGGTTCCTCCAGGAATATTCCCAGAAGGGGGATTGCTGAGTCATATGGAACGTCGATTTTCAATTGTTTTAGAAATTGCAACATGGTTTTCCACAGAGATTGTACTAGTTTACATTCCCACCAACAGTGTAGAAGTGTTCCTTTTTCCCCACATCCTCTCCAGTATCTGTTGTTTCTGAGTTTTTGATGATGACCATCCTGACTCATCAGATGGTATCTCAGTGTGGTTTAATTTGCATTGCTTTGATGATTAGTGAGGCTGAGTATTTTTTCATGTATTGTACGTCTTCTTCTGAGAAGTGTCGATTCATATATTTTGCTCATTTTTTAATAGGGTTGTTTGTTTTTTTCCTTTCAGCACATTTGAGTTCCTTGTAGATCCTGGATGTCATGCCTTTGTCAGATATACAATTGGCAAATATTTATTCCCATTCTGTGGGCTGTCTCCCACACAACTATCTTGATGGTTTCCTTTGTTTTGCAGAAGCTTTTCAGTTTGATTAGGTCTCATTTGTCTGTCTTATATTTGATGGCATTCGCTTTTGGAGAGTTAATCAGGAATTGGTTGACTATTCAAATTTCCTTAAAGGTGTTTCCGACATTTTCTTCTAGGATTTTTATAGTTTGAGGTTTTGCATTTAGGTCTTTGATCCATTTAGAGTTGATTTTCATGTATGGTGATAGGTAGGGGTCCTGTTTCAGTCTTCTACATGTGGTCGCCAGTTTTTCCAGCACCATTTACTGAATAGGTTCTCCTCTCCATTGGTTGTTGGTAACGGCTTTGTCAAAGATGAGTTGATTGAAATTGAGGTTTTGCTTCCAGAGTCTCTTTCCTGTTCCCTTGGTTTATATGCCTGTTCTTGTACCAATACAAGGCTGTTTTGATTACTGTGGCTTTATAGTAGAATGTGAAGTCTGGGAGTGTGATACTTCCCACTTTGTTTCTTTTGCTAATGATTTTTTTTTTTTTTGGCTACTCATGGACTTTTATGTTTCCATGTGAATTTCTGTATTGTCGTTTCCAGGTCTGAGAAGAATGATGTCAGTAATTTAATGGATATTACATTAAATCTGTATATTGCTTTTGGTAGGATGGCCATCTTAACAATGTTAATTCTTCCAATCCATGAGCATGGAAAATATTTTCCATTTGTTTGTATATTCATGGATTTCTTTGAGCAGTGTTTTGTAGTCTTCATTGACTTCTTTGGTTAAGAAGATGCCAAGGAATTTTTTTTTTTTTGGCTATTGTAAATGGGGTTGTGCTTTTTATTTGGGTTTCTGTTTGTTTATTGTTGGTGTATAGGAATGAAATTGTCTTTTGCACATTTATTTTCTACTCTGAGACTTTGCCAAAGTCCTTTATCAATTCAAGGAGGTTTTTGACAGAGTATCTTGGGTATTCAAGGTATAGGATCATGTCATCTGCAAAGAGGGAAAACTTAACTTCTTCTTTTCCTATTTGATTTCCTTCTCCTGTCTAATTTCTCTAGCCAGAACTTCCAACACAATGTTGAGTAGGAGAGGTGAGAATGGGCAGCCTTGTCTTATTCCGGTTTTCAGGGGAAATGCTTCCAATTTCTGTCTGTTTAGCAATATGTTGGCAGTGGATGTATCAAGGATGGCTCTTACTATTTTGAGATATGTTCCATCTATGACTAGATTTTCAAGGGTTTTTATCAAGAAGGGATGCCTGATTTTATCAAAAGGTTTTTATGTATCTAATGAATCATATAATTCTTATTTTTACATCTGTTGATGTATTTAATTATGTTTACGGTCTTGCAGATGTTGAACCAGTCCTTCATCCTGGAAATGAAGTCTACTTGGTCATGGTGGCTGATTTTTGAGATGTGTTGTTTGATCCAGTTTGTTAGAATTTTTGAGAATTTTTGCACCTATGTTCATCAAGTATATTGGTCTGTAGTTTTCTTTCTTTGTTGGATCTTTACCTGGTTTGGGTATCAATGTGATACCCAAAATGAATTGGGGAGTGTTCCATTTTCCTCAATTGCCTGGAACACTTTCGATAGGATTGGTATCAGTTCCTCCTTGTATGTTTTGTAGAATTCTGCTGGAAAGCCACCTGGTCCAGGGCTTTCGTTTTTATGGGTAGTTTTCTTATGATGCAGTTAATTTCCTGGTTGTTATTGGTCTATTAAGGGTCTCAAATTCTTCTGGTTTCAGCCTTGGGAGGTTGTGTACTATCAGAAAGTTCTCCACTTCACCTAGGTTTTCAAGTTTGTTTCCATACAAGTGTATATAGTAATCTCTGATAGTCTTTTGTATTTCTTTGGGGTCACTTGTGATTTGATCTTTTGCATTTCTGATTGTGTTTATTTGGGATTGTCTCTCTTTTTCTTGGTCAGTCCTGCTAAGGGTCCATCAACCTTGTTTATTCTTTCAAATAACCAACTTTTTGTTTCATTAATTTGTTTCTATGATATTTTTGAATTTTATGTCCCATATTTGGACTTTTATTTTGGTGACCTGGATTCTTCTGCTGAAGTTAGAGTTTTGATGGTATTGTCATTCCAACTTCTTGTTAGGCTGTTAACTTGTGGTATTACCATTTTCTTTATATGTGTTCAAGAGATATGAATTCCCCTCTTAGTACTGTTTTCATCGCATACCAGAGGTTTTGGTAAGATATTTCTTCATTTTCATTTGTTTCCGGGAATCTTTTAATTTCTTCTTTGATTTCCATGTTGATTCAGGACTTGTTCAGCATCACACTGTTTAGTGTCCATGGGTTTAAGGGGAACCTTGCTGGTGTTGATATTTATTTTTATCCCTCTGTTATCTGAGAAGGTGCATGACAGTGTTTGATATTATTAAATTTGTTTATATTTGATTTATGGTCGAGGGTGTGGTTGATCTTGGAGTTGTTCCGTGAGGTGATGAGTAGAATGTACAATCCATGGTTGTTGGGTGTAGTGTTCTGTAGGTGTCTATTAGGTCCATTTGGTCAAGCATCAAGTTGAGGTTCCAGACCTTCTTGTTGATTTTTTGCCTCAATGCTCAATGATCTATCTAGGGTTGATATAGGGATATTAAAGTCCCCAGCTATGATAGTGTTACAGTCAGTATCTTTCTAAAATTTACTTAGTAGCTGCTTTATAAAAGTTGGTGGTTCTGTATTTGGTGCATATATGATTAGGATGGATAGTTCTTGTTGATGAATTGAAACTTTTATCATCATGTAGTGTCCTTCTCTATCTTTTAAAATTTTTGATAACTTAAAGTTTATTCTGATATTAAGATTGTGATACCTGCTTTCTTTTGTGTTCTGTTCACCTGAAAATTTGTTTTCCATCCTCTAACTTTGAGTCTGTGAGTGTCCTTTCTGGTGAGATGAGTCTCTTGAGGACAATATATTGTAGTCTCAGATATTTTATCTAATTTACCATTCTGTGTCTTTCTGGTGGTGCATTTAGTCCATTCTCATTCAGGCTAATTATTGAGATGTGAGAACTTATCCCAATCATGAGACTCTTACAGACTTTATTATTGTTTGTTTACTTATTTGTTTGTTGGTTTTCTTTTGATTTGGAGGTTGATTTATGTGTTTGTTTTCAATCTTACAGTCATTATTGGTTCTTTGTTTTCTTGCATTCTTGGGAGGAATGTGGTTGTTCTTTTTTTTCTTTCTTCTGTGCTTAATACCTTCTTGTGTGTCTCTTGTAGAACTGATCTAGAGGCAGCATAGACTCTTAGGGATTGAAAGTCTGGGAAGGATTTTAATTCTCCATCACTGATGAAGCTAGGTAGGAAATTCTTCGTTAGAATTATTTATCTTTGAGTATTTTGAAGATTGGGTTCCAGTCTCTTCTAGCCTGCAGTGTTTCCATAGATAAGTCCCCTGGTATTCTAATTGGTCTTCCCCGATAAATAGTCTGATCTTTCTGTCCTGCTGCCTTTAGAATTTTTTCTTTTATACCTACTCTGTGTAAGCCAATTACTATGTGTCTTGGTCTTCTCACATGATGCCTTGCAGGAGTTCTCTGTATCTCTTGTGTTAGGATCGTTGCATCTCTAATGAGATGTGGGAAGTTTTCTTGGATGACCACTTGGAACGTTTATTCCAGGCTGCTCTCATTCTCCTTATCTGCTTCAGGAATACCTATCAGTTGGTTCAGTCTCTTAATATTTTTACACATCTCATGAAGGCTTTGTTCCATCTTTTTAAATTTCCCTTTGATGTTTTTAACAGATTGGTTTAGTTTCAGATTTTGGTCTTCAAGTTCTGAGATTCTTTCTTCTGCCTGGTTAATTCTGCTTTCCATGCCTGTCAGCTTATTATTTATTTCATCTACTATGTTCTTTATAGTTTGCATCTCAGATATTAGTTCTTTCATGTTCTCATCTTGCTTTTCCTTTTTTTTTTTTTTTTTTTTTTGAGTTGGAGTCTCACTCTGTCACCCAGACTGGAGTGTCATCTTACTTTTCTTGGTTCCTGTACATCTTTTCCTACCACTCCTTGATCTTTGCATTTGTGATCTGAGACCAGTCAATCCGGGTGCTCTTCACTGTTTGAGTTCCAAAGTCCATATGCTTGTAAACTATCCTCTTTGGACTTTGTGTGGTGCCTGTGGTTATTCTTTGATTTTTCTTCATTCGTAGTGAGTTTTCTTTTTTCTTTACTTCTGTTGCCCAGTGAGAAAGGGAGTAGTTTTCACTTTTTTGCTCAACCCCCTATTCTCCCTTGGATAAAGCCTCTGGATTAGTTCAAATTTTGGAGCTGGGTTGGAGCAGGAGAGCTCTGTTACTGCCTTGTAGATTTGAGATTTGAATGAGGAGTGTTAAGGGCTGCTAAGGTTCAAAAGTTGTTTGATGATCACAATGTTTGCTGATTGGTGTGTGGACCCCCAGAGGTCCACTCCCCACCACCTTACAGTATGTCTATACAATGGGAGTGCCTGTATTTCCCAGGGTGAAAAATAACATGAAGATAGGGAAAGGAGTTAATAAAGAGAGAATGTAGAATGGATGATGATGGAGAGAACAAAGGAGAGAAGGCAAAAGATATAAACTGACAAACAAGGAGACAAACAAAAAGAGAGAGAAAAAAAAAGAGGGAGAAAAAAACCAAATCAAAACATGAACAAAAACAAAACAAAATTTAAAAATGAAACAAAGAAAAAACAAACAGTGCACAATCAAACAAACAAAAACCCCAAAGAAACTAAAACCAATAATATGAGGAAAGTTTCACACTCATATATTCCTTTATGGGAAAGAAAGAAGAAGGAGAAGAGGTAAAACAGAATAAAATGCCCACTCCCAACATACTCTATTTTTTTAAAAAATAGTTAGAATTACACAGATACCAAAAAAGCAAAACAAATAACAAAAACTTATGTAATCCTTGATCACCCTTCTTTTGGTGGTTTCAAGACTTCAGGTTTCTTATAGTCATGACCCAAGCACTGTCTCTCTTAGCTCATGGCAGAGAGGGTTTTTGGAAAGGAGGAGTTTCTGACTTCTAAATCTGTCCCCATGTTCATCCCCTGAGGCAGGGGGAGGTTGGAAGATGCCCTCTACTGATCCACCTATATTTAGCCTTCTTTTTGTGTGCTGATCAGAACGTTGCACACCTGAGTCACACATCTCTCAAATCACTGGGGGAAAGGTGCAGGGTCACTTTAAAACTCATTGCCACTCATCCTCTGAGCTGGGGTTGGGTTCTTAGGTTGCAGTGCAGATCCCAAATGTTTCAAATCTAGCCCCCTATTCACCCTGTGCAGTTAAGGGAAGGCTGCAAACTGCCCCCAGCTGGTCTGTTTATGTTCAGCTCTCTCTGTGCATGTTGTGAAGAATGTTGCCCACCTGAGTCACACGTCTTGTAGATCACTGGACAAAAGGGTGCTGGGTCACCTTAAAACTCACCTCCACTCATCTGCTGTGATCTGGGTGTGGGTTCTTCAGTTGTTGCTGAAGAGATGGTGACTGCCTGTGGACAGTAGGGTGAATACTTTCTCTGCAGCCATTCATTTATGCAGAGACTCATGCACTCTGACACCTCCATTGCCATCTTAGAATCCTCTCAGTTAGCTTGATTTAACCATCCGACAATGTATACTACATCAAAACATCACATTGTACACCATGAATATATACAACTTTTATTTATCAATTATACTTTAATTATATTAGAGAAAAAATGAAATTTAAATTTTAAAATGTAGCCAGGCTCGGTGGCTCATCCTGTAATCCCGCGCCTTTGGGAGGCTGAGGTGAGCAGACTGCCTGAATCTGCGGGTTCGAGATTCTCCTGAGCAACTTGGCAAGACTTCATCTCTACAATAAATAAAAAAAATTAGTCGGGCGTGGTAGGGTGTACCTGTAGTTCCAGCTACTTGGAAGGCTGAGGTGGTAGGATCGCTGGAGCCCAGCAGGTCGAGGTTGCGGTGGCCAGGAGCGGCCACTGCACTCCAGTCTGGGCGACAGAGTGAGATTCAAAAAAAAAAAAAAATTTAAATGTTACTGATGCTTCATACTATTTTATAGCATAAAATACCTAGGAATAAGTCTAATGAAAGATGTGCAAGACCTTTATACAAAAAATTGCAAAACTGTAATAAGAGATATTATAGATTTAAATAAGTGAAAAAATATACAAAAAATTAAAACTTTTGTGCATCAGAAAATTTTATCAAGAAAGTTAAAAAACAACCTAAAGAGTGGGAGAAAATATTTGCAAATCATACATTTGATAAGGGATTAGTATCTAGAATATAAAAAGAACTTTTATGACTCAACAAGACAACACAATTTTTAAATGGGCAGAAGAATTGAACAGATATTTCTTCACAAAAAATAAGCAAATGGCCACTAAGCTCATGAAAATATTTTCAATATCATTGGTCATTAATGAAGTGGCTCAAAACCAAAGTGAGTTAACATTTCACATTCCCTGGGATGACTATATTTAAACACACATTCACACACACCAGCAACAACAAACAGAAATTAAGTATTGGAGAGGATACAGGATGTAGGAAAAAAGGAACCCCCTTAATAGCTGGTGGAAATGTAAAATGGCATAGCCTTTGTGAAAAACAGTTCAGTGGTTCCTCAAAAAGTTAAATAGAATTACCACATGACCCAGAAATTCCATTTTAGGCATATACCCAAGAGACTTATTTGGTGTGGGGTATTCTTATGGAGTGATTAAAGGATTTGCAATTAGACAGAGGTGATGGTTGTGCAACGTCGTTAATGCAGTCATTGAGTTGTACACTTAATATGGCTAATTGTATGTTATTCAAATTTTACCTCACTAAAAAACAGTAATAATAATTTGACCAAGTGAAATTTATTTTGGAGATAAAAGATAAATTTAACATTCAAAAATATTCAGCTTACCACATTAACACACTAAATAAAAAATGATATTTTCATCTCAATAGATACAGAAAAAAAATTTGACACAATTCAAAATCCATTCTTGATTTCTTTAGAAATCTCAACAAACTAGGTATAGAAATGAATTTCTACAGTTTGTTTAAGAGAAACCTATGAAAAAATGTTTAACTAATATCATTTGATATTGACAAATATGCAAAGGCAGTTTAATGGAGAAAAGACTTTTCAACAAATGCTACTGGTACAAATAAGCTTACATATGACAAAAAAAGAGAAGAATCTCAACTAACTAACCTCAACGAACTATTATATGCTATCTCATATAACACATAAAAATAAGCACAAAATTACCTATGGAATACAATGTTCACTATCTGGGGAATGGACCTCCTGAAACCCAATCTATGCCACTACACAATATTTATGTCCATGTAACAGACATGTATGTATACTCCTGAATCTAAAATAAAAATGGGAAAAAAAATTAAGTAAACACAAAATATATTATAGATCTAAATGTAAAATCTAAAAACTAGAAAATTTCTGACACAAAATTTTTTAAAAAATAATTGCGACCATGGGTTAAGCAAAAATATCTTAGATACACCAAAATATTCATCCATAACAAAATTAACAAATGGATATACTGGATAGATCACAATTATAAACTTATCTGCAAAAGACACAGTTAAGAGAGTGAAAAGGTAAGCCACAGACTGAGAAAATATTTGTGGAATACGTATCTAACAAAGCATTTGTATCCAGAATGTGTATCCAGAATATATATTTCTTAAAAATTCTCAAAACTCAAGAAAGCAAACAACACATTAAAAAATGGCAGAACATGCAAACAGATGCTTCAGCAAAGAAGATATAAGAACGACTAATAAGTATATGAATGATGTCTAAGATTATTAGTCCAAAAGTTGGCAAATATGCACTTGGAACTCTTATACATTACTTAGAGAAATGTAAATGTTGCTGTCACTTTGGAAAAAGGTTGAAGTCTAATAAAATAAACATGCACATACCATATGACCATACAGTCCCATTCCTCATGAGAAATGAAAAGTTAGATTCACACAAAAAGTTGGTCATAAATATTTGATGTTTTTATTCATAAATACCTAACCTGGAAATGATTGAACTATCTACTGGTGAATGGATAAACGAACTGATACATCTATACAATGGAATGCTACTCAACAATGAAATGGATTAAATTACTATTACACACAACGACGTGGATAAATCTCAAGTGCATTTTACTAATTGAAAGATGCAAAGGACATCAGGGAAATGTTCAGGAAGTAAAACTCTTACATGTCTTAATTATGGCAGTAGTTACATGAGTATGCATTTTGTCAGAACTCAAAAGTTTACACTAAAAAGAGTGAATTTGACTATTAAACTTTCTCTAGCCCTACTTAAATTATTTGTTGTCCCTCATATTATTTAGAATCAAAGAATTTTCATCTTCTACTTGTACTTTTTTAGAGCTGTAATTAAAATCAGAGAATGATGGATACCATTTGAAGTATTGTGCAAATAGAGAATTATTAGAAATTAATTTGTTGGTTCATTCTCTCAAACATTTATAAAAATACCCACAGAAGACAACCTATTAAAATGATAGATTAACATAGCAATCATGTGACCAGGAAGCCAATAAGTTAATTAAAGTTCATTCATTCTACTAGCTCATCTCAAGAGGAAGAAGTTGACTAAATTAAGCATAGTAAAAGATTTTTGTATCCAATTTGATTTGCTTTCTAAATAAATTTTACATGTACATATATAGATTTTTTTCATATGCTTAAAGAAGATTTAATAACTTAGAAAACATACCAAACTAACACTTAGGAAGATATTTTAATAAAACTCCTCAATCAGGCTTTTTAAACCTAACAACTATGATTTAGGATGCTGGCAGTAGATAAAATTATTTTCTACCACATATTTAGAATATTTGATTACTAATTTACATAGACAAGGCATCAGAATATAATGAATGCATAAGTCACCTTTGAGAGAGAGTCTTTTCAGAATTGAAAGCAAGTACCCTGTTGCCTTCAGCCCAAGCATACTAATGATTCAAATACATTTCTCTATCAGACAAAAGCACCATATGGCACTAATATTCAGGCAAGTTGGATGCTGGTTGATATAAAGACATGTGGGTAGATGAAGCTATCTCTTAATATTTGATTATGAAGTGCCACCTTTGCCCTTAAATTCTGAGTGATTTATTAGAAGATAATGAAGCCTACGTGTTGATGCCTAAGAAGAACTGTCTTGATTTATGAAAATTTCACACAAAATCACAATTTTCTCATGTAAAATCATTTTAAGTTGCAGCCCATATTTGAATATAAAGTACTTTAAAAGTTCACCACAAACAACTCAAAATTGTCGCCAAAATTTGAGTTCACATTGGATTTCTTGTTGTGTCATTCTCTCCTAATGGCTAGTGTGATTGTTTTTATGTAATCTATTTTCAGATTACAAAGTGAAGGTGGTAGTTCGGGCCATTATATGCCTAGCCTCTAACGCCACCTACCACGGCCCAGTGGTAAGCTGTATTATTGCCAAATGCAGTCCTTTTTCCAACAGGCCTCATCAATTTTGGACAAACAAACAAACAAAAATGACATTACAATAAGAAGTTCATAACTATTATCACTCTAAATATATCTTCTTTATAGGAGTGACAATAGGATTGAAATAAACATTTGTATACTTGAGTTTTATCAGATTTTGCTAAGAATAAATATCTTTATATTGATAAATAAATGACAGTATGGACCATCAACCAGGATAGCGTTAAAAGATAGTCCAAACCTATTTCATCTAAAGTATGTAAGCTTGAACATATAATACAGGCAAAATTTCTGGAAAAGTGTGCTATTTGGAGTCACTAAATAGATGAAGAGCTTTGTAAACTAACTGAATTTCCTAATGTAGTCTGAGTAGTGAGAAGATCGTCTTATTTCCTATGGTTTCATGGTTTAATTGGTCTGCTTTCCCTTTCTCTTGAATAAAATTTTTAGGAAAATCTCAGATTATCTCATTTGTCCTTCACAATTCAAGGAAATTTCACCCCAGCATTGTTTTAAGGAGGGTGAGCCAGAGTGGCAGGCAGAATCCTCCAGCAACTAGTGGGTTAAAAGCTCACAATGTAATTAGAACTATCTTTTCCATCTGGCCTTCCTTATTTGAAGATATTGTTTTCTTACCTGCTCCAGGTATTAACATTATTAAGGGAGACAAGTTTCCCTCTTTGGAGCATCAAATAAAATATTTATTCTAGGATTGTTAATTAGTAATAATAAAGAGTTATGGGGGAAAAAAGATTTTTGAGAAACTAAATTTTGTTTTTTAGTACTTGATTTGGCAAAACATCCCAGATATTTACCAATATTTTCTCATTCCTCCTATAAGTTCAATCCCTGATCTCACCTTTTTGCCTCTGAAAGTCAGCTTTGTAGTTTAAAATATATTTTTTAGTATATGATTAGTTCTTGTAGATTGATGGATTATTTTTTTAAAATTCTTCATTTAAATTAAGATGTTCCCACATTTGAATGGGTAAACTGTAGGAGATTTTTCTGTTTAATTGTTTTGTTTTGTTTTTCATTGTGTTTGTTTTTGTGGTATGTCTGTTTTGTAAATAGGATATATGAGCCAGGTAGCTATCATTCCTTTTACGTTTTCTTGAATCTATAAATGTAAAACTTGCTACCCCTTTTTTACATTATTTCTCAGGAATAGTCTAGTAGACTGATACTACCCCAGAGAAGAGCAGTGTTATTGTGAAAGCATTTTTGGTAATTTTTTAGAGCTTTGCATATTTTATTCCATAATTGTAGAAAAGCAGACAAGAGAAGAAAGCTGCTTTGCATGAGACATGCTCTCCTGCCAAGGAGACTGGGCACTGCTTCCTCTTCCAATCATATATTGGTGGATATGTATTACCTGTTTCTGGCTACTGAACTGTATTTTGTCCACAATACCACTGGATGTTTCCCACAGCCCAGGCTGACCTCATGTTAGTAATGGGCCTTCAAGTCTCTAAGAGGCCACATGTGTGCATGGCATGGTGTCTCAGCTGGAATTTAACTTCTATTACTATCTTGTTTTGTGACCTTTGGTAAGTCTCTTAACCTTTCTGAGCATCTCTTAACATTTCTCCAGTTCTAGGCTTTGAAAAGCATGGATAACAATAGACACAGTGCTTGCCTTTCAGAGGTGGCATGAGGATTAATTAGCTGATGTTTGTTAAGAGCTATATAAATGCTAAGTATTGTGATTATTCTTTACTCATGTTAGCATTACAAAATGTCAGTGTGTTGAGTGGGAGAAGAAGATAGGGTTATAGGACCCTGGTGGAATGCAACTGATTTAGAAGTTTCCCCTCTCTAGTGAAAGTAGTAACACTGTGTTTAGTTATCCTGATTAATACCTTCATTATTACCAGGAGATGGCAATTAGCTCATGTAAATAATACATACAGTCATAATTCACAGTTTTTCTATGGACCGGAAGACTCAGAGAGAGACTGCACAGGATAATCTACAAATCATTGAATTATAGTGGGACATGATTGCTCCTTGGGGCACAAAGTCCACATCTAACTGTTTCGGGTTAAATGTGCTCTGTATAGGACCAATGCAACATCAGGTCCCCCAAAGGGAATTTGCTGCTCCACTAGCTGATTGATTGCTTATGTTCAAATAGCAAGCCTGGCTGGCAGCTCTGGGACCATTAATCACTCATATGTAACTCTTGCTTCCTTAGACCTGCAGTGGACAGCATTGAACAATAAGATTTAAACACATTAATATATGAGGGGGGAGGACCCCCCAAAAATTGAATTATTTTTTGGAGGGCGGGCCCCTTGTAGTACAGGTCTCCTTCTGCCAGGTAAGTGTTCTAGGAACTGATCAGTGTACCAGTTAGCATTGTTTTGAGAGGCTGTGTTTGGCTTCAGAGATTTTTTTTTCAAGATTCTTTCAACTCGTGCCCATTTCATGATGGGTTATTTATAAGTGCACCTGCCCACACCACGCTGAGTTTTCAACAGCTTTTGACCAAAAAAATGGCATGACCTCCAGGCCCCACCTTCTTATTCACTGGATCTCACCTCGAGAGACTTTTTTGTTGTTGTTTCCCCAAGAAAAAAGTCCTCAAAGGGAAACGTTTTGCCAGCATGGAAGAGATGGGAGGAAAAAAAAAACCAAAACAACAACAACAAAAACAAAAACGGCAGAAGCATTTCAAAATTGACTAGTTCAAAAACTTTTGAGCAGTGGAAAAAGTGTCTTGATAGGAATATTACATAAAATGGAGAGTACTTAAAGGTAACTGAATTTTAAACATATAAGAATAAACATACAATTTTGTATTAATAAATTATAGGTTTTTTGGGTTCCCCCTCATATAAATAAATAAAAAGAGACCTTTTAGTCAATAATTTCATAAGGATGCATAACAGTATTGGATTCTAATGGGTATTCTGTTTCCTCCAGCACTGCATAACTTTAGTGTTCACTGTCTCGTTGCTTGGAATTCTGAATATAATTAGCATCTGGATTGCACATATATTTTCAAAGCAAATAAGTTTTCATTTAAAAGAAAATATTATAGCACTTGTATTTGGATCAAATGATCTTTAATGGATATCTCAAGGCCTACATGCAGTCTCTAATATTAATACACTTCCTTAAAATTATATATTACATTATTGGCATTCCTGGACAAATAATTCCCAACACTAGTAGGTTGCTAGAAGTCACAGAATTTTTTAAAATTATTTGCATTCAGTATATGATAATCAAAAGTACCAATCTCTTATTCTTCTTTTATAAGCCAATAGTGCTCTCAACACACCACTGGCACCGCCGAAAGAGAGCAAGATGGGAAATTTGCACAGAAACTTATACAAAAAAGGGATAGGAAATCTTGTGCATAATCTAATCTGTGTTTCTTCATACTGTATCAGTGCCTTGTCACACTGGAGACATTGAGATATGTTGTTAGACATTCATACTTGAAATTTTCATGGAAAAAATTATACAAGCACTCCGAACTGAAGAATAAATAAAAACAGATTTCATAGTATATTTTGCTATTGCCTTATTCTATGGTACTATCTCTGACATCAACATTATATTACTAATTGACAGACTTATTAGCCATTGGTTAGCCAACAGAGATAGGAATGCACCAATAGATGTGTATTGATAAAAATCAAACATGAGTCTCATGAGGAAAATGAGACTGCTTTGGACTGAAAGAAAATGGCATTATCCAAGATGTCACATAACAATTTAGAAGTCAAAGACTTACTCTACATTTGGACAAAGTTTTTTTTTTTGTAGGTTTTTTATGTTTTGGGGGTCTTTTTTTCCATATATGCTTAAATTTCTTTTCTTTTTCTCAAAAAAAAGTGAATGGTATTTGTCTTTCTTTTTTCTCCCTACAGACTGCTAGATTATTATAAAAAAGCATTTTATATAGGTGAGTACGGTACACAAATTGAAATACAATTGTATCATTATGTCAAACTCCATAGGCACAAAATACGTACCTTTCTTGGCAATTCCCAGATTGTTGTCAGGAAATAAACATAAATCAACTGAAAAGTTTCTATTTATTCATACCTAAGAAAAAA
Organism: Cephalopachus bancanus; assembly: GCA_027257055.1. Classification (NCBI taxonomy): domain Eukaryota; kingdom Metazoa; phylum Chordata; class Mammalia; order Primates; family Tarsiidae; genus Cephalopachus; species Cephalopachus bancanus. Next base: position 566,349 of record JAPVLO010000243.1, on the reverse strand, counting down.
GTTTTATTGTCAACAACTATTTATGGATTTTCCCTACTGATTTAAACAAAGAAACAAAAAAAGATCCAGGATGTTTGGCAATTTATTTTTGCCTTCATTTATATCTCCACAGAAGTAGAGTTAATATTATATGGTGCCAATATATTTTGAACAGAGTACTACTCTCAGTACAGCTATGACCTTTTCCCCTGTAATTAGTTCCAACTGAAATTAGATTCAATGAAAGCATGGCTCCAATTAGAGCTAAATCAAAACAAAGCTCAGGGCTTGATTTCATATGGCAAAATTGTTGAGGAAAAAGAGGAGTGGAGGAAGAGAGAATTTTCTTCAAATTTAGTTCAGCAGATTGAACCAGATGGTGAATCCTTTGAACTCTGGTGAAAATGTGCATTCATTTCCATACAGGCCTATGTTAATATTTCCTGTGACTCAGGGATTCTGTAGTGTCACCTCGGTTGACCAGTTTTCCAATATTCTTCAAGCAGCAAATCAAAAATCTTCACAGTTCTGATCTAGGGAAAAGATCCATTTTCTCTAGGAAAAAAAAGGAAATCTTTAAGCTTCTATTGGAGATTAAATTTTAAAACAGAAAGTCAAGATTATGAGGACTACTGGAATGCTTTAATTTCTTATCTCATCCTGAATAACTGTATGTATCTTTCTAATATGCAAATGATTCTATGACATAAAGTGTTTTCCAATTTCAGTTCACATATCTATAAAACAAACATACAAAAAAGCAAGTAATAAACAAAAAGGATAGTAAGACTAAATTCTAATTTATGAGACATCTTCTAAATGTGAATTGTATTTCTTCCCTTTCTCTTATCGACTGTTGTTGAAGTACCAAGTAGGAAAGTTCATGTCTTAACCAGAATATAGGCTTCATAAAATACAGCCGTGGAAAAAATTTATTTCAAAAACTGTTAGGACTATATCACTGGGAGCTTCAAAAATCTAGGTTAAGGAATTGTGGCAACTTTAAGAATGTGCCTCACAGACCTGCAGGTAACAATTATTCCAGCTATGAATTTGCATTTTATTCATGGAGAGTTTATTCCAGCACCACTATTTGGGGACCTATAGAATTCCTGGTCCTTAAGTATGAAGTACCACCCAGCAGAGCATCCAAAAAGGGGATTCATTTGACAGCAAAAGAGGTATAGGAGTGGGCCCATGATTATGTAATTTACTGGTCACATCACTACTATACCATCCAGAGTCATCAGATTTATACAACACCGAAATAGCTTCTAAAGGCATAACTAAAGTGTCGTCTTGAAATAAACACTCTGAAAGGTTGGGGTGTCATTCTTCAGTATATTAAATACTCACTAAGAGATCACTCTTTACTGCTGCCTCCTCAACAGGAAGCATCCATAGGTTTGGGAATCAAAGTGTGAAAGCAGAAAGAACCTACTTATCTTCTCTCCCAGTGATCCACAGGAAGGGGACTTGGTGTTTCCTGACCCTGTAATTCTGAGCTATATAAGGTTGGAGGTCCTGGTCCCAAGAGAGAGATATCACCTGAATTTGTTTCACTAACCTATAGGATATAGTTGCCTCCAGGACCCTTTGATTCCTTTTGTCCAGGGTCTAGGAGATAAAAAGAGAAGTCAGTATATTTGCAGGGGTTATTTACCCTGATCAGCATGAAAAGATAGGGCTGCTTTGATATGATAAGGGCAGGGAAAACTACATATGGAGTCCAGGCAGTCCTCTGAGTGTCTCCTAGTACTCTTATGCCCAGCACAACTGTGGACACACACATGTAACAACATTGCACTGAGAAAGATATGATTATCAAGTGTTCAGACATTTCATCTATGAAGGATTGACTACACCACCAGATAAAGCTACCTAAATCTACCAAGGTGAGAGCTGAGGGTGAGGAGAATTTAGAACAAATAATGGAGAAGAGGATAAGTACCAGTGGCAGCTCCAGGACCAACGGCAGTGGCAAAAGCTGTAGTTCATCCCACAAGCCTCCTTTCTTATGATGCTCCCTCAAAAAAGAAAGGTCCTCAGAAGTCATGGATGAGTTGTTTCCTGAACCTGTGTGGAAAGTAGATCTGTGTGTCACAAGGGGTGAACTGTAGTGATCACAAGAATGTTCCTTACAGTCTCCTACTACAGGTGTCAGAAGCATGAGAAACTCCAAGGACCTCAGTAACAGAGGTCATCAAGCCTTCCATCTCAATATCTGCCATTGCTGTGGCTCAGCTCCCACCTTCTAGTCTCTTTTCTCGGTATCAGTTATACTTTTCTCAGTATCAATTACCCAACAAAGAATGTGGTTGATCCAACTTAGATTCCACACCTAACTCTAGTCCAATCACCTCTTCCCAATGAGTGAGGTCTGTATAGCACAAAATGGCTATTAGAGTCTCAGTCCTGAAGAAGACTCCCACTGATCAGACCGTCTGCTAGGAAGATCAAAAGTGGCAGCTAAATTCATATGACAAATATACCCTCTACAATTCCTCTGATGCAAAAGAAAACACTTTCTTCAGAAGCAACTTTTCCATCTGGGGATAGTTCTAAATATTTCTCTCCATCTCTGGGTATTTTTGGAAGCGCATGAGGCCACTGCCTCATAAGGTAACACAGATGATATCCACTGCCACTCAGAATTTTAATAAGTAGCCGAAAATCTGTAATCTTTTGAGCTTCTGGAAATTTCATCATTTCATGTGATTTTGACCACTTTTTCCTCCCATTCACTCCATGTCCTACCCTTCACTGCAGACAAGGAAAATAATTTAAAGATATGTGTAGTTCTCTAGTAGCTTAAAGATTTGTGTAATTTTCCAGTATCTATTTGAGTTACTCACTTGCAAGGGTTTTTATGTCAATGGTTATTTCACACATAGCAAATCTCCATTTTACTCAAGCCAATAAGGGGTGACCCCAAAGGAGAGAGGTTCAGATTGGTCATTTTTTTCTGCCTGCATTTTCACTTTATTTTCTAAACTTCAATCTCTCTAGAATATAGTGTTTATTAGGATTCTGCATCTAAAAGAACTTTCGTTGTTCAAAGCTTTTTATCTTCTGTTTTACAAATGAAATCCACTTCCCACGGTGCAAAGTATCACTTAGAGCAAATCCTTTTGAAAGAAACATTAAAGTAATATTTCAGCTTTATCATAATGGAGCTCCATACTTACAGAAATCACCCAATGCAAAGACATTCTTCTCTCTGGTCACTTGAGAGAGTGTGCTCTAAGCAAATTCTTGAAATTGTGCCACAAACACTGACAGCAGCAAAAAAAGCCTAACTGTTGACTGAGAGAAAACTGAGAAGTAGACAAAGAAAGAAAATGCTTTTGGAAGCCCGCTGAAGGCCAGGTACTATGCCTTCAAGGGCATTCACTTTTTTATTTATAAGGAGCCTGAAATGTGGGGTTTATCCTCATTGTTTCTAGGTAGAAAACTGGGGCTCATAAAAGTTAAGCAACACTCCAATATGGTTACACAGTTCATATATTGAAAAGATGGGACTCAAAAGCAGCTCATTTCATCCCCAAAGAACATATTTTTCGAAAGTATAGCAGTGTCGCATTATCCACCCTGCCTCAACATTACTCTTCCCCCTAATTTGCCATTAAATATATGAAGAAATTTTAAAAGCCAAATTTGAATGACTACCACATTGAGTGTGCAGATGTTGTGCCTAATAGCAACAGCTGTATGGGCAACACAGACCAAAAAGGAAAGAAGAGCCTGCCTGGGTTCTTATGGCGGCTGCACAGAAATGAGCCAATGTACCAATATAGCAGTGTTGGAATAGCTGAAGGATGTGAGCAGCTTTGATCGCCTTCTCACATACATACCATATTTAAATGACCGTTGTTCACAAGATTTTTAACTTTCCCAATTGCTCCTATAGATAACATAAGCCTAAGACTGTCTTGTGCTTGCTGCACAGAAAAGAGCCAATGCACTGAGACAGCAATCTTGCCACAGAAAAAAAAATTAATTGCAAAGCAGTTGAACAAGGAGGACAGGAGTTATTTCTCAAATATGATTTCTTGAGAATTTTAGGCTGGGGTTTTTAAGAAGCAATTTGGCAGTCCAGGAGCTGCTAATTGGCTGGGGATGAAGTCATAAAGACAGCAAAACTGTCTATATACAGAGTCAGTTTCGGAGGGGGGTGGGCCACAGCACTGGTTGACTCAGTTCCTTGGTATGGGTCACAGGTTCGAGTGGGACCCACTGGTCCACCAGAATACAAAGTCTGAAAAGTATCTCAAAGACCAGTCCTAGTTTATGTTATCTATAGGAGCAATTGGGGAAGTTACAAATCTTGTGAACAACGGTTGTTTAAAAATGGTAGGTGTGTGGGAGGATGATCAAAGCTACCCGCAACCTACAGCTGATTAAACTTCTGTCAAGAAGGTTTGCATGACCTAAGTGCTCATTGTTCTTTATGAGAAAATAAGCTCATAAACATTGAGAACAGCTCTCTTCCCCAACCCCATTCCCAGGCATAAGGACATGACAGAATTCAGGCACCTATCACAATTCTAACCTTGTAGACTTTTATTCATTATATGAAGGCATTTTTATGATGGCAGTTTCAAACAAATAAGTGTAAAAATTCATAGCAATCAAGATTACATAACATTTTGTGCTTATTCTTACCCTCATGTGTGTTGAAATAGAGAGAATTTATGTCCACATAGCAAGAAAAACTGTGGTTTACTGAACAGTACTCTGTCCTTTGTGTTTTACATGCTCTATCTTGTTTAATACTAGCAGTCCTCTCACTCAGACAATATTATCCCCATTTTGCAGATGAATAAACTGAAGCTCAAAGCGACTTTAAAAATTAAACTGTTCAAGTACAAGCTACAGAAAAATAAAAACTGACTAACTGTGGCTCAGAAAGTAAACCATTGTTTCTCATGAATGGGAAGTCTGGATGGGCAGGAAATGCTAGTGCAAAGCTTCAACATCACCATCAGTGATTCAGGTTCCTTGGTATACCATTCTCAGCATGTGGCTTTTATCTTCAATCTTTCAAGATGGCTGCTGGACCTCTGTGCATTGTAAATGTGTTCTGGGTAGAAAGACAAAGGAATATAGAGGAGCAAAGGGTGAATAGAAAAGGGTCATGCATGCCAGTCAAGTTTGTCCCTTTTTGTCAGAAGGACAAAATATTTTCTAGAAACCTCACCTAAAGCTTAATCTCCTTGTCCAAAGCTACATCACATAACCACATATATTTGTAAGGAAAGCCAGTGAATTGAGTATTTTAAACTCCAGTGCAACCCTGAGTCAAATCAGCATCAGTAATGAGTTAATATTTGTACAGATAGAATAAGATCTGACAAAAAGTAAGTTCTATATATTTAATAAATAAAGAAGAAATAAAGGAATGAAGTAATAAAAGGGTGAAGAAATTGGGACTGGATTTTGGGTAAGCAAATAGAATTATTTAACACAGAAATAAATGACTTGTCTAAGTTGCCCAGCTAGCAAATGGTAGTGTTGTAATTCTCTCCCGAGTTTTCTAATTTTGAATTTTCCTTTTATTTTTTCTCTTTTATTATTATTATATAACAATCCCACCACACACTCATTTTCAAATTCCAATGTGAATATATCTATGAATATCATGATTGTTGTGAGTGCTGCTTAAAGTATTAGCATTACAAATGAAGAATCCAGTTATAAGAAAATAGACATGCCAGTTTAACCAATTTCATTCTCTAGTAGGCTCTTTATCTTTTAATATGCCAGTCTGGAAAAAGACCAAGACTGACATCAGTATTCACAGAAGGTCAACCTTGGTTTAAACTTAAGAACTCCAGACTATTCTTATAATTCTGCCAGCGAGAGCCCTGCATAACCTAAAGACCTGCAAAAAGAAATCTCACTTGCAAAGCTTTCACTTCCTCATAATGGTATTTATTACCTTGTTTGGATGAAGGCATCTAAATTCTCACTTCTAGGTAAACAGAACCAGTGAGAAACTAGAAGTGAAAGAAGCACGTGATTCCTCAATAAATACTGATAAGTAAGCAATAAATTGTAATGTGGAAACTGCCTTTTGCTAGCTAGATTGCTAGCATTTCTGGTTTTTATCCCTTAGGTTGAATGATCTTAGCGTGCAGTGCCAGCTATTGATAGTACATTCATATATCAACACAGTTAGTAACCTCCTTTGTTTGACCTTAGAAGTCCTTAACTGCCAAATATCATCTTCCATATACAGACATACCATGTTGACTCATGTTTGTCCTAAATGGCAGAAGAGAGATGCAAAGATTAGCCCTTATAAAAATTCATTACTGATGAATATTGAAATATTACTGGAAAATTAATCAGTATTAAATATCAAGAGATTAATGTCAGCTTGTTCTATGAGACAGCACCAACCACTACAGAAGAGCTATTAAAAGTGCTGATTAAGAATTTTAAATATATATTTATATGAATGTGAAAATGACTAACTTTTCAAAGGTCAATCAAGGATGGAAAGCAAATAGAGAGCTGAGTATGAAAAGTTCAATGGTAAAGGAGATTGTGGCCCTTCTCAACAAGCCAGCCACATCCAGAGTTCATATTGACTCTAACTGAAGTATTTCTTTACTAACTAGAGAGGGGTCTAGCCTTTTGCTTTATCCAAGATCCACTGTGGATTCAGAGGATATCCACTGACTAGGTTGAGACCTTAAGAACTCAATCAAATAATGAAATCCCATGTGCTTTCCAAAAAGAAAAAAACTTACTGTTTTCTTTTCACATAGATTATGACTTGTTTAATCTCCAGTAACTACAGCTTATGTTCAAGAAGACAAATATTTGCTAATCAAGGATAAGAACTAGAAGGTCAACCTGCTTACTCCCTGCTAGAAATAATACAAGAAGGCTGATAGCTTCTGAAGTATTTTACAAGACATTTGAAATTCATATATTTCATACATACTGACACCATTACCACATTTTAGCCTTCTTTTGTGAGATTTTTATTGTGAGTTTCAGAACAAGGACAAAGAAAGATTTTTGATCTAGACACTCTTGAACTATCTCACGTTTAATCCTAATTAATCTCCAGTTAATTTTCTAGAATCAAATTGCCTGGGTTTGCATATGGGGTCTCCTACTTCTTGTATGGCCTTGAATGAGTTATTTAATCTTTAAGTTGATTTCCTTTTCTACAACATGATATTATTGATAGTATGAATATCACAGGCTATAATCAGACTTAGAAGAGATGTACATGTGAAGTGTTTAACATAACTCCTGGTGACTCTATAAATACTCAATATGTAATAGCATTTATTACTTAAAACAAAGTGCACCCTTCTTAGGTAGGTGGCATCAAATCTTCTTATCAAATGTTTGGGGTGGATTCATATATAGTATATTTTTCCCAGTCTCTTTGTCTTTTCAGGACATTAACAAACTATGTTTCTTAATTCCTTTCTTTTTCTTTTGGAATTGAGTGAAATAGTAGAAAGAATGCAAGTCCCATCATCAGAGTAGAAAACACTATCCATTCCAAAAGGAGAGGCAAGATCTTTAGGGAATATCTTAGCCTCCTGCTCATAAGCCTCAATGCGTAAATGGATATGTATGTATCAAGGTGCCTCTCATTTGCATTAGTAAAACTTCCCTTTGAGAGACATTAATTAAAACATTTAGGAATCACAGCTGAGTCTACAATTTGAGTGGAAGCCAGATACTAAAAAGGTTTTCCTTCCATTGTATTATTCATTGTTAGTATAAGTAGTCCATTTACTGCTCAGAATGCTAAGACAAAACTTCATAAATGTCATGTATTAACCTCCCCCCCCATCCCACGAGTCATGATACCATATGGCTTTCATGCCAGCATGCTGGTCTGCAACAGTGGAATAGAGGGAAAGAGACATCCTGGACCTCAAGCAATAAATGCACTAAACAAAAGGTCCCTAAGAATACAGTGACAGGTTGGCCCCAAGTCTAAATTATTGAGCCAACAAGCCAACATCTGTGACCTTTATAGACATCACTGTGCCAAATGCATCAATAACCTTTGATGAATCATTTCATTTCTAGAATTATCTTTCAATAAGTTTTCCAGAAGTGATTTATATCTCACTCTCAAATCTTTATTATATCCCTACTCAGATTTCTCTTTTAAACTTCACATAGTGAACTGCCTATTATTCAGAAATATCTCACAGCCTTTAAACCAATACACTTCCACAGTCTGGCTTCTCCTCCTTGTTGCCTCTAAGAATACGGCATCATAGTTTTCCCCAATGAACATCATCTTTGACTGTCTCTTCTCTTATAGTTGCTGAGGGAAATCATTTTAAAGACTTTCACTGTCCAAAATTTTTTTAAAGTCTTTAAAATTTTGAAGAAGTGATTTTATGATCTGAACTCAACCTATCTTCTCAAGCAATCTTACTGACCCTCACTCTCAATGTTCCAGACGTACTAAATTACTGGTGTCTCAAACTTATCATGCTTTTCCTTTTTTATGTTTTTGTACTTATTATTCATTGCACTTAGAAAAGTGACCCTTTTCCAACATTTTCATTGATCTGGTTAATCGTATTCTTCATATTTATGTCTTTAGACTACCTCTCCCTTGAAGTTTATCTGACTTCCAATTGTCTGCAGTACTTTTTATATGCTCTTAACACTTTCCAGGCAATAATATAATTGCTCTTTTTTTCTATTCCACTGTAGACCTTTTATTTTCTGAGGTTCTTAAATTCAGCAATTGTGTTTGTTGAATTTCCATAGCATAAAATAAGTCCTCACACATAAGTCAATAGAGAATTTTTAATGAATATGAAGATATTAATTGGGGTTTAAATAAAAACCAAAAAAACTGATAACTAATCAAAATCTAAATATGGAAATGTGTAAATAAATGTTGACACATCTGTAATAAAAAACCAACATTTCCTTTTCCAAATAAAAAAGGTTTAAAAAATTTTATAGTTGGGAGCATAGAAATGTAGAAATAGTGAGTAAAAAATCACAGATAAAATCAATATTAACAATGTAGGTAGATGTCAATCTTCTATATGCATAGAGAGATAATAGACTGGAAAATATATATAAATATGACAGCAGCACTTACATCTGTCTTATACATAATGTTTGCATATTATAGTTTGAAGTATATTTCTGGTTTTATGTGATGAGTGAAGTTAAAAAAGTAATAGAAGTGCAGAAGCGCCATAGTGAATTCTAACTTTTTCTTGGCCAACATTTATGACCAAAGAAGTCACATCTGCAGATGTGAAACATCACAGTTGAATTCTCAGGACAGAGCTAGTGTTTGAATTAGGTAGGTGACAATATTAGTGTTAGACACCAGTATCAAAGGCAAGAGTGGAAGCCAGGGAGACAAGAGAGTAAGGCTTACTCAGAGAGTAAGGCTCAGTGAGTGACCAGGAGACTGTTGAAATTTTGTAAAATAGCTCACAGTGTCATGAATTTCACTAATAACAATCCAGCCTGTGGATCTGAGTGGGCCAGTAATGATAAGGGGATGGGATGAAACAAATTGATTTCTAGGACCAAAGAAAAACCTGAGCTGCTCATTCAAAATTAAAGTAACCTTAACATGATATGGATTAGATATGACCAGAATTAGGGTTATTGTAATTTCTGGACATGAAGATGAGTATAAGATATCTAAACTTATTTCAATTAAATTCATAATGGACCCCATTAGCAGGAGGAAATTAATCCCCCATATAAGCTTAAATTTCTCAAAATGTGCGCAAGACCTAGACAAGGAGCTAGGGCAATACTGAAGGCATCATTTTATATTGAAGAAGTGTGGAGAAGGCAGAGACAAAAGGGGAAAAAGTGATTTTATGACTGTTCTTGGATAAAGAAAATGTTCCAGCATTCTCCAGAAGTTTTCACAATAGCATTAAATAACAAATGTTCTCTTTGAAGAGAACAATTACCTAGTTAAATTAGGAAGTGCTTTCTTATGAGGGCTGCAATTAAAAATAGAGGGCAAGAGAAACTAGTCTTAGCCATTTGCCATCACCCTAGGGTTTGTTGATCAACTTTATGCTCCATTTATGTCTCCATAAACCATTCTGTGGAATTAAAAGTATGTGGCTGACATGAATATTGCCCACTTTGCAAATGAAAGACAAGAAGCAAGAAAAACTTTATGAAGAAGCATGAGGCTATCATACAAAAATTCTTCACAATTATTATCTTTGCTTCCCCACAAAAATGAGATTACTCTCTTGGTAGATGTCATGGAATTGAGGCTTTGAAACGGAGATGCCAAGCTGTAAATTACATTTCTGAATCAATTATGCCTCTATCAGAAGGGCTATAAATAACATGCAGAATTACCAGATGTGTAATTTTTTGTTACACTTGAACATTTGGCGCGTTTAGAATGTCTGAGTGAGGGACTTGGGTTAATCTGTGAATTTCACGGATTCATCTGACAAGACGGCAGAAAAATATGGGTGAGAATTATGATGACCTTGCCTCAAGGAGACTTATCAGAACAAGGTCGATTCAGAAATTTGCCTGCATTTTTCTTAAAAGGAACTTGGATGGGAAATGATCATTGGAGTCCCTTGTTCCATTGGCTGAATTCTCAAAAGAGTTGATTAAAGGACACATTTGGTTTCAAATGGGTAACTTGAGCAAAATATAATTTAGTGATGAGTCTTTCTTTTGACAGCTTTACATTGATTTTATTTTGTTGCTTTCTTGGGAAGTTTAAGTGAGAAACTGTTGGACAGTTTATTATAACCAGACTCAGCATCCAAAGTTTAAACATCAAACAGTGGGTATAGGAAAGGGCTGGAGTTTATCAAGCCGCCTCAGGCAGTGACCTTCCCATGAATATCACTTATTCTTGGGTCTGTTACATTGCTGAATTTTTTCCCCCAGTGGCAAGTTAAGTTTTTGTTCCTCTTATTTATAGGTAAGCATTTGTGTTATTAAATTTGGAAGCTGTCAGTAACAAGACTAAGAGAGAAACATGCCTCTCTATGTAAGAGAATATAACACCCACATTTTCCTAAGAATTGTTGGAGACATGTAGGAGCTCTTCTTTGCTGCTGCACTAGAGGAAATCTGGTTCCCTCTGCAGAGTTAGGTAAATACTATACAGTCACACAAATCTTTATTGGTTGTGCCTTGAATTGACTACCATTTTTAAAGCTTGCATTTTTTTTCCTGTAGCACAACATAATAGAAAGGAGTTTGGAATCAGATGGAGTCTGACAGATGAATATATCTAAGACAATAGTGTTAAAAATGTCAGAGTTGAGACTACAACCCAGCTCAGTTTTCTTATCTATAAAATGGGTATAATGGTTTCTAGTTTCTGGCATTATTTTGAGGTTAAATTCAATACCGTCGGCAAAATATTTAGTATAGTTCTCTACCTATAATTGGTACTAGAAGAAGTGATTCTGAGTATCACTTAGAGTTATTCTTTTTTAACTCAACTTTCCCTACATTTCCTATTTTCTACCTACAATCAACCTGTCCCCAAGGAGGAATAAAGCATAGCAGTTAACAGCTTAAACTCTGAGTTAGTTTGGGCTTGAATCCCAGTTCAGACACTTATCAGGTATATGAACTCCAGCAAATCACATAACTTATCTCTGCCTCTGTTAAATGCGGAAAATAATAGTAACCACCTAATAGAGGTGATACTTTCCTTATTTAACTAGTGTTTTAACAAAACAAGTAAAGCACTCAGAACACTGCCTGACACATAGCAGCACACAATAAATACTTTCCTATTATGAACGTTTTTAATATATGTTGAATCCATTCTCCCTCCTTGTGATAATTAATTTTATATGTCAACTTGACTAAGCCTCTTGGTGCCCAGATATTTTGTCAGACATTATTCTGAATGTGTCTATGGGGGTGTTTCTGGATGAGATTAGTATTTAAATTGGTATACTGTATAATGACTCCACTGACTTGAATACCCTTCCCTTCCTAATGTGGTTGGATCTTACCCGATTACTTGAAAACCTGAATAGAACAAAAAGGCTGCCTGACTGTTAGGCTAGGACATTGCTCTTCTCCTGTCTTATTTTGAAACTTATACCACGAGTTATCTGGTTCTCTGGCCTTTGGATTCAAATTGGAACTACATCACTGGTAATATGTGCACCACCAGTTTTTCTAGGTCTCCAGCTTGTCAGTTGTGAATCTTGGACTTCTCAATCTCCATAATCATGTGCACGAATTCTTTATACTAAAGATAGATAGATGACTAGGTAGATAGGTGGATAGATAGATAGATAGATAGATAGATAGATAGATAGACAGACAGATGATAGGTAGATGATGATGATAGAATCTCTTTCTCTATGTATATATAATACGTATTATTATATATATTATTAGTCCTGTTTCTCTGGAGAATCCTGACATATATATATATATGTATACACACACACACATATATAAAACCTTTCTTTTGTTTTGCTTCAAACTTCCATGTGCATGTAAATTCTGTAATTTATAAGAAACATATTTACCCCTTCTAGTTATAAGTGGTCATCACCAACACTTAAGTAATAGGATAAAACACAGACTGTAATTGGACCTCAGAAGAATATTGGTAGGTGTCAGAGCTAATGCGCTTATCAAAAGAAAAATCAAGATCTAGTATCATAAGGAATAATATGGGATGTACCCCCAACCAAATGAGGTATGTATACAAAGGCTAGTAGCAAGTCTGCCACAAAAGCAAGCAAGAGAAACGAAGAGATAAAGAAGGACAACAATCATGTGTATGTGATTTCTTGGAGCAATGCTCTTCAAGGCCTTGAATCTCACCCTTGAATTATGTCTTTTATTTCTTGATTTCCAGTATTAGAAAATGTTCTCACTCATAAGTGGACCTTGAACAACTATTGCAATACTATAAGAAAAGGATTGACAGTGGCGGGAAACTATGGGGGGGGAGCAAGGAGGGGAAGGGAGGTGGGATTAACGGTAGTCGATATCTCTCTGGGGAAGGGTCCACACCTCATCACAAGGGTAGCTGCACAATGCATATTTGTATACCTAACCTTTAACCCCACAATTTTAAAATAAAAAATATGTTTAAAAAAAGAAAGAAAATTAACAGCTGTGCATTTTTCAAAATCCACTAATAAATCACTGCTTTCAAAATCCTAGATACTGTTTTCTTTGTTCTGATGGAGAGATGCATCAGAATTCAATGGATGTCTCCTCAACAAGTAAAAATGACACATGATTTTGACCTTGCGATCTCCAAAAGAATGAAACATCTGAATGTTTTTCAAAAATATACTGAGGGAGAAATTGTCACATTAGAACTTGCTAATGCACTTGCTCTCATAACCGATACATGAAGATGTGTCAAATCTAGAGTCAAAGTTTTTAACCAAATCCCAAAGATCCTGCAATATTCTTGCAATGAGCATTTTGCATATGGTTTCTCTCAAAATGAAGGATATGTTTTCCATTTATAGTAATAATAGAGAATAGTATCAAGTTTCTGCATTGAGGTATAGCTGTCACATCACATCCCATTACACTATCATTTGCACATTGGAACATTCTTATTTGTTTAAAATACAATGTTTTGCTCCTCTCTGAATGACAGCTTTCAGGCAACAGAAGGGAAAACATTAAAATTTCAGAATTTACTCTTTAAAGCATGTAGTCATCAAAATAGAGTCACAGAAAGAAAACTGATGGGGTCAAATCTTCTTTTATGCCAATGATGAAGTGTGAACAAATAAAAAGGAAAATTACAGGATTCTACAAGTAAACTATATGATACAAATTCAATACAAATCACAAAAATTTGAAGCAAGAGTAGGATAGCACAGAAAAAAACTGAATTAATTTGCAATTTAATGCTTAGCCAAATGTGGATCAATTGACTATACAGATAATAACAATTATTCTCACAAATTGAATATATTTAAAGACATGACCCATGCAACATGAACAAAACATGTTGGTCTGTAAATTCTAGGTTAGTTTATCTTATTTCTTTCATAAGAAAGTCTTAAATTGAAACCAAAAAGTGAAGGAATTAACTTTCAATGCTAGACTTAAAAATACTAATTTTTAAAAATTTATTTTAAAAAGATAGTTTGGGCAACATAGGAGCATTTTTGGGTGACTACAAAAATTCATTTTTATTGCAGATAACAGACTGAGGAAATATTATCCAAAAGTGATTTTTATAATTGGCTTTGTTCTCAACACAATTTCATGGGAATAGTATAGAAAAAGAGAAAGATAGATATAGTCATTCCTACATATCCCTGGGGCTGGGCTCCAGTATCCTTACAGACACCCAAATCCACAAATGCTCAAGTCCCTGCTATAAAATGGCATGATACTTGCATATAAACTGTGTGCATCAGGAGATAGGCAAGATGGAAACAGAACCGGTGGGAGCATGAAAATCTCTGCAAGGGCGAGTGCCCATAAAGGCAGTCTGCATGAGTGGGTGAGTGCAACTGGGTGAGTGAAAGTTCGTCTGAGGGTACACTCCAGATCAAACACCCAGGATACCCTTCAGAGGTGGCTGCAACACACCTCTGCCCTAAGATCAGAGCCCCCCGCACACAGGATCATCAACCATTCTCAGGGGTATCTCTAAAGGCAGCAGAGGTCAGCTGCTCCTCAGTGCCTAGCATCTGACCCACGCCACCACCCACAGCAGCAGGCCGGGCACTAGTAGAGGAAAGTGTGAAGAAGGCGCTGCTAGGAAATCTGAAACTGAGCCCTAACGCTGGTGGGAAGACACCTACCATTTTCTCTCTCCTAGGACCAGGTAGAGACCTGCATTGGCCTGCCTGGGTCTATTCAGCCTCCAACCTGGGACCCAGAGGTGATCTCCATGCCCCTCTGTGATTGACTATTGCTGATCCAAAGAAGAAACTACTTCAGGAGCCAACACAGAGACAGACAACCCACCCCCATGCTAGAACAGGACCAGACACACCTGATCTGAGTGGGGGACTTGACAGCAACAGCAGCAGCAGCAGCAGATGAGTTGGGTGAGTCTGGATCTGATACACCTCCTCCCACAGCAGTCCATGGAGCATCTGACCCATGCTAAGAGCAGCCCTATTGGCTTGCACCAAGAACTGAGGGGAGGAACTGGAAACCAGAGTCCACTTCCTATCTCAGCAGCAACTAGAAGCAGTAGCAGTGCTTGGGAAAGGAACCTGAAGTTCTGGAAATGGCCACAGAGGGAGGTTTTATTTTTTCTCTGTTTTTCTTTATGTTTTACTAATATTTTGTTTTGGTGTTTGGAGGATTTTTTTTAGTTTTTCTGTTTGCATATGTATATTTTTGAGGATGAGTGCATCATCAGATTTGTTTTTTATTTGCTTGGTATATTTGTTTGCTTGTATGTTTTGTGTTTTTTTGGTTCTGTGTTTTTATTTTTGTTTGTTTCTTTGTTAGTCGGTGTGCCTGTCTTCCTTCTCCCTCTCTTTCTCTTCATCTTCATTTTGCCTCCCTTCCTCCTTTATCCGCTCCTTCTTTTTCTTATCTCATTTTGTTTTCAGGGGGTGTACATAGACCTCTACCACATGGACAGATTGTAAGGTGGTGGGAAGTGGATTTCAAGGGGTCCACACACCTGTCAGCAGATACTGTGATCTGCAGATAGCTTCTGAACCCTAACTCCACCCATTACACCTTAATCAAATCCCAAAACTGCAAAAAGCATAGTCCCCCACACCCAGTCAGGCTTCAAAACTGAACAAATCCAGAGGATCTATATAAGGAAGAATAGAGGATTGAGAAGTGAAAGCTATCCTCCATCACTGAGAAGAATTAAGGGAGGGGGAAGAGGGAGGGAAACCATCAAAAAATGAAGAAGACTCAAAGGAAGAACCCAGGTCCCATACAGACCCCTGGGAAGACAACACCTAAGAATAGACTTCAGAACTTAAACAATGAAGAGCCCCAGGTATCAGGATATTAATAGAAAGAATGAATAGAAATTAGGAGAAGAAAGAAGAAAGAAAGAAAGCATTGATAACAATGCAATGATGGCAATAAAGAATACAGTAAATGAAATAAATAACAAATAGTCAAGCATGGAAAGCAGAATTAACCAGCAGAAGAAAGACTCTCAGAGCTTGAGGATCAAAACATGAAACTAACCCAAATTATTAAAAACAGAAAAGAAGCTTAAAAAGACAGAGGGAGCCTCCAGGAGATATGTGATTATATCAATGGGTCTAACCTATGATTAATTGAAATTCCTAAAGCAGATAGAGAAACAGAAACCACCCTGGAACAAACATTTCATGAAATTATCCAAGAAAACCTCCCTCATTTCATCAGAGATGTGACCATTCAAACACAAGAAATTCAGAGAACCCCTACAAGACACCAAATGAGAAGACCAACTCCTAGACACATAGTAATTCACTTACACAGAGCAGGTATAAAAGAAAAACTTCTAAGGGCAGCAAGAGAGAAAGGTCAGACCACTTACCAGAGAAGATCTGTTAGATTAGCAGTAGACTTTTCTACAGAAACACTATAGGCTAAAAGAGACTGAGGTCCAGTCTTCAAAGTTCTCAAAGATAAACAATTCCAATCAAGAATTTCCTACCTAGCTAAGCTAAGCTTGATCAGCGATGGAGAATACAAATCCTTCCCAGACAGTCAACACCTGCTAGTTTATGCACCCTCCAGACTAGTTCTACAAGAAACACTTAAGTAAGTATTAAGCACAGAAGAAATTTAAAAAAAAAAAAGAATAACCATGCTCTTCTCAAGAATGCAGGAAAAGGTTGAAAACACATACTTTTATCAACCCCAAAATCAAAAGAAAACCAACAAACAACAACAAACCCTATAAAAACCTCATGACAGGGATAAATTCTCACATATAAATGATTAGCCTGAATGTGAATGAACTAAATGCACCACTAAAAAAGCATAGAATGACAAAATGATTTTTTTAAATGGCACAACAATAGGCTGGCTCTAGATGGACTATCTCTGGTGATAAACTCAAAGTAAGAAGATGGAAAACAAATTTTTAGGTGAATGGAACACAAAAGAAAGCAGGGGTTGCAATCTTAATATCAGACAAAATATCTTTTAAAGTATCAAATTTTTTTAAAAAAATATGGAAGGTCACTACAGAATGATAAAAGGTTCAATTCATCAACAAGAAATTTCCATCCTCCATAAAGAAGGACAAATATATGAACTTTGCAGCAACTTGGATGGATTTGGAGTCGATCATACTCAGTGACTTATCACAGAAACAAAGAAGAGAGTTCCATATGTTCTCACTCATCAATGGAACTTGAACAATTATAATGCTATAAGACAGCGATTGGCAGTAGAGGGAAACTGTTAGGGGAGGGGTTGGGATAGGCAGTTGAGGGAAACTGCTGGGGGAGGGAGAGGCATACCTCATCAACAAGGGTACCTGCATGATCAATGTTTATATACCTAACCCTGCAGTGTGCCCCACACCTTTATAATAAAAATTTTTTAAAAATCCATCCTCAACATATATGTACCCAACACAGGAGCACCAGCGTTTATAAAGCAACTACTAAGCAAACTAAAAAAGATACTGATTCTAACACTATTATAGCTGGGGACTTAAATACTCCACTAACAACCCTAGATAATCATCACGGCAAAAAATCAACAAGGAAATCTGAAACCTCAACTTGACATTTGAACAAATGGACTTAATAGATACCTACAGAACACTCTACCCAACAGTCTTGGAATATACATTCTACCCCATCACCACTGGAACATACTCCAAGATTGACCACATCCTTGGCCATAAATCAAGCACAAACAAATTTCATAAGCTTGAAATATTATCATGCACCTTCTCAGACCACAGTGAAATAAAAATAAATATCAACACCAACAGAATTCATCACAAAGATGTGAACACTAAACAGCAAGATAGTGAACAACTCCTAGATCAACACGGAAATCAAAGCAGAAATTAAAAGATTTTTAATTAAAAGATGCCATGAAAACAGTACCAAGAGGGGAATTCATTTCTTCACAAACATACATCAAGCAAATGGAAAGATCACAAGTCAACAACCTAATAAAGCACCAAAGTGAACTAGAAAGGCAAAACCACCAAAACCTTAACTTCAGAAGAAGAATCCAGATCTCCAAAGTAAAAGTCAAAATACAGGACATAGAAGATTAAAATATCACAGAAAAAAATCAATGAAATAGAAATCTGGTTCTTTGAAAGGATAAACAAGATTGATGGACCCCTAGGCAGACTGAGCAAGAAAAAGAGAAAAAAAATCCCTAATAAACACATCAGAAATGCAGAAGATCAAGTCACAATGGAAATCGAAGCAATAAAAAAATTATCTGAGATTACTATGCACACCTTTATGGAAACAAACTCAAAAACCAAAATGAAATGGAAGACCTTCTGACATCACACAACCTCCCAATATCGAAACAAGAAGAAATTGCAACATTAAATAGATCAATGACAACCTAGAAATTGACTCTGTCATTAAAAAAAAAAAAACTACCCACCAAAAAAGATCCTGGACCAGATGACATTCCAGCGGAGTTCTATGAAACTAAAAGGAGGAGCCAAAACCAATCCTATTGAAAGTATTCCATGCAATCAAGAAAGACAAAACTCTCCTCAAATCATTTTATGAAGCTAACATCACACTAATACCCAAACCTGGTAATATCCAGCAAAGAAAGAGAGCTACAGGCCAATATCCCTGATGAACATAGATTCAAAATTACTTAACAAGATTCTAACAAATCAGATCCAACAACACATCTCAAAAATCATCCACCATGACCAAGTAGGCTTCATCCCCAGGATGAGATTGTGTGATGTCAATTAGATACATCAAAATATGTAAAAATAAGAATCACATGATTATATCATTAGGCAGAAATAGGTTTTGATAAAATTCAGCATGCATTCTTGATAAAACCCTTGAACACCTAGGCATAGAGGGAACATAATTCAAAAAGGTAGGAGCTACCTACAATAAACCCACAGCCAACATATTGCAAAAGGAAAAAAATTGGAAGCATTTCCCCTGTAAACTAGAGTAAGACAAGGTTGCCCACTTTCACCCCTCCTGTTCAACATAGTATTAGAAGTACTAGCTAGAGCAATCAGACAAGAGAAGGAAATCAAGGGCATCCAAATAGGAAGAGGAAGTCAAGTTATCCCTTTTTGCTGATGATATGATTCTATAACTCAAAAATCTAGGAGAATCTGTCAAAAACCTTCTTGCACTGATAAAGGACTTTGACAAATCTCAGGGTACAAAATCAACATACAAAAGACATTCACATTCTTATACATCAACAACAACCAGGCAGAGAACCAAATAAAAAGCACAATCCCACTCAAAATGGCATAAAAAAGATTAAATAACTTGGCATCTTCCTAATCATAAAAGTGAAAGAAATTTACAATGAAAACTACAAAACACTACTCAAACAATACAAAGAAGACACAAACAAATGGAAAAATATTCTATGCTCATGGATTGGAAGAATCAACATTGTTAAAATGCTCATACTACCTAAGACAATTGACAGATTCAATGCAATACCCATTAAATTACCAGCATCATTCTACTCAGAACTGGAAATACATAAATGCATATGGAAACATAAACAACCGTAAATATCCAAAATAATCCTTAGCAAAAGAAGCAAAGCAGAAGGTATCACACTTCCAGACTTTAAACTTTATAATAAGGCTACAATAATCAAAACAGTCTGGTATTGGTACAAAAATAGGCATACAGACCAATGGAACGGGATAGAGATTCCAGAAGCAAAACCTCAATTTCTCAACCAACTCATCTTCCACAAAAACTCCACTAAAAACTGCTGGGTAGAGGAGAACTTATTCAGTAAGCAGTGCTGGGAAAACTGGCTGACCACATGCAGAAGATTAAAACAAGACCTTTACCTATCACCTTATACAAAAATAAACTCTAAATGGATCAAAGACAAACATAAAAACCTCAAACTATAAGAACCTTAGAAAATGTAGGTGACACCCTTATGGAAATGGGAACTGGCAACCAATTTCTGATCAAAACCCCAAATGCCTATTCCATAAGAGTTAAGATATACAAGTGGGACCTCATCAAACTGACAAGCTTCTGCAAATCAAAAGAAACCATCAAGAGAGTGGGGAGACAGCCCACAGAATGGGAAAAAAATATCTACCAATAGTTTATTTGCCAAAAGCCTAACATCTAGGATCTATAAGAAACTCAAGCATGCCCAAAATTTAAAAAAAAACATGCAGCCCTATTAAAAAGTGGGCAAAAGATATGAATAGACACTTCTCAAAAGAAGACATGAAAGATACATTTTAAAAGGCTCAGCTTCTTCTGCAAAGCCAAAGAAACCATCAAGAGAGCAGGGAGACAGCCTACAGATTGGGAAAAAGTATTTGCCAACACCAGGTCTGACAAAGGCTTAACATCTTTGATCTACAAGAAACTCAAACGCGCTGAAAAGAAAAAAACAAACAACCCCATTATAAAATGGGCAAAAGATATGAACAGACACTTCACAAAGGAAGACATCCGAGCAGCCAACAGACACATGAAGAAATGTTCAACCTCACTAATCATCAGGGAGATGCAAACAAAACCACACTGAGATACCACCTAACTCCAGTCAGAATGACAATTATCAACAACTCAAAAAATAACAGTTGCTGGAGAGGGTGTGGCAAAAAGGGAACACTTCTACACTGTTGGTGGGAGTGTAAGCTAGTGCAACCTCCGTGGAAAGCAGTGTGGAGATTCCTAAAAGCTCTAAATATCAACCTCCCATATGACCCTGCAATTCCCCTGCTGGGAATATATCCTGAAGAACTCAAATCACTCTATAAAAAAGATACCTGCACACGTATGTTTATTGCAGTATTGTTCACAATAGCAAGAACCTGGAAATAACCATGCTGCCCATCAAAAGAGGACTGGATTTTAAAAATGTGGTACATATACACGATGGAATACTACGCAGCCATAAAAAAGAATAAAATCATGAATTTCGCTGCAACCTGGATTGAACTAGAGTCTATAATACTGAGTGACCTCTCACAGAAACAAAGATCTGAATATCACATGTTCTCACTCATATAATGGACCTTGAACATCCAATGCAATACTATAAGAAAATGACTGACGGTACTGGGAAACTATGGGGGGGAGGGGGATGGGATTAACAGTAGCAAATATCTGTCGGGGGATGGGAAAACACCTCTTATCAACAGGGTGCCTGAATGAAACGTAATTGTACACCTAACCCTTAACTGTACCCCACAAAACCATAATAAAAAATACTGATTAATGAAAAAAAAAAAAGATACCTGCACACATATGTTTATCGCAGCATTGTTCACAATAGCAAGAACCTGGAAATAACCATGCTGCCCATCAAAAGAGGACTGGATTAAAAAAATGTGGTACATATGAACGATGGAATACTATGCAGCCATAAAAAGGAACAAAATCGCCCGGGCTCGGTGGCTCAGCCTGTAATCCTGCGCCTTTGGGAGGCTGAGGTGAGTGGATTGCCTGAGCCCGCGGGTTCGAGACCCGCCTGGGCAGCGAGACCTCATCTCTACAATAAATCAAAAAATCAGCTGGGCGTGGTAGCGCACGCCTGTAGTTCCCGCTTCTCGGAAGGCTGAGGCAGAAGGATCGCCGGAGCCCAGCAGGTCGAGGCTGCGGTGGCCGGGAGCAGCCACTGCACTCCAGTCTGGGCAACAGAGTGAGACTCCAACTCAAAAAAAAAAAAAAAGGAACAAAATCATGAATTTCACAGCAAACTGGATGGAACTAGAGTCTATAATACTGAGTGACCTCTCACAGAAACAAAGATCCGAGCATCACATGTTCTCACTCATATAATGGATCTTTAACATCCAATGTAATACTATAAGAAAATGACTGACAGTAGTGGGAAACTATGGGGAGGGAGGGAGGTGGGATTAACGGTAGCAAATATCTGTCTGGGGACGGGGAAACACCTCTTATCAACAGGGTGCCTGAATGAAACGTATTTGTATACCTAACCCTTAACTGTACCCCACAAAACCATAATAAAAAATATTGATTATTGATAAAAAATAAATAAATAAAAATAAAAAGCTCAGCTTCACTAATTATCAAAGAAATGCAAATTGAAATCACACTGAGATACCACCTAACTCCAGTCAGGATGGCCATCATCAATAACTCAAAAACCAACAGATGCTGGAGAGGATGTGAGGAAAAGGGAACACTTCTACATTGTTGGTGGGAGTGTAAACTAGTACAATATCTGTAGAAAACAGTGTGCTGATTCCTAAAATATCTAAAATTCAACCTTCCATACAACCCCGTAATCTCACTACTGGAAATATACCAGATGAACTCAAATCACTCTATGAAAAAGATACCTGTACACACATGTTTATTGCAGCATTATTTACAATAGCAAAAATATAGAACTAACCATGCTGCCCATCAAAAGTGGACTGGATTTTTTAAATGTGGCACATATACACGATGGAATACCATGCAGCCATAAAGAAGGACAAAATTATGAACTTCACAGCAACTTTATGGACTTAGAGTCTATGATACTCACCGATCTATCACAGAAACAAAAAACTGAGTGCCATATATCTCACTTATAAGTACACCCTAAACAATGACCATAATACCATAAGAAAGGGATTGCCAGTAGTGGGAAATTGCCAGGGAAGGGGGCACACTTCATCAATAAGTGTACCTGATCTCAAACCAGGTAAAGTGAGGACAAAAGTTAGGCCCATACTTTACCTTGTACAA
Source organism: Cephalopachus bancanus (assembly GCA_027257055.1). Classification (NCBI taxonomy): domain Eukaryota; kingdom Metazoa; phylum Chordata; class Mammalia; order Primates; family Tarsiidae; genus Cephalopachus; species Cephalopachus bancanus. Next base: position 543,511 of record JAPVLO010000243.1, on the reverse strand, counting down.
TGACCATTTGTATACCTAACCCTGAATTGTAACCCACATCCTTAAAATAAAAAATTAAAATTAAAAAAACTTTATGCAGCCTCTCTTATACTTTAAATTTTCTCTAGATTACTTATAATACCTAAGGCAGTGTAGATGCTACACAAATAGTTGTTACACTATATTGTTTAGGGAATAATAACAAGAAAAAGTCTGTACACATTTAGTACATATAGTATTTTTCCCCAAATATTTTAGAGTTACAGTTGGTTGAATTCATAGATATGTAAAGCATAGATATTAAGGGATGACAGTATGTCATTTTGTACATAAAAACCAGTGACTAAAACATTGCCTCTAACCTGGATTTCGCTTTGATTGGAAACAGAAGTGAGGTAGCTGATGTTCTGTTTCAGGCAATGTTATGGAAGAGTTCGTTCTTGTGGATTTTAAGTGACCAGATAGGTCTAATTGAGAACAATAGCACTGAGTTTTAGGGTATTTTTATTTGCTGAATACTCAATAATAAAAGGAAGATTATTACCATATAGTCTCATTTATATATTTTAATATCTTTTAAAGTATTATATCCAATATAATTTTCTCTTAAATGTAGCTAAATCACAAAACTAATATAAATTCTAGCTGGTTTATTTATTCTGATAGGCCCATATTATGTCATCCAAATTTAAAGAATAATTGTAATTAGGCTAATAACAGGCTATGATTTTTTATAATTTATTTCACAAGGTATATTCATAAATGTCGCACAGAGGACTGTTTAATATGCCCATGTCACCTGCCACATTTTCTCCTAACAAAAATCTTGTGAGATGTGTAAGCTTAAAAGAAGTTCTAGGTTCCTCTTGGTCCCATTTTTCTTCCCCACATTTTAATGAAAGATGTTGACTTAACTGGTTAAACTCAAGGACAATTTATCATGGCACAGATTGAGAGACTGGGACTTTCAAAGGAGTGAGAAGATTAAGCATTCTCATTGAATACTCTCTCTCCACACATGTGACTAATTGAAATGAGAATAATGGGAGCCACCTGCATCACGCGGCCATGCTAGCTTCAGGCTTAAATCACCAAATTGGAACTGTTTTCCTCCTTTCCTTAGTTCACATTTGGATGGTAAGAGCCAAGAGGTATGTTTGGGCTGTAGCCGGATGTAGCCATACAAGAAGCTCTCCAAGAGTTCAAATATGTGATATAAGGTAAACCTCCAACTGGTAATAGCATATTTCTATGCCTTACCAGTACCAGAAATTTACAAAAATGGAAGAATTTCTTGGTTTTTTTCTTTTTTCCGGTTTTAAAATCTGTGTCAATTTAAGAGGTACAAGTGCAATTTTGTTACATGGACATATTGCATAGTGGTGAAGTCTAGGTTTTTAGTGTATTCATTGTACAATGTAAACTCAAATAACGTACACTGTGCCATTAAGTAATTTCTCATCACCAACCCTCCCTTCCTCCCACCATTCTGTCTCCAAAGATGTAGTGTATAATTCCACACCCTCTGTTAATGTATACATATTATTTGACTCCCACTTATAAGTGAGACCATGCAGCATTTGACTTTCTGTTTCTGAGTTGTTTCACTTAAAATAATGGCCTTGAGTTCCATCCATCCTTCTGCAAAAGACATAATTTCATTATTTTTTGTGACTGAATAGTATTTCATAGTTATGCATGTGTGTGTATACATATATATGTTACCTTTTTTATTTTTATTTTAAAGATGGTACAGTTCAGCATTAGGTATACAAATGGTCATTATACAAGGTAAAGATTGGGCCTCACTTTGATCCCCACTTCAGCTGATTTGAGATCAAGTACACTTACTGTGAAATGTGCCCCTTTCCCCCTGCCCTGGCAGCTTCCTACAACTGCCAATCCCTTTCTTATAGTATTATGGTAATTGTTCAGAGTCCACTTGTGAGTGAGAAAATGTGATATTCAGTCCTTTGTTTCTGTAATAGATCACTGAGTATTATAGGCTATAAATCCATCCACGTTACTGCAAAGTTCATAATTTTGTCCTTCTTTATGGCTGCATAATATTTCATCATGTATATGTATCACTTTTTTTAAATCCAGTCCATTTTGATGGCAGCATGATTGGTTCCATATTTTTGCTATTGTGAATAATGCTGCAATAAACATGTGTGTGCAGGTATCTTTTTCATAGGGTGATTTGAGCTCCTCCAGGTATATTTCCAGAAGAGAGAGTGCTGGGTCATATGGAAGGTCAATTTTTAGATATTTTAAGAATTATCACACTGTTTTCCACAGATAGTGAACTAGTTCACACCCCCCACCAACAGTGTAGAAGTGTTCCCTTTTCCCCACATCCTCTCCAACATCTGTTGTTTTTTGAGTTATTGATGATGACCAACCTGACTGGAGTTAGGTAGTATCTCAGTGTGGTTTTAACTTGCATTTCTTTGATGATTAGTGAGGCTAAGCATTTTTTTATGTCTGTTGACTGCTCATATGTCTTCTTTTGAGAAGTGTCTATTCATGTCTTTTAACCACTTTTTAATAGGTTAGTAATTTAATTAGTATTGCATTAAATCTGTAGATTGCCTTGGGTAGGATGGACATCTTAACAATGTTGATTCTTCCAATCCATGAGCATGGAATATTTTTCCATTTGTTTATGTCATCTTTGATTTCTTTGAGCAGTGTTTTGCAGTTTTTGTTGCACAGGTCTTCCACTTCTCTGGTTAGGAAGACACCAAGGTATTTCATCTTTTTTTGTTGCTATTGTGAATGAGATTGTGCTTTTTTCTGGTTCTCTGTTTGTTGTTAGTGTATAAGAATGTGACTGTCTTTTGCATTTTGATTTTGTGCCCTGAGACTTTGCCAAAGTCCTTTATCAGTGCAAGAAGGTTTTTGACAGATTCTCTTGAATTTTCCAGGTATAGAATCATATTGTCAGCAAAGAGGGATAACTTGATTTCCTCTTCTCCTTTTTGGGTACCTCTGATTTCCTTCTCTTGTCTGATTGCTGTAGCTAGGACTTCCAACACTATGTTGAACAAGAGGGGTAAAAGTGGGCATCCTTGACTTGTTCCAGTTTTCACATTTTCTTTATCTAATCTTCTATTGATGGACAACTTAGATTGAGTCTATATCTTTGCTGCTGTGAATGGTGCTGTGATAAACATATGGGTGCATGTATCCTTTTTATATAATAATTTCTTTTCCTATGGGTAGATAGCCTTTAGTGGGATTGCTGGATTGAATGATAATTCTATTTTTAGTCCCTTGAGAAATCCCCACATTGTTTTCCACAGATGTTGTACTAATTTACATTCCCACTAACAGTGTTAGTATTCCTTTTTCTTTTTTTTAATTTTATTTTATCTTAAAGATGTGGGGGTATACATCAGGATTGGGGGTATACATCAGGATTAGGTACATAAGTAGTCTATGTGCAGGTGAAGTTTGGGCCTCCCACTGGTCCTCACTTCCCCTGGTTTAAGATCAGGTACCCTTAGTAATGTTATGTGTCCTCCCTCTCCCCTGGCAGTGTTCCACTACTGCCAGTCCTCCCTTGTAGTATTGTGATAAATGTTCAGGACCACTTATAAGCAAGAACATGTGGCATTCAGTTCTTTGTTTCTGTGATAGATCACTTAATATGATAGACTCTAAATCCATCCAAGTTGCTGCAAAGTCCGTAATTTTGTCCTTCTTTATGGCTGCATAATACTCCACTGTGTATGTGTATCACAAAATAAGACATACAGTCAACAGATAGATGAAAAAATAGTATTCCCTTTTCTCTGCATTCATGTCAACATCTGGTGTTATTCTTATCTTGTTAGTAATAACCATTCTGACTGGTATGAGATGATATCTCATGGTTTTAATTTGCATTTCTCTGATAATTGGTGATACTGAGCATTTTCTTCATATGCTTGTGGGCCATCTCTATGTCTCTTTTTTAAAGATGTATATTTATGTTCTTTTCCCACTTATTTTTTTTTTTTTTTGAGTTGAAGTCTCACTCTGTCGCCCAGACTGGAGTGCAGTGGCCACTGCCGACCACCGCAGCCTCGACTTGCTGGGCTCCGGTGATCCTTCCACCTCAGCCTTCCAAGTAGCTGGAATTACAGGCGTGCGCTACCACGCCCAGCTGATTTTTTGATTTATTGTAGAGATGAGGTCTCGCTGCCCAGACGGGTCTCGAACCCGCGGGCTCAGGCAATCCACTCACCTCAGCCTCCCAAAGGCGCGGGATTACAGGCTGAGCCACCGAGCCCGGCTTTTCCCACTTCTTAATGAGTTTATCTCTAGGAAGCTATATCTCTAGAGGTTTCTACCAGTATGAATATAACTCCAGACAATTTCCTATCTCCATGAAGAAATAATTCCTAGAGTATTTCCCCATGCTTCCTTTTCTGAATGAAGAGAGCAGTCTTGAATTATATTCTTCTCTTTATCTTCTTTACATTTTACTCAGCTCTTATATAGGACTTAAATAAGGTCCCTGTTATTTATGCTCATGATAGAATTAAGCAATTGAGAGAATTCACACACTTGTACAATCATAGCACAGACTTCCTCATCCTTCATTCATATGGCTAAATTAGCCACAAAAATCAATTTTTGAAGCATTTAGAAATACCTACTCATAATTTCACAGGTTTTATGCCAAATATTATCATTACTAAAGAAAATGCTGAAGATCTTCTATTGAAATATTTTGTGCAAATAACAGAATACCAACACTGAAAGTAATTTAGGCAAAAAAATGAATTTAAGTAAACAAACATATAACAACTTAGATAAGCAGTGACCAATTGATAATTTTACTTGGTAGCTGGTGGAGATTCTGGATTTGTGAGGGGTTCATTATTACTTGACAAACAACTTGTTCCCCATAGATTATATATAATTTTGAGAAGATAAATTATGCATTTTATCGTCTTAAAGCTACAAGGAATTTCTCTGTTCTTCACTCCACCCCTCAAATATTTCTTTTCCTTTTGTTTCTTCTTGCTAATTTTTGACAAAGTGCAGTGAAATCACTGTTAAAGCCACCAAGACCTGTGTTCAGTGCCATGTGAGATGCTTATTAAATGTTTGCCCTGAACAAATATCTTAATTTCTCAAATTTTGTCTTCTACAATTGGGGATGTTTACAAATGCTACTTTCAAATAGGTTTGTTGGGAAAACTAAATGAATAAATTCTCTCTGAAGATGCTCAACAGATTTTGAGCTCCTCTTGCATTTATAGTTTTATGTAAGACATGGAAAAACTAAAAAGATATTTAGGGAAATTTTGCCATCTTTAAATAACTAAATCTAGTAATGGAATTTACTCAAATAATTAATTTTTGTAATTTTCTTTTTATAATTTGTATTTTAAAGATGTGGGGTACATTTCAGGGTTAAGTATACAAATGGTCATTGTACAGGTAAAGTTTGGGCCTCACTTTGGTCCCCACGTCACCTGGTTTGAGACCAGGTACCATTAATGATGAAGTATGCCTCCCCCCTAGCAGTTTCCCACTACTGCCCATCTCTTTCTTATAGTATTATGATATATTTTCAAACAATATGATTAGCACAAAAATGTGAAAATTGACTTACACCCCTTTTTTAACCAAGTTGGCCCTTTTTGGAACTGGATTTGAAACATTTTTGCCCATGCCCTAGAACAGAGATCAGTGTTCTTGACTGGCTAATCCATACCATCCTTACCTATATTCACCATATTAACATACATTCCTGTGAGTATATGCTCTGTATTAACTAGGAAACACAAAAATTTAAAGGAACTAACTAAACAGTAATATTAATAAGGACAGAGATTGTATTTTGGTGCTTATTTTATTGTCAGGAAATAATAGGTATTTCAATAAATTTTGCTTCCATAAACAAATATCTACTTTGTTCTCAAACTCCACTAGAAATTGACCATGTGTTTTTTTGGTCAGTCCTCCAAAATACATTGATATTAAGTACAAACACCAGTTTACATAAAGAAAACTGAAGTTCAGAGATGTTTACTGATTTGCCAATATCTCATATATACTAAAAGATTGTGTCAGTATTGACCTCAAATCTATATAAATCCAAAGTTTCTGTGGTGTCTATTGTAGCATCATCTATCCCTGCATGGGGTTGAGTTAATCATAAGGTTTTTTAGAATTTATAGCTAATACATTAGTAAAATCATTTATAACCTGCTCAGAGAATAATGGTAATGGACTGAGTATCCATGCTTAAGAGATGAAGTAATTATAATAGTAACTAACATCCATAATCATCATCAATATTTTCAACTTGTATACAATTCCTTATAGTTTACAAATACTTTACACAATCGATTTAGAAACGTTAAGGAACTCACCCTGTGTCACATGACTATAAGTGATAGGATCATATTTCTCTGTGATCATGAAACCCCTCCAAGAAATAATTCCTTGCCTACTAAAAAGTGATGGCAATGTTGAAAAGACAAGTATGTTGGTTGGACCTTGTTTATTTTCTTAGAAACTAAAGGAGTAACTTTCTCTGAACTGCCATCTTCTGTTCCATTTTCCTCTGACAGCCCAGTGACATGAGCTGGAAGGTAGCCTTTGTGTTTTACACTAAAGACTGGCAATAAGCAAATCTGGAAATGGGAGTGTATCTTGGTAGGGTTTACTTCCTCAACATTGATTTCATAAAATACCTCTCCAGTAAGTTCACTTTATGATGTTCTCCCTTTTGAAATTGACAAACTTCAATGGAGCCATAAAATATTATTTCTACAAAATGCTTATGAAACATTTCTGTTCTTGTCTAACCATTTTTAAGATGGAGAAATCTAAAATACTAGGACCAACTTTCCCAAGTCAAGATTAAGTCAAGAATAATGGAAAAATCAAGATACAGGACAAAGTTTTTCTTCTTCCCTCTTTGCCTGCCTTCTGCAATAATTAGTTGAGTTACCTGTCAAATTGATATATGATTCAAGGTTGAATACTAATTATGTTCCTATATGTCTCCTATGAATCTGTGTGTGTATGTGTGTATTTTCAAACAATGCCCTTACCACTGAAGATACATAGTTGGCACTCCAGGAATTCCCTATTAAGGAAACAAAACAAAACTATAAATACATAATCACACACACACACACACACACACACACACACACACACACACACACGCAGTGATAAGGTCATGATAATGATTACTTTCAAAATAGAAGATTGCATTTGAGCCAAATTAGCTTTGTGGTGCCTTCTATTTCTTAGCTCTACACCTTGTTTCTTCCCTTCAGATTGATTCTTATTGCCTTGTCAATTGCATACCTCCTAGGAGACCCAGAGCAAGTGACATTGTAATCTAGAGTAGACCTCAGGGACCAGCCACTGTAGCCTGGATTCTAACACTTTCCTTCCATTAACCCTGACTAAGTACTAAAGTTGGAATGTTTTGGTTCACAATTCCCTAAACACCTCTTGAGTTTAGCTAGCCTCAAGTACAACCATACATCAGAATTACATTTTTCCTAACCTCAGTGCCTCATGTTCTGGCTAGTTCTAAGGGAATTTAGGTTTCAGTCACCAGACCCTGTTCTTAAAAGTCACCATTTAAAATATTCAGAAAGTTTTGTTTTTAAAATTTGGTTGAAGACATTAGAAGAAGCTAGTATAGAAATAGGATTCCAAGACTGGGCATGGTGGCTCATGCCTATAATCCCAGCACTTTGGGAGATCGAGGTGGGAGGATGGCCTAAGCCCAGGAGTACAAGAACAGCTGGGCACCATGGCAAAATCCTCGTTTCTACCAAAAAAAAAAAATCAAAAAATTAGCTGGGTGTGGGGGCACACACCTGTAGTCCCAGCTACTTGGGAGACTGAGGCAGAAGGATCACTTGGGAAGGTTGAGGTTGTGGTAGCTGTGATCGTGCCACTGCGTTCAAGCCTGGGAAACAGAACCCAACTCAAAAAAAAAGAAAGAGAAACAGGATTCCAAATAGTACAATTGGTGAGTACAGAATTTTTATTTAAGGGAAGGCTAATTTCCCCATATCATTCAATATTTATAGCTGATATGGCCCACTGGTATCCATTTTGAATTGAGTAAATGGTTTAGGGGTGGGGATTATTTAAAAGTTTGACCAACATGTTATTTCCTCCTGTTCAGAATAATAAATCCGTAATACTGAAAACTATACAGAGAAAAATTTTTGAACAAGCAAGTATACACTAGATTAGACTAGCCACTTACCAGTATTTTTAAAAAAGTAATGGGCATACATCGAAGTTGGATTGAATTTTTTAAATGTAGAATATTATGCAGTCATAAAGAAGGACAAGCATTGGACTTCACAGCAACCTGGATGGATTGAGTCTATCATACTCAGTGATCTGTCACAAAAACAAAGAACAGAGTACCACCGGGCTCGGTGGCTCAGCCTGTAATTCCGTGCTTTGGGAAGCCGAGGTGAGTGAATTGGCTGAGCCCGAGGGTTCGAGACCCTCCTGGGCAACTTGGCGAGACCTCATCTCTACAATAAATCAAAAAAATTAGCCTGGCATGGTAGCATGCACCTGTTGTTCCAGCTACTTGGAAGGCTGAGGCTGAAGAATCGCCGGAACCCAACAGGTCTAGGCTGCGGTGACTGGGAGCGTGCCACTGCACTCCAGTCTGGGTGACAGAGTGAGACTCCAACTCAAAAAAAAAAAAGAACAGAGTACCAAATGGTCTCACTCATAAGCAAATCTTGAACAATTATCATAATACTATAAGAAAGGGATTGGCAGAAGTGGGAAACTGCAAGGGGAGGGGGGCTGGGATTGGCAGTTGAGGGAAACTGACAGGGGAGGGAGGGGCATGCCTCATCAACAAGGGTACCTGTGTAATGGACATTTGTATACTTAACTCTGAATTGTACCTCACATCTTTTAAATAAATAAATAAATTTTTAAAAAGAAGTAATGGGAACGTTGACATGATAAAGATCAACCACAAAACTCTTTAAATGCCGGGCTCGGTGGCTCAGCCTGTAATCCCGCACCTTTGGGAGGCTGAGGTGAGTGGATTGCCTGAGCCCGCAGGTTCAAGACCCGCCTGGGCAGGGAGACCTCATCTCTACAATAAATTTTAAAAATCGAGACTTCCAGCAAGATGGCGACGGGGCAACCTGGTCTGTGAAACCCTCTGCAAAGGAGAATTGCAGTGGGTCTCTGGCTCTCGCCCCGGGGACTGCGGACCCCAAAATCGCAGCCTGCTCTTCATGCCGAGCTCGGCCGTTTTCACCGCTGGGACATCGCAGCGGACTGGACAGCCACCGCAGCACAGATGCTGCCGCCGTCGCTGCCACAGCCACCACCGGTAGCACATCACACCACCCGGGCCGGAGGCGATCCACGACTTCAGTCCTTGAAGCCCCTTCAGGACGATCTGCTGGGATTGCTGCCACCTCTCCCGTGACCGAGACGTCCTGCCCACCATGAGTCCCCTGCCTGTGCCCTGAGGCGGGCATCCATCTCCAGTCTCTGCTGGTTCCTGTCTGGCCCCACCCCCTCTGGGGTGAGCATCTGAGATAGCACCACCTGCTGGCAATTCAAGGGAACAACACTGAAATGGGAGAAACAAGCTTGAAAAAGACATAGGCCAGAGTGTTGAACGGAGGGTGATCTGAACTGTCCTTCACAGCAGACCAGGGGCAACTGACCCTAACTACAAACTAATTTACCTGCTTGAAAAGAAAGCTAGAAATCAGAACTGAAAAGACATTGGACTTAAGCGAAAACTCTCAGAGTATGCTTCATTGATTCTGTCAGTTTAATGACTTAATTCTATTCCTACTGTATTGTTCCCTTTTTTTCCCCTCTTCCTTTACTACTCTTTTCATCTCTCTGTAAACCATATCTTTGTATAGAGGAAGAGTACACCAATAAGGTGGCTGGTTAGCTTGTATGTTAGCATCACTATAAGTTTTTTTTTTGTATGGGAATTGGTTCGTCAGTAGCTGTGGTCTATTGTTTTTATCTGTTTCAGTATAGGTCTCTCTCTCCATTTGTTGGCACACATTTGTTTCCCCCCTTACTCCTCTATCTCTCCACCCCCCCCCCTTCAACCCACTGTCTGCTCCATTCTCTTCCCTCTGCTAACCACATTTTATTTCAGGGAGTAAACCTACAGCCCCACTGCATGGACAGATTCCAAGGCAGTGGGAAGTGGGTTCCAGATTATCCACACACCTGTCAGCAAATACCAGGATCTGCAGATAGATTTTGAATCACAGCTCCCCCTTTAGTAAATCTCAAAATTGCAAAAAGGACCACCCCCAACTTACAGTAGAACTCCAGAATTGAACAAAGTAAGAGGGCATACATAAAGAATAGAAGATTGAACAAACAGAAGTAAAACCAATCCCTTTACCCATGAATAACAGAATTAAAGAAGATGGTGACGTGGAGGGAAGGAAAAAGTAGGGAGGGGGGAAAACTGCACAAATGAAGAAAAACCAAAAGAAGAATATAGGTCTCACACAGAGCCCTGAGAGAACAGACACTGAGAAAACAGATTCTGGAACACAAACAATGAAGAGCCCCCAGAATGACTGGTCACATGCAACAAACGATGACATCAAGACATTAATGGACAGAATTTAAAAAATTGAGGAGAGACAAGAGGAAAACAGGAAGGAGCTGATGTCAGAAATGACAGCAGTAAAGAATACTGTGATGGAAATGAATAACAGACTAATAAGCATGGAAAGCAGAATTAGCCAAGCAGAAGAAAGAATCTCAGAGCTCGAAGACCAAAACACAGAACTAACTCAAACTGTCAAAAGCATAGAAAAGAAGCTCAAAAAGACAGAACAAAACCTGCAAGAGATGAATGATCACTTCAAGAGACCCAACCTAAGAGTAATTGGGCTTTCTGAGTCAGAGAGAGAAACAGAAGCCACACTGGAACAAACATTTCATGAAATCATTCAAGAAAACTTCCCTCATCTCATCAAGGATGAAAAAATTCAAACACAAGAGATTCAGAGAACCCCTGCAAGACAACAAATGAGAAGACCAACTCCCAGACACATAATAATTCGCCTAAACAAAGTAGCTATGAAAGGAAAAATCCTAAAGGCAGCAAGAGAAAAAGGCCAGACTACCTACCAGGGAAAACCAATTAGAATAGCAGCAGATTTATCCACAGAAACCCTTCAGATTAGGAGAGCCTGGAGCCCTATCTTCAAAGTTCTAAAAGAGAAACAATTTCAACCAAGAATAACCTACCCAGCCAAACTAAGCTTCATTAGTGAGGGAGAATTGAAATCTTTTCCAGATATCCAATCCCTAAGAACCTACACTGCCACCAGACCACCTCTACAAGAAACACTTAAGGAAGTACTGAACACAGAAGAAAAAGAAAAAAGAACAACAACATTCTTCACAAGAGTACAGGCAAAAGATTAAAAACACACATGAGCCAACTCCAGAACCCAAAGAAAGACAACAAACAAACAGGAACAACTCTGTAAGAACCTTACACAGGGATCAACTCTTGGATTTCAATTATTAGCCTAAATGTGAATGGACTAAATGCACCTCTGAAAAGACATAGAATGGCAAAATGGATAAAATATCATCAGGCAACAATCTATTGCCTTCAAGAGACTCACCTCACTAGAAAGGACACCCACAAACTCAAAGTAAGAGGATGGGAAACAACTTTCAGATGAACGGAATACAAAAGAAAGGAAGAGTAGCAATATTAATTTCAGACAAAATACCCTTCAAGCTATTAAAAATCAAAAAAGATACAGAAGGCCACTACATAATGATAAAAGTCTCAGTCCATCAACAAGAAATATCTATCCTAAATATATATGCACCCAACATAGGTGCACCAACTTTCATACAACAACTTCTAGGAAAACTAAAGAAAGACATTGACTCTAACACCATCATAACTGGGGACTTTAATACACCACTCACAACCCTAGACAGATCATCAGGACAAAAAAATCAGCAAGGAGATCCGGAACCTCAATGTGACTTTGGACCAAATGGACTTAATTGATACCTACAGAACACTCCATCCAAAGACCACAGAATATACATTCTACTCATCACCACATGGAACGTATTCTAAGATAGACCACGTAATTGGCCATAAATCAAGCAGAGCAAATTTAAAAGGACTGAGATTCTACCATGCACCTTCTCGGACCACAGTGGAATAAAAATTGACATTGACAACAAAAAAGTCCCCCCAAAACCCACAAAGACATGGACACTAAACAGCATGATGCTAAACAACTCCTGGGTCAATGATGAAATCAAAACAGAGATCAAAGATACCTGGAAACAAATGAAAATGAAGAAACATCTTACCAAAATCTCTGGGATGCCTTGAAAGCTGTAGGAAGAGGGGAATTTACATCCCTACAAACACACATGAAGAAAATGGAAGGATCACAAATTAACAACCTAACAAGCCACCTAAAGAAGTTGGAAAAGCAAGACCACAAAAACCCTAATTTCAGCAGAAGAATCCAGATCACCAAAATAAAAGCCCAAATCCAGGACATAGAAGACAAAAAGATAATACAAAAAATCAATGAAACAAAAAGCTGGTTCTTCGAAAGGATAAACAAGATCGATGGTACCCTAGCTAGACTGACCAAGAAAAAACGAGAAAAATCAAATAAGCACAATCAGAAACACAAAAGATGAAGTCACATCTGACCCTGAAGAAATACAAAAGATCATTAGAGACTACTACATGCATTTGTATGGAAACAAGCTTGAAAACCTTAAGGAAATGGAGGACTTTCTGACATCACACAACCTACCTAGATTGGAACAAGAAGAAATTGAGAGCCTAAATAAACCAATAACAATCAAGGAAATCAACTACGTAATAAGAAAACTTCCTACAAAAAAAAGCCCAGGACCAGATGGCTTTCCAGCAGAATTCTACAAGACATTTAAGGAGGAGCTGATACCAATCCTACTGAAGGTATTCCAGGCGATTGAAAAAGATGGAATGCTCCCCAAATCATTTTACGAAGCCAACATCACATTGATACCCAAGACAAGTAAAGATCAAACAAAGAAAGAGAACTACAGGCCAATATCTTTAATGAGCATAAATGCTAAAATTCTCAACAAGATCCTAGCAAACTGGATTCAGCAATACATCTCAAAAATCATCCATCATGACCAAATAGGCTTCATCCCTGATGTGCAAGGCTGGTTCAACATTTGTAAAACCATAAATGTAATTAAATACATCAACAGATGTCAAAACAAAAACCACATGATTATATCATTAGATGCAGAAAAAGCTTTTGATAAAATCCAGCACCCCTTCTTGATAAAAACCCTTGAACATCTAGGCATATGGGGAACATACCTCAAAATAGTAAAAGCCATCTACGAGAAACCCACAGCCAGCATACTCCTAAATGGACAAAAATTGGAACCATTTCCCCTGAAAACTGGAACAAGACAAGGATGCCCACTCTCACCCCTCCTGTTCAACATAGTATTGGAAGTCCTGACTTGAGCAATCAGAGAAGAGGAGGCAATCAGGGGTATCCAAATAGGAAAAGAGAAAGTCAAGTTATCTCTCTTTGTAGATGATATGATTGTGTACCTTGAAAACCCAAGAGAATCTGTCAAAATCCTCCTTACAATGATAAAGGCCTTTGGCAAAGTAAAGTCTCAGGATACAAAATAAATGTACAAAAGACAATCGCATTTCTCTACATCAATAATAAACAAACAGAAACCCAAATAAAAAACACAATTCCATTCACAATAGCCACAAAAAAAAAATGAAATACCTTGGCATCTTCCTAACCAGAGATGTGAAAAACCTTTACAATGAAAATTACAAAACACTGCTCAAAGAAATCAAAGGTGACACAAGCAAGTGGAAAAATATCCCATGCTCATGGATCGGAAGAATCAACATTGTGAAGATGTCCATCTTATCTAAGGCAATCTAAAAATTCAATACAATATCCATCAAATTACCAGCAACATTCTTCTCAGACCTAGAAAAGACAACACAGGAATTCATATGGAAACACAGACGTCCACGAATAGCCAGAACAATCCTCAGCAAAAAAACAAAGCAGGTGGTATCACATTACCAGACTTCAAACTTTACTATAAAGCTACAATCATCAAAACAGCTTGGTATTGGTATAGGAACAGGCATAAAGATCAATGGATTAGAATGGAGATTCCAGAAGCAAAACCTCAATTTCTCAATCAATTCATGTTTGACAAGGCCTCCACCACCTGCCACTGGGGAGAGGAGAACCTATTCAGTAAATGGTGCTGGGAAAACTGGCTGACCACATGCAGAAGATTGAAACAGGACCCCTATCTATCCCCATGCACAAAGGTTAACTCCAAATGGATCAGAGACCTAAATGTAAAACCTCAAACCATAAGAACCTTAGAAAATGAAGGAAATACCCTCATGGAAATCGGAACTGGCATCCAATTCCTGAACAAAACCTGAAACCCACAGGTCATAAGAGAGAAGATAGACAAGTGGGACCTTATTAAACTGACAAGCTTCTGCAAGGCCAAAGAAACCATCAAGAGAGCAGGGAGACAGCCTACAGACTGGGAAAAAATATTTGCCAACACCAAGTCTGACAAAGGCTTAACATCCTGGATCTACAAGGAACTGAAATGTACTGAAAAGAAAAAAACAAACAACCCCATTATCAAATGGGCAAAAGATATGAACAGACACTTCACAAAAGAGGACATCCGAGCAGCCAACAAACACATGAAGAAATGTTCAACCTCACTAATCATCAGGGAGATGCAAATCAAAACCACACTGAGATACCACCTAACTCCAGTCAGAATGGCAATTATCAACAACTCAAAAATAACAGCTGCTGGAGAGGGTGTGGCGAAAAGGGAACACTTCTACACTGTTGGTGGGAGTGTAAACTAGTGCAACCTCTGTGGAAAGCAGTGTGGCGATTCCTAAAAGCTCTAAATATCAACCTCCCATATGACCCTGCAATCCCCCTACTGGGAATATACCCTGAAGAACTCAAATCACTCTATAAAAAAGATACCTGCACTCATATGTTTATCACAGCGTTATTCACAATAGCAAGAATCTGGAAACAACCATGCTGCCTATCAAAAGAGGACTTGATTTTTTAAAATGTGGTACATATACCCGATGGAATACTACGCAGGCATAAAAAAGAACAAAATCATGAATTTCGTAGCAACCTGGATGGAACTTGAGTCTATAATACTGAGTGACCTCTCACAGCAACAAAGATCTGAGTATCACATATTCTCACTCATATAATGGACCTTGAACATCCAATGTAATACTATAAGAAAATGACTGATGGTACTGGGAAACTACGGGGGGGATGGGATTAACAGTAGCAATTATCTGTCTGGGGAAGGGGAAACACCTCTTATCAACAGGGTTCCTGAATGAAACATAATTGTACACCTAACCCTTAACTGTACCCCACAAAACCATAATAAAAAATATTGATTAAAAAAAAAAAAAACTCAGCCAGGCGTGGTAGCGCATGCCTGTAATTCCGGCTACTCGGAAGGCTGAGGTGGAAGGATCACCGGAGCCCAGCAGGACGATGCTGCGGTGGCCGGGAGCGGCCACTGCACTCCAGTCTGGCCAACAGAGTGAGACTCCAACTCAAAAAAAAAAAAAAAACTCATTAAATATTCACAAAATATAATAAGTATCCACCTAATCCAATTTTAACACCCTGACTATTGTACACATTTGAACCATTTCCATGAAGAATAGTATTCTACCATGTTTTCATTATTGACATTTTTTTATCACACACTAGCTCTACTTTCCTAAATGCTCAACATACTTAAAGATTATGCCACATGTATAATAGCCACTTAGACCCAAAAATGAATTTTCTGGCCTAAATTATTTAAAAAGTCATTTTATTTCTGAGGGTAAGAAAAAAAGATTAGTGGTATTTCTAAATCTACTTTTGCTATGTACTAATCTTTTCATTATAGTTTTGAATGATACCAAGTTATCATTGAAATGGTTGCATATTTTGGAAGAGCTATGTTAGGGAATACATTAGAAAAACTCAGTAAATATTTCTTTTGAATACTTTGATCATTTATTCACTATATATTTACCTAGCAACTGTTTTGTTCCATTCACCCTGAAAGTGCTGAGAATGCCAAGGTGAGACTTGTTCTCTCTTTGGAGCCAGTGTTTGCAAAGAAGAGACAGCAGGCAAACAAAAAATTAAATGTTGTTATCTGAATAATAGCAGTAAGACAGACAAACTAACATGGGCTCACAGAAGGAAAAATAAACGGCTCTATTATGGGAGGGGTCAGGAAAGGCTAGTAGACTAGGTCACATATGGGAACTGAATGGGAATATTTCAGGTATATGGTGGAGGCGAGAACAGAGAAAGTCAGATGTATTGTGGGGCGATAAGGGAGTCATGGTGAGCTTCATTTCCCAGGTGATGCCAATTATGAGGAAGAGGGGAAGCAAAAGTGGAGGAGTGTATGGGTAGAGCTAATGCTATTCTATTCCTGCTTCTTAGAATCTATGGCATTTATGCAGGTTCTCTTCAGGCAAAGAAATCATCCTTAAACATTTAACAGTTACTGCTTATGGTAAAGATGACTGCCACTTCCAAACTGTAAAGGATTTCCAGATTTTTTTCTCCTGCTCTTCACTGTAACTCTCCTCCTGCCGCTTCCCCCCTCCCAACAGAAGCCCCCAAATCCCTTCCACAGTACTTGTTATGCAGAAGAAAGTCTGACTGATGAAAAGTTATTCAAACAGCATACCACAAGCTAACTATTTCAAGCATATCTATTGACTGAAGAGATTTGCATTATGAACTAAGTCAGTGCAAAAAGACAATGGTAAATAGCAGCAAAAACAAAGAAATGGATCATTTAAATAAAGGAAAGGTGCTAACACCAATGTGTGTCCATTTCTCCTCAGTTGAAATTTACCCTGGAGGAACTAATATGAAAATATTACATTCATTGTTTAAAGGAAATCCAATGGAATGGAATGCTAATTCTGTATCTCCAATTGTGAAACGGGTGAACAAGAGATGCATTCAACCACAATAGATCCAGTCTTTGCTGTACACACACTGTAAAGTTCTATGGATATAAAGATAAACAAGGCATAGGCATTGCTCTCAGGGGTGTAACAGTTGATTAAAGGAGAAGGACACAAACAAATAATTGCATTGCAAAGTGGTAAAGTACACAAAGGACAGATACACAAAGTATCATGGCGGATGAAAGAGAAAGAAACCATCCTATCGTATTTGGTTAATATTTAGGCATAGTTAACCATAAAAACTTAAGAAAGAGGTAGCAGAAGATTAGTAAGTAAAAATGTTGATGGGGACTGTAGATGATAGGGAAGATGGAGTGGTCTTTCAGGAAGAGGGAGTAATGTACAAAGTCTCAAGAACATGAAATAATATGACCACAGTAATTACTTGTATGTAGTGAGGGAAAAAGAGGTATCAGTGAGGCTTAATGAAAAGAAGTTAGGTTATGGCAGAGTAGTAATGTGAGTTTAAACTGAAAATATTGAATGAAACCAGTTTGTAAGAGGCCTGATTGCCACACTATGGAAATTGCATTGTATCAACCAGCTAAGACAGAAGACTTTAAATTATCAGATTTACTTTTAAAAAATAACAGTAAGGAAGGACAGACTGAACCAAAGTGATTTTAGTTAGGGAGAACTGAGAAGTTATTTCAATAATTTGGAGTGGGCAGTGCTGTCACTCAAATCAGGATTTCTATTTACTGGGGTAATTTTTATAATTTAATCAAAATAACAACTAAAAACATTTAATAATGATATAGTGCTAAGCTCTCTCCTAGTCTAAAGTACTTTTTTAAAGCAGGAGCAGTAAGGAACTTCATAAGAATAAGGTTATTTCTTTTAAAAAAAATCTCACTATATACTCAAGACCTTGAATATTGCCTAGCAAAGAGTAGGTGTTTAACACTATCAGGTGAATGAATAAATTGAATGAATGAATGAATGAATGAAATTTTATTTGGCTTCTGACTTAGCTCAGGTTTTCTAGGAACTAGACTTTGAGGTCAAGATTCAAGTGCAGGAGATGTTTCAGGAAGTAGTCTCAGGAAAAACACTTGTAAGAAAATGAGTGGATCAGGACTGGGCAGAAGGAGAAAGATAAACCAAAAAGAAGCCTCAACCAATTCCAGGGGAACTCTGCATAGCTCCTCAGAGCTATCATGCGCCTTTTGTACCCTACATCAACTAGTCAATGGATGAGGACCACCCATTTGGCTAAGGAAAATTCCCAACAAAGGACTCTGAGCTGTTAGCAGCCAATCCTCCCAATAACTGGAGAAACGAATGCCTCACGCTCAAAGGGGAAGTGGGTCTGTGTTGTGCACTGCAGCATCGGCGACAGCACCCCAGTGTATAAAGGAGATAACAAATGATCAGCTTGAGTTGATGGCAGGGAGGGGGCAAAGAGATCCCACATCTTCTCCTATTAGGCCTCCTCCAGCCCCCAGTTCTTTGGTAGCCACTGAAGTATTGGCAAGAAGATTCAGAGGTGCTCAATTTAAAATGGTGGGCATAAGAAATCAAAATCTCAGTTCTGTTAGTTTAGGTCCCAGGGCCATGTAGAGTGCTTACAAAGCACCTGGACTTACATTCTATACCCACTACATTCTATTTGGACACTCCCCAGCTTCTCTAGGCATTCATTTTCTAATACAGAAATTACAAGCAGTAGTGCTTGTTTCTATAGCAATTACTGAGAATTAAAGAAGACAATGTGCTTGGGATATAGTACGCATTCACTAAATGATTAAATTTTAGTATTATTAAAGAAGCTCTTGATTATAAGAGGAATTTATCAGTTTTTTCCCAGTTGGTCTCCAATAAGTTATTTCTACAAAGTAAACTTTCCAATTCTCAATTATCTAAAGTTCTAAGTTTGGGGGGTCAGAGACTCAGACATTCCACTATATTGTCAAATCCCAAATACCTTCTAAAGGGTGAACTCCAAGTAAACATTAAGTTAGTGGTTACAGAGAAAGGGTTAATTCCCTGGATGAGCATGACTTTCCTCTCCAGGCATGTTTGGGGAGTAAGAAGACATATCTTCACACTATCATTCCAACTTTGGAGATAAAGACACATAAGAACACTTGCCAGACCTTTGGATTTAGAAAAGTTGCTTAATCTCTCAGAATCTAAATGTTTTAACTGATATTAGGACCTTCCTCAAAAACAATGATTTGAGGAGTTTATGACAGAGTATCTTCAAGTAAAAGGCCAAGAAAACTGTCAGGGGGCCCTGGATATTTAGGGGCTTCAAATTCCAAATAACAACTTCATTTTTTGTTTTTTGTCTCTGTTTAGCTCGCAAAACACCAGATCCCAGTTCTAGTACCTATCTATTCTTACCATTGAGTTTATGAGATTTTCTCCCAGTCATTCATAATTGAACAAACAAAACATCATGGAATCTCTTTACCTTGAAATAAAGAGGAGAAATTTTCAATTCAACAAAAAGGGATATGAATATCGTACACATTAGAAGAAAATAGTTTTTTACTGTAGAAAATATTACCTGTAGTTGAAATAATGTGTCATATCACTGGTTTGCCATGTCAACTTTCTTGGATCCTACCTTTGTGCATTGCCATACAGTCATGCTAATAATATTCAGAACTTAAGGGCAGAAGTTATAGCATCAGACAGCCTACACTCAATACCTAGCTCTATCACTTTACTACTAATGCAATGAATTATTTAAGACCCCAGAGCCTCAGTTACTGTATTTGCTAAATAGGCATGAATAGTAGAATCTAATTCATAAGATTATGTGATAAATAAATAAGATAATGCATGTAAAGTCCTTAGTGAAGTGCCTGGCCTCTGATAACGCTTATCAACATTAGCAGCCATCAATTTCTGACCAGGGCATTCATTTTCTAGGGCTGCCATGACAAAATACCACAGACTGAGAGACTTAAATGTCAGCAATTTATTTTCTCTCAGTTTTGATGTCTGAATATTTAGGGGCTTCAAATTCCAAATAACAACTTCATTTTTTGTTTTTTGTCTCTGTTTAGCTCACAAAAGACCAGATCCCAGTTCTAGTACCTAACTATTCTTCCCATTGAGGGGAAGGTTTGGTTTCTCCTGAAGCCACTCTTCTTGGCTTCAGATGGTTACCTTCTTGCTGTGTCTTCAAATGGTCTTTCCTCTGCATGTGCATATTCCTGCTGTCTCTTCCTCTTCTTGAGTACACCAGTCATACCAGATTAGGGACCCATTCTAACTGCCTCATTTTAATGTAATTACCTCTGTAAAGATGCTATTTCCAAAATTAGTTACTGAGACTCCAACTCAAAAAAAAAGAAACTTCAATATATGAATTTTGGGGTGAACACATTTCAGGCCATAACCCTTGCTTCTTTTTTGCTATCTATTATGTGTCAAACACAATGCCAGAACCACTTTCTTCTGGGCTTGCCCCAAGTGTGTTCTTAGCTCTTTGTACTCTTTTTACTCAACTCCTTTAGCAGCCGGCCTTGTTGTTTTTCAACATAACAATAGATTTTTTTCCTAATCATCTTATATAATATGTTCATTGTAAAATACTCAAGCAATATAAAAATGTGTAAATATAAAATGGATTCCACCATAACCCCAACTACAAAGAAATAACCACTGTTTTGAATTTTGTAAATACCCAAATTTTTTAATTTTTCTGTTCTCATATATACAAACTTGTTATTTCCCAAAACTGAAATTATACACTACCTCTACCAATGTTTTTCACTTAAAATATTTCAGACATCTTTTCATGTTAAAAAGCATAAATCTACACAATAGCAAAAACATTGAACCAACCATATTGCCCATCGAAGCTGGACTGGGTAAAGAAAATGTGGTACATATACACAATGGAATATTATGTAGCCATAAAGAAGGACAAATATATGGACTTCGCACCAACTTGGATGGATGTGGAGTCCATCATAGTCAGTGATCTATCACAGAAACAAAGAATAGATTACCGTATGTTCTCACTCATAAGCGGACCTTTAACAATTATAATACTATAAGAAAGCATTTGGCAGTAATGGGAAACTTTCAGGGGAGGGGGAGTGGGATTGGCAGTTGAGGGAAACTGCTAGGGGAGACAGGGACATACCTCATCAACAGGGGCACCTGCATAATCAATGTTTATATACCTAACCCTGAATTGTACTCCACATCTTTATAATAAAAAAAATCATAAATCTACATCACAACTCTAATACTACATAATATTTTATAGTAAGTCTGTTTTTTAACATTAACTTATTGATTTCTTGCCATTATATAAAAATACACAGTTCAATGAACATCTCTGTTGAAGCACCTTTGCCTTGATCTTATTTCTTTTATATACTTTTTAAAAAATAAAAGTGTAAAAACATTCTTAAATTTGCTGATATGTATTTCCGGATTGCCCTACAGAAAGATGTTCCAATTATACTCCTTTTAAGTGCTAAATAGCTAATACAATTGCCAGGAAATGTGCTGATTTTGTATCAACCTTCTTCTACCCCCTGCTTCCCCCAACAATACCATTCCTTGAGAAGCCATATCATACTAAATTGAACCAATATAACATGACTCTTTCCCCTCAGAGTGACAAGACTAAAACAGATGATACAATTTGCAAGAAACACATAGAAACATATATCCAAGTGCTAAATTGCATGTGGTACAGATGCTAAGCACCCTGGGAGGCTCAACTTATTTCCTTCTGCTTTTAGTCCCCAAACAGGGTTGAAATAAAATACACACATGAGCTGTAATGTGTTTAGTGTATTTTTCTAAATGAATACTTAATCTTCTGGTTCAACTTTGGAGAAACTGAAGCAAAAACAGCCTCACAACCTACTTCTCTACCTTCACCCGCCAGCACTCTTACCCACTAAACTACAGTCATGTTGGTTTCCTTTATGTTTCTCTAGTATTGAGCTCATACCTGACCAAAGCTTTTCCACTTGTTCTTTGTGCCTCAAATGTTCTTCCCCCAGATCATGTCCATTCAGATCTCAATGCCATGCATCTCACTCAGAAAGACCTTCACTGACAACCCAATTAAAGGCACATTACTTCACCCCTTCAGCCTTCTATTGCATGCTCTTTTTTTCTCTTCTTAGTTCATACCATAGGTGAAAATTATCTCATTTATTTTGTACTTGTTTCATATTGGCCTATATACGTTAGAATGCAAGCTCTATGAGGACAATAATCTTGGCTGATTCATTCATCATTGTATAGACTATAATACACCTATCTGACATGTACCATATTTCTTAGACTTGGAGATGAATTTTTTCACATTGAAAAATCAAGGTATGTCTTATACTTAGTGTGATTTAGGAAAGCAATTAAGGCATGATTGGTACTGTTTGCACATACACAACATAGTCATAGCTGCTTAGATTGCCGTCTCTCCAACAGTATACAGATTGGAGTCTGTATACTGTTGAAACCACAGGGACAGGGTTTAATTGCCATATAAAATATCTAAAAGTATTATATTATGATTTGGCATTTAACTGAAATGTTCAGTACACAAAAAGTCGTAGAAGCACAGCCTCAGAAATAGAACATAACTTTCATATTAGTCAGACAAATAATTGTAGAAAGAGGACTGATCACATTTCCACATTTTCTTGCAAAACAAAAAGAAGTGCATTACAGGGCCTATGAAATGGAGATGTCCAAGTAAATTAAGCTGTGTTACCTTTTATTACTAAGATATATACAAAAGTTTTGTCCATGATATGCCAAGAAAGAGATTTTTTAAATCCTAAGCTTTCATGTACCTAATAACTTAGTAATATATGAAGTAAAAAAATAAAAAAGATAAGACTGTAAATAAAAGTAGATAAGCCATGTAAGAAACATTCTGATGGTTTATTTTCAAGGCCTTTCTAAGCAGGCTGACAGATGCAACAATCTTCAGCCACCAGCACTTGGCAGACTCCTAAACAATCAGGAGATGGAAAGCCATCAATGAGAAAACAACATGCCATTCTTAAGAAAACAGAGACTTAACCAGGGAAGGGAACCAGGGATAACCTTTTGGGGGGGGAATGGAATTTAGGCGATATCCAGAAAGATTGTACACCCCATAGTACTCAGCCAATGAGGATCAGGGGGAGATTTGTGTGCTACAGAATAAATTGCTTGCTGTAGCTGCCCTGGGTGTGCCTGCCTACCAGACACCTGATCTTGCAAGATTGCCATTTAAGTCTCAGTTCTGCTGTACTCCATGACTCCATGTCCATCCTTTGATTTTGGACAGGTGAGTTTGTTTCTCACAATTTGGGGGCTCATCCAGGATTATCTGCATCTATGGAAGGGGGACCCGAACAAAGGGGGAGGTGCATCCCACCCGATTTTCAGGTGGCTTACTCGCCTTGGATGTCTCAGTTCCCCACGAGACCATAGATACACTGACAGTTATGCCAAAGACAGCAGAGGCAACACAGGGAAAGAGGTAGCAGGCACTACCACAGGGCCTCTTGAAGGTCGATTTTGTAACTAAAAGTTGCCCTGACATTATGAAGAAATTGCAGAAGCTTGACAGGTGAAACAAGAAACCACTTGAAGTGTTACTAAGAGAGGCCCAAAAGGTGTTTGTGAGGAGAGAGAAAGACAAAAGCAAAAGGCAAAAATTATGGTGTCTACTGTGGAGATAGTAATGAAGAAGAAGCTAGATCAAAATCCTCTCACCTGGAAGGGGAGAAAATTTAGGCCTCAGTCAAAAGACAAAAGAGGCCCTCCAGGGAGGCTGCCCAAGTTACAAGTAGATGTTACAAATGTGGAAAACCCAGCCACTTTAAGAGAGATTGCCCTGAATGGAAAAAGGAAGAAAAAGTGATCCCTCTTATGACTTTTGATAAAGAATAGAGGTCAGGAGTTCCCTTTAATGAGGTCCCACCAGGAACCCTTGATAAATTTAAGGATGGGACCTAAGGAAGAAGAGGTGACATTTTTAATTAATACTACAGCAGCTCGCTTCTCGCTAACATATCAGCCTCAAGGAACTGAACTCTCTAAAGAAAAACTGTTTGTGTCAGGGTAAATGGGGAACGATTTCAAGTCCCAATATTCTAGTACATGAAAGTTAGGTTAGAATCTAAGAATATTGAGTGGCCTTTCTTATTTATCCCAGAGACTGAAATAAATCTCCTAGTCTGAGATTTAATAACAAGACTTAGCCTGGGACTATAAGTAGAGGAGGGACAAATAAAGGTGGCAATGGCCCTCCTGATGGAGGAGAAAGAGAACCAAATCAACCCCCTGGTTTGGGTCAAATGGGGAGGGCTAAATGTTACCCCATTACAAATTTGTTAAAACAATCAGGGGAAATAGTTTGTAGAAGACAATATCCCATTCCTGCTGAAGGTAAGAGGGGCCTACAACCAGTAATCAAGGGCCTCATTAAAAATGAATTGCCGAAACCCTACATGTCACTGTATACCACCCCTGTCCCTCCCAGTCAAAAAGTCTGATGAGACCTACCAGCTAGTACAAAACCTGAGGTCCATTAATCAGATCATTCAGGCCTGACATCATGTGGTCCCCAAACCCCACATCCTCCTTGGCAAAATCCTCTATGAACACTCCTAGTTCAGTGTGGTAGCCCTAAAGGATGCCTCTTTGCTTTTGAATGGGAAAATCCTATGACCAGAAGGAAGCAGCAGTACCACTGGACAGTACTACTGAAGCCACATATTTATTTGGCCAGATTTTAGAAACTGTGCTGGAGGAATTACAGCCAAGGGCAGGGACCCAGTTGTTGCAATATGTAGATGATTGACTAACCTCTGGAAAGAAAAGGAAGTAAGAATCGGAGACTACTATTAGTTTGATCAACTTTCTAGGAAAAAAAGGGCTGCAAGTTTCAAATAATAAGCTACAATTTGTAGAAAAGAAGGTTAAATATTTAGGACATCTCATCAGTAAAGGGAAACAAGGAATGAACCCAGGAAGAATAGCCAGCATAGTGAACCTGGCCCTACCCAAAATGAAAAAAGAATTCAGAAAATTTTTAAGACTGTCTATTACTGGCTATGGATTGAATCTTATGCTCACAAAACAAGAATTCTGTATCTGAAACTGTTAGAGGAGAAACCAGACCCCTTTCAATGGTCTCAGGAGGAAAAACAAGCTATAGAGAATTTAAATCAAGCCCTCATTACAACCCCTGTCCTGGCTCTTCCATTCCTAGACAATCATTTCACTTATTTGCCATGGCAGATCAAAGCGTGGCCCAGGGGTACTTACCCAAACCTGGGGGGTGAGGGGAGAAGCAGCCTGTTGGTTTTGTTTCTAAACTCCTTGGCCCTGTCTCTCAAGGATGGCTGGAATACATCCAGGCAGTGACAGCCACTGGTAAAAGAAAGCAGGAAACTGAACTTTGGGCAAACCTTAATAGTCAGTACTCCTCATCAGGTCAGAACCATACTCAACCAAAAACCAAGGAGATAGCCTACTGATACCTAAATACTAAAATATGGGGCTATACTATTTTTTTTTTTTAAAAAAAAGGATGACAATTTAAACCACAGATGCTTGTCTGAACCAAGCAAGTTTCCTATGGAAAGGTGATGAGAACCCAAAGACAATAGATCATAACTGCTTGGATGTAACTAAATATCAAACCAAAGTTAGATCAGAGCTATGAGAGATTCCATTACATGATGAGGCAAGACTATTTATATAGGGGTTCTCCAAATAATAGAAGGAAAGAGGAATCATGGATATGCAGTTGTTGACAGGAATAAACAGTCTATATGTGAGAATGGTCAACTGTCTAACAATTGATCTGCACAAACCTGTGAATGGTATGCCCTCAATCAAGCCTTAAAATTCCTTGCAGAACAGGAGGGTACCATTTATAATGACTCCAAATACTCCTTTGGAATAGTACATGCCTTTGGGAAGATTTGAATGAACGAGGTCTCATCTACAGCAAGGGAAAGGAATTAGTACATGAGGAGCTAATCAAAGAGGTCCTGCAAAGCCTACAGCTCCCAACTAAAATAGCAGTAGTAATTGTGAACGGTCAACAAAAGGGGAATACCTTGGAGACCATAAGAAACAGATTGGCAAATAAGGTTGCAAAACAAGCTGCTCTAGAAGAAGAGGTTAAGCTCTTAAGTCTCATTCCTAGAATCCCCAAAGTAATACTAAAGCCTCAATTCACTGAAGAGTGAGAAGGGGAACTAAACAGATTGGGAGCTTTTTTTGGAATGGGGACAGACAATGGTTCCTCCTGGATGGGAGGGAAATGATTAGCAAGCCTATAATGAGAGAATTAATGACTATACTACATAAGGGGAGCCACTGGGGTTCTCAGGCCATGTGTGACACCATATTAAAAACTTATGAATATGTGGGCATCTATACCATTGCCAAGCAAGTGTGTAAAGGCTGTATAACCTGTGAGCGAATAAACAAAAAGATCATTCAAAAGCAAGCTGCAGGAGGAAGGCCTCCAGGACTGAGACCATTCCAAAGCATTCAGGTCATTTCACAGAAATGCCAAAAATAGAAAAATTAAGATAATTATTAGTGATAGTGGATCATCTCTCAGGTTGACTGGAGACCTTCACCCTTGCAACTGCCACTACAGGGTCTATAATCAAAATAATTCTAAAACAAATTATTCCTCAATTAAGACTAATGGAAAATGTAAACTTGGATAATGGAAGTCGTTTTACATCTTGGGTATTGAAGGGGGTAATGGAAAGTTTACAGATTCAATGGAATTACCACATCCCCTGACACCTTCCTTTCACAGAGAAAGTAGAAAGGATGAAACAGTCCTTCAAAAAGTATATTACTAAATTAATAATGAAAATTAAATTACCCTGGGTAAAGTGACTTCCCGTTGTGCTTTTCAGAATCAGGGCCCCATGAAAAGATATAGGCTTGTCTCCTTATGAATTACTGTCTGGACTCCCATACCTGGGCAGAACAACAGACTTTTCCATGACGAAAACTAAGGACCAATTTCTAAAAACCTATATACTGGCCATATCTTCCACTTTATCACCCCTTAGGTTAAAAGGCTTCTTGCCCAGACCCCACCTCTCAAGTTCACTGTTCATCCCTTCTGCTTTGGTGATTTCATCCTCATAAAAACCTGGAGGAAAACAAACTCCAATTGAGTTGGGAAGGTCCCTATTAAGAACTCTTGACTACCAAGACTGCTGTGCAAATGACCCAGAAAGGGTGAACTCACTATACCCAAGTTAGCAGATCAATAACTCAAAAAGGATCCAAAGATGGATGAGAAGTATCTAGCTCTCCTGAAGAATCCTTAAGGATCACTCTAAGGAAAGTTCCATAAGAAATATGGGCCAGCTGGGCTCGGTGGCTCCGCCTGTAATCCCATGCCTTTGGGAGACTGAGGTGAGTGGATTGCCTGAGCCCGCGGGTTTGAAACCTGCCTGAGCAGCGAGACCTCATCTCTACAATACATCAAAAAATCAGCCGGGTGTGGTAGCGCATGCCTGTAATTTCGGCTACTTGGAAGGCTGAGGCAGAAGGATCACTGGAGCCCAGCAAGCGAGGCTGCAGTGGCTAGGAGCGGCCACTGCACTCCAGTCTGGGCGACCAAGTGAGACTCCAACTCAAAAAAAAAAAAAAAAGAAAGAAATATGGGCCTGATTCAAATTTGGTATTTAACATGGATAGAATATATTATCATGAGCAGGGTGGAAGGTAATGGAAAAAGGCAAGGAACATGTGAATAATTAGTCAAATTGATGATAAATATAACAAACACTCTAACACCCAAACCATTTGGTTTGGTGTATGTCAAGTTCTACCCTGTGGGGATTTAGAAAATCAGAGACAATTGCCATAAATGGAAAAATACCTTTACCCAAAACCAGGCACTGGCTACACAGTAATGCTGGTCTTTACCCCAGCTGGGACGATGTCTGGTGGAACACCCAATGGAAAGGATGAACAGTAAACCTGGGATGGGTCATCCCAAATTGGAGACTTTTAAAAGAGAAAATACATCTTTCTAAGGGCACTCCACCAGAAGTATGTAAAAACTTAAAATGCAACCCTATACTTTTAACTATTAACAACACAATTGACCTAGATCAAGAGCCAAGGGTGGCATCTCGGGTATACAGATTAGGAGCAGATGTTACAGGAATAAAACCCCTATGATGACTGATCCTTAGGTTACTTAATAATAACATATCAGATAAACCTAAACCAACTCTATGTCCTGGAGTACATGCCAATTCTCCTAATAATAATCCCAAAAAGTAACTATAGTTGAAGTCAAGGATTCAAAACAGACACTTGAAATTGAGATAGGATATGGTGATGTCAATGCCTGGGTAAAACGGGTTAAATTCTCTGTGCATGCACTCAACAAAAGTAATTGCTATGCTTGTGCTGCAAGGCAGCCACAGGTGCAGGTAGTCCCATTTCGTCTTGGATGGGATAGAGACTCTGCAGGGATGAGTTGCGTGATGGCTCTATACCAAGACAAGAATGCATGGGGAAATAAAACCTGCAAAAGCTTGTCATTGCTCTTTCCCGCATTGTGGAGGTCAGACCCGAGGGCGATCCCCTCCTTCTCCGTAGGGGTGATGAATTATTCCTCTTGCCTCTCAAGGCAGGGGAATGAGTTCAATAAGCCCATAGGAGACCTGTTGACCTGTATCCATGTCCTAAATGTCACTAGTGAGTTGAGTCACAATTACTCTAACCTGCACATTCTGGTACTGTACTATGAAAGAGAGGCCTATGCAACTTATGCATCAGTCCAATTGGCCATCCCATTCACCTTTGTATTCCATCAAACCTCTGAGAGTAACAGTGGCCATCACTAAAACCAAAGGACTCTAAAAGGATCTTTTTACTCCAATGTATACATAGATTCAATAGAAGTCCCAAGAAGAGTCCCCAGTGATTTTGAGGCCAGAAATCAGATAGCTGCTGGATTTGAATTATCACTCTTCTGGTGGTTCACCATTAATAAGAATGTGGATTGGATCAATTATGTATATTATAATAAGCAAAGGTTTATTAACTACACCAGGGATGCCTTCCAAGGGGAAGCTAGTCAACTGGATGCCACCAGCCAATGGCATGGAATAATTGAATTGTATTAGACATGCTCCCAACAGAAAAAGGAAGAGTTTGTGCCATGTTAGGGGGGAAATGCTGTACTTTCATCCAAATAACATTACCCCAATTAAACCATCACCAAAGCCTTATAGGGACTAACAACCCTAGCTAACAAATTACCAGAAAACACAGATATTGATGATCCATTCACAAACTGGTTAGAAGAACAGTTTGGGAAATTGAGGGTAATGGTAGCCTCAGTCCTAACCTCTCTTATAATTATGGATTCTTAACAGCAATAGAATGCTGGTATCAGAAAAAAAGAAAGAATAAAGGTGAAAGTGGAAGTCAATGAAATAGAAAACAGAAAAATAAGAGACAATTCATAAGACCAAAATCTGGTTCTTTGGAAAAACCAAAATTATTTATACACTCTAGCCAGACTTTTCACATACACACATATGAGGGAGAGGAGATTATCAATATCACAAATGTGAGAAATGAAATCACAATAGAGTCTACAGATAGTAGACTATTATGAGAAACTTTATGCCAATAAATTTAGCAACTTAGATGAAATGGACAACTTTCTTGAAAGACAAACTACCAAAGTCCACTCAAGAAGAAATAGCTAGCTAACTCATACATGTTATCAAATAAATAAATTTTTTTGGAGTTAAGAGCCTTTCCACAAACAAGATTCCAAGCCCATATTATTAAAATCTGACAAATATTTAATGAAAAAAATAATTCTACACAAAATTTTGCAGAAATTTGAAAATGAGGGAATGCTTTTCAACCCATGCATGAGACTAGAATTATTCTGAGATGAAAATTAAAGATATTATAAGAAAAGAAAACTACAGATTCATAACTCTCATGATCATGAATACAAAAATTCTAAGAAAAGTACCAACAAAATGATTTCAATATTTTACAGTGAAGATAATACATCATGACCAAGATAAGTGTGTCTCGGGAATGCATAGTTGGTTCAACATTCAAAAGCTAATGTAATTCACCATATTAACACACTGAAAACAAACTATATTATCATCTCAATAGATACAGAAAATGCATTTGGCAAAATCGAACATCAATTCTTGATAAAATCTCAGCAAACTACAAATAGAAGAAATCTTCCTCAACCCAATAAAGGTGTCTGGAGGAAACATATAACTACCATCAAATATAATAAACTGTAGAATGTTTTTCCCCTGAGAACAGGAACAAAAGGAGAATGTCCATCCTCGCCAGTTATACTGAACTTTGTACTGAAGATTCTGGCCATAGTAATAAGGTAAAAAAAACAAATAAAGGACTTTCAATTTGAAAAGAAAGAGGTAGAGGTAAAGCTGACATTATTCCCAGATGAGATGACAAGGTTGTCTGTATAGAAAACATAATGGAACATACAGTAAAGCAACTAGAGCTAATAAGAAATTTATAAAAGTTATAGGGTACCAGATTAGCATACAAAATTCAAATGTATTCCTATTTACCAGCAAAAAACAATTAGAAATTGAGATTTTTGCAATAGTGTCAAAAATATAAAATTACTAGGGATAAATATGATATGTGTAAGACCTGAATACATAAAAATATAAAACACCATGCCAGAAACAGAAGCCCTGAATAAATAAAAAGATAGACCATGTTTATGAATCATAAGACACAAATTGTAAAAATGTTCATTTTTTCCAAACTGATCTACAAGTTCAATGAAATTAAGCAAACTTTTTTTTTGTAGAAATTGGCAAACTGATTCCAACATAGATATGTTCATGCAAAGTACCCAAAATACTCAAACAAACTTTGAAAAAGAACAACAAAATTAGAGGATGAATACTACCTGATTTAAAGACTTACTAAAAGCTACAATAATCAAGAGAGTATTTGCCATAAAGATAAATAGATCAATGTAATAGAATAGAGAGTCTAGAAAGTGGCCCAAACTTGCTTTTCAATAATAAAGTTCAGCATAGAAAGGAAGGAAAATATTTTAAACAAATGGTGCTACAACAATTGGATACCTATATGCAAAAAAATTAAAAACTTTGATCTACAGCTCACATCACTTATAAAAATTAACTCAAAATGGGTCATAGACCTATAAACTATAAAACTTTTAAAAGAAACCACAGTAGAAAGTCTTTGCGAAGAGAATAGGGAGACAGCCCAAAGAATGAGAAAAAATATTTGCCAACTGTATATCTGACAAAAGCTTAATATCCAAGATCTACAAGGAACTCAAATATACCAAAAGGAAAGAAATAAGCAGCCCCATTAAAAAGTGGGCAAAAGACATGAATAGACACTTCTCAAAAGAATATATACAGACAGCCAACAGACACATGAAAAAGTGCTCGGCCTCTCTAATCATCAGAGAAATGCAACTGAAAACCACATTCGGAGGCCACCTGACCCCAGTAAGAATGACCGTCATTAATTAAAAAACAACAGATGCTGGCAAGGATGCAGAGAAATAGAAATGCTTCCACACTGCTGATGTGAATGCAAACTAGCTCAACCTCTATGGAAAACAGTGTGACGATTCATAAAAGAACTGGAAATTGACCTTCCATATGACCCCACAATCCCTCTACTGGTAATATACTCAGAGGAACTCAAATCATTCTACCAAAAAGACACCTGCACATGCATATTTATTGCAGCACTATTCACTATGGCAAAAACATGGAACCAACCAGGCTGCCCATCGAAACTGGACTGATTAAAAAATGTGGTACATATACACAATGGAATATTACGCAGTCATACAGTACAAACATATGGACTTTACAGCAACTTGGTTAGATTTAAAGAATATAATACTCAGTGATCTATTACAGAAACCAAGAACAGAGTACCACATGTTCTCACTTATAACCAGACCCAAACATTTACATAATTCTATAAGAAAGAGATTGGCAGTAGCAGAATGCTACCTGAGGTGGGGGGCACAACTTCAATAAGGGTACCTGATCTCAAACCAGGCAAAGTGGGGACCAAAGGGAGGCCCAAACTTTACCTGCACAATGTCCACTTGTATACCTAATCCTGAACTGTACCCCACATCTTTAAAATAAAAAACTAAAAGTGGCCAAAAGTTATGAATAGACACTTCTTGAAAGAAGACATACGAGCTGCCAACAAATACACGAAAAAATCATCAAAGAAATGCAGATCAAAACCACACTAAGATACCACCTAACTCCAGTCATCAATAATTCAAAAAACAACAGATGCTGGAGAGAATGTGGAGAAAAAGGAACACTTCTACACTATTGGTGAGAGTGCAAACTAGTACAACCTCTGTGGAAAACAGTGTGGCAATTCCTAAAAAATCTAAAAATTGACTTCCCATAAGACCTGCAATCCCCCTACTGTGAATATACCTGAAGGAGCTCAAATCATTCTACAAAAAAGTTACCTGCACTTGCATGTTTACCTCACGCAGCATTATTCACAATAGCAAAAGCATGGAACCACCTATGCTGCCCATCAGAAGTAGACTGGATTTTAAAATGCCATATATATACACAATGGAATACCACACAGCCATAAAGAAGGACAAAATTATAGACTTTGCAGCAACTTGAATGGATTTAGAGTCTATAATACTTTGTGATCTATCACAGAAACAAAAATCTGAATACCACGTGTTCTCACTCACAAGTGGACCCTGAACTTTAGTCATAATACTATTAGAAAGGGACTGGCAGTAGTGGGACACTGACAGGGGAAGAAAGGGGACACATAACATTAATAAGAGTACCTTATCTCAAATCAGGTGAAGTGAGTACCAAAGGGAGGCCCAAACTTTACCTGTACAATGACCACATACCTACTTATACTGGACCACATACCTGAATTATACTGTACCCCACATCTTTAAAATAAAATAATTTTAAAAATTTTTTGAAAAAAAAATTCAAATAAATATTATAATTAGTATTTCACTTGCAAAAAAAAGACTTTGTGACTTGGGCTAGGCAAAGACTTCTTAACTATGTCACTAAAATCTTGATTCATGAAAGAAAAAAATTGATAAATTAGACTTCATGAAAAGTTAAAACTTCTCTTTGAAGACATTATTATTTTTATTTTAAAGATATGGGGTACAATACAGGGTTAGGTATTCAAACCTATGCAGGTACTCTTGTTGATGAGGTGGTAATGATTTTATGTGTATATCATAAATCAAAACTTGTTTATCTTAGATATGTATGTTGTATGTCATTTAAATAAAGTTAAATAAAGTTATTATTTTAAAAAGCATACATCATTAATATGACAATTTGCAAAACCTAGCAAAAAGTACAGAAAAGAGTACAGGTCATTTCCCACTATATTACATATAAAAATATTTTATAATGAGAAAAATATGACAATAAAATGACACCAACAGAGTTGCAAAGAATATCTTATACAAAATATCCTCACTATAGCACTGTCCTGTTATATGAATTGTTCTATTTGAAGTTTACGGTCAAATACATAATGTTGGCAAAATACTTTCTTATTTCCGATTTTTTAATTAAAAATCTCCAAAAAGTTATAAAACTAAAATTGCATTGAATATAAATATATTTGAGTTCATAAAAAGCAGCAAATAAAAAATGATACATGAAGTTCCCCTAATATATTTATCTGTGAACTTTTTCAGATTTTTTTTTTTTGAGTTGGAGTCTCACTCTGTCGCCCAGACTGGAGTGCAGTGGCCGCTCCCGGCCACCACAGCCTCGACCTGCTGGGCTCCAGCGATCCTTCCGCCTCAGCCTTCCAAGTAGCCGGAATTACAGGCATGCACTACCACGCCCGGCTGATTTTTTTGATTTATTGTAGAGATGAGGTCTCGCTGCCCAGGCGGGTCTCAAACCCGCGGGCTCAGGCAATCCACTCACCTCAGCCTCCCAAAGTGGCGGGATTACAGGCTGAGCCACCAAGCCTGGCTCTTTTTCAGATATTTAAGAAAACATTATCACTTAAAATTTTTATAAAATATAAAAATATAAAAAGTATAAGCATAATAATATATAATCCTATATCTCAAACGCAACTACAATTTAAAAACTAGAAAAAGGATACTAAAATTATAATTAATATAAAGTTTTGTATTCTGATTCTTTTGTCTTAACAGTGAATCAAAATATTTTTTCAATCACCATAGAAATAAATTTGCTATTTGACTGATTTGGGATGGCATTAGTAAACCCTAAGTGTGTGGCTATTTTTCTTTGACTCTTTTTTTTTAAATAAAGATGTGGGGTACAATTCAGAGTTAGGTATACAAACATTGATTATGCAGGTACCCTTGTTGATGAGGTATGCCCCTTCTCTAGCAGTTTCCCTCAACTGCCAATCCCACCCCCTCTCCCCTGACAGTTTCCCATTACTGCCAAACACTTTCTTATAGTATTATAATTGTTCAAGGTCCACTTATGAGTGTGTTCTTTGACTCTCTTAAAGCTCTCACTTCTCTTAATAAATAATATGAATTGGAAAGACACACAGGATCTAAATTCCACATTCTGCACATCTCTCCTATTCAGTAGGACTAGAGAAAGTTTCCAGTATTTTTCCTGCAATTTGAAGTCCTTTGGGGTTTAGTGTAAATAGTTGTAGGTCAGCATCTCAACAACTTTTCTGTAAAACACAAAATAGAATATGTCCAAATGCTGTATTTTTCAGGACTATTAAGCTCCAGTGTTATTAAGCTCAAACTTGAACTAGCCCTGTAGGGTGAATTGCAAGAAACACACTCATAAATTCTTTGTGAATTCAGCAGCATTCACATGGACGGTCTGCATGCTTCATGAATGTTCCCAAAACATGACTTTTCTTTGAATTCTTCAATAATATATATATTATTTATCATTTATGTTATGTCATGAATTACATTATATTCATTATATATTATAATTATATCATTATTATCATTTATAAAGTTTATTTATATACAATTCTACTCATACATCATATACATTTAAAAGATCTAAAAATATAAGAATGAAATAAGTCTTAATTTATGTACTGATACAACAAGTAGCCTTGTTATTATTACTAAAAACTACATCACTAATTCGAAGGTCTGGCTCTTAGGTCAGCTTATTTCAAGACTAGGTTTTAACAGCCAACATACCTAAACAAACTATCTCTCAAAACACCAAGAAATTTAAATGAGGTGGGGAAAGAAGAAGTCACCATCATTCAACAAAATAAGTCTTGACACTCATTTAGCAACTGCATAGGGTTTACTTCATATTTTGAATGTACAATTTTTAAATATCTAGTTATAGGTAATGGTTTAATACAAGTTTCACTCAGTATCTCAAGGCAAAATAAGCAGAATGTGGTATATTAGTAACTGAGTCTTGAATCCACACATCACATAGTTTTCTAGTAATTTCCTTTTTTTTTTTTTCCCCAGTCTACTTATTGTTTGATTTGATTAGCTTGTTTTTAACCTTGTTGTGGGTATCAACAGGATTGTACTGAGAGTAGAAGTGTAGCTCTGTCATTTTCTGGTGTTCTTTTTTCCTTGCTTTACTGATACGAATTGCAATTAATTATTTTTAGCAGTAATCATTTTTAATAGCTTTATTGAGATGTAACTGTCATACAATAAGCTTCATATATTTAAAGTGTACAATTTAATTGGTTTTGACCTATGTGTACACCTGGGAAACCATCGCAACAATCAGCATGCTGTCATGATTATACAACTCTCTATTAAAACTTACAATCAAGTCATACAAGTCCTCCAACTTTATCCTTTTTCGAAGACGGTTGGGTCTAGGTCCTTTGGATTTATATATGAAGTTTAGAATCAACTTGTCTATTTACACACATACACACACAGAAGCCTGCAGGAATTCTGACTGAAAATGCATTGAACCTGTAAATAAGGGTAAAATTTTTATCTTAGCATTTTTGAGTCTTCTTTACCAAATTTCTTTTGATTATCCTACTAAGTATTAGAGTAGTATTAACATACATGACACAAACTGTGGATTTATCCATACTCACAGTTCTTTCAGTTTCTTGTGCTGTGTATTTTGAAGTTCTGTTATTAGGTGCATAAAGATTTAGAACTGTTTTCTTCTTGATAAAATAATCCCTTTATCACTATGAAATTACTTTTTTCCTTAGTAACATTCTTCTCTGAAGTCTACTTTGTCTGATTTTTATATAATCACTCCAGATTTCTTGGTTCCTTCTGCAGCCTGGAAACTGTAGAGCTCATCTCATTTGTTTTTCACGTCTCAATAATTACTCCATTGCCTGATGTCTGATATCTTGAAAGCCATTTTTCATATATTGTATCGGGGGTTTTTGTTGTTTATTTATTTTTTTTTATTTTTTTTTTTTTTTTTTGGTTATTGAAGCTGAGAGGATAAATCTGATCCCTGCCACTCCATCTTGACCAGAAGCAGAGGTCTTCTCCTTCTCCCTTTAATGGTTTTGATGGTTAATTTTAGATGTCAGCTTGACTGGATTAAAGAATACCCATAGCACAATTCCCAACTGGCTGAAGGCACAGATTAAAATATAAATGCTAATACAAAGGTAAGGTGGATTTTTTGTGTGATGGTCAACAAGTACACAGAAAGCATTATGAGCTGAACTCAATGCTAGGAAGCAATGCAGTGCTTTTCGGCTCATTAACATGTAACCAAGGAAACTGACTAGCTATATGAGAAAAACATTTGCAGGAGAAAATCAATAGGTGAAGAGTAAGGGAAACCCCTCCAAGGAAAGGGACAGTTCCTATAAAAGGCTTATAAAAAGAAGAAATGTGGAGCATCAGAACCTAGAGCAGAATGTGAGGCAGGATAGGATCAGGCAAGTGGCAGGGAGTCTGATCAAGCAAAATTTGAAAACCTTGGTAAGTATTTTAGACTTTATTCAACAGCAAAGAGAAACCACTACATGATTTTAAGCATGGAACATTAACATAATAAGATTTGTGTTTTAAAAAGACTGTGTTGGGTTGTTGCTGTTCCTTCCAGAAAATCAAAAGGAAAGAGAAGAAATGAGATGAAAAATCTAGTTATCCTTGACCTACATTAGTATGTCAGAAGGAACTTCAAACAAATACAGGAAAGAAGAAAGAATGCACAATTATCAGTCTGTGGAATACATGAAATTAGAATGCCCTTGCCGTGGAGGGGTAAGGAAGAGAACCAACATTAGGCAGTACTGCATGTAGTTAAAAGTGCCCTGGAAGCCGGGCTCGGTGGCTCAGCCTGTAATCCCGCACCTTTGGGAGGCTGAGGTGAGTGGATTGCCTGAGCCCGCGGGTTCAAGACCCGCCTGGGCAGCGAGACCTCATCTCTACAATAAATCAAAAAATCAGCCGGGCGTGGTAGTGCACGCCTGTAATTCCAGCTACTTGGAAGGCTGAGGCGGAAGGATTGCCGGAGCCCAGCAGGTCAAGGCTGCGGTGGCCGGGAGCAGCCACTGCACTCCAGTCTGGGCGACAGAGTGAGACTCCAACTCAAAAAAAAAAAAGTGCCCTGGAATGTCAAGGACAGTAGACTTGGGTTCCATTCTTGGCTCTGCCACTTATTACTTATGAAATTGTGGACAAGTAAATTTTTCCTACCTACAGAATAAGCAACTGAAGTTCAAAATGGTTAATCATATCTATCTTACACAGTTGAAGTGTAATATGTAAACCTCTCGGTATGATTCTAGCCCCATAGTAAGTGCACTCACAATATAGCTAGCTCTCAAGGATAGTTGTATTGTATAATTAAATCAATTCAGGAAGTCTAAGTAATATATGTTCAAGATCACACAGCTGGTAGACATAAAACTTTGTTTTAAATAGCTTTTTAGTTCACACAGGTCATTGATCCTAAGAGTTATACCAATTGATAATGCTACAAAAAAATCAACTTGATACTCTACCACAACTTTAAAAATTGTCTTAGAAAACATTATTTTTATTAAGCTACATTTTAAATGTGCTATACTTCTGGATTTCCTGAAAAAATGATTTATTTCACACACAAATGTTAAAATCTGTGATACTATATGACTATAAAAGTCTAGATCCAAAGGTTATGCTGAGATACAGAATGTAAACTACAATATTACAAGGTCAAGATAATGTCTTGTCATGTGTTTTTATTATCTATTATTTTGCTTTTATGCTTTGACATGAGTTGATAAAGGTTATATACCTTGTTACTCAAAATTAACTTTATTTCCAACTTTAAATAGGGAACATGAAGATTATACCTATATACAATCCTTAAAGACCATAAGCACATTCAGTTGGCTTACCAAACCTATGTACATTGTAGTTTATCCTACAAATATGCTAACCATCATTGAATTGACCTTCAATGGAAGATTTTGGGAGTAACAGTTTCAGGTAGCAATTCTCTTCGTGTTTTGGATCCACCTCATCTCTATATAGTATGCAAATATCCTTGGAGATATTCCAGAAACTAAAGAT
This sequence comes from Cephalopachus bancanus, assembly GCA_027257055.1. Lineage (NCBI taxonomy): Eukaryota > Metazoa > Chordata > Mammalia > Primates > Tarsiidae > Cephalopachus > Cephalopachus bancanus. The sequence continues at coordinate 504,857 of JAPVLO010000243.1, read as the reverse complement.
TATGAAAAATGTTTAGAATTAAGATTACTGTCTTTTATGATTAAAATTTCAGCAGATATGCCTTTTAGGGAGGAAGGTTTTTGAGTATACTTATGACTGGACATTTTTTAAGTTTCTTAATTATTTACATTTTCTATGCTTGAACCAATATAATGGCAAGGCTGAATGAGAGCTAAAAAGATCCCTTTTGCTTGAATGTAAGGATCAAATTGCATAAAGATGAACAGGGTCACATAGTGGACTGTGTTTGCACTTCAATTCATTTTGCTGCCTCTTTAGACAAATCACATAAAGCCAAAAACTCACCTTTTTATAATCAACAACAGCTTGGCCTCTTAATATCACCACAGTTTTCCCTGTAAATGTTGCCTGGGTACTTGAAAATCATCTTAGAATGTATTTTTCAAGTGGCAGGCATAATTGGCATAACATGAATTAGTTTGAGATTCAGACTGATAGTGTTTATTTTGATCTTTTTCAGACACTCACCACATTCTTATGTGTTACATGGCATAATGAAAATAGTGTTGATTAGGGATACCAGAGATCAGACTTTCAATTCTTACCCTGATCCTTGAATTTTTCTTTTAGTTTGAAAAAGTAATTTCAGCTCTTCAAGTCAGTGTTAGGTAAAGTGAGGTTATTATTTAGACACGGTGCTCTCTAAGAAAGTTTACAGTTGATATTTTATGAATCTCTGACCAAGGCCATGTTGATAATAAGATATGTCTCTGCAATTGGGGTAATATAGGCTTATATAAAGGTGTGTCTAATGTGTTTTGGGAGCAAAGTAAAAGCAGGTGTTCACTAGTATATCAAAATAAAAAGTCACAAGGTGGAATTTGAAGTGGATAGGTAATTATTTTTCCTCCTAATTTTTTTATCCTTCTGAGTTAGGTTTCTCAATTGTTCTATGAAAACCTTTCTCTTATTTTACTTTATTTTTATTTTCCCTCTATTTTCAGTGCTCATTGCCTTTCCCCTTTTTCTTCATATTTTTGGCTATACCTGTATCTGTAACTCTGTAAAATATATAGTGTTATTTTATATGTGTGCTTATGTTTCAGTTTATATAAATGATGCTGTTCTGTAGTTATACTGTTCTTTAATTTATAATTCAACACTGTTTATTTAAAATATATCCAAGCTTTACTATATGTCTCTACCTTATTGATCATGACATTTTACTCATTTTTTCAGAAATGAACAAATTGTTCACTACCACAAGCATATTGTAACCTAATTGAAATCTAAAGTTCAGCACTGAAAGCATGTCAGCAGGGAAAGAAAGGGAGGTCTGATGATCTTGGACTTCTCACCTTAATAGACCGGTGTGATATTCTTTAACCAGGCAGATAATCAGAAGTGGGGGTTGCTAATCCATAGATCAGGTCCTTCTTAATTTCACTACAAACTACCAATTACTCTCCAAAATTGTTATGTCTTTTATGTTGGGAAATGCTCCGGGATAACTTTCCTCCTGTGGTTGCTAGTGGCAGCTTTCATCTCCTGACTCCCAGCTCAATCTGTGGCCTCTAATGCTACCACTCAAGGGGAGAAAGGGATACCAGGTCTTTACTACCTGAGCTCAGACATGACACAGGGTCAACCAGAGACCAACAACCAGAACAAGTTACTTAACTGCAAGGAAGTCTAGAAAACACAGGCGACTCCATGAATATTTTGTGAGCACTGTCTACCACAGTGATTCAACTTCCCATCAAGTCTGAATGCTTTGACTTGTTATAATACTTTTTATGCCTTTATAATAAAGAAAAAAGTGTAAGCAATGATCAAAGAATCAATTTTGGGTGTCACTGTCATATTTAATCATGTCACTCCTCTGTTCACAAGCCTTCCCACTGCCTAATAGGCTAAACTTCTTGGCCTAGTTTTCTCCCCAGTAATAACAGATCAAATTTAGGATGACTTTTCAATCCCATAAATTTTTGATCAGTTTTTATTCAATCTTTGTATAAATTGGAAGATAGTGATGGTCCCCTAAGAATTGGTATGGTATTGAATGAAATTTAATAAGGTGCCTGACAGTTATGTGATAGTGATTTGTAGAACTTTCATTTTATAACCTTAAGCAATATTGACCTCAGAAAAGAATAAAATGAGGAACAAAAGGAATGAATATGCTATTCATCTTTGTTCTAGTCTTCCTACTTGATAGCCACCCCCAATAAAAGTCTTAATTAATTTCTGAGTAAGACTTCAACAAATTTTATTTCAAAAAAGTTGAATCATTGTCAAGACATTTCATGTACAACATGCAAGAAAAGACAACAGGTAAATGGATTTCACAATGAGCACATTGATGGATAATATGAAGATACAGAAATAAACAACCAAAAAAACATGTTACTGAGTGATTCTCTTGAGGTTAGCCTAGGGGATTTGGGAGGTCCCTTTAACATACCCAAGTTTATTTTTGAACCCCAAGAGATGACCCTGATTCTCTCAAGCAGAAAAAAAACACATTTTGAAGCTATGCTCTCCGATTATTTCAGTCAAGTACACAATACAAACAGCTCTTTGGGTGAGCTGAAGTATCTGAAAGTTTGTGGACCTACTTTTTAAAAAATTACCTCTGCTAGATTTTATATAATGTCATTTCCATTATTTTTGCACAATAGCATTGGAGAAGTAACATTTCCTTGATTAGTTTGACACATGATAGAGTTTAACTTTATCTTCAACTAAAACAAATTGCCTCTATGCTCTTGTTTATACAAAGTGCTGTGTTTTTTCTTCTTTCATTTGTATAATCTGTGGCTTGGTTTATCTTAAGTTCTGGTAATTGGTACACTGAGGCAGGCTTTAACTGCATCAAACTTACAGCTAAGGAAGAAAAATGGTTTGTGGGGGAGAGAGGGGATAAATTCAGTCCAAACATGAAACTTGTTCAAGAAAAGCCAAGGTTAATTTTAAAAACATAAAAACAAAAGGATACCTCTGACAGAACAATGAACTATCAAAGAGTTTCCAACTTTAAGAAGAAAGAAAGAAAATTGAAGTGGAAATATTTCCAGTACAACTTAGTTTTAATCAACTTTATATTGAAGATACATACTTACTCTCAAATCTATAAGCTAAGTTCAGGAGACTCTAATAATTTGATTTTACCTTAATGGCAAAAGTTCATATGTAAAGTTATAAGCCCTTTTTAAATAATGTTGATACATTAAATGATGTTCACAAATGACTGTTAGCCTGGAGAACATGTAAACATATACACTATTGTGAATTTTATTCCCTTAATTATGCTATGTTTAACTGAACCATGCTTAAGTAGATTAAAGAATAAAAAAAAATAACTAGAGTTTTAAAGTCACCTCAGAGGCTCCTCTAATACATAAAACCTTTTTCCGTTCTCCAATGCATTGTATTTTGATTCTATTGATTTAAATTTTATTCAACTTTGTCCTTTTTATATAATATCTAGATGAATTATTTCACATAAAAGCTCAGTGGCCAAGGTGAGGGGACTTCCTCAGCCCACAGGTTCACGAATAGCCTGGGCAACTTGGCGAGAACTCATCTCTCCAATAAAATCCAAAAAATTAGCTGTGCGGTAGTGTGCGCCTATAGTTCCAGCTACTTGCAAGGCTGAAGCAGTAGGATTGCCAGAGCCCAGCAGGTCGTGCCACTGCACTCCAGCCTGGGCGTCGGAGTCAGATTCCAACTAAAAACAAACAAATAAAAAAAAAAAAAAACACCTCAATACTGAACAGATAAATTTTTTTTAATGAGGAATTTACTAAGTACCCACTATGAGCTGGTCGCTCTTTTAAGCCTTTTACGTATATTAACTTTTATATTCCTCACAATCAAAATTTACACCTATTTAACAGTCTTGTATTTACATTTTTACTTTTTTTAAAAATAAAATTAATAAATGTTTTTTGGAAAGATATCCAGAAGAACCTACAGATCATCTATAATCTACAGTCTAGCTATAATCACTATTAAGCTTCTATGCATTTTCCACGTGTATGTCTTAGTTTTTAATGTAATTGAAATCACACAGGTTATGCAGTTTTTGCCCTTCAATTTTTGCTGAAATTATATCATCAACATTTTCCTATGTCATTTTAAATTCTCCATCCATGATTTTGAAGGATCCATTATGTTTCATTATTTGGTTGTACCATAATTAGTCTAACCTCTCTGGTAATTTGGGGGGCATTTACTTTGCGAAATTCTTACTTTGTATGAACTCAAAATGCATCTACAATGGTAACACTATGAACTGCTATTGCCACAGTCTCCCTTTCAAGGTTATTGTTATAACCCAACTGAAATCTAAAGGTTGGCACAAAAAGTGTGTTAGCAGGGAATAAAAGGGTAGAAATAGCTTAGAAAGGTATTTAGAAGAAAGAGTGTCGGCTGGATATACAGCACTCAGCTCTGTTATTTACTCTATTATTCTAGTCAAATTTTGAAGTGCTAGGTTCAAAGCACTTAGGCATTTATGACCTGGACTCCAGGTTTTCCTGAAGTCTAGTTAAATTTGTACAAGTCTCACTAAATTTCTAATATAAATTCTTTGTTGGGGGGGTAAATTTTTTTGTTAGATTGTTTTGCAGCTTATAACCAAAAGAGGCCTAATTCATTACCAAATGAATGGATATATTTAATGTCTCTAACAAACATGATAACAAGTTGTATTGTTCAGGGTTCCCAAAGAAATAGAAGAGAATTATATATATGCATATATCTTACAGACATAATAAGATATGTAGCATATATCTTACTATACATAAAATATATAATATATAAATAATACGTGGAGGCGAAAAAGTCCCAAATCTGCCATCTGCAAACTGGAGCACCAGGAAAGTCCAGTGGTACAAGTCAATCTGAGTCTGAAGACCTGAGAACCAGGGGAGTCATTGGTGTAAATTCCAACCCAAAGGCAAAGAAAATGAGATGAGATGTCCCAGCTAAAGCAGTGAGGCAGAAAAAAGGGGGAGTAAATTTCTGCTTCCTCTACCTTTGTTTTCTATTCAGGCTTTCCACAGGTTGGATGATGACTACTTACATTGGAGAAGGCAATCTACTTTACTGTGTCCATTGGTTCAAATGCTAATCACATCCAGAAACATCCTCACAGACATCCACTGAAATAATGTTTAACCAGATATCTGGACACTCCTTGATCCATTTAAGTTGAAACAAAAAAATTTAACTATCACAATTCCACCCCCTTGTCCACCTGGCACTCATACACATCTCTTTAAACCATACTTAATCTCCAAATAAAGATAACAAGTTCATCATTCCACCTAACTTGATACAACTATCCTGCTTAAAACCCAAAATGCACTAGCCTCTTCTCCAAATGAGGAGGCAAAGTTCTTGAGTAATTTTACTCTTCTTTATATCCTGTAACTTAACTACTAAGATGTACAGTCAATATATCTTATTGTTAAAAAACGATAAGAGAGAGAGAAGAAAAAGTAAAACAAATACACACACAAAACATATGTTTATACCATAACAAGGAAGAATATTCTTGACAATTATAGTCTTCCTTTCTGTAACTAGTCATACCTGGTATCCAAACTGCCTACTTCCACTACTCATTGTGTACTCTCCTTGCCCTCAACAAGCACTTCAGCTGGTCATAGTTCTTTATCTGGTGGTATAACCCAAACTTTCATTCCTGAAGCATGTAGGCCATTTGTAGTCCTGCCTGGATTATGTTATTTTCGTTTTCCAGTTACCTCAATCACACAGTATGGTAATACTAAGAGATGCTCTAGTGGATCTCCTGTATTCCAAACACACTCTTTACTCTTTTAACCTTTATTGTGGAGTAGTAGTTCAATTTCTTACTTGAAATCAGGGTCAATAAGTCAGCCAACCCTTCAACTCCTTCTTTGTCTGTTGACTCAGAAGCATGAGGAGCCCAAAATGGCCAGTTTGCAATCTTAATTTCCAGCTAAAGGAATCGTTGTTATATTTACTGATGAAAGAATTCCTCCTTCTGGAAATAAGTCTAGGCCAGCAAAGCATAAAGTCACAGACACAGGAAGCAAAACTTTTCCTACTGGATCACCTACTGGATAATTGGAAGTGGTATCACATTCATTTTCACCCTTGACTCCTGGACACATGATCCCTGGCTATCAGATTAACAGCACCATATACTAGGCACTGATTCAGAGCATACACAGCTATCTGGAGAACCTGACCACAGCCCTCGAAGGTACTGACACCTAATTGGCCCTGTAACTGTGTCTTCAAAAGGCCATTTTACCATTCTATCAGACAGCTGTTTCAATTTGGTGGAAAACATGGTAAGATCAGTGAATTTCACAGCCATGGGCCCCCTGCTGCACCTCTTTTGCTATAAAGTAAGTTTCTTGATTAGAAGCAATGCAGAATGGAATACGATGATGGTGAATGAAACATTCTGTAAGTCTACAGATGGCAGTTTTGGCAGAAACATTTCATGCAGGGAAGACAAATCCATATCCAAAGTATCTATACCAGTAAGGGCAAAATACTATCCTTTTGATAACAAAAGAGGTCCAGTGTAGTCAATCTACCTCCAGGTAGCTAGCTGATCACCCCCAGGGAATGGTGGAGTATCAGAATCTCAGTACTGGTCTCATCTCTGCTATTGGCAAATTGGGCACTCACCAGTGGCCTTAGTCAGGTCATCCTCAGTGAGTGGACATCCATGTTGCTGAGCCCATGCATAACCTCCATCCCTGCCACCATGACCACTTCATTTATGAGTCCATTGGATGATTACAAGGGTATATGGAAAAGAGGTTGACTGGTATCTACAGAATAGATCATCCTACTTATTTTATTATTAAAATCCTCTTCTGCTATAGTCTTCCTTTGTTGAGCATTTACATGGGACACAAATATCTTCACATTGTTTTCCCATTTAGAGAGATCTAGTCACATACCGCCTCCTCAAATTTCTTAGTCCCAATTTTCTTTTTTTTTCATATTGTAAAGATGTGGGGTACAAGTCAGGATTAGGTACATAAATAGTTTATGTGCAGATGAAGTTTGGGCCCCCAACTAATCCTCACTTCCCCTGGTTTGGGTGAAGTTCCCTTAGTTACACGCCCCTCCTTCCTCTGGCAGTATCCCACTACTACCAAACCCTCCCATATAGTATTGTGATAAATGTTCAGGACCCACTTACAAGTGAGAACATGTGATATTCACTTCTTTGTTTCTGTGATAGATCACTGAGTATGATGGATTCCAAATCCATCCAAGTTGCTGTGAAGTCCATAGTTTTGTTTTTCTTTATGGTTGTGTAGTACTCCATCATGTGTAAGTACCACATTTTCTTTATCCAGTCCACTTTCAATGGGCAGCAGAGTTGGTTCCATGTTTTTGCTGTTGCGAATAGTGCTACAATAAACGTGCGTGGCCAAGTATCTTTTTTAGTAGGATGATTTGAGTTCCTCCAGGCATATTCCCAGAAGGGGTATTGCTGGTTCATATGGAAGATCAATTTCTAGTTCAACCTCTATGGAAAATGTTCCAATTTTTCTAATTTTTCTAAAAATTAAAATTTTCAATTTTTCTAATTTTTCTAACCACTGACACAGCCTAGGACTCAGTATATATTGCACATGGCCATTTCTTCTTCCAAGTGGTGGACGACCATGTGTACTTCTCAAAGTTCTGCTCACTGGGATAACTTCCCTTCACTACTCCCCTTCAGAGATGTCCCAGAGAAGGGCTGTAGTGTTGTAGCTGTCCACTTTTGGGTGGTGTCTGCATATCATGCACAGTCATGTGTAAACCAGGCCCCAGTCTTCTCTTCCTTTGTCAACTGATTGTATGAAACTTTCTATAAGGCAATAGATATAGACTAGGAAAGAGAAATTAACTATTATACAGATTCACTCTATTTGTACCAGACCACATTAAAATTAAAAGTAGTTTACTTAAAATGGGTATTTTAAAAGTAGTTTCCCTCCACTTGCACAAACAAGAGACAAGAACATAGAGGTCTCCAAACCAGTTCTTATGAAGAATGGTAAAAATAAATGGAAATATTTAGCTTAGCATAGAGAAAGTTACCCATAAATGTTGGAAAACCATCTTGTATAAGAAGAAATCAACTTGTTCTATGTGATTACATCACTTAGAATTTAGAACAATGAAATATAATTCTGTTTAATGTAAGAAAATGCATTCCAAAAAAGTATAATACAGAATGGACTGAGCTGCCCCAGAAAGTGATAGTCGACTAGAATACTTAGGTATATAAATAATAATCATTAAATAGATTCAGTAAGAAGACAAGATATTTGTAGCAAGTTCTATTATGTAACATTCCAATTAACTTTCCAATTTAGTGGGGATTTTTTTAATATAGGCTATCACCACAGAAATATATCTTTTCAAAGCTTAAATTTTTTTATTTGTTTGTTTTGTTCAGTATGAATGTTGCCTGACTTTTTCTTGAGGGACCAAGATAAAAGCATGGTAGGAATATTATCCAATAATGTGCCACTAAGTTTGTTTTTCCAAGACAGTATGAGAAAATGTCATTGAGAGTGAACACAGATTATAGTTTAGAGGGAAAAAAGTCAATATCCAGGGAGACAGTGTCAAGTCTGAGGGTGAGAAGAGACAAGAAATGTGAAAACTAATAACAAGATCAGGAGACTTTAAGGAAAAGTCAGAAAGCATTGAAGGAATAGAACAAAGCAAGTGGGTCAGAAATAGCTCAGTGAGCAATGAGCAAGTGTTACCTTCTGCAGAGCTTTATGCCAGGCAGCGGAGAGCTGGAAAATAAAAGGAGACATGTTCATGGAAACACCCAGCATATAATAGTATTTTTATCTTAAGCATGTACATTAAATTGCAAATATAACTTTTAAAAATTTTTGATAAATAAAGGAATACAGAATGGGTGACAGAAGTTTGAAATGCTGAGAAAAAGTTTTGGCTTTTTTTTCCAAGATTGCAGATTAGAGGTTTACAAACTTACCTCACCTGTTGGAATATTGTGAAATAGTGAGGAAAGACCAACATACTGAACCTCAACTCAAGAAGGAAATTGGATATTCATCAGAACAGCAAAGGATAACCCAGATCTCAGGGAGGAGAAGAAGGGGAAACAGTCCCCACAATGCTACTCTGCAGAGGATAGTGAGTGCAACCCTGGAACATGGAACTGGACTGAAAATTCCCCTCTGAGACATACCTTCCAATCAGGGATCCACATAACCCAGGTCACAAGACAATGACCCATTTCTCTCAGGCTCTGGAGCTGTCTAGGGGGAGGGGAAGGCCAAGAAAAGTGAGAAGGAAAGTAAAGACATAGGTGTTCTCCCAAATCTGGACCAGTGAGGAAGACCCCATTTTTAACCCTGATCCATTGTTTCAGCAACAGCAACTTTTGAAGGCATTTCAGTTTCTGTCCAGAGTCACGGTTGCTTGCTCTGGAGTCAGGTAGGGGCCTCCCACATCAGGAGCAGGGTGGAAAGCATGGAGATCATCCCAGAGTTTGGAGCCAGACCTGGGCTCATCCCAGTCATGAAAATAGTGGGGGACCCTCCCCCCACAAAGCCATGTTTCCCTCCCAGAAATAGAGATAAACTGTCAGAGTCAGATCTGTGACCTGGAATCAGTCTCTGTGTGTCACTGCCTGAGTGCCCCACCATGCCCTGCCCCTCTTGATGGTTGCAGCAAGGGTCCCCAGCAATACCAAGAAATACTCAGAATAGCAGCCTAAATGACAGAAGCCTAGGAGAGGGCCCCCTACTCCCACACTCCAGAGAACCTATCTTCTGAGCAGAAGGGGAATTGCTGTAGCCCCAGTTCTTCATAAACAGAGGAACCTGTGGCTTTTGCAACCTGAAACTCATCAGCAAGCATCACTGTTAATAACCCCAACCTCCCTCCTGGGCCAGTTGGGGTAACATGCCCCAGCAATACTGAGGAAAGGAAGGAGTCCCCTACTCCTTCACAACTGGGAAAGCAGTCTAAGTGTCAGGAAACCAGCAGGAGAGTCCTCACTTTTCTGCACTTGAATCAGCAGCCTGCGTGGCAGAAAAATACTTGGTCCTGTGGTTTCTTCTGGAAAGCAAGGCCTGAAGCCAAGGTCACCTCCATAATGCAGAATTGAGCTGCAGGTGTCTGTGTGGGGCTTTACAACCTGCCTCTCAAGTTTGTTGGGGAACCCCCTTCCAGTACCAAGGATTAGGCAGCCCCCAATTCTCCACACCCAGATTATACCTTAAGCTGCTCCACCCTTCTTGGGCAGTGACCCTTGTGCAGTGAGGTCCCCTGTGCTGCATGCCCTAACACACTAAGTCACCTGGAGTAGGAACCTGAGCCAACCTGAGCCCCCAGAGATAGAGTCCTCAGTGCTGTGGGCTCTCTTTATTCAGTGCTCAGACAGATCCCCAGGTACCTGGAGCTCCCACTCTTCTAGAAGAGAAGTTCAGGCCACCCTCCCCTCTCTGAGCAAAGAACTTTGAGGCAACAAAGATCCTTTCACACCTCATCAAGGCACATCTCTGGGCACTCAGAGGCTACACACCAGACTTTGCCTCTGACTCGTGCCTGTACCTGACATCAGTGGACCCATAGGTGTCCAGTTAGATCCTGCCTATCTTGGTTCTCCCCTCCCAGAGGTTGAACTGGGAGCCCAGACCACAATGTATTCCACAGATCTGCTCACTACTGAAACAACAGAGTAAGCAGTGATCCAGTAAGCAAGGATCAAGTAAATACTCATCCACATTGACGGTAGCCAGCTCTTACCCATAGGTGCCACCTTCAGGTCTGGAAGTTGAACAATGCATTGCAACAGGTAATTAGCTGACACCAGCACATACCACCAAGGAGCAGTTTAAGCCTTCCAAGACCCTTACCACCCCAACCCCACAGGAAGCAGTGAGCCATCCCATAGTCCCAATATATCACTCTTACAACGAACACCTGGGAAACCCTAAATATACAGGCTATCTATGTCAAAGGGACTCATACAAGAATAGAAACCTGAGTCACTCCTTCCCCCCAGAATAGCCATTCATAGTTCATCCAGATGAGAAACACCCAAAGAAACAACTCTGAAAGTATGAGAAAACAGAGTGTCATCCCTCCAAAGGGACATACAAATTCTTCAACAACAGAATCTAACCAAAAGAAATCCCTAAAATGTCAGATAACAAAATCAGAATATTGATTGTAAGGAAGCTCAACAAGATACAAGATAAAGCTACTAATCAACACAAAGAAATTAGTGAAACAATTCAGGAGGTAAAAGGATAGTGACAACATTTATAAAAAAAGAACTAAAAAATGCAATGGTCAAGGTACAACACACAGTATAAAGCTATAGCAGTAGGCTATAACAAGTGGAAGAAAGAATCTCAGAGATAAAAGACATGTTCTTTGAACTAACCCAGTCAGATAGAAATAAAGAATTAAGAAGAATAAGCAAAGACTGCCAGAAATATGAAACTATGTAAAGTGACCAAACCTATGAATCACAGGCATTCCAGAGGGAAAAAAAGGCAAGGTAAAGCGTATGAATATATTTGAAAAAATTCTAGAGCCCCAAAGAATTTCTACAAGATACATTGTAAGAAGAAACTTATATCATTGTCAGATTCTCTACAGTCAACGTGAAAACCTATTGAATGGGAGAAAATATTTGCAAATTACTCCTCAGACAGAGGGCTAATATCCAGAATCTATAAGGAACTCAAACAACTAAACATGAAAAAAACAAATAAGCCCATCAAAAAGTGAGCAAAGGACATGAATAGACATTTCTCAAAAGAAGACACACAAATGACCAACAATCATATGAAAAAATGCACATCACTAAGTATCAGAGAAATGCAAGTTAAAACCACAATGAAATATCACTTCACACCAGTTAGAATGGCTGTTATTAGAAAGTTAGACAGTCAACGCCAACAGATGTTGGTGCAGTTGCTGAGAAAAGTGAATGCTTTCACTGTTGGTAAGATTGTAAACTAGTTCAGCCTCTATGGAAAACAGTATGGAGATTTCTTTAAAAACTAAAAATTGAGTTTTCATTTTACCCAGCAATCCCACTACTAGGAATCTACCCAAAAGGAAAAGAAATCAATATGTAAAAAAGACACCTGTACTCATATGTTCACTGCAGTACTATTCACAATAGCAAAATCATGGAACCAACCTAAATGCCCACCAACAATTGACTGAATAAAGAAAATAGAAGTCATGTCATTTTGCAGCAACATTAACTGACTCAGAAACAGAAAACCAAACACTGCAGGTTCTCACTTATCTGTGGGAGCTAAATTGTCACAAAGATGAAAATACTTGACACTAGGAAAAACAATAGGGGGCACATGAGAAGTGGAAGTTAGGGGTTCAGAAATTATCCATTAGATACAATGTTCACTATCTGGGGGATGAGCCACCTGAGACCCAATCCCCACAGCTACACAATATGTCCATGTAACAGACATGCATATGTATGTGCTCCCTGCACCTAAAATAAAAATGGGGAGGAAAGAAATGCTCAGGAATAAACAACTGAACTTACAAAATTTTGATATAAGTGAGCAGACATAGAAGTAAAAGCCTGGATAAGGAGGAATGATCACACTGCAGTATTTCATTTTTTGTGATGTTTAACTCTTGAGTTCTTCATAAAATAATGTATCACTGCCAGGCTCGGTGGTTCAGCCTGTAATCCCGCGCCTTTGGGAGGCTGAGGTGAGTGGATTGCCTGAGCCCGCGGGTTCAGGGCAGCGAGACCTCATCTCTACAATAAATCAAAAAATCAGCCGGGTGTGGTAGCACATGCCTGTAATTCTGGCTACTTGGAAGGCTGAGGCGGAAGGATCGCCAAAACCCAGCAGGTCGAGGCTGCGGTGGCCGGGAGCAGCCACTGCCCTCCAGTCTGGGTGACAGAGTGAGACTCCAACTCAAAAAAAAATAATAACAATGTATTGCTAATGTACATCCCTTTTTTTTCACTCTTACTGAACCCATAGGACTTTCATGCATTCATGACATAGAGGCAAAGAGCATGAGCTTTGAAATTATACAGGCATGAAGTTAAATTCCATCTTTGCTGTGACTGTTAACTTGTGGAAAATGGCACTGGATAACAAACTCTATGCTTCAATTTTCTTATTTGCCATTTGAGAGTTGTTCTGAGAGTTAAATGGGAAATGTATTTGATGAGCTTAGCACAGTTCTTGGAACATTATAAGTGTCCTTTAAGTTGTAGCTTGGGCTATTAGTTATTTAAAGGTTTGGTGCATTTATCTGTTCATTAGTTAAAAGTCTACCGTATACCAAAGCTTGGCCTGATCTATTTAGCCATCAACATTACAGAAGCTATATATTTTCACAAAAAATCCAAGCAAAAGGTGAAATTAATGATGGATTCCAAATAAGAAGGTACATCCCAAGTTAGAATTTAGAGCTGTGATTAACTTTTCATTGTTTTCTGAAGAGAAAAACCAAAATACTCTTTGTTGTAAACTGAACTCTATGTATTGTAATGCTGTAATATGAAGTGAGTAATGGTATTGTCCATGAATTTATTAGTATAGGCCAAGAGCTCAATAGAAGATTTTGGGCTTCTCTAGACCAGCTGGGTTTCTTCTAAACCTGTTACTTAAAATGAAATTAAATAACTAGCCAAAATTATTTAATTTGAATCATTTATTTTGATAAAATATCTTCTAAGTTCAGTTTCCTGGAGTTAAATCTGTCACCTTACTTAATTTACAACTCTGTTAACTTGATAGCATGCCAAAGATATAGCAAGACTTGGAAGTTGGCCAGAGAATTTTGCACATGGTAGGTCAATTTTCAAAAAGTATTTTCAAATTGCAGTGAATCCAGGTTGTGCCTCCTTGCATACAAACAATTAGAATGGACTCAAATAGGAAATGCAGTAGCACAGAAGAATGAAAAAAGTTAAGTGAGATTAGAAAGAAAATTCTTGACCTTGCAAGAAAGGATGAGATAGAACAGTAGAGAGAATAAAAGAGGTTTTTAAGTGAGAGAAAGAAGTGTACAGCCCAAATCCCAGTCTGTCACCACCATATAATCCATAAATTTCCAACATGACAGCAATGTAAGTAGATTGTTTAAATCTTTAGTTCAATTTCTCCTTGACAGACTTTAAAAAGGAAGTCTCAGGAAGTAAAATAACTAGCCACTCTCCAAAGTGTACATCAATCTTCTGACAGAACCTGAAGTAGAACTATTGTTGTTTCACTTCAATGCTATTTCCATGTTATATTTTTAAAGTGACACTACATCATGAAGACCATTTCTTAGAAGTGCACTTTCAGAAAAAATATACAACATAGACACAGAGGCAGTAGGAAGTTGAGCCTACTAGTAAAAACATCAACACCAGCAACAAACAAACCTAGATTTGATTTTTTTAAAAAACCATTGCTAGATGTATGGTTTTGAGTGGTTTGCTCACTTTTTCTGAATACTACTTTGTTTTTTGTTTTCTGCTTATTGCCAAAAGGATTGCATATTGGTTGGTTGGAGGGTAGTGAGCTATAAATATACCTACCTCATCCAGTTACTCTTTTTATTATAACATTGAGTTACACAACAAACGTAAGGAACTTAGCATAGTCCCTGGCACGTAGGAGGTATTCAGTAAATGGCAGGTCTTATTTTGAAGGTCAGAGTTTTTAATATATCTCCACAATCAGTCTGCTAGATCTGACAGACCCACTTTATTCTGAAATAAGCCTTAAACAAGAAGGCAAAATCTGACTATGTTTATTGACTAGCTTTAAATGACATCACAAATATAGTATATTCATTCTCATACACAAATAAGGTGCCAAAACTGACTGAATAATATGTTTGATGGTAAGTAAAGACTTGGTTTGATTATTTTAAAGTACAAAAGCAAAGATGTAAGAAACCAACTGCAGAAACATGTAGGAAAGTGCTGGAGCTGATCATGCCCCATCCCAGTCTCCCTATTTGTAGAGATTTAATCACGTTTGCTGGTGGCCATGCAGAAAACTGAAGGTGAGGGTCTTTCAGCCTCTTTCTGAGCATTCAGAAATAAACTTTTTTTAAAATGTCAACTAAGATAATGAAAGCTAAAAGTTCAAGTGAAAAGAACCTCTGGCAATGAATTCACTCTTGGAGGAAGTGGTTTTTAAGTCTAATCATTGCAATTTCAGCCAATCTAGACTCTAAGTCAGAATCAAGTGCATGGCAGAGAAACATGGGTTTTGTTGCTGGTGGTGTTGGTGGTGGTGGTTTTTGCCTTTCAGTACAAACTTGGAAAAGCAAAAGAAAGTAAGGGCAAAAAGCTTTTACTCATTTTTTAAGTTATGTTCCTACTTCTCATTCAGAGAATGATCCTGAATGAGCTACATTAGTGTGTTCTCCAGAGATAAGTCATGGAATTATCAAAGAAAGATAATATACAATAACCTCTATACTGGGGAAGGTTTTAAAGAAATCACTCTCAATAGAGGTGGATTTTTTTTTCTCTTTATTATTTGAAGATAATAGGTAAGATAGGAAAAAAGACATGTATAACTGTAATAGTCATGTTTCTACAGACAGACAGAACCAATAGGAGACAAGTAGGTAGATGAATTAGATAGATGATAGAAAGGGAGTGTGGAGAGAGAGACAGAGAGAAAGCAAGAGTGAGAGCAAGAGATAAGAGAGGATTTATTAATGAAATTGGCTCACATGATTATGGAGGCTGATAAGTTTAATGATAGGCTGTCTGCAAGATGGGGAACCAGAGAAGCCAGTAGCATGGCTCAGTCCAGTCAGAAGACCTGAGAACCAAGAAAGTCAATGCAGTAACTCTCAGTTTGAGGCCAAAAGCCCAAAAGCTCCCCCAAGAAGTCACCGGTGCAAGTTCCAGAGGCCTAAAGCAAAAATACCTGAAATTCTGATGCTCAAGGGCATCCTGCTCTGGAAAAGAAAGAGAGAATTCAATCTTCTTTGTCCTTGTTCCATCTGGGACCCCAACTGATTGGAAGATGCCTGTCCACATTGAGTGGGATCTTCTCCACCCAGTCTACCAATTCACACAACAATCTCCTCCAAAAACAAGCTCACAGACACACACAGAAAAAACACTTCAACAGCCATCTAGGTACCCTCTATCTAGTTAACCTGACATCTAAAATTAACCATCACACCAACCGTTAAGATTTTCTTAATATTTTGCATTTTCAGAAGCCAAAGTTGAAAGAGAAGCAGGGGAAAAAATTACCAGTGGCTCTGTTTTGACACATACAAAATGGATTATGAATTCCCTCAACTCTTTGTCTACCTGTCCCAGCCAACAAGGCCAAGGATCTATTCTCTGAAGCTCCCATCTATGTCTCCCCATCTACCTTCTCACAACATCTACTTTGAAAAAAAGTGAAAGAAGAAAAACACAGAAAAATAAAAAGCCTTCAATCTTATTTTCTAGGATTTGCTAAGTAGAATTAGTCTCTTGGAATTATCTGGCAACTTGTTAGAAATTCAGGCTTTTGGCCCCAGTCCAGAAACACTGAATCAGAATCTACATTTTAAGAAATTCCCCAGACAATCCCATGCAAAGATTGAATTGCACTGTTCCAGGTTTTTCCATCATCAGGAGAAACATAACAAAGTCTCCTCTGCCTGTCCCTCTATTATGTCTGAACAGAGCATTGGCAGACCAGATTGCAAACTAATTATTTGTTAATTGTCAGGCATTACACAAGCCCAGCAAGCATTCTGATTCAAATGCATCCAAAATGACTTTGTTCATCAGTAAGAACACAATTTGTGAGTTTATACCTGACTCATAGAAACCGTAACTATTAATCAGCCTAAGTAGGGAGACCTGCAAAAGAAGAGCTGTGTATTCATGGTGATCATGGTTGTATGATCTGTTAACATCCACATTGTAACATCTGAGCTGAACTTACAACAATAGACTTATTTTAACTATAGTCACACTTGTACCAGCAACCCTTATCCTTAGTCGCTACCACTAGCATTTTACTTCTCAACACTTCCATTTTGTGTTGTAAAAGTTGTGTAAGATTTCCTCAGGAGCTTCAGCCAGGCATATGCTGCAGGTATCTATAAGAGAAAGCCACTCTAGGAAAAATTTCAGTGCTTGTCAAATGTTAAAGTCATTACTCATGCATGCCTACATTTATCTGATAAATATTTTTTGGTTTCTCTGTGCCTGTTGGAAACAAGACACATTCAGGCTTACAATTAACCTTGGGGTGATAAGATAAATGAACAGATCATTATAATGTTAAGTTATATGCAGTAACAAGAAAAAGTTTAGCCAGATATAAGTACAGAAAAGATTCCCTAATGAAATCCTCAGAAGTCAGAGAATATTACCTACAGACTGTGACAATCAAGTCAATGTGGACAAATAGCAAAATTTATGAATATACAGTGGAAAAGAAAGAATGTACAGATAGAAAAGAAAAAAATGTATTAAGGTTTAAAGGTAAGAGGGAACATTAAACAACTGGGGACCAGGTGTGGTGGCTCAAGCCTGTAATCCCAGGACTTTGGGAGACATAGGCAAGAGGATTGCCTGCACCCAGGGGTTCAAGACCAGCCTGGGTAACTTGGTGAGACCTTGTTTCTACAATATATCAAAAAATTATCCAGGTGTAGTAGCACAAACCTGTAGTTCTGGCAACTTAGAAGGCTGAGGCAGAAGGAACACCTGAGCCCAGTAGGTCAACACCGGGGTGGCCATGAGATGTCACTGCACTCCAGCCTGGATGACGAAGTGAGATTCCAACTCAAAAAAAAAAAACAAACTGGGGACCTGTAAGTAATCCATTATGACTGCAGTACAGGATGAAGTCACAGAGGAGAGACACAAAGGACAAAATCAGAGAAATAAGCAGGGAACAAATCATGAAGATTCATAAGCCATGTCAATGAGTTGGATGTTGAATGCAACAAGCGTTGGAGAATCAGATTAACTTCTTAGGTTTGTTTGACTGCATTGGGGAAAAGACTGGAATAGAGCAAGACTAGAGGCCGGGACACTCAATGAAAGATGCACAGGTGCAGCGATGAGGAGGGGTCTCCTGACATTCACCTGCATAGTTGCTTCAGAAGGCTCAAGAGACAAAACCTGTAATAAGGAAATGAAGCAGAGGTTCTGAAGCCTAGAGGAATCTAATTAGTATAGCCCCTAAAGGGATTAGGCAGAAGTCAGAATGGAAAGGGAGCAAGATCAACAATGAGGATGGTGAAGAAAAAGGGGAAGTTGGTGAAACAAGGCAATTCAGTATCCAAGACCATACACACTGAACAGACTCTAGCTGCTCCTTCAGGATACAATGTACTTCTCTAGCCTGCAGCAGACATTTAAGGAGGACAAATTAAGGTAAAGATCGTGCTCATTAATTTTTTTTAATACCACTTGTCATTGTTACCAAGGAGTAATTTGAAGCATTTAATAAGGTATGCACATACACAAACATACCACATTTTGGGTGCAGAACCAAAGTTGATGAAAATATGTTAATCTATTATGAATGAGTCTGTCATGGACTACCTAGGCAAATGCAAAATATTGAATTGGCTAGGGCTGATGACGTTTTGGTTCCAGTTCTCTGAATATTTGAACCATACATCTTAATGTGAGATTGGAAAATAATAAAGTTCACACAAGTTAAGTACATAGGTTTATGTAATGTGTTGAGTGTGCTGATTTTCCACAATAAAACTTGTCTATGAGTTAAATTTTGGACTATTAATCAAATGTTACATACATCCTGTTGGCTTAAAAGTCTTCCATCATTAATTAATCCTTTGGTATTATGACTTCTCTTTATTCACATCCTCCCACGCAGAACAATCAGACTAATACATGCTGTGTGTGTGTGTGTGTGTGTGTGTGTGTGTGTGTGTGTTTTGTTTTATTAGAACAGAGAACTGTCTTGAAAGGGTTCTTGTGATCACTGGGAGGTAGATAACTTCCAAATCCAACATTCTATAACTCTAAATTAGTCACTATCTTCTTTGGTGACATAATAAAAACATTTTCGCTTTAAAATATTGTGAAATATTTCAGTTAAGTTCGAGATTTAAATCTTACCCACTTTGGCTTGATATCATTTAGACAAAAAACAATAGATTTAACCTTTTGAAGTGTTTAATTGAGGGAGTAAGTAAAAGTTAGGATGTTTTCAATGTTTTCTTGGGTGCTTTATTTTTCTTTCAAAGATAAAGTAGGATCTTGAAGATGGCGACGGGGCAACCCGGTGTCTGAGGCCCTCTGCAAGGGAGATCTGCAGTGGGTCTCTGACTCTCGCCCCGGGGGGCTGGGGACCCCAGCATCGCAACCTGCTCTTCAGACAGAGCTCGGCCATTGCCACCGCTGGGACATCGCAACGACTGGACAGTTACTGCAGTGCAAACAGTGCCGCAGCTGCTGTGGCCCCTCCCCCCACCGCTGCTGCCATCGCTGCTGCCGCTGCGGTCTCCGTGACGGGTAGCACATCACACCACCTGGGCCCACGGCGATCCACACCAAACCCCTTCAGGGAAGATCTGCTGGGATCACTGCCACCTCTCCTACGTCCGAGACTGTCCTGCCCGCCCGGCATGGGGTTCCTGTTGCCTGCTCGGAGGCAGGCAGCCATCTTGTTCCTGTCCGGCCCCACCCCCTCTGGGGCAAGCAGCTGAGATAGTACCACCTGCTGGCAATTCAAGGTAACAACACCGAAACGGGAGAAACAAGCTTGATAAAGACATAGACCAAACTGCTGAACGGAGGTTAATCTGAACTGTCCTTCACAGCAGATCAGGGGCAACTGACCCTAACTGCAAACTAATTTACCAACTTGAAAAGAAAACTAGAAATCAGACCTAAAAGGACATTGGACTTAAACGAAATGTCTCAGAGTGTGCTTCATTGATTCTATTAGTTTTGACTTAATTCTATTCCTACTGTATTGTTCCCTTTTTTCTTTTTTCCTTTTCCTTTTCTTCTCTTTTCTTCTCTCTGTAAACCATACCTTTGTATAGAGGAACAGCACACTAACAAGGTGGTTGGTTAGCTTGTATGTTAGCATCACTATATGTTTTATTTTTATTTTTTATTTTTTTGTATGAAAGTTGGTTCGTCTGTAGCTGTGGTCTATTGTTTTTAATTGTTTCAGTATAGGCCTCTCTCTCTGTTTGTTGGCACACTCATTTGTTTCCCCCCTTACTCCTCTATCTCTCCACTCCCCTCTTCAACCTACTATCTGCTCCATTCTCTCCCCTCTGCTAACCACATTTTATTTCAGGGCGTAAACCTATAGCCCCACTGCATGGACAGATTCCAGGGCAGTGGGAAGTGGGTTCCACATTATCCACACACCTGTCAGCGAATACCAGGACCTGCAGACAGATTTTGAATCACAGCTCTCCCCTTAAGTACATCTCAAAACTGCAAAAAGGACCACCTCCAACTTACAGTGCAACTTCAGAATTGAACAAAGTAAGAGGACATACATAAAGAATAGGAGATTGAACAAACAGAAGTAAAACCAATCCCTTTACCCCTGAATAACAGAATTAAAGAAGACAGTGATGTGGAGGGAAGGAAAAAGTAGGGAGGGGGAAAACCACACAAATGAAGAAAAACCAAAAGAAGAATATAGGTCTTACACAGACCCCTGGGAAATCAGACACTGAGAAAACAGATTCTGGAACACAGACAATGAAGAGTCCCCAGAATGACTGGTTACATGCAACAAACCCAGACATCAAGACATTAATGGAGAGAATTTAAAAAATTGAGGAGAGACAAGAGGAAAATGGTAAGGAGCTGATGTCAGAAATGACAGCAGTAAAGAATACTGTGATGGAAATGAACAACAGACTAATAAGCATGGAAAGCAGAATCAACCAAGCAGAAGAAAGAATCTCAGAGCTCAAAGACCAAAACACAGAACTAACCCAAACTGTCAAAAGCATAGAAAAGAAGTTCAAAAAGACAGAACAAAACCTGCAAGAGATGAATGATCACTTCAAGAGACCAACCCTGAGAGTAATTGGGCTTCCTGAGGCAGAAAGAGAAACAGAAGCCACAATGGAACAAACATTTCATGAAATCATTCAAGAAAACTTCCCTCATCTCATTAAGGATGAAAAAATTCAAACACAAGAGATTCAGAGAACCCCTGCAAGACAACAAAAGAGAAGACCAACTCCCAGACACATAATAATTCGCCTAAACAAAGTAGCTATGAAAGGAAAAATCCTAAAGGCAGCAAGAGAAAAAGGCCAGACTACCTACCAGGGAAAACCAATTAGAATAGCAGCAGATTTATCCACAGAAACCCTTCAGACTAGGAGAGCCTGGAGCCCTATCTTCAAAGTTCTAAAAGAGAAAGATTTTCAACCAAGAATAACTTACCCAGCCAAACTAAGCTTCATTAGTGAGGGAGAATTGAACTCTTTTCCAGACATCCAATCCCTAAGAACCTACGCTGCCACCAGACCACTTCTACAAGAAACACTTAAGAAAGTACTGAACACAGAAGAAAAAGAAAAAAGAACAACAGCATTCTTCACAAGAGTACAGGTAAAAGATTAAAAAGACACATGAACCAACTCCAAAACCCAAAGAAAGACAACAAATAAACATGAACAACTCTGTAAGAACCTTATGACAGGGATCAACTCTTGCATTTCAATTATTAGCCTAAATGTGAATGGACTAAATGCACCACTGAGAAGACATAGAATGGCAAAATGGATAAAATATCATCAGGCAACAATCTATTGCCTTCAAGAGACTCACCTCACTAGAAAGGACACCCACAGACTCAAAGTAAGAGGATGGTAAACAAAAGAAAGGAGGAGTAGCACTCTTAATTTCAGACAAAATACCCTTCAAGCTATTAAAAATCAAAAAAGATACAGAAGGCCACTACATAATGATAAAAGGCTCAACCCATCAACAAGAAATATCTACCCTAAACATATATGCACCCAACATAGGTGCGCCAACTTTCATAAAGCAACTTCTTGGAAAACTAAAGAAAGATATTGACTCTAACACTATCATAACTGGGGACTTTAATACCCCACTCACAACCCTAGGCAGATCATCAGGACAAAAAATCAGCAAGGAGATCTGGAACCTCAATGTGACTTTGGACCAAATGAACTTAATTGATACCTACAGAACACTCCATCCAAAGACCACAGAATACACATTCTACTCATCACCACATGGAACATATTCTAAGATCAACCACATACTCGGCCATAAATCAAGCATAAGCAAATTTAAAAGGACCGAAATTCTACCAAACACCTTCTTGACCACAGTGGAATAAAAATAAACATTGACACCAACAAAGTCCCCCCAAAACCCACAAAGACATGGACACTAAACAGCATGATGCTAAACAACTCCTGGGTCAATGACGAAATCAAAACAGGGATCAAAAGATACCTGGAAACAAATGAAAATGAAGAAACATCTTACCAAAATCTCTGGGATGCCCTGAAAGCTGTAGTAAGAGGGGAATTTATATCCCTACAAACACACATGAAGAAAATGGAAGGAACAGAAATTCACAAACTAACAAGCCACCTAAAGAAGCTGGAAAAGTAAAACCACAAAAACCCTAATTTCAGCAGAAGAATCCAGATCACCAAAATAAAAGCCCAAATCCAGGACATAGAAGACAAAAGGATAATACAAAAAATCAATGAAACAAAAAGCTGGTTCTTCGAAAGAGTAAACAAGATTGATGGTCCCCTAGCTAGACTGACCAAGAAAAAAACGAGAAAAAAACCAAATAAGCACAATCAGAAACACAAAATATGAAATCACATCTGACCCTGAAGAAATACAAAAGATCATTAGAGACTACTACGTACACTTGTATGGAAACAAACTTGAAAACCATAAGGAAATGGAGGACTTTCTGACATCACACAACCTACCTAAGTTGGAACAAGAAGAAATTGAGACCCTAAATAGACCAATAACAATCAAGGAAATCGACTACATAATAAGAAAACTTCCTACAAAAAAAGCCCTGGTCCAGATGGCTTTCCAGCAGAATTCTACATGACATTCAAGGAGGAGCTGATACCAATCCTACTGAAGGTATTCCAGGCGATTGAAAAAGATGGAACTCTCCCCAAATCATTTTACAAAGCCAACATCACATTGATACCCAAGCCAGGTAAAGATCCAACAAAGAAAGAGAACTACAGGCCAATATCTTTGATGAACATAGATGCTAAAATTCTCAACAAGATCCTAGCAAACCAGATTCAGCAATACATCTCAAAAATCATCCACCATGACCAAGTAGGCTTCATTCCTGGGATGCAAGGCTGGTTCAACATTCGTAAAACCATAAATGTAATTAAATACATCAACAGATGTCAAAACAAAAACCACATGATTATATCATTAGATGCAGAAAAAGCTTTTGATAAAATCCAGCACCCCTTCTTGATAAAAACCCTTGAACATCTAGGCATATGGGGAACATACTCCAAAATACTAAAAGCCATCTACGAGAAACCCACAGTCAGCATACTCCTACATGGACAAAAATTGGAACCAATTCCCCTGAAAACTGGAACAAGGATGCCCACTCTCTCCCCTCCTGTTCAACATAGTATTGGAAGTCCTGGCTAGAGCAATCAGAGAAGAGGAGGCAATCATAGGTATTCAAATAGGAAAAGAAGAATTCAAGTTATCTCTCTATGCAGATGATATGATTGTGTACCTTGAAAATCCAAGAGAATCTGTCAAAGGCCTCCTTACATTGATAAAGGCCTTTGGCAAAGTCTCAGGATACAAAATAAATGTACAAAAGACAATCGCATTTCTCTACACCAATAATAAACAAACAGAAACCCAAATAAAAAACACAATTGCATTCATAATAGCCACACAAAAAATGAAATACCTTGGCATCTTCCTAACCAGAGACGTGAAAGACCTTTACAATGAAAATTACAAAACACTGCTCAAAGAAATCAAAGCTGACAGAAACAAGTAGAAAAATATCCCATGCTCATGGATCGGAAGAATCAACATTGTGAAGATGTCCATCTTACCTAAGGCAATCTACAAATTCAATGCAATACCCATCAAATTACCAACAACATTCTTCTCAGACCTAGAAAAAACAACACAGAAATTCATATGGAAACACAAACATCCAAGAATAGCCAGAACAATCCTCAGCAAAAAAAAACAAAGCAGGTGGTATCATAATACCAGACTTCAAACTTTACTATAAAGCTACAATCATCAAAACAGTTTGGTATTGGTACAGGAACAGGCATATTATAGATCAATGGAACAGAATTGAGATTCCAGAAGCAAAACCTCAATTTCTCAACCAACTCATTTTCGACAAAGCCCCCACCACCTACCAATGGGGAGAGGAGAACCTATTCAGTAAATGGTGCTGGGAAAACTGGCTGACCACATGCAGAAGATTGAAACAGGACCCCTATCTATCCCCATGCACAAAGGTTAACTCCAAATGGATCAGAGACCTAAATGTAAAACCTCAAACCATTAGAACCTTAGAAAAGGAAGGAAATACTCTCATGGAAATCGGAACTGGCATCCAATTCCTGAACAAAACCCAAAACCCACAGGACATAAGAGAGAAGATAGACAAATGGGACCTTATTAAACTGACAAACTTCTGCAAAGCCAAAGAAACCATCAAGAGAGCAGGGAGACAGCCTACAGACTGGGAAAAAGTATTTGCCAACTCTAGGTCTGACAAAGGCTTAACATCCTGGATCTACAAGGAACTGAAATATACTGAAAAGAAGAAAACAAACAACCCCATTATAAAATGGGCAAAAGATATGAACAGACACTTCACAAAAGAAGATATCCGAGCAGCCAACAAACACATGAAGAAATGCTCAACCTCACTAATCATCAGGGAGATGCAAATCAAAACCACACTGAGATACCACCTAACTCCAGTCAGAATGGCAATTATCAACAACTCAAAAAATAACAGCTGCTGGAGAGGGTGTGGTGAAAAGAGAACACTTCTACACTGTTGGTGGGAGTGTAAAATAGTGCAACCTCTGTGGAAAGCAGTGTGGCGATTCCTAAAAGCTCTAAAAATTGACCTTCCATATGACCCTGCAATCCCCCTACTGGGAATATACCCTGAAGAACACAAATCACTCTTTAAAAAAGATACCTGAACACGTATGTTTATCACAGCGTTGTTCACAATAGCAAGAACCTGGAAACAACCATGCTGCCCATCAAAAGAGGACTGGATTAAAAAAATGTGGTACATATACACGATGGAATACTACGCAGCCATAAAAAAGAACAAAATCATGAATTTCGCAGCAACCTGGATGGAACTAGAGTCTATAATACTGAGTGACCTCTCACAGAAACAAAGATTCGAATATCACATGTTCTCACTCATATAATGGACCTTGAACATCCAATGTAATACTATAAGAAAATGACTGACGGTACTGGGAAACTATGGGGGGGGATGGGATTAACAGTAGCAAATATCTGTCTGGGGATGGGAAAACATCTCTTATCAACAGGGTGCCTGAATGAAACATAATTGTACACCTAACCCTTAACTGTACCCCACAAAACCATAATAAAAAATACTGATTAATAAAAAAAAAGAGATAAAGTAGGAGGCAAACATCCTATGTGTACTGGATTGAATAGTGGCCCCCCAAAAGTCATGTTCACCTAGAACCACTAAATGTGACCTTATTTGGGAATAGGGTTTCACAGAGGTTATGTGTCAAGGTAAAATGAGATCATACTAGATTAAGGTAGGTCCTAATCCAATGACTGATGTCCTTAGAAGAAGAGGAAAATTTGGGCACAGATATCCAGAAAGGTGAGAGCCATGTGAAGACACACAGGAAGAAAGTCATTTGACAAGGGGCAGAGATTGGAGTGATGTGTCTACAAGCCAAGGAATGCCAAGAATTGCTGGCTCCCACCAAAAGCTAGGAAGAAGCAAGAAAGGAAACTTCCCTAGTGCCCTCAGAGCAAGTATACCTTGATTTTAGACCTCTGGCCTCCAGAACTATGAGACAATAAATTTAAGCCACCTAGTTTGTAGTAATTTGTTAGAAACCAATACAATGTCTTTTTATCTGCTGTATTGGATCAAATAACAGTCTTCTAGAGACTTCTTTAAGAACTCACCATCCTAATTTTGAGAACTAACACTTCAGAGTCTGCAAAGTGGAAGAAACACTGGAATGAGAACAATAAGCATATTAAGTCAATCCAAATGAAATTTTGATTCAATGTGTACTTTATTATTCCCTCTATCCTTAGACAAAAGATGAATGCTCTTAACTGGACTTTCTGAAAAGTGATCGAATGTTCAGAGGAGTGCCTTATCCTAAAACTTGAGGAAGTGGGGCTGAAAATAATATAGAAAGACTCCTCTGTCTCCCATTGGAAGAGGCTTGTATTAATCTTCTATTGCTGCCGTAACTAATTACCACAAATTCTGTACCTTAAAACAATGCCTATTTATTGTATCATGATTCTGTAGATCAGTAATCTGCTGAGCTCGGCTGCTTTCTCTGAGCTGGAGTCTCAGATGGCAGAAATCAAGGGGTCAGCAGGGCTACATTCCCTTCTGAGGGTTCTAGGAAAGAATGGGTTTTCCAGGTTCATTCCGTTGTTGTCAGAATTCAGCTTCATACTGTTGTTTGACTGGGGGCCTGTTTTCTTGGTGGCTGTCCACCAGGGGCCACTCTGAACTTCTAAAGGAAATTCTCCAGGCATTGCACCTAGCCCCCAACT
The DNA here is from genome assembly GCA_027257055.1 of Cephalopachus bancanus. Taxonomy (NCBI): domain Eukaryota; kingdom Metazoa; phylum Chordata; class Mammalia; order Primates; family Tarsiidae; genus Cephalopachus; species Cephalopachus bancanus. The sequence continues at coordinate 478,045 of JAPVLO010000243.1, read as the reverse complement.
TGTCAGAATCAGCAACTATGGGACAGATCCTTCTCACACTGCTCATCTCCTCTTTCTCCTCTTCTACTTACTTTCCAGGGCTCATGTGATTACAATGGACCCACTTTGATACTCCAGGATTATCTCCCCATTTTAAAGTTAGCTGAATGGTAGTCTTAAATCCATCTCCAAAATCCCTTCACAGCAGCACCTAGACTCTTGTTTAATTGAATAACCAGAGGAAAGGAATCTTGGGGGACATTAGAATTCTGCCTACTAGAATGTCATGAAATGATTCAGTCATGGAAGCTTCATAAACAACACCATGAGAAAATTCTTGGCATGATGAGAATCTGTGCTGTCTTGTGGTTGGTCAGGCTGGTGGGTCTGAATGTCCTTGGAAGTCATGGATTCCAGCAGCATTCATGCAAATCACACCAGCTATTGCCCCCAGAGATTCCTGCTAAGCACAACAGCTATTGCCCCCAGAGATTCCTACTATGTCACTGTTTTGGTCATACTGAAGTTTCAAGTAATCTAACTACCAGCTATAAAAATGCAATAAACTAAGCAAATAGCCAAGCAAAAGAAACGGGGTATAATTTTCTTCAAAGCTAGTATGATTTAGTTAGGCAGCACCTTCTCATTTCTGGATCATAAGGGTAATTGCTCTGGGAATGGGATTTTAGTTTTCTTTTTGTACACCAGGAGCACACACTAACAATAATGGAAGGAGCTCTGGGTGTTGAAGGAAGAAGAAAACTCGATTTGTGGACCCAGGTTTGTTATTACTTAACTGCAATTATGCTTTCAAGAGAGTGTTGCTTTAAGAACCACCCATTTAATTTCTTAGATTTTGAAAACATTCTAGTAGAGTAATCGCCTGACATAGAACACCTAGGAGGCAAATTGAAATGAAAAGCCTTTTACTGAGTGGCAAAAAGAAAGTATTAAAAGCTTGATTAGAATTTCTATGTCACTAATAGTGAATGCTCCTCTCTTACATCCTGTCTTCCCAGGCTGCCTTTCTCTTCTCTGTTTTTGTAGAACATGCAAATTTCTATTCTACACTGGAAGCCCCAAAGTGGCTTTGAAATCCTGTTTTCCTTACTGAAAACAGCTAATGCAATTGATTTGCTTGGTTTCTTGACTGTTTTCTTGCTAAAATCACTTCCTTAAAAGATTGCTTTATAATGATCCAGCCTCATATCATGTAAAAATTTTGAGCCTGACATAACTGGGTTCTACCACTTTCCACTATTATGACCTTAGGTGATAATAAATCTTTTAAATATATGAGAATACCAACATCCATTTCTTAGGTGGTTAAGAGAATTAAAAGTGCAATAAAATTGTCTGGCACAGAGTAGACACTGAAACATTCCACCTCTTTTCACTATTCTCCTGTCTCCTTGTTTATGCTCTAATTAATCTCTGGCTTGTACACACAGGCATGTTGCAAATAGATAATGAATCTTCTAAAAGCAAAGACTATCCCAACGTAATCCCATGAGAAGATTATTCGATTGGCATTCAGGAGATTTGGGCCCAGGCATGCAAAAGTGAACTTGATTAAGTTCATTGCCCTTTCTGGATAGTAGTTTCCTCAGATATAAGAAGTTATTTAACCACATGGATTGCCCAGCTCTAAAATGTCATATTAGCACCTATTTTTTTTTTACCTCTTTAAAGACCCTGCTGAGCAAGCTATCGGCATTCAATTAGAGCTCGCTGACTATTTGCTGAATGAAGGTGTTTAATAAGATAGGCTTAATGGCAATAGCTACTGGGTAGTAATGGCAATAGATCCAAAGCAACTCATTCTTAATTTTGACCAAATATTTCTAAAAGAAATTGTAAAGAAAACACAACAAAATTCCCCTTGGGAGTTGGAAGATAATAAATGATGGATAATATTACATTTCCTCATAAAGTGGGCTTGAATATGACCCAGTCTCTCTCACTTCTTTTTGCTCCCAGTAATGAACTATTGATCTATTCCTCATTTGGGGGTTGGACTGATATTCATCATGGAGAATTATATGTGAGGACACAATGGCAAATTTCTAAAAATGGTGAAATCTTGCAAAGGTCTTGTGGATTGTGACCTCATGTTAACTTCAAATGTTAACAAAGAGGCCTGGTGCATTTTCTTGGGGGTTAATTTTATTGAGTTTTAATTTACACTGAATACAGACTATTCAAGATATGAAATACTTTCCTTCACTCCAGAAAGTTCCCAGTGCCCCTTCCCTGGCCAGCCCTACCCTCAAGACAACCACTGCTTCAATTTCTATCACATTAACGTTGTTTTTCCTGTTCTCAAACTTCATATTCATAGAATATACAACATTACACTTCCGTGTCTGGCTTCTTCTGCTAGACACAATGTTTTCAGATTTATTCATATTGTTGTCTATATCAAGAGTTCATTTCTTTTTATTGCTGACTAGTATTTTATTGTATAAAAATATCACAATTTGTATGTCCATTCATTTGTTGATGGACAATGAGCTATTTTCATTTTTAGGCTTTTGCAAATAAAGCTCTTATGAACATCCTTGCCTTTTTTGGATATATTTTGTATTTCTCATCAGTAAATAACCAAAAATGGAATTGCTGGGACATAGGGTGAGTATATATCCCTATGAATTTTTGTTCTTTTAGTCCTGGAGGTGAAGATCACACCTTTTTCTTCTTCTGGCCTCCATCCCCATTACAGGAGAGTTTATATTAATCTCCAATAACAAACAACATGTATTTAGCACTTACAATCTGCCAGAACCAGGAATACATTTTCTGAATGAATTATCTCATTTAACCTTAATGAACCCTATAATTATCATCATTTTCAAAGACCCAAAAAAGGTTGATAAAAGAAGTTGCTATAGACTTTGTATAATAGAAATATAGAAAATAATTGCAGAACAAGCATTCTTACCCATTTTACCCATATTACTTCCTTTCTTTCACAAAGTCTTTTCTTCTCAGCAAGAAGAACTGTTATAGCTGGAGTGTGAAAAAAAACACCAACATGCAGGGAAGGTCAGATTTATTGACGCCAGCGACCAAGAGCGGACTAGTGTCCCAAATAACTCTCAACCCCAAACAGAGTGAGTAGTGGGTTTTTTAAAGGTAAATGTTATATAAGCTGTACAGTTTGATTGATAGTTCTTGGTAAACCATATGATTAGTAAGGGGTAGTAAGTGGTACAGATAGTTACAGAATTTATACAACTAGGGAGTTTCCAATCACTGAGGGGCACAGGAATGTGGGTGTGTGGTATGATTACGAGAAGGTTACACAAGGGGGTCGTCTCTAGGCTAAGATGGAAGATCTGTTAAAAATGGAGTTACTTACTCATGTCAAGCAAGCAATTTCAGCAGGTTATTATAGGTTTTACAGATAGATATTTCATTCCCCCCTTTTAGTTTTTCATGAGTCAATGTGTTGACTCATCTATCATAAGTATATTAGTATACTGGGGTCTCATATACATAAGTTTCACAGAACTGATTCGTTGTTTGGCAAAACGGATAACCCAATTTATTATGCAGGGCCCGATAAGGAGATTGAGGAGAAGAAGTATGAGGGGTCCAACTAGACTAGTAACAAGAGTAGTTAACCATGGGTTCTAATCAAGTAAAGCCTGGAACCAGGATTTATGTTCTTTTCCTTTTTGTCATTTGTCTAAATTTTCTCAGACCTTTTGTAGGGTATCTTTAATAATCCCTGATTTGTTGGCATAAAAACAACAACCTTCTCCAAGAGTCCCCCTTGAATAGGAAAAGTAAATCTAGGCCTCTAAGATTCTGAAGGGCAACTTCAGTCAAGGATTCCACCTGATCGTGGAGGTGGTCCATGGCAAATTGCAGATTCCCCAGGTCATCATAAATTTTCTGGGCAAGGTTAGATAAACCCAGTTCTCCACAGACCAGGACGGAAGTGCCAATTGCAGCTGTTCCTGCTATACTTAGCCCAACTAAGGCAAGTACTACCATGGAACAACGTGTTTTGAATGAGCCATTGGAAGACCAGGGGGACTGAGCAGAAGAGTTCCCTCAGGACCACTATAATCATAACATTGAGGCAGTACATGAACAGTAATATACAAGGTAGGCTGATTAATTAACCTTTTGGTAGTAGCACATTTTGTAAGGCCTGTAGAACTAGCTAACTAGGTGTTGGCAGAGGCCACATGGGCCATGGATTCGGCCATGGTTAGGGTAAGGGATACATTGCAAATATCGGAGAATGGAGAAACTGCTAGATTGAAACCTGGAGTTACAAGGCAGGAGGCTTTGCCAGTTACATCACCTAGAGTAATGTGAACCATTTCTGGAATGCAGTTAGTTCTCCATGTGATAGGAGTTTCAACTCCTAGGCCCACATAGTAAGGAGGTTTTGGCTTTAAGCAAAGCCAGCAATCTGAGGCCAACTGAGGCATAGTAACATTAAGTAGAATGGTGCATATTATTCAACATAGGAAAAAGACTAAGAGGTTGATGAGCCAGGTTTGGAAGTGATCATGGCGAACTTGGAAACTGTTGAGATGAACCCAGGGTAGTGGGTTTGTTGACAGAAGGCAGAGGCTGAGGTGGCTTGTGATAACTGAACAAGGGATCCTTCAGCTCTGCCAGTGGTCCTATAGATTTGATCATGGTTTTATAGGTGATTGTTTGCTGCCAGATGGTGAATAAGGCACCATGGTCATGCTCATTCATATAGAATTGTATACCCTAGGTATTCCCTGTACTCCAGGAATAATGGAGAGGATTGGTAATCTCTCTCTCTCTCTCTCTCTCTCTCTCTCTCTATATATATATATATATATATATATATATATATATATATATATGTCATCTTGGGCCAGCACCCAGCCAAAGGATAATTTCAGAGGTGTCACTAGGCTCCCCACTGTAAGTTGCAATAGTGACACATTTTCAGTCTGGGCAAAAGAAATTGTTTTCCTGGTTACAGTGGGATTAATGGGGTAGAGATAAAAGTCTACATCCTTTATATAACTGGGGGCTGCCCACTGTTTGCATGATTTGCTGTAGTAATGATTTTGTATATCGTGTTTACCGTACAGGTTTCCAGATATACATACATTCCTTTTCTATTTGTACAGGTCAGGAAGGTTTACTTTAAACTGAACCGGGAGTGAACCATGGGTCCAGTTTTGGATTGCTAGGACCTTCCCTGTTGTAAAAGAGGTTAAGGAAAAGATGCAGGCAGTACGGTAAGTCATTCCAAGAGGGGGAAACAAATTAAGAAGCAACACCATAACATAGTAGGGCAATAACACATCCTATGCATAGAAGATAGGATATTATTAATAGAGACTTTTTGCCACATTTCCAATCTGCAGGAGCTATAGTAAGCAATTCTGTGCCAAAACTCAAAACAAGTAGGATTATAAAAACAAGAGATATAATTAGCAGCAAGTCTGAGTCTCATGGTTTAGATGTGCGTTGAAAGGTGACCTTGAGAGGGTTTTTGGAGTCCTTGGTTGCAGTCCAGGTGGCTGAATAGTGGCTGTCTTTCCTTGTTGAACGAGAGAGTGGATATTTGGGGTCTCTTGCTGCTGCAGAGCAGTCAATGACATGAACTGCTGGAGTTAGGTGAGTTTCCCTGGCCCTTTTAACTCAGGTGTGGTGAATCCCAGTTGGTATCCTGTCGACCCTGGTTGCTGTTGGAGAGGTGAGGATGAGGAGAAATGATGGTCCCTTCTAAGTAGGAGTCAGTCCTTTCTGGAACTTTTTGATGAAAACCAGGTCATCACGCTGTAATGGATGACAAAGTGTGGAGGATGGAGTGGGCAAAACAGCACAAACATTGGAGTATACAGTTGCCTGGACCTATTGTAGAGATTGGAGATACTTTAACAGAGATTGGTTAGTTATTTCTTCTAGAATGGGATCCCGCAATTGGGGCAACAAAGGAGGAGGTCCTCCAAACATGATTTTATATGGAGTAAACCCAGCTTTAGATGGGGTGCATTGAGTACGGAGAAGAGCTACAGGCAAAAGATTTACCCACTTTTCACCAGTCTCTATTATTAATTTGGTTAAAGTAGATTTCAGAGTTCAGTTCATGCGTTCTATCTGCCCCAAGCTTTGTGACCGGTAAGCAAAATGTAATTTCCAGTTTATGTTTAGTGCCTTACTAACCAACTGCTCTATGGACGAGGTGAAGGCAGGACCATTGTCAGAATCAATAAAGAGGGGGAGCCCAAACCTAGGAATAATTTCATTTCGTAAAAACCTAGTAACTGTTAGGGCGGTTTCATTTTTGGTGGCAAAGACCTCTGCCCACCCAGAAAAACATCTACAAATACTAGCAAATAGTTATAACACACATGAGGGGGCTTTATATCAGTGAAGTCCACTTCCCATTTTTCTCCAGGAATTGCTCCTCGAGCCCTAATACTGTCCAGGGATCTGAGCCCTTGTTTTGCATTGACTTGGGCATAGGCCAGGTACATAGCGACTGCCATTGCAGCCATTATTAATTATGATTAAATGATTTAACAGTTCAGTCATTTTAGTACCTCCAAAATGGGTAGTAGAATGTAGTTGTTTTACCAAGATATGTCCCAAGGTTTCAGGCAGGATAATTTTAGTGTCCTTGTTCCACCATCCGGAGGAATCTTTGTAAGCTCCTGCTAGGTCTGCCTGTTATTCTTCTTCCTGGGTATAAGTAGGCTGTTCTGGAAGAGAAGGAGTTGGAAAGGTTTTAGTTAGCAAGATAGTCAAGGGTTCAACTGGGAGTTCTGCTGCCTTCCAAGCTGCCTGGTCTGCCAGGCAGTTTCCAGTTGCTTCTGGAGTATCTGAGTTCTGATGTCCCTTGCAATGAATGATGGCTACCTCTTTGGGTAGCCGTATAGCCTCTAAGAGGGCTAAGATTTCCTCCTTGTTCTTTACAGTCTTACCTGACATGGTGAGAAGACCTCATTCCTTGTAGATCATGGCATGCACATGCAATGTAGCAAAAGCATACCGGCTGTCAGTGAAGATGTTTACCCGTTTCCCTGTTCCCCAGTGTAGGGCCTGAGTTAAAGCAATTAACTCAGTCTTTTGAACTCAGATACCTTGAGGCAATGCCTGTGACCAAATTATATCCTGAGCCGTGGTCACAGCTGCATCAGCCCTGAGGATTCCCTTTATTACCAGGCTTCTACCATCTGTGAACATCTGGCTCAAGGGGAGTCTTCCGAAGATCGGGTCGGCTGGCCTGAGAGATGTCCAACATGCCTTCACAGTCATGAATTGGCACTTAACGGTTTGTCATCAGGCAATAGGGTGGCTGGACTGAAGCACTGCATAGGAGAGAAAGCTAGTCTAGGTTGGTCAAGCAAAAGACTTTGACACTGGGTGATACGAGCATTTGACATCCAGCAGCCAGAGGTTCCCCAGAGCAGAGTTCTCTATTTTCCTGGGGATCTTTGCTGCCTACACGAATATTATACAAACAAAAAAGAGACAGTAACACTCAGGAAAACATAAAATGACATGAGACAAAGAATAATTATCCAAGAGAAACAGAAATTTACCAACATAATAATAAAGCAACTGGCTTTTTAGCAAATGCAAATGCAAACAAGAGCACTAACAGGTCAGCTCAGCATTTCTCTGGTGCCTACAGAGTGGCCCTGGAGGACCCAGGTAAGAAAACTTCCCCCCCATTGGTGATTAAGAGGGTACCCAAACTGAAACCAGACACTGAACCAAGACTTTTTTCGGCAAAAAACAGAGTTTAAGGAGTGGTGTCAACTTCCTTAGCAGAAGTATGGCCATAAACAGAATAAACAGATCCTTACCTCCTAAGAGAACACAGATGTACTCAGGTATTTTTGAAGCATGAGGTAGTCAGCAGTAATTCCGTCTCCCTCTGAGCCAGTTGAGAGGTCATGGGGCCCTGAAATGACTCAGGGGGTGCTTCCCCTATAACACCTTCACCGAGGCAGGGAGAGCAGGAGCAAGGCCTTCTCCCAAGGTTGGCGAAATATCTCGCTGAGGACTACCAATGTAATAGCTGGATTGCAAGAAACTATGCCAACACGCAGGGAAGGTCAGATTATGAGTCCTTTATTGACTCCGGTGACCGAGAGCAGACTAGTGTCCCAAATAACTCTTGGTCCCAAACAGAGTGAGTAGTGGGTTTTTTAAAGGTAAACATTACATAAGCTGTACAGTTTGAATGATATTTCTTGGCAACCCATATGATTAGCAAGGGGTAGTAAGGGGTATGGATGGTTATAGAATTTATGCAACTAGGGAGTTTCCAATCACTGAGGGGCACAGGAATGTGGGTGTGCAGTATGATTACGAGGTTACATAAGGGAGTTATCTCTAGGCTAAGATGGGAGAGCTGTTACAAAATGGAGTTACTTACTCATGTCAAGCAAGCTATTTCAGCAGGCTATTATAGGTTTTGTATATAGATATTTCTGAACTACTGAGTTTTTGAAGCAAAACAACGAGGATCTTCTCAACCAAATGGAAATGTTTCATCTCTTAGAGCCTCTGAACTGGAAGGCACCCAAGGTCCGTAAGAACCTGACCCAAAGTGTCATTTACTTCTCCACCTATTATGATTACAAAGTGAAAGAGTGCAGAGTTCATCAGGACATCCAATCTCTCTAACAAAAGTAAAATTTGAAAATATATAATCTTGTGGCTACAAATCAAGGGCATCATCTCTGTGGAATAATTTAGTAATTCACAATCTTTAGAATGCATCAAAATCACCTGAAGAAGTTTGTTAAACTACAGTTTCTAACTTAGTAGTTCTGGAAGAGTCTGAGATTTTGCATTTTTAACAAACTCCCAAGTGATGTTGATGCTGCTGGTTGTCAGACCACACTTTGTGTTGCACTGGACCAGATTATCTTCAACACTGAAATAAATTTTCATTGAGAAACTGAGCTTAAGTTGGAGAAATTGACTAAGAAGGTTATCTAGCCAATTATCAACAGGCTGGAAGTTACAAAGAAATCCTTAAAGTCTTGTCTCTACATTACCCACAATTGGAATTTCAAAGATCAGTTAAGTAATGAGAATTATCTAGATTTGCCTCCACACTTTGAGATGATGATGATGATAAATAGATAGATTAGATAGATAGATGATAGACAGACAGATAATAGAGAGACAGAGAGATATACTATGATAGAACTTCAGAATAAGTGTGTCTTTTAAATGGAGCTCAATTTATTTTGATAAACTCTCACTACCTTGCTCTTATTTGTATGCTTTTACCAAAAAAACAGAGAAAACTCCAGTGGGATTCAGCATTCTATGGGCCACATGTTATTATTCCTTTCTGAAATACATCTTCAGTGCGACATAGATCCAGGTCTTACACATACTCTTCATCTGATTTCTAGATTGAGTGCTTAATTTCCTTACCAAAGCAAAAGTTTGGCTATTACTTGATTAATTTAACCTCATTCTTCTTTGTCTTTAGAACAAATCTAAATGTCTCAGCGGACAAATACCACTTTAGAAACATCATGATTTTGATAAATGGCTTCAGTAAATGCCTTATAAAGTCAGGCTCGGTGGCTTAGCTTGTAATCCCAGCATTTTGGGAGGCCAAGGCAAGTGGATTGCCTGAGCCCATGGGTTCAAGACCAGTCAGGGAAGATTGGCAAGACCTCATCTCTACAATAAATCAAAAATTAGCCAGCATGGTAGTGCGCACTTATGGTTCCAGTTATTTGGAAGGCTGAGACAAAAAGATTGCCAGAGCCCAGCAGGTTGACACTGGGGTGGCCATGAGTGTACCACTGCACTCCAGCCTGGGTGACAGAGTAAGACACTAACTTAAAAAAAAAAATCCTTGTAAGTATTATTAGCATAGATGTTTGTTTGATTCCATACTCCTGCTCCCTGAGACCCCCTCAGAGTGGGAACAAGAATTCAGATTGGGAGGGTGGCAGTACCCTCAGGCAGAGATTGAGATTAGTAGGCAGAGACTATATTCATGATTCCTTAAACGTTTTAAGCCACTTTTCCTTTTCTTGTTTTGTTTTTTGTCTGTTTTTCTATTTTCAGATTCCCAAGGGAGAGCTCAATTATTCACTGTTATAAAAATAACCAATGATTATCTTGAAAATCCAGGCAAGAAAAAAAAGGTAATGATACCGACTGCTCGGCTGCTTAAATAGTCAGCTTTTTATTAATAGATATAATTGTTTTTCACACATTATTAAATAACATGAAGAGCAAGAAACAATATTATTGGTGATTTTTAATCAAGTTTTTATAAGTCTCAGTCATGAAGCAATTATTCAAACAAATGAAGAAAGACAGCACAATCCATAACTGAACTTAGGTATCTATTAAAGAAATAATATCTCATTTTAGGATAAAATACACAACTGGTATACAATTCAAGTAAAGCATTTTTCTTTATGCACTCTACCACTTCATCAAAAACAAATTACAATAATTCTATTTAATGATTACATGTTATATACAAAATAATGTACCATTATATTTCTAATACCTTTATCATTACAATGAATTATTATTACTATTATTATAATAATTACTACAGTGAATCATTATTACTATTATTATTACAATTGCTTGTTTTATAAAACACTTTTTCTGTGTAAAGCATTTTGCAGCATTACTGAAGTTACTTCACACAACTCTAGAGTAAGATACTCTTCATTTCTTTTTGAAGTAATTGAAACTGAGAGCTTAGCTTAAAGACCTAAGTATCAACCAGCTAAATAGTAAATTAATTGGGAATTTAATTAATTAATTAACTAGGAATCAAATGCTTGTTTGCCTAACTCCTAAACCCATGCTTCTTGCCTGTCCCACACTTCCACCACCTATGGAATTCAAAGATAACGCACTTAATATGACAGAGTTCAGTGCTCAATAAGGTGATGGGTATTTCTCTTTATGTACTAGCCCAAGATGGCATTTGGGAGGAAAATAGCTTTGCATTCAGTGTTCCCTGTCTTTGATTTCCTGTTTTCCTTTTTTCATGCATCAACCCTCAGTGGCTGACGCCTAATAAGATGCATGTGGTTGACCAGTAGTTCCTACTTTCATGTCGTAATTACTGTTTCTCTAACTTTACTAGAGAGCAGAGCTGGACTTTTGCTTTGGATGGGATGTCTTATTTACTATTAAAATACCACTCCACCTCTTGCTTTTCGAATACTCTACCGAGATAAATTTTGTCCACAATGGTCATACTACTAATCCAATTATCCCAGGACCAGGAAAGGGATGCATTAAAGGGAGGAATTCAGTGAGACTCACTTTATGCTAACAACTTTCTTAACAGTTTCTAGTGTTAGTCTCTATTGTTTTACCTCTTCCCTTCCACAATAATTTTTTCTGATTATTTCAAAACAGATCACTGGTTTAACAGACAGAAAATGACTTCAGAAGGAAAAAACATTTTTTAAAGGCACATGCTAGACAGCAATGATATTTCAAAGTACAGTAGAAGACAGAGACATAGAAGTAAAAAAGTATAAAAACTGTGTTAAATAAGCCAGAAACTCATCTGCCTCTGTTTCCTTCCTTTATTCCAAAAATATTTATTGGTTGTCTACTATGCAAAGGATGATAATAATCCAGACGTTTAAAGATCTATGAAAAGAAAGTTCCAGAAGGGAGCAGTAGGTGCAAAAGCTCAGAAAGAAATATCCAATAAGTTTAAGAATCAGGAAAGAGATTCACGCAGTTGCAATGTGATGAGTCTAGGGAGTGGCATGAAATGGCATCGAACTAAGCAAATGCTGGAACTATGAGAAGTCTTCTCTCACTCTAAACTGGCAATTTCCTTAAATTAGCATGGCTTTACTTTTTGCAGAATTTCATGATATAAACCTTGCTTCACTTCTAGATCTCACCACTGGTGGTTATTGTTTCTGTGGTCATTTTTTTCCTGTTGTTACTACAGAGACTGGAACTTAAGTACATATCAAAAATCAAAAGTATGGCCAAAATATTCAAGGCTTTTCAGGTGACCAAGTCTAGTAGATTGTATAACTGCCAAAAGCATAGCTTCTAGAGTAGAAGCAGCCAAGTTTAGATCCTCAATGAAAAAATGTCTTAGCTTTACAAATAAACAAGTCCCTTCACATCTCTAATGCTGGCTCTTCTGTAAGTAGAAACAGACGGTTCTAAGAATGAAATTCTGCTACAGTGTACTTCTCACAACATCTGACATATAAGGACCCAACACAAGATAAGAATTGATATTATTAATATGTGTTACCACTTTTCAAAATAGACATCCCTCTTAACTATTGTTCTCAAAAGTCATTAGAAATAGTCTATTGTTAAGGTAATTTTGTAACTCCCAACGTTTTATCTATGGGCATGGTCCCCAATGGGTGGTTTTGTATCCCTTATCTCCCCTGTTTTAGCAGGCCCCATGTCTATTGTTCCCATTTTGTGCCCATATGTGTCCAGTGTTTAGTGCCCACTTATATGGTATTCAGTTTTTTTGCTTCTGTTATAATTCACTTAAGAATGATGGTCTCCAGCTGTATCCATATTGCTGCAAAGGATATGATTTTGTTCTTCTTTATGGCTGCATAGTATTTCATATTGTATATGTACCACATTCTCTTTATTTAGTCTACCTTTAGTGGGCATTTGGGTTGGTTCCATATTTTTGCTACTCTAAATACTGCTGCAGTAAACATTTGAGTGCAAATATCTTTTTTATAGAGCAATTTGTATTACTTTTCATATATTTCCAGAAATGAGCTTGCTGGGTCAAATGGCAATTCTATTTTGAGTTCTTTAAAAACTCTACAAACTGCTTTCCACAAGGGTTATACTAACTTACATTCCCACCAACAGTGTACAAGTATCCCTTTTTTCCATAGCCTCACCAACACCAGTTGTTTTTTGACTTTTTAATAATTGCCATCCTGAGCCGTATGAGATGATATCTCATTGTAATTTTGACTTGCATTTCTCTGATTATTAGTGATGCTGAATATTTTTTCATATGTTTATTGGCTTCTAGCAAGTTTAAGAGATAGTAAACTTCTAGCAAGTTTAAGAAACAGTAAAATTTCCTAACTTCCATTAAATTGGTTAGGACCAAAAAAGCACAAAATGCAAAAATAAGCATTTTAGAAATTAGAATGGAGATTGTAATGTTGTACATCACTCTGGGCCTTGGGAAAGTCCTTCTGATGGAAGTCACACAAGGACCAAATTTAAAGAGTATTAAGAATGTTTAACATAATAAAAGGATTCTAGTAAACCAGATCCAATAGTACATCTCAAGAATCACACACCATCCTCAAGTAGGCTTCATCCACAGGATACAAGGCTGATTTAATATCCACAAGACCATAAATCTAGTTCAACACATCAACAGATGTAAAAACAAGAACTACATGATTATATCATTAGGTGCAGAAAAAGCCTTCAACAAAATCCACAAAAGGAACATTCCTTGGGAGGCTGAGGTGAGTGGATTGCCTGAGCCTGTGGGCTCGAGACCCACCTGGGCAGCGAGACCTCATCTCTACAAAAAATCAAAAATTCATCCGGGCGTGGTGGTACGTGCCTGTAGTTCCAGCTACTTGAAAGGCTGAGGTGGAAGGATCGCCGGAGCCCAGCAGGTCAAGGCTGTGGTGGCCGGAAGTGGCCACTGTACTCCAGTCTGGGCGACAGAGTGAGACTCCAACTCAAAAAAAAAAAAAAAAATAGTAAAAATCATCTATGACAAACCCACAGCCAACACATTAATCAGTGGACAGAAGTTGGAAGCATTTCCCCCTGAAAATGGAAATAAGACAAGGTGGTCCACTCTTGCCTCTCCTGTTCAATAGTGTTGGAAGTCCTAGCTAGAGCAATTAGGCAAGAGAAGAAAATCAGGAGTATCCAAATAAGAAAAGAGGAAGTCAAGCTATCCCTCTTTGCAGACGATATGATCCTAACCAAAGGGACTCTGTTAAAAACTTCCTTGCACTGATAAATGACTTTGGCAAAGTCTTGGGTTTCACAATCAATGAGCAAAAAACCAGTCACATTTCTGTACACCAGCAATAAACAGGCAAAGAACCAAATAAAAAGTACAAATTCATTCACAATGCCAAAAAGAAAACTGAAATACCTTGGCATCTTCCTAACCAAATAAGTGAAAGACCTTTACAATGAAAACTATAAAACACTGATCAAAGAAATCAAATATGACACAAACAAATGGAAAACATTCTATGCTCATGGTCTGGAAGAATCAATATTGTTAAGATGTCCATCCTATCCAAGGGAATCTGCAGATTTCAACATGATACCCATCAAACAACCAACATAATTCTTCTCAGATCTGGAAACCACAATTCAGAAATTCATATGGAAAAAAAGAGCACAAATAGCCAAAACAATCCTCAGCAAAAGAGACATAGTAGGAGGTATCACAGTCCCAGACTTTAAACTTTACATTAAGGCTACAATAACCAAAACAGCCTAGTCTTTGTAAAAGAACAGGCAGCCAGGCTCGGTGGCTCAGCCTGTAATCCTGCACCTTTGGGAGGCTGAGGTGAGTGGATTGCCTGAGCCTGCAGGTTCAAGACCTGCCTGGGCAGCGAGACCTCATCTCTACAAAAAATCAGCCGAGCGCGGTAGCGCATGCCTGTAATTCCGGCTACTTGGAAGGCTGAGGCAGAAGGATCGCCAGAGCCCAGCAGGTCGAGGCTGCGGTGGCAGGGAACAGCCACTGTACTCCAGTCTGGGCGACAGAGTGAGACTCCAACTCAGAAAAAGAAAAAGAACAGGCATATAGACCAACAAAGCAAGATAGAGTTTTCAGAAGCAAAAACTCAATCTCTCAACCAACTCATCTTTGACAAAGTCATCAACAACAACCACTGAGGAGAGAAGACCTTATTCAGCAAATGGTGCTGGGAAAACTGGCTGACCGCATGTAGAGGAATGAAATAAGACCCCTACCTATCGCCATACACAAAAAATCAACTCTAAATGGATAAAAGACCTAAATGTAAAACCTCAAACTATAAGAATCTCAGAAAATGCAGTAGACAGTCTTATGCATATTGGAATAGGCAACCAATTCCTGACCATAACCCCAAAAGCATATGCCATAAGAGATAAGATAGATAAATGGGAACTCATCAAGCTGAAAAGCATTTTTACAGAAAAAGAAACCATCAGGAGAGTGGGAAGACAACCCACAGAATGGGAAAAAATATTTTCTAACTGTATATCTGACAAAGGCCTAACATCCAGGAGCTACAAGGAACTCAAGCAAGCCAAAAGGAAAAAAAGGAAAAAGAAAAAAATTAGATAGTGGGTAAAAGACACTTCTCAAAAGAAGACATACAAGCAGCCAAAAGACACATGAAAAAACGCTCATCCTCACTAATCATCTGAGAAATGCAAATCAAAACTACATTGAGATACTACCTAACTCCAGTGAGAATGGTCATCATTAATAAAACAAAAAGCAACAGATGCCGGTGAGGATGCAGAGAAAAGGGAACACTTCTACACTGTTGGTGAGAATGCAAACTAGTTCAACCTCTGTGGAATTTTTAAAAGAACTAGAAACTGACCTTCCATATGACCCAGCAATCCCCCTTCTGGGAAAATACCCAGAGGAACTCAAACCATTCTACAAAAAAGATACTTGCACACAGATGTTAATTGCAGCACTATTCACAATAGCAAAAACATGGAACCAACTCTGCTGCTCATTGAAAAGGAACTGGATAAAGAAAATGTGATATATATACACACACATTTTATATATATACACACACACACACACACACACACACACATACACACACACACACACACACATATACACACACACACACATATACACACACACACACTATGGAGTATTATGTAGCTATAAAGAAGGACAAAATTATGGACTTCACAGCAACTTGTGATTCTTTCCTTTTTTTTTTTTGAGTCAGGGTCTTACTCTGTTGTGACTCTTTTTCTAAATTGTTCATGTTAACCATTTAACTATCTCATGGGCTAAAAAGGCAGTCAGATAATGGCCCCACCAAACATATTCGTATCTTAATATCTGGCACCTGTGTATACAGAAAGATTTTCTTGGTGTGATTAAGTGGACTGTGAGATGAGAGAATTAGCTTGGGTTATCTGGGTGGACTCCATATAATCACAGGGGTCCTTATAAGAGGGAGGCAAAAGTATCATAGTCTGAGACGGTAATGTGACAACAGAAGCAGAAGTTGGAGTGATTTGAGACCACAAACCAAGAAATATGGGCAGCTTCTAGAAGCTGGAAAAATAAAGAATAGATTGTCTTATAGAGCTTCCAGAAGAAGCACAGCCCTGCTTACATCTTAATTTTAGTTTCATGAGATTTATTTTGAACTTCAAACCTCCAACTCTATAAAATAATAAATTTGTGTTGTTTTAAGCTAATAAGTTTATAGTAAGTTGCTACAGCAGCAATAGGAAACTGAGACAGATAGTAATAATTCCTTTCATTGACCTGCTTTCATTTAGTACTACTTTCAGTTACATACAGTTTTGTTCTTTTAACCTTCCTCTGAGTAGGGTCAAAGTTTTGTAATTCTCAAATTTTTAAATAAGGAAACTGAGCATTAGAGAGGTGAATAGATGTGTTCAAGAGCAGTCAATGAGGTAGGGCTGTAAAGCAAATCTGATTTCTTACTCAGTCATCTCTCACTACAGCACACTTTGTGTGAACACAAATAGATCACAAGTGTTGGCTTCATCGCTTCTTGTACCAATACTTCTTTTTAACTTCCTTGTAACTCTCTCAAGCTATGAAATGGTAGTAAGGGGCATCCTAGTCCTAATCTTCTGGAAGTCCCCTCTGTGTACTCAACATCAGTTGAAGACTTTAAAGATATACTCTTATAACTCTTATTATGAATATTTGTGACACTCAAAATTTACATGTTGAGGCTCTAACCCTCAATGTGATGCTATTCGGATGTGAGACCTTTAGGAGGTAGTTACATTTAGATGGGATTTTGAGGGTGGAGCCTCATAATAGAATGAGTGCCTTCATAGGAAGAGGAAACACCAAAGCTTTCTTTTTCTACCATGTGAGCATACAGCAAGAAAATAGCTCTCACCAGAACCCAACCATGCTGGTACCCTGGTCTCAGACCTTCCAGCCTCCAGAACTGTGAGGAAAAAATGTGTGTTGTTTAAGCTGCCCAGTCTATGGTATTTTATTAAAACATTCCAAGGTGATTAAGACAACTCTCATCTCTATAACAAAATCTGAAGCTTCACAGTGTGCACAATATATCATTCCATTGATCATCTTAGTTGCCTGTCTTAGGACCTTCATGATTCTACGGATTACGTCTTGCCGTAACAAAGCAGAAATATATTCAAGATACAGATGATCAGTCATTAAATGTCCCTTCCTTTGATCCTTTAAATTAATTTATCCAATCCCATAATTGTATTCAGGGTTCATGCACAGGTTTCAAAATATTAGCCCCACATACCAGCTATTTTACACAATGCTGGTAATAATAATGGGCAAGAAGATCATGTCATGAGACTTTCAAGTGAGTCCTCTCAAATTTACACTTCATCTAGAATCACATTAGATTTTCATTGGCAATCACCACTATATGCTTCCAACACTATCTTTCTGAAGAGTACAGCCTCATAATTGCTCCAGCAGAAATTTTGTTCAAGTCTTTTTTCTCAGACCATGTTATTCACCCATGCTTTGCTTTTCTGTGGTTAACAACCCTTTTGCAATCTCAGTCTTCTTCTGGTTGGAGACATTCTCCCCCAGGAGATGGAGGGGTGGAAAGACCCTGCTCTTTATTGCATCACTTCATATTGGGTGGACAAAGGCCAATTGATTGACCACCACACAGCTAACTCTAGAGCATCATTTTAAATGACACTTTCCAGATAGAACAAACAAGATTGGGTGTTTTATATACTTCATTTCCTCTTATCTTCACAACCACCTGGTGAGGCAGATGCTCCAGGACTGCTGAATTGATTGATCAAGCAATCAATTGATTGATTTTACTATTTTTCACTACTTTAAGACAAACTGCTTTTTGAGAACATTGAATTCTTAGCCGCCTTCATACATCTATAGCTTACCCACCAGCATGAGCCACTTTTGCAAGCTTTAAGTCTTACCTGCTTCAGCAGGTAAGAGCTAGAGAAATGTTAGCTTTGCCTTGCTATTAGATCTTTACATCAGAATGGATTTGATTTTTGACACCAATGAACCCATTTGTCTAACCCTTCATTTCAGTACTAGAAATCCATCATAGTTTATCTGCCAGCTGTTGGTTCACCCCAGTCATTGTTTATTCCTGAAAAATGCTTTCTAAACTCCACCAATGTCCTCATTACATTTGTAGTTTTCAGGTATCTGAAGAACTTGCATTTTTAAATAAATGCATAATGTACTCATTCAAGCAAACAAGGAAATTATAACTATGGAACATTACATTTCAGACATTAATCATAATTAATGATATCAAACAAGGAGATTTTATTGCAAACTTAGACTTCTTATTTAACTTCAGAATCAAAAAATTGTCACACTTGCACATATCCTAAATGATAACACATATTTTCAAATGCCTACATTAAACACTATAGTCATAAAGAAATATTTTGTCAGTTAATTTAATTTAATTGCGTAGCATAATCATTTCACCTATTTCTCTAAAACAGATTTTAATAAGAGAATTTCAAGGAGGTTATAAAATCTCACTTTATTTCTCAATTGCCAGAAAAGGTCTCTGCTGAAAGTTACCAGACAATTACAGATTCGGGGGGGTTCCATACTTCTTCAGTGTATTTGTTATATACCATTAGTCACCAGGTGAAGCCCTTCACTAATAGCAATACCCTTCAACAATAGCCCCAGAGAATTTAACACTGATTGATGGCAGGTCACCTGGAATTGGTTGGCAGAATTTCCAATTTTCTGTTGGGAAATTGCTTATTTCTCCAAGTCTATTCCCATTTTTACAAGTGGACAGCAAGCTGAGATTATACATTATTATGTGTCTAAATATAAAATTGTGATGGATGGTGTCACACATTTAAAGAGAGGCATTTAATTTAAGATTTAAAAAGTTTAAAGGAGTTTAAAATGTATTCTTAATCTTTCTTAAGAATTCACAAGCTGATCTATATTGAGGGAAATATTGAAAGATTGCCAAAGGAATATAATTTAAGTTGAATATTATATTCATAAAAATTGCCCCTTTAGACTTTCAAAGCAGTAGCACCAGAACTTTCTTGTAACTATATCTGAAAATCTAAGATTTATCAAGGGTCTGAAGAGATAAATAGATTGTTTTCATGAGTAAAGGGACTAATGCTAAAGTTGGTAGAGAGAGGAGTAAGCAACCAAAGTTCAAAGTCACGTTAAAATCAGGAAACAAAGTTTGCTACTTACATTAAATTTGTATCTGTTTGAAAACATATATTGGAGCAAATTTTTTAAGTATGTGTTTAGCATGCTAAAATACTGCATATTACAATAATATCACTCTGCAAGTACTTTTGCACATGCAATCTTTATCAAATTCTTGAATTAATCAATAAATAACTGGCTGCCAACATAAAAATTATAGATGCAACAGGTAACAATTCAATGACAAGTTTAAAAAGTAGTGTGGGTCACTCAGGAGAAACAAACTAGCAAAACCCACAAAATTCTTAAAGTTCAACACAATAGCTTAATCTATCTGGGTGTTAAAAGTGTCTTCATTATTTTAGATTTTTTTACTGAAAAAAATACTTATAAAACATAGAAAAACACAAAGAACAGATTTAAAATACTTACAGAAAAGCCAGCAAATAATAAATTAAGCTAAATTCCCTCCATGTAGAAATAATTACCTTTAACATTTTTGTTTCTTTTTCATATGTGCATAAAACTGTATCTGGAGAGAGAGAGAGAGAGAGAGAGAGCAAGAGAGAGAGAGAAGAGAGAATAATATTGAACAGTAAAAAAAACCCAAAAAACCTGCTTTGCAAATTATAGTTTCTTATTATGTACATGTAACCATGTTTTTAAAAATCCACATATGTATATGTGCATGTGTTTCTGTACAAATGTTAGTTATGTTATTTTAAAAGTTGTGTAGAATTTTGTTATATGGTTACCTAATATATTTGACCAAGAACCTGCGGAAGAACACTTAGTTTCTTTTGTTTTTGTAATTCATTCACTCAACAATTACTTATGGAATATTTGCTCACTATGCAATACCTAACTTTTCCCAACTGGGAATGCTGATCCTCTTTTGTCATGAAGTTTGTATTCTGGGAACTAAGTAATAGAGACAGACTAGAAAAACAATGCACACAAATAAATATAGTAGTCAGTGGTTAAGTCCTACAATAAAACTATAATAATCATACAAAAGTAGGATAAGAAGACAGAGAGTAACAGTAAGTAATAGATATCACTATGATAAGATAACTTTCTAACAGGAATCTGAATGACATTATGGCATTGGCAATATGGAGATCTGAGTGACAAGCTTCCAGACTTAGTAACACAAACAAAAGACAGAAGAGGAAACATGCTTGGCCTGTTAATTTAAAAAAAGAAAAATGTAAAAAAAAACTCAGGGATGAAATCTTTTCTTATATTCTTATATCTTTGGAAAATATTCCTAGGAGTATATTTGTGAAGTCAAAGATATTCACATTTTTCCTCATAATTCTTTTAATATTTTTTAACAAAATTTGTTCAGTGGAATAATTTTTTAAAACTTCAAAGTTATGTCTCACTACTACTTAATGAGGTATTAAAACTGTCTACAAATGAGTTCACTTTCAAGAATCTGCTAGGTGTATTTCTGTTGTTTGCTTGCATGTACAACCAGGCCAATCATTTGCCATTATTCAACAATGGTCGATGATAAATATCAGCCTGCCATGATTTGCATGTTACTTTGCACATGTTTCCTTTCAGACTATAAGTTCAGAGAGGATAAAACTCTGTACCACTTGACAACACTTCACATTCTAGATATTCTAGAACTGTGTGACATTTTATCACATTTCCTTTTTTATATTAAATTTACTCCTTAAACAGTAAGAACAGTAACTGTGTATTATTTGCTCAGTATCCATCATAAATGCCTAGACAGTACTAAATGCCCAATATGTACCTTAGATGGATGAATAAATGAAAAACTTCTTACCAATATTATAATTAAGATAAAGACTAACAAAGAATAATAATAAACTAATTTTAAATGGTCATTAAGTTTTCAAAAATGACCAAAAATCTCCAGCCCCCAAAGTCTCTTATTATGATTTCTGGTTGCTCAGTTGTCACTCAAAGTCTGTATATTGTCTTAAAATCTCTTATCTTAAAATCACTTTTAATCCTCTCTACGGACTCCATAGTTCTAAGGATACCTTATAAAACAGGATTCTAGGCACTCGGCTTCTCCTCAGTGGGAAAGTTCAGGCTGAACACTTAGCAGGCGCTGCCTCTAAAGAGAACAGTCACGACCCTTATGGCAGAGATTTTGCACTTAGTAGTTCAGAAGCCCCTAGGCAGACTACAGACTACGGCAAAAAGTGTGGTCTCTCATTTGTACGGACTGGATTCGTCACAAATTTACCAGGTCAAGAATTCCAGATAAAGTATTTCAGTTTTCGCCTGTCAACCATGAAAAATATGGTGGGGATCCACAGAACCCTCATAAACTGCATATTGTTACCAGAATAAAAGGCACAAAAAGAAGTCCATATTGGGGAAAAGATATAATAAAGATGCTTGGATTCCAAAAGGCACATACCCCTCAAGTTCACAAGAATATCCATCCCTTCGGTGAACGCAAAACTGAAAGTGGTTAAACATTTGATAAGAATCAAACCCCTGAAGTTGCCACAAGAACTTCCAACAGAAGAGGACATGTCCAACACATGCCTTAAGAGCACTGGGAAGTTGGTAGTGCGGTGGCATCTGAAACCTGTGGAGCTGAAAGCAATTAAGTCCTAATGCCAGAGCAGCTTCTAATTTAAAAGTGCAGATCATTTTCTGTTAAAAAATGGTGACAAAGTGTTTTCATTCAAATATATGTTAAATGCCAGTCCCTTAAAAAAAAAAAACAGGATTTTATGTCTAATATCTCTTTCTATTCTTGTCTGTTTCATCTGTACTGTAAACACAAGCTTACAATAAGCTTGTAAATACAAACATAATGTAGAAATCAGCTCAGTCAATGGTTTATATTTCTAGAATAATTCTAAGTCACATAGCTGTCAACTTTGTGTCCAATTTTCCTCATATGTAAAATCAGTAAAGCAGACGCTGTCATTTCAGGAATACCAGCATCGGTTTTTACATACACAGGACTGCTTCCTGTGTCTCTCTGAGGATGTTTTTAGAATATGGTTACATGTCAGTGCCTAGGAACCAATGTCCTAGAAGCAGCCCCCAACCAATGAGTCATAGGAGTTGGTAGATAAAATCCTCAGCCTCCTTGTCCTTCAGTGGTACCATTCTAAAGCACATTCCATACAGTCTCTGAAGGTTCTTCAGTGGTACTTGAGCCTTGTTTACACATAGCAGACACTCACTAATTAACAGACCTTTGTCTGATTTCCCCTCTTACCTGTCTCACTTCCTCACTACTTCACACAGAATAGAGAATCCGACCTGATTTCTCAAATAAAATATTTGCACCCAAGTTATTGTCTCAGGGTCTCCTCTTAGGGTAATACAAGCTAAGACACTGGAAAACAATAGCAGCATCCATCACATAAAGCCATTGAAGGCATTGTGGCATCAAGACAAGTGCTTAGAATAGTGCCCATGATGTAGACTCAGTTCACAATGTTAATTATTAGTAGTATAAGCCAGGTTTATTAGTGCTACACCTAGTATTATTTGTCTCCTCTGACCTACTGCCCCTTGATTTTACCAATCTTGGTTCTCTATTTAGATCCACACTTTTCCTCTTGATATTTGTCTCAATTCCCACTCAATCAATGGCACACAATGAAATTGTTAGACTTTTTGTGTTTACCTTTTAACTTTTCCTTCTCTGAAATGAACCAGTTAGGGATATCTCCAACCGCTTCAAAGGTAGAAATGTGAAACTGGACAAATATAACTAAAAAGACTTATATTACTGCTGAGATGTGGTTGGAAAGACACAGGTTTTCCAGTTTAGCCTCTTTTTCTGCTGGAAATACAAAGTACAAAAGCAATTCCCAGGTGAGCATTTAAGACCAATGATAGCGGATCTATCTGAACAAATATACATGTTGCTGGAAAACTCATTCCCCTTTTTTACCAGTATCAGTACTCTGAATTTCTTGAATTAATTTTCAACTAAGATTAATTCTAGAACAATTCCCTCAGAGTGTAGTTGGATAGTTGCCTCCTGGATATTTATTGTTTATCCTTTCTCCAAAGTACCAGAGGATATGAGACATCTGAGTATGCAATAAGTAAATCTTGCTGGATTGGTATTACAGTTACATAACAATTTCTCTTTTGCATGTGAATATCTCAAAACAATCAGATTATTCCTATCTAGGCTAGCTGCCCAAAAGTTTGTAATGAAAGTTACAGATATTAAAACACATTTGTGATGGATTAGTCTGATATAATTGGTGATTTGTATAATAAGGATAATTTAATCTTGTTTTTAGTTTTATTAACTGTGGCAAAATACACATAACGTAAAATTTACCGTCTTACCCTTTTTAAGTGTACAGCTTAGCAGTTTTAAGCACATTATTGTACAATCTCCAGCACTCTTTTCATTTTGCAAAACTGAGACCCTATACCCATTAAACAAGTCTCCATCTCCTCTTTTCTCAATCCCCTGCCAATCACCCATCTAATTTCTATCTATATGAATTGACTGTTCTTGGTAACTATTATAAGTGGAATCATACCTCATGTGTCTTTTGTGACTGGCTTATTTCATTAGCCTAATTTCTTCAAGGTTTATCCATGCTGTAACATAAGTCAGAATAGCCTTCCTATTTAAGGCTGATAGTATTCCATATATATATATATGCATACACACACACACACACACACACACACACACACCATATTTTGTTTATCTATGGATTCATCAATGAACACTTGTGCATAACAAACTGGCAATAGCATATTATAGCAGTCAACAACTCTTTTTTGGTTTCAGAGACCAGTTTAGTAGAAGACAATTTTTCCAAGAACAGTGGGGTGGTGTGGGTGAGTGGTTTCAAGATGATTCAAGCGCGTAACATTTATTGGGCCCTTTATTTCTATTGCAATATATAATGGAATAATTATACAACTCACCATTAAAAAGAAGAGGCACAGATGGAAGTTGTAAATAAAATAATTGGTGGGCAGCCACTGATCTGACAGAAGGTAGAGCTCACCCATTGCTCACCCTCTCTGTGTTACCTGGTTCCTCACAGGCCAGCAAGCTGTATCAGTCTATGGTCAGGGATTCCCCTGGCATATTTTATAATGAGGCAGATAAGGTTTAAGAGTTTGGAACTAATTTGGTCCCAAAGAACAAGGAGTTGTGCAAAATTCTTGTTCATGTTTGTATCAGTAGTATATGTCATTAAAATTGTATTTTTAAAAATAAAATAAAATGGAGATAGAGTCTACCCATCAGAGACCAGCTGCCTTTTGTAACGTAAGCCTGACCCAGACCCAGACATACAAAGGTTGACATTGTCATCAGACCACTGCAATTCAGTCTGTCACCTAGGATTGTGACAGAGAAAGAAGGCAAACATCCCATAGTCCATGTGACATGAAATGTTTTAAAAACCTTATGAATCATGCTTCCACTAATTTGATCATATCATAAGATCATTGCTACCCCTAATTAAGGGCTTCTCTGCATGAGGCATCATCATAGGCACTGCTGAATGAGTGTCCTCATCACCCTTGTATGATTAAAATCAAAGACACAGAAAACAGCTACAGACAGATTCCAAGGATATCTGAACATAAAATTCCATCAAATTATAAAGCCACTAAAAAGGTATACACCTTAAGACAGACTATATAGTATAGCATAAACGATAAGTAGGTGTCATTGGCAGATATGTATATTAATAGAGTGGATCAGTGGACCTTTGGGGAAAAGTTATTACTTCTTGAATTTATCAGGAAAGTTCACTCAAGGATGTTTTGAAAAAGTTCAATTTTGAAAGATAATCATCTTCTTTCTACACTTTTCACATAAAGAGCTAACCATTAAGGTAGTAAATCATAGATCAAAGTTAGTTAGCATAGCCTAGATGCAGAAAAAGGCATTTTTTGCATGTAAGTAAGAAATTCAATACCAAAGTAATATTATCAGTCGTCTGATCATTTTCAATCACAGACAGGAAGTATGGCACAAACTTTTCCATAATATTTGGGTGCATATGAACTAACCTTATTTTCTCTGTCCCCAGAGCCAATACTTGCGTAATTATTTGATATATATAATTTTTTTATCAAAAGCATTGGTGCACATCAGTGAGAACTTTCAACCACCTTGAAAATGACTTTTAGAATATTTCATTAGCAGACTGTCTTTCAGAGCCTGAGTTGACATTCATGTTTCTTCATACCAGTCTTTCATTCATAAAATCCTTTGTTCTGCTGAACAGTTTTCAGACAATGTGGGCAATCAAAAAAAAAAACTGTCCATTCCAGCATTTGATCAGTCTTATTCAAATCTCATCTATTAATGCTCTTTTGAGATCTTTCTAAGAATTTTATTTCCTTTCTTTCAGTATCATCATATTATTTCCTTCAAAACTCTCCAAACTTAATGAAATGGAAGCTTGACATTTCATAGGAATAGGCAAAATTCATATTTAAATTTGATTCATTTTTTATCACTTTCAGTAAAGTATATGGGAAAATAACTGCTGTGTTTAGTTTGAAGATTTATTTTTAATTACAGAAGATTAAATTTTTAGCACTCAAAACATTAGAAAAAAACACCAATTACTTAAACAACATTTTATACATAAATAATATATTCAAAGCCAAATAATACAAGTAACCCAATAAATTATTTTCAGTATTTTAGTAAAAAAATAAAATGCTAAATGAATATTTTGAGGAACAACCTGTTTATAACACATCCTGTAAGTAGGATATGTTTGGGAATCACAAAGTCTCAGGACTGTGTAGAACATCAAACTCCAACATATCTAGTTCTGTAATGCCAGAATCACCTTGGCCACTTTAGCCTCTCCAATATTTATGTGAAAATATACATTTGTTTAGCTATTTAGCTAATCTATTGTGTACACTTTAAAATGAAGCTGTTCCTACATAAGTAAAATTTCAGCATGCCTTGTCATGTGAAAGTGTGTATTTTGTGAAATACGTACATTTCAGAAGTAGAAAATTCTAGTTTATCTGCACACTTATGCCTACTAATCCCACTACATTAATATGAACAGTCATTTAGAAATTTTGGTCTTGGCAGAGGTTGGGAAGATGGTGGCCGAGCCAGTCGGACTACGTGAGTCCCCGTGTGATCACTCACACAGGTATATGAAAAAATTTGTGAATATGTGAAAAATTTTGTGTATGTGCTGGTGAACAAGTGGGCGTGTGAGTGGTTGACTAAGTGAGGGCTAGGGAGCAGCCAGGGCTCTCCTGGTACAGCAGCTGGTGCCACCGCTGCTGGGCTTGGACCCTAGCGATGCCCAGGATGCAGAAGTCAAGAACCATTTTCTTTTTCTTTTCTTTTTTTTAAAATCAACAAACCTTCCCTAGAAAGAAAATGCTAGGAAAAACTGACTAAGTGGGGGATCGTGAGCAAGTGGCAGGTCCCTGGTGAAACAGCTGATGCTGCGGTTTCTCTGCTTCCTCTCTGGCTCTTCCCAGGTCACAGAAGCAGAGCACCATTATTTTTAAAAAAAACAGACAAAAACAGCAGGGAGAAAATACCACTCAAGGCTCTCTCTCACTGGTGCAACAGGAGAGAGACTATCAGCTCCTAACTTTGCCAAACCACTTCAGCACCTGGCAGGGCACTGGCAACAGGGGCTACAGAGGGAGTCCAAAGGCAAAGTCCCACCAAAGAGGACAAGAGAGTCACCCTACCACCATCTTGAAGGAGGGGCAGGAAAATGATCTGACTTGCTCACCACAGAGCACAGACCCAATCTTTGTGACCGGCAGATCAACTACTCAGGGATTGATCGTGGCCCAGAAGGAATATCCTGAAAGCACAAACTTCAGAGGGACTTGACGAGTGCTGAGTTCCAGGTTCCCCACTCCCTACCCTGACCCAGCTATGGAATGAAGGGTGTGGTCAGAAAAGGATGAGGAAGAACTCCAAAGAGATCATTGGAAAAAAATAACAATATGACAAACATGGAAAGCAGAATTAACCTAGCTGAAGAATCTCAGAACTTGAAGACCAGAATATGGAATTAACCCTATCTGTTAAAAAAAAAAAAACATAGAAAGAAGACTCAGAAAGAAAGAAAAAAGCCTACAAGAGATATGCAATTATATCAAGAGGCCGAACCTACACCCAATTGGTATCCCAGAAGAAGAAAGGGAAATGGAGAACAACTTGGAGCAAGTATTCCAGGAGATAATCCAAGAAAACTTTCCCCATCTCACCAAAGATGTGACCAACCAAGCACAAGAGATACAAAGAACTCCCACAAGACATCAAATGAAAAGACCAACCCCTAGATACATAGTAATTCACCTACACAAAGTAGGTACAAAAGAAAAAATCCTAAAGGCAGCAAGAGAGAAAGGTCAGACTACCCACCAGGGAAAACCAATCAGAACAGCAGCAGACCTATCGGCAGAAACACTACAAGCAAGAAGGGATGGGAGCCCTATATTCAAAGTCCTCAAAGATAAATAATTTAAACAAAAAATTTCCTATCCATTCAAGCTCAGCTTCTTCGGTGTTGGAAAATTAAAAACCTTCCCAGACATCCAATCTCTAAGAGATTATGGAACTTTCAGACCAGCTCTACAGGAGACACTTAAAAAGGTATTAAGCACAGAAGAAAGAAAAAAAAGAATGACCACACACTTACCAAGAGAACTGCAGAGCACAGAATCAACAGAGAATACAGTGAAACAAGAAACTTGAAAACACACACATTCATTAACCCCAAAGCCAAAAGAAAATAAGCAAACAAAGAAAAAACTTTATAAGAACCTCATGACAGGGAGAAGCAATCACATTTCAATAATCAGCCAGAATGTGAATGGACTAAATGCACCACTGAAAAGACACAGAATGGCAAACTGAATAAAAAACCATGACCCAATTATTTGCTGCATCCAGGAGATTCATGTCACTTCAAGGGACGCACACAGACTAAAAGTTAAAGGATGGAAAACGAGTTTCTAGGCAAACAGATCACAAAAGAGGGCAGGAGTTGCGATCTTAATATCAGACAAAACAGCTTTTAAGCTATCAAAAAATTAAAAAGATGCAACTTTTTGATAAAAGATAACTATAATGATTAAAGATTCAATCCATCAACAAGAACTATCCATCAGCATTTATAAAACCACTATTAAGGAGCATCAGCATTTATAAAACCACTATTAAGTAACCTAAAAAAAGATATTGACTCTAACACTATTATAGCAGGGAACTTGAATATCCCCTAACCTACTGGATAGATCATCGAGGCAAAAAATCAACAAGGAGATCCAGAACCTAAACTTAACACTTGACCAAATGGACTTAATAGATACAGGTTATCCAACCCAACAACCACAAGATATACATTCTACTCATCACCACATGGAACTTACTCCAAGATTGATCACATCCTTTGGTCATAAATCAAGCATAAACAAATTCCAAAGGTTGAAATCTTGCCATGCACACTCTCAGACCACAGTGGAATAAAAATAAATATCAACACCAGCAACATTTCCCCAAAGCCCACAAAGAAATGGGCATTAAATGGCATAAGGCTGAACAACTACTGGGTCAACACTAAAATCAAAGCAGAAATTGAAAGATTTCTGGAAACAAATGAAAATGAAGAAACATCTTACCAAAACCTCTGAGATGCCATGAAATCAGTTCTCAAAGGGTAATTTATATCTCTATGAGCACACATTAAAAAAATGGAAAGATCACAAGTGGAGAGCCTAACAAATCACCAAAGGGAGCTGGAAAGAGAAGACCAACAAAACCCCAACTTTAACAGAAGAATGCAAATCACCAAAATAAGAGCCCAAATACAGGATATAGAAGACAAAAATATCATAGAAAACATCAACAAAGCAAAAATCTGGTTCTTTGAAAAAATTAACAAAGTTGATGGACCCCTAGCAGGAATGTCCAACAAAAAGAGAGAAGAAGCCCAAATAAACACAATCAGAAATACAAAAGATCAAATCATAACTGACCCCAAAGAAATACAAAAGATTATCAGAGTTTTGCTATGTACACCTACATGGAAACAAACTTGATAATCTAAATGAAATGGAGGACTTCCTGACATGGCACAACCTCCCCAGGTTGAAACAAGTAGGCATTGAGACACTAAATAGGCCAGTAAAAACCCAGGAAACTGACTCTGGCATATGAAACTACCTACAAAAGAAAGCCCTGGACCAGAGGGCTTTCCGTCAGAATTCTACAAAACGTACAAAGAAGAGTTTGTGCCTATCCTTTAGAAAGTATTGAGACAGACAATTGAGAAAGATGGAATTCTCCTGAAATCATTTTACAAAGCTAAAATGACACTGATAACCAAACTGGGTATAGATCCAACAAAAAAAGAGAATTACAGACCAATGTCAATTATGAACATAGATGCAAAAATCCTCAATAAGATTCTAGCAAATCAGATCCAAAAACACATCTCTAAAATCATCCACCATGACCAAGTGGGCTTCATTCCCAGGATGAAGTGCTGGTTCAACATTCACAAGACCACATACGTAATTAAATACATCAGCAGATGTAAAAACAAGAACCACATGATTATCTCATTAGATGCAAAAAAAGCTTTTGATAAAATCCAGCTTCCCTTCTTGATAAAAACCCTCAAATACCTAGGTATAGAAGGAACATATCTCAAAATAGTAAGTGCCATCCACGATAAACATACAGGTAACATATTGCTAAATGGGCAGAAACTGGAAGCATTTCCCCTGAAAACTGGAACAAGACAAGGCTGCCCACTCTGACTCCTCTTATTTAACGTTGTGTTGGAAGTCCTAGCTTGGGCAATTAGACAAGAGAAGGAAATCAGGGGTATCCAAATAGGAAAAGAGGAAGTCAAGTTGTCCTTCTTTGCTGATGTTATGATCTTATACCTTGAAAATCCAAGAGAATCTGTCAAAAATCTGATTGCACCAATAAAGGACTTTGGCAAAGTCTCAGAGTACAAAATAAATTTACAAACAACAGTTGCATTCCTATACACCAACAACAAGCAGGCAGAGACCCAAATTAAAAGCACAATCCCATTCACAATCACCACAAAAAAATGAAATACTTTGGCATCTTCCTAACCAGGGAAGTGGAAGAGTTTTACAATGAGAACTACAAAACACTGCTTAAAGAAATCCAAGAAGAGACACACAAATGGTAAAATAGTCCATGCTCAAGAATAGGAAGAATCAACACTGTTAAAATGTCCATCCTACCATAGGCAATCTACAGACTCAACGCAATACCCATTAAATTACCAACATCATTCTTCTCAGACCTGGAAATGACAATACAGAATTTCATGTGGAAACATAAACGACCATGAATAGCCAAAACAATCCTTAGCAAGAGAAACAAAGCAGAAGGTATTATACTTCCAGACTTCAAACTTTACTATAGGGCTACCGTTATCAAAACAGCCTGGTATTGGTACAAGAACAGGCACATAGACCAATGGAACAGGATAGAGATTCCGGAAGCAAGCCTCAACTTCTCAACCAACTCACCTTTGACAAAGCCTCCAACAAAAACTGGGGAGAGGAGAACTTATTCAGTAAATGGTGCTGGGAAAATTGACTGAAGATTGAAACAGGACGCCTCTATCACCATACACAAAAATAAAATCTAAATGGATCAAAGACCTAAACATAAAATCTCAAACTATAATATCTTAGAAAATGCAGGAGACACACTTATGGAAATTGGAACTGGCAACCAATTCCTATTCAGAACCCTAAATGCCCATACCATAAGATATAAGACAGACAAGTGGGACCTCATCAAACTAATGAGCTTCTGCAAAGCAAAAGAAACCATCAAGAGAGCATGGAGACAGTTCACAGAATGGGAAAAAAAATATTTGCCAACTGTATATCTGACAAAGGCCTAACATTTAGGATCTACAAGGAATTCAAACTCGCCAAAAAGAAAAAAAAAAACAGACCCTTTAAAAAGTGGTCAAAAGACATGAATAGACACTTCTTAGAAGAATATATATGGGAAGCCAACAGACACATGAAAAAGTGCTCAGTCTCACTCATCATCAGAGAAATGCAAATCAAAGCCACATTGAGATAACACCTAACCCCAGCAAAAATGACCATCATTAATAAAACAAACAACAACAGATGCTGGCAAGGATACAGAGAAAAAGGAATGCATCTACATTGCTGGTGGGAATCAAACTAGTGCATCCTCTTTGGAAGACAGTGTGGCAGTTTCTGAAAGAACTAGAAATTTATCTTCCATATGACCCAGCAATTCCCTTATTGGGAATATACCCAGAGGAACTCAAATTATTCTACAAAAAAGATACCTGCACACGTATGTTTGTTGCAGCTCTATTCACAATTTCAAAAACATGGAACCAACCATGTTGCCCATCGAAGCTGGACTGGATTAAAAAAAAGGTGGTACATATACACAGTGGAATATTATGCAGCCATAAAAAGGACAAACATAAAGACTTCGCAGCAACTTGGATGGATTTAGAATCAATCATACTCAGTGATCTATCACAGAAACAAAGAATAGAGTACCATATGTTCTTACTCATAAGCAAACCTTGAACAATTATAATACTACAAGAAAGCTATTGGCAGTAGTGGGAAACTATCAGGGAAGAGAGAGTGGGATTGACAGTTGAGGGAAACTGACAGGGGAGGGAGGGGCATGCCTCACCAACAAGGATGCCTGCATAATCAACGTTTGTATAGCTAACCCTGAATTGTACCCCACATCTTTATAATAAAAAATATATAATTTTTTTAAAAAAGAAATGTTGGTCTTTAGAGTTAAATGCAAACCATAAAAGCAAAGAAAATTTGCTTTGCAGAGCTTTTAAAGACATTTTAAGTAGGATTCCTGCAGGGGAGAAAGACACATGAATCAAGACACAGTATAGTGTGTCCAGAACTTACATGTATATACAAGTTTCAGTGAACGTAGAGAAAAGAGGGCATACGTTCTGTCATAGATTGGTCCTAATATATGCCTGCTTGTTTTGTTCAGGCCTTATCATCCTCACAATTCTGGAAAATTCCAGTGATAACTTGGCAAATTGAGGCACTATTTGGAGTCATTGATTTTGTATAGCTCAGCAAATAGTCATAAATAAAGGTTTACCATCTTATCTTGCCACCCATGACCCAAAATTTATTTACAGTCGCTCCCCAAACTTTCTCACCCTTGTTCTATCTTTAATTTACTCTTTGTAGTCTTTCTTCTGCCCCACCACTGTCTTGAAAGCTCTTTAACCAGAGTCCCCAATGATTTGTAGGGATGAATTCCAGTAAATATTCCTCAGTCTGCACTTCACATATTTTGTTTGCCCCCTTCAGATCTGCTCCCAGCTTTCCACCAACCTGTTCTGCACTCAGAGGCTGCTCTATATGAAAAACATTTACTAGTTCCTCTGTTTCCAGTTGGGCTTAGCCAATGGAGAGCCCAGACAAGAGAAATGAAAGAAGTCAAGAGAGTGTCAAGGGAATTACTCTTCAGCCCCTCCTTGCAAGGTCCCTCAATCAAGATTCAGAGTTCCTTTAGCAATAGTCTCCACAAAGCTCTTTTGTTACAGCTTCTGGTCACTGCTCCTCCTCTTGCCCTTCTAGGCTGAGGAGTAATTATGACATCACTCTCTTTCTTGCCCTGTAAAGGCACTATCATATGGGGTTTCCCTGCTCACACCTTGGTAAACAGGTTCTTTATTAAGCCTACTTCCCTCAAATCACCCAGTTTGAGAGTACAATCTGTTACCTGCTGGAAGCCTAAAAAACTACTGTCCTTATCTCATTTGTCAGTTCTCCAACATTTGATACCATTGTCACTCTCTTATCTCTGACTCTACCTGCTTAGTCTCCTTAATGACTCTGTCTTCATGTGGTCAAGAAAAGGTGACATTACTAGAAGATGGTCACCTAGTAGTAGCCAACTGATACCTCTCTCACAGAGCAGACCAAGGAAGAGAGTTCCAGAAACCAGTGACTCCAGCAGCTTAAGCAGGCTGAGATGGAGGATGCATCCTCACATCCTGCAGAGGATTCTTGGGACACACAGTAAGCAAGGAGGAGAGAGAGCAGGCAACTGACTTTGAAGCCAGGATGTCCCATTCCCACCAGGAGCCAAGCTTACATTGGATTTGTAGACCTGCTTATACGTAAGAGGGGGTGAGTGCTACTGACATAGTGTGCAATGGTTCCCTTCTCCCCAGCTGCTCAAGTGTATAGTCACATGTGGCAGGCAGCCAGGAAACAACACAGCAGCATGCTGCCAGAACCCACATGGAGCTGAGAACTCATCCAATCTCTGAACAGCTTCTCCCAGTGAGCATCACTTGGTAGCCAGTGCCCAGACTGGGAAAGATCACCTACAGGTTTCACTCACTCAGAAAACAGGAGTAAGCTACAGCATTAACCAGTTTGGAGCAAGCTTTGGCAGATTCCAGTGCATTTGAGTTCTGAATACAGATCAGCCTTTAGTAGGGGAAGAATTAAGGGAAAACCATTTATCTCCTATCTCCCCACAGGAGCACTTCTGAGCAATGAATGGTGCTGCCATTCTGGCAGTGCAGCCACAGTGGCCAGGGCACCACAGGAAAAATTTTGCAGTGGAAAGTCACTTTGAGTTCTGAGTACTCCCAAGCTTGAAATATGAAGCTGTAGGCAGTGAGGAAAAGATGCCTGCAGTCCTGTCAATCCTTCTCTCACTGTGGGAACTTTTGAATGGCCAAGAAGGTCCTAGGACAGTTAGATTATATCTAATTACAAAACAAGAAAACAATAAAAAGAGAAGAGTTGGACTTCACAGATGAGGAAGAACCAGAAAAAAAAAAAACCACCATCAATTCCCAAAGACTTAAGGAGGTATCACCCACAAAAACTCCTCTCAGATCCCAGACAAAGGAACCCATTCAAAATGACCCTGATTTTTACAGACATAGAATTCAGACTATGAATGGCAAAAGCAACCAAGGGAAACCATAAGAAAATGGAAGTAAAGAATGCCCAAGAAAAAAAACAGTGCAGGAAACAAAGGTTGACCTGGACAATCTGAAATCATGGCAATGGAGAATTCCATCCTGGAATTTCAAAGCACAGCAACAAACCTAGACAGCAGAATTAACCAGGCAGAGGAAAGGATCTCAGAGTTTGAGGATCAAAATGTTGAACTAACACAACCTGACTAAAGCAAGGAGAAAAGACTCAAAAAGAATGGACAAAGCCACAAGAAGTGTGGGATTATGTATAGCCTAAATCATTGGTTGATTGGCATCCCTGAAATAAAAGAAGAAACTGAGAATATCCTGGAACAAGCCTTCCCAAAGGTCATCCAAGAAAATTTCCTTTACCTCGCTAGAGAGGTGACCATCCAAATGCAAGAAATGAAGAGAACCACTGCAAGGTATTACATGAGAAAACTATCCCCCAAACAAGTAGTAATCCATTTCCAAAGGGCAAGCAGGAAAGAAAAAATCCTAAAAGCAGCTAGAACACCTACCGAGGAAACCCATAAGAACTGCAGCAGATTATCGGCAGAGACCCTATAAGCCAGAAGGGACTTGGGTCTCATCTTTAATATCCTTAAAGAAAAAAAAAATTCCAGCCAAGAATTTTCTATCCTGCCAAGCTAAGTTTCTTCAGTGAAGGAGAATTAAAATTCTTCTCAGAGAGGCAATCCCTAAGAGAATATGCCATCTCCAGACCAGTCCTTTAGGAGATGCTTTAAGTTCTGAGCACAGAAATTAAAGAGCAGTTCTACCCATCACAAAAATACAGGTAAGCACAGACTTAATAGATCATACAGATCAACCACAAAACCAAAAAAGGCAAAGAAATCTCTTAAGAGCATTATAGCAGGGATTAAACCCTCGCATATCAACGATTAACTTGAATATGAATGGACGGAATGCTCCACTCAAAAAACATAAGAGTGGCAAACTGGATAAAGAAATTTTATCCAGCATAAAGTTTCTTGATCCAACATTCAGCTGCCTCCAAGAGACCTATCCCACTGCAAAGGACATTCACAGGCTCAAAGTAAGAAGCTGGAGAAAGATCTTCCAGGCAAACAAAAAACAAAAACAAGCAGAGGTAGCTTTTCTTATATCAGAACAAAGAGACTTCAAATCAGTAAAAGTTAAAAAGGATGCTGAAAGACACTGCATAATGATAAAAGGCTCAATTCATCAGCAAGAAATCTCCATCTTAAATATATGTGCACCCAACACAGGAGCGCCAAGATTTATAAAATAATTACTCCTTAAGTTAAGAAAAGACATAGACACACTTATAGTTAGAGACTTTGATACCCTACTAACATCCTTAGACCAGTCATCAGGCAAAAGTCCAACAAGGAAATCTGGAACCTTAACTCAATACTTGACCAACTGAACCTAAGAGACATCTACAGAGCACTTTACCCAACCACCACCCAATACACGTTCTACTCATCAGCACAAGGATACTCTAAGATACACATACTCTAAGATTGACCACATTCTCAGGCATAAATCAAGCATTAACAAATTTCAAAAGTTTGAAATATCACCCAGTATCTCCTCAGAACACAATGAAATAAAAATATATATCATCACCAACAGAATCCCCCACAAAAAAAACAAAAACTCATGGAAATTAAGCAATATGCTTCCAAATGACTTTTGGGTTACACAGAAATCAAGGCAGAAGTAAATAGATTCCTAGAAACAAATTAAAACAAAGATACATCATATCAAAACCTCTGGGATATCATGAAAGCGATACTGAGAAAGAAGGTTATACATGCACATATCAAGAAATTAGAGGAATTTCAAGTAAAGAACCTAAAGTTATGTCTGAAGGAGCTGGAAGGCAAGAATAAGCAACTCCTAAGTTTAGTAGAAAAATCTAGATTGCTAAGATAAAATCACAATTGTAGGAAATAGAATCCCAAAATAGAAAGGATAAGCAATCTTTTCTTTGAAAGAAAAAATAAGATTGACAGACTTCTGACCAGATTGACTAAAAAGAGAGAGAGAGAGAGAGAGAGAGAGAGAGAAGACAGAGAGAAAGTCTTAATAAACTTAATTAGAGATGAAAAGGCAAGGTCACAACTGACCCTAAAGAAATGCAAAAGATTATCAGAGATCACTGTGAACATCTGTATGCAAATAAACTAGAAAATCTAGAGGAAATGGAGGAATTTCTGACTTCACACAACTGACTAAGGTCGAAACAGAAGAAATTGAACTCTAAAGAGATCAATAGCAATCTGAGAAATTGAGTCAGTTATAAGACACCTTTCCACTAAAATAAATGTAATTCATCACATTAAAAAGTGTAAAAACAAGAACCACATGATTATCTCACTAGACACAGAAAAAAGTATTCAATAAAATCTAGTATCTCTTTTTGATAAAAGCCCTCAAATACTAGACATTGAAGGAACGTTCCTCAAAATAGTAAGAGCCATTTATGACAAACCTGCAGCCAGAATCATACTTAATGAGCAGAAGATATAAGAATTCTACCTAAGAACTGGAATAAGACAAGAATGTTCACTCTCACCCCTCCTATTCAGCATTGTACTGGAATTCTTAGCAAGAGCAATCTGACAGGAGAAAGAAATCAGGGGTATTCAAATAGGAAAAAAAGAAGTTAAGTTATTCCTCTTTATAGATGATACAACTCTATATCTAGAAAATCCTAAAAAGTCTGTCAAAAACCCCACACTGAATGACTTGGGTAAACCCTCAGGATACAAAATCAATGTGAAAACAACAGCTGCATTTCTATCCACCAACAACAAGCAGGCTGAGAGCCAAATAAAAAATGCAGTTCCATTCACAATAACCACAAAAAATGAAATACCTGGACATCCACCTAACCAGAGAAGTGACAGATCTTTACAATGTGAACTAAAAAACACTGCTCAAAGAAATCAAAAATAATACAAACAAATGGAAAAACATTCCATGCTCATGGATTGGAATAATCAACATTGTCAAGATGTCTATCTTACCCAAGACAATCTACAGATTCAATGCCATCCCTATCAAATTGCCAACATTATTTTTCACAGACCTAGAAAAGAAAATATAGAAATTCATATGGAAGAAAAAAAGAGTCCAAATAGCTAAAGTAATTTTCAGCAAAAGGAATAAAGTTGGAGGAATCATATTTCCAGACTTTAAACTTTATTACAAGACTTCACTAACCAAGACACTATGGTATTGGTACAAGAATAGACACATAGACCAATGGAATAGGACACAGAATCAGAAACAAAAACAATCTTTCAACCAAATCATCTTCAACAAAGCAATCAAAAATAAACACTGGGGAAAGGGAACCATATTTAGCAAACAGTGCTGGGAAAACTGGCTAGCCACATGCAGAAGAATGAAACTAGACCCCTACCTATCATCATATATAAAAATTAACTCAGAATTTATTAAATACTTAAATGTAAAAGACTCAAGCTGTAAGAATCTTAGAAGAAAACTTAGGGAACACCCTCCTGGACATAGGAGTAGGCAATAAATTAATAGCCAAGTTCCCAAAAGCAAATGTAACAAAAGCTAAGATTGACAGATGGGATCTTATCAAACTGAAAAGTTTTTTGCACAGCAAAAGAAACCATCAAAAGAATAAAGATACAGCCCACAGAATGGGAAAAAATATTTGCAAGCTATGTACCTGACAAAGACCTAATACCCAGGGTCTACAAGGAACTCAAATGAATTGAAAGGAAAAAAAACTAAAAAGTGGGCAAAGAACATGAACAGACACTTGTCAAAGGAAGACATACAAGCAGTCTACAAACATATGAAAAAATGCTTGGTTTCACTAATCATAAGAAATGCAAATCAAAACTACAATGACATACCACCTAACACCAGCGAGGATGGCTATTATTAAAAGGTCTAAAAAACAACAGGGGCTGGTTCAGCTGCAGAGAAAGGGAAACACTTCTACACTGTTGGTGAGAATGTTGGCTAGTTCAACCTCTGTGGAAAGCAGTGTGACAATTTGTCAAAGAACTAAAAATTGGGTTTCCATATGATCCAGCAATCCCTCTTCTGGGAACATTGTTCTACCAAAAAGATACCAGCACACAAATATTCATTGTAGTATTATTTACAATAGCAAAAACATGGAACCAACCCAGATGCCCATTGAAAGTGGACTGGATAAAGAAAATGTGGTACATATACACGATGGAATATTATGCAGCCATAAAGAAGAACAAAATCATGGCCTTTGCAGCAACATGAATGCAACTAAAGACTATCGTACTTCGTGAACTATCACAGAAAAAAGAACTGACCATATATTTTCACTCATAAGTGAGCCCTGATCACTAGTTACATGAACATAAGGGTGGGATCAGAAGACACTGGACACTGCTGTGGGAAGAAAGAAGGGAGGGAAGAGGGAAGAAGGAAAATGCAGCAATACACTGGGTACCTGGTCCACCATCAGGAGGGGAAAAGGGGCCAACTAGAAGCCCAAACTCTACCTGCATGCAACTTAGTTATGTAGTAAATCCTCACTTTGCCCCAAAACTCTAAAATTTTAAAAATAAATAAACGGTGAAAGCATCTATCTTCAAGGTCAAGCATAAGATCCAGGAGGAAAAACTAAAAGGAAAATAAATAAATAAAAACATTCAATAGTCCTCCTCTATAAATACGTAGTCTGAGTGAAAAAAAAAACATAAGATTTTTCCAGTTTTTTTTTAATTTTTATAGATTTAGGGGTAAAAGCTGCAGTTGAGTTACATGAATATATTGCATAGTGGTGAATGAAATCTGGGATTTTAATGTACCCATCATCTGAATAGTGTACATTGTACCCAACAGGTAGTATTTTATTCCTTATCCTCCTCCCATCCTTCCATCTTTTGAAGTCTCCAGTGTTTATTTTTTCACTCTGTATACCCATGTTCACTCATTATTTAGCTCCCACTTATAAGTGAGAACATGCAAAAAAAAAAACATAAATTTTGACAGTTTTTGAGAGGGGATATTGAAATAATCAGCTATAACTAAATTTGCCTATTTCTCCTTGCAATGCAGTTTGCTTCATGTATTTTGAAGCTCTGTTATTAGATGATTAAGCATTTAGAATTGGTATGTCCTCCCATTAGCATTATAAAATGACCATTATTTATCCTAGTAATATTATTTGCTCAAAATCTTACTTTCATCTGAAATTAATATAGACACTACAACTTTCTTTTGAGTAGTGTTAGCATGCCATACCTATTTCTATTCTTTTTTTAAAAATGAATCTGTGTCTTTTTTTTTTTTTTTTTTTTTTAGACAGAGTCACAGTCTGTTCCCCAGGCTGGAGTGCATTAATGTAATCATAGCTCAGTGCAGTCTCAACCTCCTGGGCTCAAGTGATCCTTCTGCTTAACCCTTCCATATAGCTAGGACTACAGATGAGTGTCATCACTGCCAGCTATTTTTTTTTTTTTTTTTTTTGTAGTGACCAGGCCTTGCTATGCTGCCCAGGGTGGCCTCAAACTCCAGGCCTTGCTATGCTGCCCAGGGTGATCTCCCTCTCTTGACTTCCCAAGGCACTGGAATTATGGGCATATGTTACCATGCTTAATCATATATTGTGTCTTAATATTTAAACTTTGTTTTCTGTAGACAGTATATATCTGGGTCATACTTTTAAATTCAATTTTTATACTCTTTGCCTTTTAGTGTAGTATTTTTTATTTTAGTGGTTTCCCTAGGTTCACTTTCTATATCTTTAACTTAGTACAATTAACTTTCAAGGTATATTTTACCACTTCATGCAAAATAGTAAAACCTCACAAAAGTATATTTATATTCCTCTTCACTCAATCTTTGTCATACATTTTATTTTCTATATATTTATAATTTTTCCATATGTTATACATTGTTTTATTTTTAAATTTTATTTTATTGTTTTATTTTTATTTAAACAGTAATCTATTAAGGGGATTTTTCAAATATGAAAATAATCTTGTATGTTTATCAATGTCAATGCCACATCCAGTATTCTTAATACCTTTAGGTAGATTTTCTATCTGGTATGATTTACTTTTTCTCTAAAGTATTTCCTTCAGCATTTCTTGGAATGCAGGTATACTAGTAATTAAGTCTTTTAGTTTATTTATTTATTTATTTATTTATGAAAAATTTTTATTTATTTCACCTTCATTTTTGAAAGACTTATCACTGGATATAGAATTCTAGGTTGACAGGGTTTGGGTTGCTTTTTTTTTTTCTTTCACTGCCTTAAAGATAGTATTCATCTGTCTTCTCATTTACATTCTTCAGTGAGAAATCTGCTGTCATCTTTATCCTTTTTTTTCAGGACATAATGTGACTTTTTTTCTTGCTCTTCCAAGACTTTCTTCTTGATCAGTGTGTAGGCACCTTCAGTTCCCCCCATTTTCTTTTTTTATTCTGACCAAGAAACACTGAATGCCTGGACAACTCTGTGACACAGCTAGCAGCGTGTTTTTTCCTACAGGCTCAAGCAGAGGTCTTTAACATTTCTAGGCACTGATAAAGTTATTTAGGATGTCTAAAACAGTGAAAGAGTAAATGTGCTGTTAAACACATAAAAATTAGCCCCCGTCCTGAGCCTGATTCCATAAACTTGCATACAAACTCCTTAATTTGACTCACTCATTACAGACGTATCTGAGTAGAATGTCTCCTTTCTTGCTGTCCATCACAAAAACACTGCAACTCATTGTACGTAGGTTATCCTAATAAATGCTGTAACCTAAACACTGTGGCATTAGTATTTCTTTTTTTTTTTTAATCCCAATCAACCCCATCTCAGGGTAGTTTGGGACAGTCCCTTGAGAGAACTTTTCTGCCACACTTTTGAGGTAACTCCAGGCATGAACTAGACAGAACATGGTGGTTTTGAGCAGTTTGATTGTGATGTATTTTGGTGTCATTTTCTTCATTTTCCTTGTGCTTTAGGTTTTTGTACTTTTGTATCTATAAGTAAATGGTTTTCCTCTGATTTGGAAAATGTTAGCCATCATTTCTTCAACTATATTTTCTGCATTCCATCTCCTTTGAAGATCACAATTACATGTATATAATATCACTTGCAGTTGTCCCACAGCTCACTGATGCCTTTTTCATTGTCTTTCATTTTGGATACTTCCTATTACTGTGTGTTCCAGTTCACTAATTATTTCCTCTGCAATGTCTAATCTGTCATCAGCCCCATTCCAAAAGTTTTTCATTTTAGACATTGCAGTTTTTAATCTCTAGAAGTTTCATTTTGGTCTTTTTTAAATCTTTTATGGTTTTACTAAGCTTTTTGAGTATATGGAATATAGTTATTAGAATGTTTTATGATCTTTTCCACTAATTCTAATATTTGTTAGTTCTGGGTTGGTTTAAATTGAATAATTTTTCTTCTCAATATATGTTGCATTTTCCTGCTTCTTTATCTACCTCGTAGTTGCTTATTGGATGCCAGACATTGTAAATTTTATCTTTTTGATTGCTGGATACTTTTGTACCACCAGAAATATACTTGAGTTTTGTTCTGTGAAATAATTAAGTTACTTGTAAACTGTTTGATCCTTTCAGGTTTTGCTTTTGACATTTATTAGGCAGGAGAGAGTCATGTCTAGTATAATACTAATTATTTACACTAGACAAGAACCTTCTGAGTGCTCTATCTAATGTCCCCAAAATTATGAATTTTTTCTGTGGACCTCATCTCATGTGAGATCTCAATGATGTTCCCTTTAATCTTTTCAGATGGCTTTTTTTTAGCCCTGGGTAGATTTCACACACACACACACACACACACACACACACACACACACACACACACGCATACACACATATATTAATTAGTACTCAATCAAATATTCCAGAAACACTCTGCAATCTCTAGGTCTTTCTGTGTGTGTGTGAAGTTCTTACATCTTCAGTACTTTCTTGAAAACTCTACCTGCCTTTGTCTCTCCAGACTCTCAGCTCTGTCTTCCCAACTCAGAATGTCTTCTGGGCTTCACTTGAGTTTTCCCTTCTTCTACTGTGGTCAGAAGGCTTTCTCTAGGCAGTAAACTAGGGCAATCATTGGGTTCATCTCATTCGTTTCCCATCTCTCAGAGATCACTGTCCTCCATTGCTTCGTGCCAGTGTCTTGAAAACCATTGTTTTGGGGGAGTTCTGGGAAGATGACAGTGGAGTCAGTTGGACTGCACAAGTCCCTGTGTTAGTGAGTGAGTGTACGGACAAATTTGCATGCATGTCTGTGGGTAAGTAGGTGTGTGAGTGGCTAATTGAGTGAGGACTTGGGAGCAAGTAGCCATGGGTTTTCCTGGTGAAGCAACTGGTGCCACAGCTGCTTTGCTTGGACTCTAGAGCTTCTCAGGGTGCAGAAGCTGAGTGTCATTTTCTAAAACCAGCAAAGTCCTTCCCAGGAAGAAGCTACCAGAGTGACTGCCATTCCCACCACCACAACACCAGACCAGACACTGGCAGTAAAGGTTATGGAGGGAATGAAGCAAGGGATCCAGTGACAGGGTCCCAAAGAAGTGTTGGGGAGAGATCACCCTGAACCTGGACTTGCTACTACCCCTCCAGTGCCAGGCTAGGATGCAAGGTCCCACCACCAGGACCTGAGATCCAGAGACTATGGTACTTGCTGGAGAGAAAGCTATCTTTCCCAACCCCACTGGCAGCAATCTGTAGAGGAACTAAACAGCCACGCTAAAGTCTGGGCAAATAAGTGCTACAGAGTGGCCTCCATGAAACAGCAGACCTGTATCTTAAGACCAGGGGGTGAGCTGGGCTCAGTGGCTCAGCCTGTAATCCTGCACTCTGAGGTGAGTGGACTGCCTGAGCCTGTGGGTTCGAGACCCACCTGGGCAACTTGGTGAGACCTCATCTCTACAATAAATCAAAAATTAGCCAGGCATGGTAGTGCATGCCTGTAGTTCCAGCTACTTGGAAGGCTGAGCAGAAGGATCACCGGAATCCAGCAGGTTGAGGCTGCGGTGGCTAGGAGTGGCCACTGCACTCAAGTCTGGGCGACAGAGTGAGACTCCAACTCAAAAAAAAGACCGGGGGGTAATCTCTGCATTGCCTCAGGGCTGCTCTCCACGAATCCAGAAAACATTGCTGTCAATGCACAAGCCCTGGTGGGTAACATCGAATGCGGAGCCCCAGATGCTCCACCCTTTGCCCTAAGCCAGCTGCTGGGTGATAGATGCATACAGCAAATCTGACCAAGCAGAAGGCTGGTGAGAGTCTAGCTGACACTCCACTCACCCTAGCAATGAGTAAAAGAGATTAGGAGGGCAAGGTGGAGGCCAGAGGTCCCATTCCCCCTGGCGTGACCAGGATACCATGGGAGATATGACCATGCTGGGACATGAAGAAAGTGGGAGAGAGCCCAGGAGATTCTGAGTCAAGTCATCCCCCCTCCCCTCTCAGGTGCAGGCTGGCTATCAATTACATGGAGCAGAGGGTAAAGATTCTAACAGCTCAAGTTTCAACAACAAAGAGGTAACCTACAATAACTACAGACCTGTAGTCACAGAACCTGCCACAAGAGGGAACTCCCCCACCTCAAAGAGATACACTGAAGCTGAGAAATCTCTACCAGTGAGTTTTTTGGGTTTCATTTTGGTTTTTTCCTCTTTTTTTTGTCTTGTTTGTTTGTCTTATGTGTTTGATTTCTTTATTAGTTGACTGGTATTCTCTTCTCTTTCTTCCTTTTTTTCTCTTAGTTCTTTCTCTGTTTTTTGTTTTGTTTTGTTTTTCTCTTTCTTCTACTTTCCCTTTTTTTTCTCCTTCCTTCTCTTTTCTCTCTTACACTCTATCTTGGCTACACAAGCATTTCCATTGCAAGGTCATATTGTGTGGAGATGGAGAGTGAGTCCCAGCTGGCCCATTCACCATATAGCAAGCATTGTGACGCATCAGTGGGTTATGAATCTTTGTGGCACCTTTGCCCTCCTTTGTATATGCTCAAAATTGTAAAGAGATAGCACAATGCCCCACCCTTAGCCCTATTTCATAATTGAACAAACCCAGGGGCCTAACTCAGGGAACAACATAAGGTAAAACAAATATCAGAAG
The DNA here is from genome assembly GCA_027257055.1 of Cephalopachus bancanus. Lineage (NCBI taxonomy): Eukaryota > Metazoa > Chordata > Mammalia > Primates > Tarsiidae > Cephalopachus > Cephalopachus bancanus. The sequence continues at coordinate 433,549 of JAPVLO010000243.1, read as the reverse complement.
TGATTGTTCCTCCCACTGAGCAATAGAACTGAGGTTAGAGAACTGCTAAAAATGAAGGGAAAAAACAACAAAAAATAACTGGTAACCTTCAAAACCCCAACAAGGAGATAGTGCCTGAAAGCTACTGTAGCACAAACAGTCTATCTCTGAGAAAGATGGTACCCAGAAGGTACTTAAAGATATCAGAGAATGATTGGATAGAATAAATCAAAATCAAGAAATGAAAGGGCTAAAACTAAATGAAATTGCAACAGAGTTGGACAGATTCAAGAACTCATATTCAGAAGTAATGGAAATAAAGAACTCTATCCAAGAAATAAATTACAAACTGACAAGAATAGGAAGCAGAAATGACCAAGGAGAAGAAAGAATCTCAGAGATGGAAAATCAAAATATGGAATTAACCTAATCTATTAAAAATATTGAAAAAATAAGAAGAAAGTAAAAACTCTCCAAGGGATGTACAGTTTTATCAAGAAGCCAATCCTACATCTGATCAGTATACCTAAAGTAGAAAGAAATGGAAAACATCTTAGAATAAACATTCCATTAGGTCATTCAAGAAAATTTTTCTCATCTGGCAAGAGAGATGATTATACAAGTACAAGAGATTCAGAGACCCTCCCCCGCAAGACATCTTATGAGAAGACCAACCACTAGACACAGTAATTCACCTAAACAAAGTAGGTAAACAATTAAAATCCTAAAGACAGCAAGGGGAAAAGGTCAAACTACCTAACAGGGAAGATCAGTCAGAATTGCTGTAGACTTAGCTGCAGAAACACTACAGGACAGAAGGGATTGAACTCCAATCTTTAAGATTATCAAGACAAATAATTTCAATGAAGAATTCTTTACCCAGCCAAGCTAAGCTTTATCAGCAATGGAGAATTAAAATGCTTCCCAGACATCCAATTCTTAAGAAAATATGCTGCTTCCAGACGAGCTTTACAGGAGACACTTTAAAAGGTGCTGTTCACAGAAGAAAAAAGAAGCAAAAGACCATATGCCTTACAAGATCCCACACAAACAGAGAAGCAACAGAGCACATAGCATACCCACAAAGATGAAAACACACACATCTATGAACAAAAAAGCGAAAAAGAAAACAAAATGGCCTTATAAGAGCCTTATGATAGAAATAAACTCTCACATTTCAATATTCAACCTGAATGTAAATGGACTAAATGCACCATTGAAAAGATATAGAATAGTAAACTGGATAAAACAGCACAACCCAACAATATGCTGCCTCCAGGAAACACAACTTACAACAAAGGACACCCACAGTCTTAAATAATGGAGAATAAACTTTCAGGTGAACAAAAAAAGGCAGGAGTCACAATTTTAATATCAGACAAAACAGCCTTCAAGCTATCAAAAATTTTAAAAGATATAGAAGGACACTACCCAATGATAAAAGCCTCAATCCATCAACAAGAAATATCTATCTTAAACACATGAGCCCAACACAGGGGAACCTGGATTCATAGAGAAACTACTAAGTAAACTAAAAAAGGGCATTGATCTTAACACTATCATATAACTGGAGATTACATACCACACTAACAACCCTAGACAGTTCATCAGGGCAAAAAATCAACAAGAAGATCTGGAACCTCAACTTGATGCTCGACCAAATGGACATAACAAATACCTGCAGAACACTTCATCCAACAACCATAGAATATACATTCTACTCTTTACTGCATGGAACACATTTCAAGGCCAACCACATCCTCAGTCATAAATCAAACATAAACAAATTTCTCAAGATCAAAATACTGCCATGCACCTTCTCAGACCACAGTGGAATAAAAACAAATGTTGACACCAACAAGATCCTCCAAAATATACAAAGACATGACTGCTAACAATATGATGTTTTACAACTTCTGGGTCAACACAGAAATTAAAATACTCTTGGAAAAAAATGAAAACAAAGGTACAACCTATCAAAACCTCTGGGATGCTATGAAATCAATACTAAGAGAAGAATTTATAACTCTATGAACACACATCAAGAAAATAGAAAGATCACTTCTTAACACCCTAAAAAGGAACAAAGAAGGCTGGAAAGACAAGACCACAAAACACCCTAACTTCAGTAGATCGATTCAGATCACCAAAGTAAAAGCCAAAATACAGGACATAGAAGACAAAAATATCATAGAAAAAAATCAACAAAATAAAAAGCTGGTTCTTTGAAAGGATAAACTAGATTGATGGACTTCTAGCCAGAATGACCAAGGAAAAGAGATAAAAAACCCAAATAAACACAATCAGAAATGCAAAAGATCAAGTCAAAACTGACCTCAAAAAATACAAAATATTATCAGAGAGTATTATGTACAACTTTATGGAAACAAACTCAAAAACCTAATATAATGGAGAACTTTCTGACATTATACAAACTCCCAAAGTTGAAAAAAGATGAAATTGATACCCTAAGTAAACCAATAACAACCCTGGAAACTGACTCCATAATAAGAAAAATAACTACAAAAAAAAAATCCCTGGGCCAGATGACTTTCTAGGAGAATTCTACAAAACATACAAGAAGGAATTGATACCAATCCTACTGAAAATATTCCAGGCAATCGAGAAAGATGGCGCCCTCTCCAAATAATTCTATGAGGCTAACATCCCAAATACCTGAACCAGGTATAAAGCCAACAAAGAAAAAGAACTAAAGGCCAGTATCCCCAATGAACATAGTTGCAAAAATTCTCAAAAAGATTCTAGCAAATTGGATCCAAAAGCACATCTCAAAAATCATCCACCGTGACCAAGTAGGCTTCATCCCTGGGATGCAGGACTGATTTTAATATCTGCAAGACCGTAAATGTAATGAAATACATCAACAGATGCAAAAACAAGAATCACATGGTTATAGCATTAGATGCAGTAAAAGCTTTCTACAAAATCCCATATCCTTTCTTGATAAAAACTCTTGAACACCAAGGCATAGAGGGAACATACCTCAAAATAGTAAGAGCCATCTACAACAAATCCACAGCCAACACACTGCCAAACACATAAAAATTGGAAACAGTTCCACTGCAAATTAGAATAAGACAAGGCTGCCTACTCTAACCCCTCCTGTGCAACATAGTGTTGGAAGTCCTAGCCAGAACAATCAGACAAGAGAAGGAAATCAGGCATATCTAAATAGGAAAACAGGAAGTTAAATTATCCCTCTTTGCTGATGATATTATCCTAGACCTTGAAAGTCCAAGAGAATCTGTCAAAAATCTCCTTGCACTGATAAAAGACTGTGACAAAATCTCAGGGCAAGAAATCAATGTGCAAAAGACAATCTCATTTCTACACACCAACAAGAAACAGGCAGAGAATCAAATAAAAAGCACAATCCCATTCACAATAGCCACAAAAAAATGAAATACCTTGGCATCTTTCTAACCAGAAAAGTGAAAGACCTATACAATGAAAACTACAAAACACTGCTCAAAGAAATCAAAAATGACACAAACAAGTGGAAAAATAATCCATGCTCATGGATTGGAAGAATCAACATTGTGAAGATGCCCATTTTACCTAAGGCAATCTACAGATTTAATGCAATACCCATCAAATCACCAGCAACATTCTTCTTGGACCTAGAAAAAACAATACAGAAATTCATATGGAAACATAAATGACCAAGAATAGCCAAAACGGTCCTCAAAAAAAAAAAAAAAAAATAGCAGGAGGTATTACAAGCCCAGACTTTAAACTTTATTACAAAGCTACAATAGCCGGGCTCGGTGGCTCAGCCTGTAATCCCGCGCCTTTGGGAGGCTGAGGTGAGTGGATTGCCTTAGCCCGCGGGTTCGAGACCCACCTGGACAGAGAGACCTCATCTCTACAATAAATCAGAAAATCAGCCGGGCATGGTAGCACATGCCTGTAATTCCGGCTACTTGGAAGGCTGAGGAGGAAGGATCACCAGAGCCCGGTAGGTCGAGGCTGCGGTGGCCGGGAGTGGCCACTGCACTCCAGTCTGGGCAACAGAGTGAGACTCCAACTCAAAAAAAAAAAAAAACTGCAATAATCAAAACAGCCTGGTATTGGTACAAGAACAGGTATATAGTCCAATGGAATAGAATTGAGATTCCAGAAGCAAAGCCTCAATTTCTCCACCAACCATCTTCAACAAAGCCTCCACCACCCACTACTGGGTAGAGGAGAACCCATTCAGTAAATGGTGCTGGGAAAACTGACTGACCACATGCAGAAGATTGAAACAGGACCCCTACCTATCTCCATACAAAAATTAACCCTAAATGGATCACAGACCTAAATGTAAAACCTCAAACTGGAAGAACCTTAGAAAATGCAGGAGATACTCTTATGGAAGTTGGAACTGGTAACCAATTCCTGATCAAAACCCAAAGTACCCAGGCCATAACAGATAAGATAGACAAGTAAGATCTCATTAAACTGACAAGCTTCTGCAAAACCAAAGAAACCATCAAGAGAGCAGAAATACAGCCCCCAGACTGGGAAAAAATATTTGCCAACTCTCTGTCTGACAAAGGCCTCACATAAGGATCTACAAGGAACTCAAATATGCTGAAAAGAAAAAAACAAACAGTCCCATTACAAAATGGGCAAAAGGTATGAATAGACACTTCTCAAAAGAAGACATATGAGTGGACAACAGATACATAAAATGTTCAGCCTCACTAGTCATCAAGGAGATGCAAATTAAAACTACACTGAGATACCACCTAAATCCAGTCAGAATGGCCATCATCAATAACTCAAAAAATAACAAATGCTGGAGAGGATGTGGTGAAAAGGAACACTTCTACACTATTGGTGGGAGTGTAAACTAGTACAACCTCTGTGGAAATCAATGTGGCAATTCCTAAAAGTTCTAAAAATCGACCTCCCATATGATCCCGCAATCCCCCTATTGGAAATATACCCGGAAGAACACAAATCACTCTATGAAAAGGATACCTGTACATGTATGTTTGTCGCAGCATTGTTCATAACAGCAAGAACATGGAACTAACCCTGCTGCCCATCAAAAAAGTACTGAATTAAAAAAATGTGGTACATATACACAATGGAATATTTATGCAGCCATAAAGAAGAACAAAATCATGAACTTCGCAGCAACCTGGATGGAATTAGATTCTATAATACTGAGTGATTTTTCACAGAAACAAAGAACTGAGTATCACATGTTCTGACTCATAAGTGGACCTTAAACAACTACCGTAATACTATAAGAAAATGATTGACGGTAAGGGAAACTGCAGGGGGTGAGGGGGACAGGGAGGTGGGACTTACAGTAGTCAATATCTGCCTGGGGGAGGGGAGCACACCTCATCAACAAGGGTACCTGCACAATGAATATTTGTATATCTAACCATGAATTGTACCCCACAATTTTAAAATAAAAAATATAAAGTGGGCAAAAGATATGAATAGACACTTCTCAAAAGAAGACATATGATCAGCCAACAGATACATGGAAAAATGCTCAGCATCACTAATCATCAAAGAAATGCAAATCAAAACCACACTGAGATACCGCCTAACTCCAATCAGGATGGCCATCTTTAATAACTCAAAATACAACAGATGCTGGACAGGATGCAGAGAAAAGGGAAAGTTTCTACACTGTTGGTGGGAGTATAAACTAGTACAATCTCTGTGAAAAACAGTATGGTGATTTCTAAAAGATCTAAAAAATCAACCTTTCTTACAACCCAGAAACACCCCCCCACCCAGAAATATACCCAGAGGAACTCAAATCATTCTACAATAAGTTACCTGTACAAGAATATTTATTGCAACACTATTCACAATAGCAAAAACAAAGAACCGACAATGCCGCCCATTAAAGTGGACTGGATAATAAAAATGTTGTACATATACACTATGGAATATTATGCAGCCATAAGAAAAGACAAAATTATGGATGTCACAGTAACTTGGATGGATTTAGGGTGTATCATACTCAGGGATCTATCACAAAAACAAAGACCTGAGTACCACATGTTCTCACTCATAAGTTGATTCTAAACATTTATCACAATACTACATGAAAGTGATTGTCAGTAGCGAATCACTGCCAAGAGAGAGAAAGGGGGCACATAACATTAACAAGGATAACTGATCCCAAACCAGGCAAAGTGAGGACCAATGAGAGGCCCAAACTTCACCTGTATGATGACTACTTATGTATCACTTATGTACCTAACCCTGAATTGTACCCCACATCTTTAAAATAAAATAAAAATTTTTTTTTAAACAAAACCATTGTTTCATATATTTTGTCAAGTCTTTCAGTTTTGTTTTGTTTTGTTTTTCAGGTGGGAGGTAGCCCATCACCTGTTATTTTGTCAGGGTTAGAAGTAGAAATCTCTCTGATGCCTTACTTGAATCATTTATAAGGGTCTTAATATTAATTTTTTTGACACATTTCATTTATTCTATTTAAATTTACAGCAGCACAGACAAATGCTACTATCATTTATGTTTACAAATGAGGAAGCATAAAGAGTTTTTAAAAATTGTTCGTCACCCAACTATTAAAAGCTGAAAATATATTTTAAATCTGGATAATTTGATTCAAGTTGATATTCACAAGTGTCTGTCACCACTCATTATAAGACTAACTAGACACTATAAGATTTTTAATTGCTATACAAGAAGATACTTACAACCATATAACTATTTTTCAAAATTTGGCTATGACTTACATTAGAAACGTAGTTTATGTCACTACTCACCACACACACACTCACATATATACACACTCCCCTAAGTATATAACTAAACTAAAACCATGATTTCATAGCAAAATATTTACTGTTATTATAAGTGCTTGTCTCCAATGGTTTCCATTTTATTGTTAATGCTTGTGTTACATTCATTTTATGATCTATTAATGTTTGATATTCTTATTAGAAAGATAAAATGATGCAATGCTTATTTGGATTCATTTATTCTATTATTTCCTTCTTAAACTACTATCATTTTTTTCTGGCTTTTCTTTTTTTGTTGTTGTTGCTGGAATTTTGTAATCAGGTAGAGCTAAGAGCTAATTATGAGTTGGTTATATTTACTCTAAGCCTTGATATTTTGCCTTAGTAGTATAGTAATATTACTATTATTATTTACTTTTAAGCTTTATTAATTTCATAAAAAACTGGGTTCTGACAGATGCTGTGAATTGACTTAAAATGTTTACTTTTCCTAAGACTAGTCAGGATTTTTATAAGATAAGAGAACTGATACAATATTCCATTAGCTAATTGCATCATCCCCCAAAGATAGTATTTTTAAAATCTATTAGAACTTTGCCTAATGTTACACATATGAAAATGAAACTTAGTCACACAGTTTTTTTTTATTTTAGCATAATAAATTTAGATTTTATTGTTTTTGATTGCCTGGTATATCATTATTATTATTATTTTAAATTGTTTGTGAGCTACCATCAACATTTAATTAAGATTTGTTGACTGTTATGGCTATTTAATTATCAACAAAGCAAAGGAAATCATTATTCAATTTTAATAAATGAAAATATATGAGTGGCAGGCAATTAACTCTGCAAATAAAAATATGCATTTTGATTTTTATTGATAAACTATTATTTATGGAATGATTTTCCACTTAATGGGCTATTTCTAGGAAGACTGACATCAATTAATATGTCTATTAAATTTACCATTTTCAAAAGTGATTCTAATTATCTTGCTGTAGACTGTTTTGATAAATATAAGTAAAAGATCTATACATTTCTTATATAGTAAATAAACCAAGAATTAAATTGGGCAGTCTGTGCTTATGTCATTTCCATCTAATTATATGGCCATTAGTTATATCTCTCAAATGCTCAACAATTCTCTCTTTACAATCAACTTATGTTTAATTAAAAAGCAGTGATGAACTTGCTAACTCCACATTGGCTACTCATTTATAAAATTAATAACAGGTCTAAATTATTTTAAGTGAGTTAAGAAATTCCAATATACTCTCCCAACTTCAAAGTTGTTTGAATCAAGGACGGGAACAACAGACACTGGGCACTGCTAAAGAGGACGGAGGAGGAGGAATAAGGGACGTAAAGCCACCCTTGGGGGGTACCAGGCTCACCACCAAGGAAGGGGCAGGCTGATCAGGAACCCAAACCTCACCTTCAAACAATGTACCTAGGTAGCAAATCTTCACATGTATTCCTTGATTCTAAAACAATTGCCTTAAATTGCTTGATTCAAACAAACAAGAAGTAAAAACACCATATTAGTTATATAATTTTCTGTTAAACAATAATATTTTGCATTGTCTATTTTAATCTTGAAATACAATACATTAACAATAGATTTACAACATTAAAAATCCAAACGGTCAATGGATATATAAAATTTAGTCAGTGAAATGTGATTTAAAATTAAAAGGGCAGTGTTGGAGAAAAGCTGACTTTGTGCTGAGTTTCAGTCAGAAAAGAAAAATGGTTCTTTGGAGGGAGCTTTTTTTTTTTTTTTTTTTTTTTAGTTGGAGTTTCACTCCGTCGCCTAGATTGGAGTCCAGTGGCCGCTCCCGGCCACCACAGCCTCAACCCATGGGTTCCGGCAATCCTTCCGCCTCAGCCTTCCGAGTAGCCAGAATTACAGGCACGCGCTACCATGCCCGGCTGATTTTTGATTTATTGTAGAGATGAGGTCTCGCCAAGTTGCCCAGGCGGGTCTCAAACCCGCGGGCTCAGGCAATCCACTCACCTCAGCCTCCCAAAGCCACAGGATTACAGGTTGAGCCACCGAGCCCAGCTTGGAGGGGGCTTTTAACACAGTTCACCATCCTCCCTGTTCCTACTTCTCTGGTCATAGTTCATTGGGCTTGGAGCTCTAGCTGAACACTGAAATGGTGTGGAGCAAAGATATGACCCAAGAGGAACAATCATGATGTTCTGAAACAATACTATTATTTATCTAGAGGTTTAAAAATGAGAAATAGATAGTACCCACTTGGTAATAAGGGCAGAAAGCAAGTCAGGCATGGTGGCAAGTGCTTGTAATCCCAGCTAACTCAGAAGGCTGAGGCAGGTGGATAAATTATGCCCAGGAGTTCGAGTCCAGTTGGACAACATAGTGAGATTTCCATCTCTAAAAATATTTTTTTCATTTAAAAAAGATAAGAAATCAATAAGAAGTATCTTTTGAGACACCAAAATGGAAAAATGTTAAAGAACTAGTAAAACCTGTAATCACAGCTAATCAGGAGACTGAGGCAAGGGTATTGCTTAAGGCCAGAAGTTCAAGTCTAGCCTGGGCAACATAGTGAGTCTCTAAATAATAATAATAATAAAGGAGCAAAAAGAATTAGTAAAAAAAAAAAAAAATCTTACTGAGGGGAGAAGATGAAAAAATCTGATAACTAGAGTGGTACTTTATCTTCAAAACCCTCCCCTATCCAAGTCAGCATCAAGCCTTGGTGCTTGGCCTTGCCACTATTCTGTGAGATCCATTTAACACAAGCTTCCTCACAAAATCTTTATTCCATGAAATAATGTAAGTAAATATCTGTTCCTTCCAATCTAATGACTTTAATTTTACCTATTTTTTTTTTTTACTTTTTTTTATTTTAAAGATGTGGGGTACATTTCAGGATTAGGTATTCAAGTGGTCATCGTACAGGTAAAGTTTGGGCCTCCCTTTGGTCCCCACTTTGCTTAGTTTAAGATCAGGTAACCTTACTGATGCCATGCCTGCCCCCTCCCTAAACCACCCACTTTAGCTGTATCCCGCTACTGCCAATCCCTTTTTTAAATAATATTATTATTATTATTATTATTATTATTATTATTATTATTATAAAGATGTGGGGTACAATTCAGGGTTAGGTATACAAACATTGATTATGCAGGTACCCTTGTTTAGCATTTTCCCTCAACTGCCAATCCCACCCTCCCTCCCCTGACAGTTTCCCATTACTGCCAAACATTTTTTATAGTATTAAAATTGTTCAAGGTCCGCTTATGAGTGAGAACATATGGTACTCTGTTCTTTGTTTCTGTGATAGATCACTGAGTATGAGTGACTCTAAATCCATCCAAGTTGCTGCAAAGTCCATATATTTGTCCTTCTTTATGGCTGCATAATATTCCATTGTGTATATGTACCACATTTTCTTTATCCAGTCCAGCTGCAATGGGCAACATGGTTAGTTCCATGTTTTTGAAATTGTGAATAGAGTTGCAACAACCATACATGTGCAGGTATCTTTTTTGTAGAATGATTTGAGTTCCTCCAGGTATATTCCCAATAGGGGAATTGCTGAGTCATATGGAAGGTCAATTTCTAGTTCTTTCAGAAAACGCCAAACTGTCTTCCAAAAAGGCTTCACTAGTTTGCATTCCCACCAGCAGTGTAGAAGCGTTCTTTTTTCTCCACATTCTCGCCAGCATCTGTTGTTTGTTTTAGTAATGATGGCCATTCTTACTGAGGTTAGGTGTTATCTGAATGTGGTTTTGATTGGCATTTCTCTGATTTTGAGTGAGGTTAAGCACTTTTTCATGTGTCTGTTGACTTCCCATATATCTTCTTCTGAGAAGTGTCTATTCATGTCTTTTGCCCACTTTTTAAAGGGGCTGTTTTTTGTTTTTTTTCCTTTTGGCACTTTTGAGTTCCTTGTAGATCCTAGATGTTAGGCCTTTGTCAGATATATGGTTGGCAAATATTTTTTCCCATTTGGTGGGCTGTCTCCCTGCTCTCTTGATGGTTTCTTTTGCTTTGCAGAAGCTTGTTAGTTTGATGAGGTCCCACTTGTCTATCTTATTTCTTAAGGTATTGGTCTTTAGAGTTCTGAATAAGAACTGGTTGCCACTTCCAATTTCCATAAGGATGTCTCCTGCATTTCCTAAGATTCTTATAGTTTGAGATTTTATGTTTAGGTCTTTGATCCATTTAGAGTTAATTTTTGTGTATGATGCCAATCTCTTTCCTATAGCATTATGGTAAATGTTCAGGGTCTACTTATGAGTGACAACCTAATAATTTTAACATAATGAAATTGCCCTTTGTGGCCAAGACATTAACAAATACTTATACAATTTTATATACAATGCCCAAGAATGATGATATACAGTGTATGTGAGAATTCATATACTCTCAGTGAAAATGAAGATTGGTCCACTTTCCTTCACAGAAATTTCACATGTAAGAATTTATCCAAAAGTTGTAATTAAGTGTAGGTGTAAATATTTAGTTGAATAGTTTGAGAAGTTTGCCAATAAAAAAAATAAATAAAATGTCAATAATAAAAGATTAGCAAAATAAATTAGAGTATGATGGAATTCTGTAGGTTCAGTAAAAGTGATATTATAAATGCATTTTATTGACCTAGAAATAAGAAAATTAAATATCAAATGATAATAAAAAATTATAACCCAACACATATGGTTCCTTTATGTTAAAAATAAAATGCATATCTTAAATATCAGTAAATATAATCCAGATTTTAAAATGAGACCAACATGTTAAAAATAGTCATCTCCTAGTGCTTAAAAGGCAAGTGATTTCATTACCTTATGTTTTGTATGTCTGAATTTTCTAAATTTCTTCTGTAAACATGTTTAACTTACATAATCAAAACAAATTAAAGTTTAGAAATATGAAAGCAATGATTGTCCCAGGGTATTTAGGATTATGATTTTCTCTTTTCTATAATGAGCAAGTATTGCTTTTATAATTGAAAAAATAAATTGTACTTTTTAAACAACATAGGTATAATGTAAAATGAGAGAATAAGTGTGATTCCACAAGAGACTTTTATCAGGGGTATGATATGCTTTTAGTAGATCTTGCAGATCCATTCTTTTGCTAAAACACCACTGTACAAACAATTTTCTCCCCCAAAACATAGTATAACATCAGCTTTTTCAGTGGCAAGGATTTTCAATTACATATTGGTCTTTATGGGCTTTTTAATATTCAAAGAATTTTCTTCTTTAGATATGAAAAATAAATTCCAAGTTCTGTTACACTAAATCTATCATCGCTAGCATTTCTGTAGGGTATTGCCTTTTGCCACCCTCACTGGATAAATCATTTTCTATAGAAAACCAGAAGTTTGTGGGAATTCAAATATTGTCAATATATCTAACTATACTGCTGCTAACATCATCAACAGAGAATGCATTTTCTATGTAATAAAATGCAATGTAAAAGTGTTCATATAATACGTAAGAAAAAAATTATTTGTTTTTGATAGCTACAAGAGGACTTGTAGTGTCATAACACCAGGGCTTTCTAATAAGTGTACTTTCTAGAACTTCCAGTTCCTTACTATGGTTTAAATAAAGGCTTAAACCATGGTTTTTACTTATTTACTTCTTTTTCTTTATGTAGGAATCAAAAATTCCAGCACTGTATCTGTACTAAATATGAATAACTTTTCTGAATATATTCTGGGAATCTAATGTACAGCATGGTGACTATAGTTGATAATACTGTAATGTATACTTTAAATTTGCTAAGAGAGCATCTTAAGTGTACCCACAACCACACATACACACACACAGACACACACACACACAAATGGTATCTATGTGGGAAGGATGTGTTAATTTGACTGTGGTAATCATTATGTAATGTATGTGTATATCAAATCATCACATTGCACACCTTAAATATATATGCTTTGTCAATTGTGCCTTAATAAGAAAAAAATAATTTTTCTTCACAGATTTTTCTTCTTCACACAGTCTGTTCTTTTCCAGACTCCATGTTTCATGGATCCAGTTTCCTCTCAGCTCATGTTGATGTTTGTGTTTGATTAAATCTTATTAGAAGATATTTCTCAGTAGACTGAGGTCATGTGTTTAAGTCACCAAAGCCAGTTAGGTCTACTCTATTTTGAGGTGAATAGACTAGTCTTCTAATCATGGCCATCAATTTTACAAATAATGATAGTCACCAAGGAACTAAGAAAAAGAGTATAGATAAACCAAAACTATCTTTTCCCTACTTACTAAAAAAAAAATAGTAGCACAGAACCTAGAACATAGCAGACATTCATTCATTCAACAAATACTGAGAACCAGTACATGCCAAGGACTCTTAGAATTTCTAGAAATACACAAGTGAATACAATAACTTCACTGCTTTCATGGAGCTCACATTTTGGAATCGGTTTTAAATTCTGTAAATGCTCCAATTGTCAGAATCCCTAATTCATGTCCCAAGGCAAGTATTTTCTAACTGCTCAATTGATTCTTAGTAGATTTTTAAGATATCTCAGTGGCATCCAAAATATGAGTGTCTCCATACCCTCTCATCTCTATTCTCCAAAATTAAGTTCCTTAAGAAATTACCTAATTCAAGTAGAAAAAACTTTATTTGGAGTTCAACATATGAGAGTTTGTTAGATTTTATTTACCAATTAGGATCTGCCCAAAGAAGAAGAAATCAATATGTTAAAAAGATACTCATATGTTCCTTGCGGTACTGTTCACAATAGCAAAATCATGGGACCAACCTAAGTGCCCACCAACAATTGACCGAATAAGGAAAATGTAGTATATATACTCCATGGAATACTATGGAGCCATAAAAAAGAATGAAACCATGTTCTTTGCAGCAACATGGATGGAGCTGAAGATCATCATCCCAACTGAACTGACTCAGAGCTGGGCTCGGTGGCTCAGCCTGTAACCCCGCGTCTTTGGGAGGCTGAGGTGAGTGGATTGCCTGAGCCCGCGGGTTCAAGACCCGCCTGGGCAGCGAGACCTCATCTCTACAATAAATCAAAAAATCAGCCAGGCGTGGTAGCACATGCCTGTAATTCCGGCTACTTGGAAGGCTGAGGTGGAAGGATCACCGGAGCCCAGCAGGTGAGGCTGCGGTGGCCGGGAGTGGGCACTGCACTCCAGTCTGGGTGACAGAGTGAGACACCAACTCAAAAAAAAAAAGAACTGACTCAGAAACAGGAAATCAAACACTGCATGTTCTCACTCATGTGGAAGCTAAATTGTCACAAAGATCAAAGTAATAGACATTGAGGACAACAATAAGGGAGAGGTAGCAAAAGGAGTTAGGGTTCATAAATTACCAATAGGGCACAATGTTCACTACCTGGGAAATGGGCCACCCTAGACCCAATCCTTACCACTGCACAATATGTCCATCTAACAAACATGCACATGTACCCCCTGAATCTAAAATAAAGATAATAATACAAAAGAAAGGGAAAAACAAAGGACGTGTGAGAAGATAGCTAAGATCCCAGTGATGAATATTTCATAATGATCCTTCAAAGAATCAGCTGTCACTCAGGCCACAAGGATCAGTGCTTCCTGTACTGCAGACTCTCTTGCAGGATATAGCCCTACAACTGCATAGACTTTAAGAACTTCTGGATCAAGGAGACCAATGAATCTAACATATCTCAACAGATCTCCCAGACACTTAATGCATTCATGAAGATGACACACACACACACACACACACACACACACACACACACACTAATGTCTTTTTTTTTTATGTTCCAATGGCTTTATTAATTCTCTCTTTCTGGAGTGGTAGGACATCACAGCTGGAGAGCTGGAAAGGAAGCCAAGAAGCTGTGGTCTCAGTATGGGTCATTAAAGGGGCACAGAGGGTACCCTGCATCCCTTGGGACCCTCTTCCCATTCACCATTAGCATGGGCACAATATATTGCTAATTTTTGTTCAGGGCATTTAGCTGCTTCATCTCTTCTGGGCTAAAAGTGAAGTCAAACACCTGGATGTGCTGAAGGATATGAGAAGGGGTGACACTTTTGGGGATGCATATCACTTTCTGCTGGACCTGCCACCTGAGCAAGATCTGAGCTACAGACTGTCCATACTTTTCAGCCAATGCCGGGACCACTAGTTCCTCAAGCAGGACAGGCTCATCAGGATCACGCCATGCACGATCAGAGGATCCCAAAGGGCTATAAGCAGTCGCCTCTAGGCCGCGTGTTTAACAGTTGGCAATTAGCTCATTCTGAGCCAAGTATGGGTGGCATTCCACCTGCAAGACAGCTGGATGCACAAAGGCCACACTGAGTACATCATCAATCTGCCAACTGTTGAATTTGGACAGGCCCAATGCACGCACCAGGTCCTTTGCCACCAGTGCCTCCATAACTTTTCAGGTCTCTTTGTAGTGGGTAGAGTCATAGCGTATAGTCCCACTGGCATTCTTGGGGAAAGGGTTGTCTCCCCGCTCAAAGGCATAAGGCCATTGCATCAGGTACAAGTCCAGATACTCCAACCGGAGGTCAGCCAGTGTCTTTCAGAGAGCAGGCTCCACATCCTTGGGGTGGTGCTTGATGTTCCACAGCTTGGATGTCACAAACAGTTCCTCCCAAGGCACCGTCTTGCCTGGTCCCACGTTTTCCTTCAGAGACTCCTCAATCTCAGTCTCATTGCTATAGATAGCAGCACGGTCAATGTGGCAATAGCCCACACTACAGCCATGCTTAATAGCTGCTTTCACCTGGCCAGGTTCACTCTTCCAGGTACCCAGACCAATCATCTTCTGCCCAGTGTGCTGGGCACAGGAAGTTATTATTCCCTTGCACGAGTATACAATGTGAATAGAGATATGTGACCTGAGATCCAGTGGGACTCAGCTTAAGTCTCACACACAAACTCCTATAATTCTACTCACTGATCTTATGATACACAGAAGTTTGTTATTTTTCTTTATTTTGCTTTTGCACAGAACATCTTTTATGCATTGCTTCAATCACATCACCCTCATCTCTTTTTTCTACTACGAACACTGCAAACAGATTTATGTAGCTGCAACCGCATGGCACATTTCTTATCCTTTTTGGGGGATTCCTGATGCTGTACTGGACATTTATTTGGGAGCAACCAGAAATTCATGAACAAAAAGCCTGTGGGGAAACCCTTGAATTTTTTATCAGTGGGAAATGGGAGATTATGGGTGAATGCTTCTTTTCACCTCTCACTGACACAAACAGCTCTGAATTTTGAGACACCCATTAAGACTTTTAGAAGGTCCAACTGAAGAGCCATCCATATCCTTGGTCAAGTTAGTTGTACATCCTTGTATTGACTGACCTGTTGTTCCCTGTTCCATGACCTTGGTCCCTCACACCTGGTCCCTAGGACCACATTCCCAAATTAACAACCTGCAAATAAACCTTTGACTTGGACTCTGAGTGTGGGGATGGAAGGCAGGTAAGGTATCTTCTCCACTATCTTAAAAGGCAGCTTGATATAGAGAGAACGTAGGCAACACCACCAAGTAGGCCTAGATTCCAACCTTAGTTTACAATTTGTTAGTGGCATGACTTTGCACAAGGTTCATAATCTAAGCACTCTTTTTTTTTTTTCCCAGTTGGAGTCTCACTCTGTCACCCAGACTGAAGTACAGTGGCCACTCCCAGCCACCGCAGCCTCAACTTGCTGGGCTCCGGCGATCCTTCTGCCTCAGTCTTCCGAGTAGCCGGAATTACAGGCGCGCACTACCACGCACGGCTAATTTTTTTATTTTATTGTAGAGATGAGGTCTGGCCTGCCCAGGCGGATCTCAAACCCACGGGCTCAGGCAATCCACTCACCTCGGCCTCCCAAAGGCACGGGATTACAGGCTGAGCCACCAAGTCCGGCAATCTAAGCACTCTTAAAGAAGTGTAAAGATTAAATAAGGCAATACAGTTAACTTCCAAATTTCCATACCCACCCTCCCCAACTCAAAAACATTCATTTTCAGTGAGCTGTAAACTCCCTGGGATATTCAATAAGTGGAAATTAAAGCATACATGTTAAAATAGTCTTCTTTACATGATTCCTTTTTTGTCCAAGAAGCTTATTTTCTTATTTTTGAGGCCTTTTCCCCTTTTGAGTTACATGTCTTCACCAAGTACACCTTGCAGAAAATGTTAGCTCTAGGCACTAAACTTCTAAGAATATATCAGAATCTGTAGCCAAAGTCCTTTCAATTTTTCAACCAAAAAACCAGATTTGGCAGTAATACTTTTAAGAAGGTGAGTAAATTAAAGAGTGAGAAGTAACAGTGATTTAGGAAGACATGGTTTGAGAAGGTTTGAGAAGGAACCTAGGAGCCATGTGACCAAGGAACAACAGGGAAATAGGATTATTGAGAAGCAGCTGAGACTACCTTGCGGGTGAATTCTGTTAACAATTCTGGCAAAGTTCTGCGCATGCACCTTCCTTGATCCCACAAAGGCACCCTTCACTGGCTTCCTATTCTTAACCCAACAAAAAATAGCACTCAACACACTAAAATTTGATCATTTTCTTGTCTATATTATTCACTAGAAAAACCTTTAAAAAACATATGGACCTTCTGTCTAAAAAAAAGTGTCCAAATATCTGATATTTATATATGCTTTCAGGGAGTCCATTTGCCCCCAGATTAATGATCTCTGTATTCAACTGTTAGCCTCTTGAGAGAAAGGCTCATATCTATTTCCAATGCACAGTTCCTAGTACATAGAAGCTATTCAAAAATATAATTGAGAGAATTAATGAAGAAATATTTTTCAACTCAGAAAAAGACTTAAATAAATCAGACACAGACTGAGGTTTGGCAGAGCAGGAATCATGAATAAAAAAAGGGATGAGGAAGTGTTGAGATGAGATGGTTTAGGTTGTGTGAAAAGGCAGATAAATGATGTAAAGGCAAAGATTGATGGTCTGAGGAGATTATGAGCCTGCTCCATGTAAGAGCAGAAAAGACTGGAGAATACTGTGGTCAGAGAAGGCAATCTCTGGCACTGAAGATATTTTGAATAGTTGTTACATGACTGTTAGCAGGAGAAGTAAATTATTTGTGTAGTGAGTAGAATCTTTGTGTACAAATAGAAATGCAAACTGAAGAAACCATTACAGACCCTTGCTATAGAATTAATAGATCAGTAGAGCTCATTTAATTTATAGGTGTCAAGTGAAAAAAAATAAGAAATAAAAGACTTTACCATCCTATGATGGTTTACAAAGTTATTCCTACTGAAGGCTCACCTTAATCATTTTCTGAAATTTGAAAACCTCCCACCAGAAAAATAATTATATGTGGATTTTGCTCCTGTGAGATAATGGTTTAACTCTCAAAAACATAGAAAACCAAGAAAATCCAGATATAGTCAACCATTTAACTACCCATCTATCCATCCATCCATTCAGTTATAACTTGAAAAAGCATTGTTTACCAATATACGCCAGTCTAGTACACAGAAGTCACTATAACTCAAACACTTATCATGCTAATACTGTTTGCAAAGATGATCAAGGTATCATCTAAATTATTAAAAACTCCCAATTTAGAAGACAGAGTTGAAAATGTAAACAAATAATTAGAATGCATTTTGAAGAGAGATACATAGGTGGGGCTTTATAACTCCAACTTTTAAAAATTCTTCTGCTAATTAAGATTATGTGCAAAAAGATTATGTAAATTCATATGAATTTGGGCAAATGTGGAAAGATATTGGCAAGAATGGTAAACATTTATAAACAATATAAAACCCAATTTTGAGTTTTTCTAATGGGGCTAAAAAAATCTCAGACTTCATTTCTGCGCAAGATATGCTGTGATATGTCTTGAGTCAGCACTTCAAATGCTAGTTAAGGCTTCATATTAACAACAGTCCTTCCCTCTCAGTATCTATGGGTGACCGAGTGGGAAGGACTCAGTCCTTTTTAACAATTTACAAGGAGTCGTTTTTTAAAGAAAAAAAATAAAATCAAAAAGGACCAAAAATAAGATAAATTTATGATCTCAACTTTTCATCTTTTATCTGCACACTTCTTGTTCAAACCATATCCCTAGGGCCTCTCTGCACAGAGGGAAATGTTTCTCTCATCCATGTTACTAGGATGCCTACATTTCTCTCTACTCCCAGCCCCAGTAGAATGCCGACTTGAGATCAACAGAGAGAACAGATCATGGAGAAATGGGCTATTTTTCCACATGGCATGTTTCCCCATGACTGTCTTTTTTCCTGGTCTGGAGGAAAAGTTTCCATGACAACCAAGTCACTAACTGTTCACTCCCCACCAGCTGATATGCTTCCCTTCCAACTGATCAGCTGGATATTGTGCTAAAATTATTTTACAGACTGGATAATCTTCAGGGATTATTTGTCTATTTATTTCTTCAGGTATGGTTTCTTGGCAGAAACTTCTTAAATGGACCTAACTTTTTTGTTTTGTTTTGCTTTTTAGCATCATAGTCCTGACTAAACAGAACAAGCTTAGGACATTAGACAGTCATGTTACAAAAAAGAAAACATAAATGAGAACCTTCTTTCCCCATAGACGACACATAGGTGCTTTGAGAGCAGAATTTAGCCTTTTGTTTCTTTCCCTCCATAGGTAGCCACTACGTGATCTGGCAGGTGGTATACAGTCAATAAATCTTAAGTAGTCCATCCTCCAAGCATCTGTAAGCATCTTTAGAGATGTGTTATATTTGAAAATGGTATGTTAAGGTTGATGGGTTGAGGCAGATTCAGCCTCTTAGTAATGTAATAATCTCCTTATTCTTAAAAATGACTCTCTATAGAAAAGGCAAGAAATTTGCCACAGGGTATTATTACATACCAACTGTTAAACCTGTGCATACAAGAAAAACAGTAAAGAAAGACACTAAAACATTTACCACTGTTGTATTTAGTAGGTGGAAATATGGAAGCTCTTCTGATTTTTCTCAGTTTGATTTTGTTGTTGTTAACTGAGTGACTTCTCCTATTGATTATCCACTATGTTCAAGGCACTGCAGTAGCCCCCAGAGGCAGAAAGATTAATGAATCACCTTCATATTCAGAACCATGAAAAGAAGAGAAGAATCTGGCAGAAAACAACATGCATATCAACTGGTGTTATCTTATGTAATGCAAAATCAGATGGGGTTGCAAAAAAAGAATAAACAAACCCTTTTCTCCACCTCTGTAGACAAATCTGAGCTTAAGTTAACTTTTCTGCTCTTTCTCCTGAAAACTTGATTAAGGTAGAACCTCATAGAGTCTCATTTGTATCACCAGGCAACACTATTTAGAGATAACAAGACCTGTGATAGACAAGTTGCATCTGGCCTGGAAAAGTGTGAATGAAACATAAATACATATTGGGAAACCATGGATTTGGGATTCCCTGAATAAGATACAGGTTCCTATAGGGCATTAAATTTCTATGTCAGGGCAACTACTGTGTCTGCATCCAGTGTTAGTCTTACTCCCTCACACCTAGATTCTCATGGAGAAAGAAAGTAGGGATAGGTGCAGGGGAGGAATAAGAGAAACAAGTGTTTTTCTGTGAGGGTTATTCCCTCTGACATGGCCCAACTGGTGTGCTATCTGCATTTTGGGCCCAATATTGGTCTGATTAAACTGACATCAAGTATTACTTACTCAGGTCTTGTGAGTCTGAATATCTTAAGACCCTTTACTTAAGAGTTAGAGGGAGTATGAAGAGAACAGCCAATTTCTGTAGAGTTTAGACCATTTCCTCAATTATTTCTTCACCAGAAGACACAAAAGCCTGATTTCACATGAGTTCCCTGAGGGAATATTACTGTTGCTTCCACAGTACTAGTCTTTATTTTAGCCAGGCTTGGAACTGGCTAAAATAAGTGGGCTGGAGTGAGTGCTTGTTAAGTGACATCCATGGTATACAAGAGGTGGGGATGGTGGGTACACTCAAAGCCCAGTCCAAACCTATTAGGTTGATGCATAAGTCCATAGCATTTTTTGTTGTTTTTTTGTTTTTGGCATGGCAACACTGCAGTGTTGGGAGTTTGTTTATCGTTTGTCATTTGGAATAACAATGTTGTACTTGCATTTTTCAGATTTGAAGAAAATCAGTGCCATTTGTGGACTAAAGGAGATGAAGTGTCAAGTGGAAAAAAATAAACACTTCCAACATATTCTTCTGTTTGATTTTAACAGAAGAGTAAAGATAGTGGAAACATTTGTGCCATGTGCAAGGAGAATACCATGAAGGAAAGCACAACAAGAAAATAGTTTTGTCATTTCAAAGACCACTTTGATTGAGTGATTCTCCACATTCAGGAAAACCATTGGGCTTTGATGAAGACAATTTAAATTCTTTAATTCATGATAATCCACATCAGTCAATTCAAGAATTGGTAAATGTGATTAACTACGACCAGTCAACCATTATGTGGCATTTGCATTCCATGGGCAAGCAAAAATGCTATGAACTTATGCATCGGCCCAATATTTGTACCTCCTCCCCCAGCTATTAAAATAAATAAATAAAGTAAATGCATGTTTTTTGCCACTTTTTAATGGGTTGTTTTTTCCTCTCAATTTGTTTGAGTTTCTTACAGACTCTGAATGTTAGACCTTTGTAGGATGCATAGTTTGCAAATATTTTCCCCTTCTGTGGGTCATCTCTTTACTCTCTTGATGGTTTCTTTTACTATGCATAAGCTTTTTAGCTTGGTATGGTTCCATCTGTCAATTTTAGTTTCTGCTGCATTTGCTTTTGAGGATTTGGGCATGAATTCATTGCCTAGGCTAATGTCCAGGAATGTGTTACATAGGTTTTCTTCTGAGATTTTTGTATTAAACACTGGGCATGGGCACGAGGATGGAAACAACAGACACTGACTAAACAGTCACTGCTAAAGGAGAAAAGGGGGGATAAGGGACACAAAACTATCCACTGGGTACCATGCTTACCATTGGGGTGGGGGAGAAATGGGCTCATCAGAAGCCTAAACCTTGTTTTGTCTTATTCTTTATTTTAAAGATGTGGGTTACAATTCAGGGTTTGGTATACAAATGTTCATTACGTAGGTACCCTTGTTGATGAGGTGTGCCCCTCCCTCCCCTGGCAGTTTCCCTCAACTGCCAATCCCAACCCCCCCCCAGCAGTTTCACACTATTGCCCATCCCTTTCTTGTGGTATTATGATAATTGTTCTAAACCTTGTTTTTACACAATATACCTATGCAACAAATCCTCATATATACCCCATGATTCTAAAATGTAAACAATAAATTCACAAGTTTAACATTAAAGAATAAGTCATTAGTTTTTCTAGTAATGCTGAAAATAAAAATTTTATTATAACACATTATCAGAGTTAAAGCAATGTTCTTACTAAATTAAAAAATGGGTCATAAATGAAATAGAATTGGTTGGAGTACAAATGTAATTTGATCCACATGTCCCCTTGTGTGCTGGAGCTGGTTCATTACCAACTTGCAAGAGCCAGTTGTTAAATTTTCAGGAATTTTGGGAGCAGATTGTTAAACCCTACTGTGATTAAGAATTAAACTGTATAAAGTTACAATTAAATAAGTTATATTAGCTGGGCATGGTGGCTCATGCTTGCAATCCCAGCACTTTGGGAGGCCAAGACAAAAGGATTGCCTAGACCCAGGGGTTGAGACTAACCTGGGCAAATTGGTGAGGCTTTGGTTCTACAATATATCAAAAAATTAGCCCGGCACAGAGGGACACACCTGTAGTTTCAACTACTTGAAAGGCTGAGGCAGAAGGATCACCTGAGCCCAGCAGATTGAAGCTGTGGCAGCCATAAGTGTGCCACTGACTCAAAATAATAATAATAATAATAATAATAATCAGCAGCTGGGCTTGGTGGCTCAGCCTGTAATCCCATGCCTTAGGAGGCTGAGGTGAGTGGATTGCCTGAGCCCAGGGATTCGAGACCCACCTGGGCAACTTGGTGAGACCTCATCTCTACAGTAAATCAAAAAATTAGTCAGGTGTGGTAACACGCACCTGTAGTTTCAGCTACTTGGAAGGTTGAGGCAGAAGGATCACCAGAGCCCAGCAGGTCGAGGCTGCGGTGGCCGGGAGCGGCCACTGCACTCCAGTCTGAGCGACAGAATGAGACTCCAACTCAAAAATAAATAAATTAATAATAATAATAATAATAGTCAGCTAGATTAAAACAAAGACTATAAATACTCTAAAAAAATCTCACCCTCAAAAATGAAAAATGTATTCCCTAGCTGTTGGACATGCCACTGACAAGCAGTCCTCAACTATCAGCCCACTTTGGAGAGTGCTTCGGTAAAAAAGAGTCCCTTGCCCAAGATCACACCCACAGTCAATTACTAATTGACACAAATGTATAAAACTAGGGTCTCTCACCCTAACTTGAGATCACTACAAAGGATTATCCCAGCTTTAGAACTCCCATAGGTTAACTGAAGTATCCCACAAAGCTATGCCAAGGCTTGACCTCCCTTTCTGCCAATCCTCATTCCAAGAGGACTCCCTGATAAATCTCCTAGAAATTAACCTTCATTTGTGACAGCACCCAATCAAAAATGTTTATTAGGGGACACCAGAGACTAAGAATGGGGAGGGTAGAACAAAGACAAAGAACGAAAAATTTCCTATAGAGTACAGTGTACACTATTTGGATGATGGGTACACTAAAAGCCCAGATGTCACCACTATACAATTCATCCATGCAACCAAAAACCACTTGTACCCCTAAAGTTATTGAAATAAAATAAACTAAAATAAAAATATTTATTAAGTATGTATTCCATTTCAGGCACCAGAATCAGAATTGATTAAGATATGGTCTTTACTCACAAAAAGTTTACAATTAATGGGATCAGAAATGTATCCATCAAAAGGCAATATTATAAGAGCTATGATAGGTAAACATTATGAAGGCCACATGAGATATTCCTAACTAAATTCTTGGACAATTAAGAAGCAGTTTGATTTTCTGTTCCTGAGTTAGTTCACTTAGTATGATGTTCTCTAATTCCATCCAAGTTGCTGCAAAAGACATTATGTCATTCATTTTGACGGCTGAATAGCATTCCATAGTATTATATATATATATATATATCACATTTTCAATATCCACTGATTGGCTGATGGGCTAAAACCCAGACTAAATACTATTTGTACCCCCTAAAGCTGTTGAAATTAATAATAATAATAATAAAGCTATTTGATTCCATGTAGAAGGAACAGCATGTTTGAAGAGGAGGATGAATATGAAAGCACAATGTTATTATAGAGAATACAACTTTTTCAGTTATGGGTAGAATAGAAGACAGCAGAGAAGTTATATCCCATGCAAAGATAACTTTTTAAAAAATACTTATTATGTTCAAGACATTGAGCTTTATGCTATAATAAAGAAAAGGAGAGGCATGGAAATGTTGTACACTTTTGTATTTTATAAATATCTGTGCCTACAATGTGGAAAGTGGATTTGGGGACAAGCTAGCAGAAGACAAGAAGACCAAAAAGAGGCTACTGTAGTATTCTTGGCAGAAGCTGTTAGTCTAAACCAAAGTTAAGATAGAATGAATGAAGAGAAGAAAAATGAGATATTTTGGAGGTAGCATTGACAAAACTTGAAGATTCCATTGAATGTGAGGTTGACAAAGAGAAAAGGATCAAAGGACATCTCAAATTTCTGACTTGACAAAAGACTAAATACAACACAAATATCACAAAATATATCAAATGGGGCAGGTTGCTTTAATGATTTCTGCATAGTTGAATTTGACCTGTTTGTGAGACACCCAAATAGACATATAAAGTTAGCAGCCTAGCCAGATTCGGTGGCTCAGCCTGTAATCCCGCGCCTTTGGGAGGCTGAGGTGAGTGGATTGCCTGAGCCCGTGGGTTCGAGACCCGCCCGGGCAACTTGGTGAGACCTCATCTCCACAATAAATAAAAAACTAGCCGGGTGTGGTAGCACACAACTGTAGTTCCAGTTTCTTGGAAAGCTGAGGCAGAAGGATCGCAGGAACCCAGCAGGTCGAGGCTGCAGTGGCCAGGAACGGCCACTGCACTCCAGCCTGGGCGACAGAGTGAGACTCCAACTCAAAAAAAAAAAAGTTAGCAGCTTGATGTAAAGCTAAGATATGCATATATATCTGTGTGTGTGTGTGAGAGAGAGAAAGAGAGAGACAGGCAGAGAGAAAGAGACAGAGACAGAGGCAAAGAGAGAAAGACAGATAGAGAGAGAGAGAGAAATGGAGAAACACCTAAGAGTGCTCCCTCCCTTATCACCCCAGCCATGCTCTGGCAGTTATAACACTTAGGTCTCACTGGTATAATATCACTCAGCAGTTGTGAAATAGTGTGGCATACTTAGTGACAACAAGACTACAAAGTCAGGCAGACCTGAGCTTTTATCCCAAATCCACCACTTACTTGCTATAAAGACTTGGACAAGTTATACATCTGAGCCTCTCATTTTCCATCAAAAATGGGACGGCTAATTACACTTTGTAAGGTTGCCATAAGCTTAAATGAGATTATATATGCAACTGCACTCGACACATATTAGACTTCCATTTGTTCTTTAGTTTCTCACCCCATATAGTTTCTAGTGGCCTTTGCATTGTATCTGTCTCTCCGTAGGACCTCCTGACTTCAGTTTCCACTTTAAACTCATACTGTTAATATAAGCATCATTTCAATTACCCGATAAAGATCATTTCCAGCCCTGCTCTCTCTTTGTACTGTTTGGCTCTACATGTTTTTGCAATCCTCTCCTGGCCTTGTCTACATCTAATTTACTTCCTTTCAGTTGAATGTTATCACAAGTCATGAATTGTTCTCACTTCATGTTTATTGCAAACAGATAACCATTATCTCCAATGGGCCTGCTTGGTTTTATCTTAGTTGTTTCACATTTTGCAACTTTTTAATTATTTCATTGTATTTTCTCTATATTAGATTGTTTCTCTTCTGCACTGATACTTGGGTAAAAGGCAAAAACAAATTTGTAATTTAATAAGCCTTTTCAAACTTATTACTGCTGAAAGCAAGCTGAGGCCCTTAAAGTTTGTTTTGACTGTAAAATTCAATGAGCATATCAAAATTTCTTGGCTGAAAAAGACAGAGTTTCCCAATTTTCCTTTTGCAGAGAGCTGGCTTAACTTCAGCAAGGGATCTCAGTCAAGTGAACCAAGGCTTCGTTGGTTCCAGAAGCCAGGGCTTCTTTATTTGAGGCATCATACAAGACAGTTAGAGAAGATGGAACCAGGCCATACGCAGGAAGGAGGACAATGACCAAACTAAAGAAGAGTAGAGCAGTTGCATTAATCAAGGGAAAGGCATGGGATGAGACTAGAAAAGGAACCAATACACTGGAATTAGGAAAACATAAGAATAAATTAAGAGAGAGGACTTGTGTCTTAAAATGTTAACATAAGAAGGGGCATCTAAAGCACCTTTTCAGGAATGATGTTTAAATATCTGAAAATACTCAAAACAACTCAACTAGATAAGGACATGTCCTTTTTTTCCTCATCTTCCTGAATGTGACTCTTTGGTCCTCATCCAAGAAAATTATACGAAAGCCTTCAGAAGATGGCCCAAATAGATAATCTTCATTTTATCCTCATCTGCCTCACACACTTCACTCTACCCTCTCACCTCAACTCTCCACTTATGTTTCTACTTCCCATTCCCATTTATGTATGTCCCTAAACAATTTAGTGTCTGCTTTCTCTCCTCTTGATTTCACTATCTGACTACAAATTTTATCTATCCCTCCTTAGTTGTATAGCTTATACATCTCCCTGCCAATTAAGAAGTCTAAAAGGAAACATAAAAGTAGGAGCAATAACTTCCTCCTCCTCCTTTTCATTAGACTTTACCATATGAATCAGCTCTGAACAATGGAAATGAGGAGAGAGGGAAGCAGCATTTTCTGAGCACCATTACAGTATCCAGCATTTGAGTACTTTGCATGCCTCATACCAATAAATCCTCGGTATGGTCTAGTTGTACAGCTAGGGAAACTGAAACTCCCTAAAGTGACAAAGTGAGTGGATGAAAGAGAAGGAATTTCGACGTTGGCCATTCTGACTCCAAACTTCATTTTTGACAAATCCTAACTTATGAATTGTACTTTTATGGCGCAATACTAAGGATTTATCCACAATGAGCTGCCAGCTCCCCTTTACTGGCCGTTTCTTCTCTTGAGTCAATGTCTTTCTGGGACACCATAAGTACAAAGGGAACTAGGGAATTGCGCTAGAAAGCAAATAGTTCCCAGACCTTTCATTCTCAACTCTGGGTCTCTGGTATGCTTTGCTTTTCTCACTCAAATGTGAAAATACAATGTATTTTGTGATGTTAATACTGGAGTGGCACTTAGAGGCCCAAAACCTGACACTCATTTTAAAAATCCTATCGTGAGATGAATATTCTTTTTCTGAGCCACAAGGAAAAATAATCAAAATGAAAAAGCAGTACATTTAATAATCATCCAAATGAACAGAAATGAAAAGAGCTGTGCTGGTTGGTTTGATATCAAGTCACCTCTGCCCTGTCTGAAACTGATCCTCAATGTCTGTCTTCAGCTGCTTATTCAGTCCAAGGGCCAAACTTCCTGCTTTATATGCATCACATGAGCTGCCAGTGTCGGACATCCTGGAATAAATTACCAAATAAACTCCAGGCAAACTTCTTCTCGTTATAAATTTCATATAAAGAACTTTCCATAGACCACAGGGTAGCCCTTTCAGGTGTGCTGAGGTTGGCTTTCCTCTTCTGGAGGATGCATCTTCTAGACCAAGGACAAAGAGCAACAGCAAGACCTCCCATGATTACAAACCCTTTCACAACCTAGTTCAGGGAAAACATCATGGGCTTTGGAGTCAGAAAGATTTGGATTCAAGTCCGAGCTCTGCCACCTATGATGTCTGCCACTTTATTCTATGTACTTTAATTTCACTGGCCCTCCTATATAAGGTAAGTGAAAAATTACTGTAGGGCAACACAAACTTAGTGACAACATGAGTACAGCCTGGACATGGCCCCAAGCAGGGGATTGGAGGGGACTGGAGCCTTGGGAGCGGTAAAAGGTGGGGTGGGCAAGTAACCCAGTATGTCACCTCCCCCTCAGACCCCATGCCTGGGCATGCAGATCATGCTGAGGCTGTAGGCAAAGTGTTCTCTGCACCTGCTGACCATATCTTGCACCTAGACATGGTGAATGTTATTGCATACCCTTCCTTGAGGCCGTTGGCCCCTGCGCTGGTTCAAACCGATTCGGTCATATCTGGATCCGTGTCTGTAATCTTTGACTACCTTTAGTTTACCTTTAATTCATTATAATACTAAAAATATCACCTCTAGAGAGAAATCGCAGTCATTTTGTGAGCCTGTCACCTATGTATAAGCGCATTCTCACACCACACCTGCACACTAGAAAACCTACCCTTTTCACCCTTAACCCTGCACTGCACCCTACTTAAATTGCTATATAACCTGTGTGCACTTTTACATCAGGAGTGATTTTCTTTTCCCTATCCATCGCCTCTCCTAGACAACCTTCTCTGTAAGTCAGTCCTAAATAAAGCCTCTGTCTCATCCATTGTCTCCAGGTCATTTCTTTGGCCTCTCGGACATGGTGCCTTCCCTTTTGGGGCCTTTAGGAGTCCAGCATTGCAATTACTTACGGTGGAAGATCATTGGAGCAATTCACTGCAATAATATCTAATGATATCTCTATGGTAGTGGGCATGGAGTCCATGTACAAGAACTACTGAGCCTCTTACCTCTTTGAAGGGTGGTAACACCTTCATCTTCTGAGCAACAGCATGAAATAGAAAAAGGATGCAACATGTTGCAAATGTTGATGAAATTAAGATATGGGAAAGTACAATAGTATGTTAACTGCCCTTCAGAAAGTTGAGGCAAAATTTTCTAATCTTATCGGGTCACCTGAATATTCCTTCCAACGCTAGAATTTTTTTTTCTCAGTAATCTCATATCAGAAGAAATTAATGGAGCTATATTCCCATGATCCTTTCTCTGTTCTACTTTCCTTTCTGTTCCCTCCTGTTTTACATGTATATATTTTATTTCTTTTTTAATTAGTTTGTTTTTCTTCAATTTCTATGTTTACAGTGATGATCAAAAACATATGTGCTACATTTAACCGACTATGAAATTTAGGAATAAAGAAATGTGTAATAGGAATCAACTTTACTTCTTCCCTAGCTCCTAAGAGAGTTAGACATGTATAAAGCTGAGTCATATCCTTTGCTTACCCTGAACAATCAAACACTAGGGGGCTTTGCAGGGATCCATAAACATAAGGCAGGGACCAGGGTAATGAGCACTGGAAAATGAGTCAAGAAGCTTGAGTTCTACTACTGCCTCTGTCACTAATTCACCAGCATTCTGTCTTTTCCCTCTTCCTGTTTCTCTCTTTTATGGCTCTAAAATGATGGAGCAGGTCCCAAACCTGCTCTGCATCATAATCCTCTGGTTGTTAATTAATAGGTTATTTTTATTTATTGTTTTCGATTGACAAATAATTATATACATTTATGGGGTACAATGTGATGTTTGGATATATGTATACAAGGTGACGTTAGTAAATCAAGCTAAGTAATATATCTGTCATCTCACTTTCCTATCATTTTTCTGGTGAGACATTTGAAATTTACTCTCTTAGTTATTTTGAAATATGCGGTACCTTATTATTGACTATAGTACCCTGCTGTGCAATAGATCTCAAAACCTATTTCTCCTGTCTATGTGAAGCTTTGTACTCTTTGATCAACAATCCCCTGTTCCCTTTTTCCCCATACCCTAGCCCCCAGCTTCTGCTAACCATCATTCTGCTCACTACTTCAATGAGCTCAACTTTTTTAGATTCCAGGTTTAAGTGAGACCTTGTTGTATTTCTCTTTCTAGGCCAGGCTTATTTCATTTAGCATAATATCCTCCAGATTCATATATGTTGTCACAAATGACAGAATTTCCTTCTATTTTAAGATAGGATAGAATTTCATTGTGTATATATACCACATTTTCTTTATTCATTCATCTGTTGATGGACAAAAGTTGATTTCATATCTTAGCTATTATGAATAATGCTGCAATAAACATGGAAGTATAGATATGCCTCTGACATGACTTCAGTCCCTTTTTTTCAAAAAAATTTATTTTAGATATGTGGGGTACAATTCAGGTTAGGTATACAAATGTTCATTATGCATGTACCCTTGTTAATGAGGTGTGCTGTCCCCTCCCCCTAGCAGTTTCTCACTACTACCAACCCTTTGGTATAGTATTATGATAGTTGTTCAAGGTCCACTTAAGAGTGAGAACATGGGATGCTCGGTTCTCTGTTTCTGTGATAGATCACTTTGTATTATAAACTCTACCCAGAAGTGAGATTGCTGAATAATATGGTAGCTCTATTTTCAGTTTTTTTAGGAATTTCTATACCATTTTCTATAAGTTGTACCAATTTACATTCCCACCAACCGTATATAAGAATTCCCTTTTCTCTGCATCTTCTTACACACTTGCTACCTTTCATCATTTTGATAAATGCTACTCAAACTGGTATGAGGTGATATCTCATTGTGGATTTAATTTGTATAGCTCTTATAATTAGTGATGCTGAACCTTTTTTTATATATCTTTTGGTATTTATGCCTTCTTTTGAAAAATGTCTGTTCAGTTCCTTTGACCATTTTTCAGTTAAGATATTTGGTCTTTTTCTGTTGAGTTATTAGATATATGGTTTGCAAATATTTTCTCTCATTCTGTGAATGGTCTCTTCACTTTATTGTTTCCTTTACTATTCAGAAGCTTTTGAGTTTGATGCAATCCCCTTCGTCTACTTTTGCTTTTGTTGCCTGTGCTTTGTGGGTCATATTAAAAAAAAATATCTGCCCGGATCAATGGCATGGAGTTTTTCTCCTATATTTTCTTTCAGTAGTTTTACATATTCAGGTCTTGTAGTTGTCTTTAATCTATTTTAAGTTGATTTTTGTTTATGATGTAAGATACAAGTCTAATTCTTCTGCATGTAGATATTTAGTTTTTTCTAACACTATTTATTAATAACTGTCCTTTCCTCATTGTGTGTTCTTGAATTTTGGTGAAAAATCAATTGCCCATAAATGCTTGGTTTTATTTCTGGGTTTACTAGTCTGTTCCATTGGTTGATGTGTCTGTTTTAATACCAGCACCATGTTGTTGGGATTAGAATCACTTTATGTTTCGAAATCAGGAAGTGTAATGTCTCTAGTGTTGTTCTTTTTACTCAGGATTGCTTTAGCTACTAGACCTCTTTTGTGATTCTGTATAACTTTTAAAAAATTTTTTCTATTTATCTGAAGAATGTCACTAGTATTATGATAGTGGTTATCCTGAATCTCCAGTTTGTTTTGGGTAGTATGGTCATTTTAAACAATATTAACTCTTCTAATCCATGAGTGTGGAATGTTTTTCTATTTGTTTGTGTCTTCTTCAATTTCTTTCAGTGAAGTTTTGTAGTTTTGTTGTAGAGGTATTCCACCTTTTTTGGTTAAAATCATTCCCAGGTTTTCTTTTTTTGTTGTAATGATTTTAATTGGAATTGATTTCTTTTTTAGCCAGTTCATTATTGATGTATAGAAATGCTACTGATATGTGTATGTTGATTTTGTATCCTGAAACTTTACTGAATTTTTACTAAGAGATTTTTCTGAAGTTTTAAGGTTTTTCTACATATAACATAATAAAAATACAATAAAAAAATAAAAGAGGGACAATTTGACTTCCTTATTCCAATTTGGATGCCTTTATTTCTTTCTCCTGCCTGATTACTCTGGCTAGAACATCCAGTACTACTACATTGAATGGGAGTTGTAAAAGTGAACATCTTTACTTGTTTCAGTTCTTAGAGGAAAGGCTTTCAGCTTCTCCAGTTCAGTATGATGTTAGCTGTGAGTTGGTCATATATGGCCCTTACTATGTTGAGGTACATTCCTTCTATGCTTAATTTGTTGAGTATTTTTATCACTAAAAGGTGTTGAATTTTACCCAATATTTTTCTGCCCCATTAAGATTATTATATGATTTTTGTCCTTCATTCTGTTGATGTTATGTGTCCCATTTATTGATTTGCTTATGTCGAATCATCCTTGCATTCCTGGAATAAATCCCACTTGATTGTGGTGTATTATACGTTGGATGTATTACTGACTTCAGTTTGCCAATGCTTTGTCTGGTATAATTACTCCTGTATGCGTATAGTTTTCATTTGCACAGAATATTTTTTCATCCTTTTATTTTTAGTCTATATGTCTTTTCAGATGAGGTGAATTTCCTATAGGCAATATGCAGTTGCATTTTATTTTATTATCCATTCAGTCAGTCGATATCTTTAGATTGGGGAATTAAAACCATTTATATTTAAGATTTTATTGGAAAGTGAGAACTTACTTTTATTATTGTGTTTATTGTTATCAGATTGCTTTGAATATCCTTTGTTCTTTTCCTTTTCTTTTATTGTTTACCTTTATGACTCGGTGAGTTTTGTAGTGATAATATTTGATTTTCTCTTTCTTTTTTGTGTATCCACTCTACCAGTGAGTTCTATACTTCTTTGTGTCTTCATGATGGTAAATAGCATTCTCTCACTTCCAGATATAAGACTCTTTTAAGCATGTATTGCAGGAGTGGTCTGCTATTAATGAATTCCCTCCATTTTT
This sequence comes from Cephalopachus bancanus, assembly GCA_027257055.1. NCBI lineage: Eukaryota > Metazoa > Chordata > Mammalia > Primates > Tarsiidae > Cephalopachus > Cephalopachus bancanus. Next base: position 401,065 of record JAPVLO010000243.1, on the reverse strand, counting down.
GTTTGGAAAAGATTCTACTTATCCTTATTTTTAAGGATGGTTTTGCTGGGTATAGTATTTTTACCCACAGTTTTGTTTTTTTCTTTGAGGACTTTGAATATATCATCCTGCTCTGTAAGGTTGATGAGAAATTCACTGTCTGATGAGGATTTTCTTACATATGGTTTTATGCTTTTCTCTTGTTGTTTTTAGAATTCTCTCTTTGTTTGACTTTTGACAGTAAAACTATAGTGTGCCTTACTGGAGACCTTTTTGGACTGAAAAAATTGGGACCATTAAGACTCCTATATCTGGATGCCTATATTGCTCACAAGACTTGAGAATATTCCAGCTATTATTCTATTAAATAGGGTTTCTATGACTTTATCTATTTTTTCTCTTCTGGAACTCCCTAAATTCAAATATTTTTTATAGTGTCTTATATGAGAAGGGACCCAAAAAACTCAGAATCAATTTATAAAAAATTGTGTATTCATTCTTACATGTTTAAACTTGTCACCTTCAAAGTACTCTCCATTTGATGCAATATACCTATCAAGACACTTTTGCCACTGTTCAAAACAGTAAAAGTTTTGAACTTGCCAATTTTTATGTCTTCTAGTGCTTCTGCCATTTTCCCACATCAGCAAAATGTTTTTCTTTGAGGAACTTTTTCATTCAGAAAAACAAAAATAAAAGTCACTCCGGTTGAGAGCAGGTGAACAGGAAGTATAGGGCACGGGAGTCATAGCATTTTTGGTCAAAAACTGCTAAACACTCAGTGGAGTGTGGGCAGGTATGCTAATATATCACCCGTCATGAAAGGGGCAAATGCTTTAAAAGAATTTCTGAAAAGAAATTAACTGAAGCTGAGTGCAGCCTCTCACAAAAACGTAGGCTGGTACACTGATTCCAGTGGGTTCCTAGAACACTTACCTAGCAGAGGAAACCTGTACTAAAAAGACCTGCCCTCCAAAAATAATTGGGATTTTCTGGATTCTCCTTCATGTCATATAGACTTTCTTCATTCTTAAGGTTTTTTTAATTGACTAAATTATTTCAAAAGATTTGTCTTTAAGTTCAGAATTTGTTTCTTCTTGATCTAGTCTATTGTTGGAGGTCTCAATTGTATTTTATTTCATTCACTGAATTTTTCAATTTCAGGATTTCTGTTTGGTTCTCTTTTGTAATTTTTTTTTATAAATTTCTCATTCATAATATTTCTTTGTATTGTTTATCTGTGTTTGTTGTGTTTCACTAGGTTTTTTAATATCATTATTTGGGATTTTTTTCAGGCATTCCTATATTTTATTTTTAGAGGAATCTGTTCCTAGAGAAGTGTATTCCTCTGGAGGTGTCATATTTCCTTGCGTTTTTCATGTTTTTTATGTCTTTACATTGATAGCTGTGCATCTTGTATAACAGCTGCTCTTCCAATTTTAAGACTTGAATATTATTGGTAACCTTTGAGCTTCCTGTACTTGTATGTGGTCAACAGGATGTGGTCATCTTTCACCAGACTTGAAAATTTTTTCTAAAATATGCTTTTAAATATTTTAGCATATTTAAAATGCTTTAAAATGTTTTCCTTGTTTTCTTATACATGCACATGCATGTATATTTCCTTAAATATGCATATTTAGTATGCATTTTCTTACATATAATTTCTAGGCACTTCTCTCTCTCTCTCGCTCTCTCTCTCTCTCTCTATCTCTCTCTCTCTCTCTCTCTCTCTCTCTCTCTCTCTCTTGTCCTTCGGGAGCCCCTATTATGTAAAGGTTAGTTCACTGAATGGTGTCCCATAACTCCTTTAGGCCCTCTTTATTCTTTTACATTTTTTTCATTTTGCTTTTCTGATTGGATAATTTTAAATATCTTGGAGTTCATTGATTCTTCTCTTTTTGAGTCTGCTGTTGATGTTCATTTATCATATTTTTGATTTTTAGAATTTCTACATAGTTGGGTTTTTTATTGTTTTTATTTCATCAAATTTCTCATTTTGTTCATAAATTGTTTTCCAATTTTCATTTAATTTTCCATCCAAATTTTCTTGCAGTTCCCTAAACTCTTTAAGAAGATTATTCTGGACTCTTGGGAAGATGGTGGCAGACCCAGTCAGACCAAGTGAGTCCCAGTGTGAGTGAGAGAGAATATGGAAAATTTTGAGTACATGTCAGTGAGTAAGTGGGCATGTGAGTGGCTGACTGAGTAAAGACCCAGGAGAAAGTGGGCAGGAGTCTCCTGGTGAAGCGGCTGGAGCTGCAGCTGCTTTGCTTGATCTCTAGTGCTTCCCAGGGTACAGAAGCCAAGTGCCAATTTTTTAAAATCAACAAAACCCTTTCTGGGAAGAAGCTGCCAGAAGATACTGTGGGCTCCCGACTCTGCCTCTACACTGCAGTGCCTGGCCAGACACTAGTATCAAGGATTATGGAGAGAGCACAGCAAGGGAGCCCAGAGGCAGAGACCCACTGGAGAAGAAGAAACAGACACCTTGCCACCATCTTGAAAACTGAGCAGGAAAGTCTTCCAACTTGCTCACCACAGAGTGGCAGACCTGACCCGATCTCAGTGACTGGTGGATTAGCTACAAAGGGGTCAATCATGACCCAGAGGGAATATCCTAAAAACGTAAACTCCAGGAGGACAGGATGAGTACTGAGTTCTTAGGAGCCCCACCTCTTACCCTGATTCAGCTGCAGGACAAAGGATGTAGCCAGGAAATGATGAAGAAGACCTCCAAAAAGATCAGAGGTGAGTCCAGGGCTGACCCAACCCCCTCCTCCCCAGTAATCCTCTGAACATCACACCTACAGAGCTGGGACATGACTGAGAGGGATGAACACAGGTGGAGCCTGGATGTCATAGGAGAACTCCATTCCAGCATAAGCCTGTCTGGAGCACCCCCCACCAGTACCTGGAGAAGAGTGGGTGCGGGTGGGGCTTCAGTCCTCCCCCTGACCATACTAAAGTGTGAGGGGGGGACTGAAGCCCCAACCACCCCCAATGCCTCCTCTTCCTTCCCTGGGCCAATCACTGGGATGACTGTGAATGAGGCTAATGCTCTGCAGGAGACAGCAGAGGAGCAGCTGAGAGGAAAAATTAGGGAACCTGTCACAAGAGAGCAGGAGGTTTTTTTTGTTTGTTTTTTGCTTTTCATATTTTTGCTTTGTGCAAGAATATGTATGTGAGGTTTCAATCTGCATCCCTCCCACCTTTTTTTCCTCTTTCTTCTTTTGCTTTTTGTTTTCTGTGTATGTGTGTACATTAATGATTGAGTGTTCACCCGTCAATTTTTTGTTCCTTTCTGGTTTTTTGTTCTTCTCTTTTTTAGTTCAGTGTGTGTGTGAATACATGTGTGAAGGTTTGACTGGAAGTCCTTTTTTTCCTTCTCATTGTTTTTGTTTTTGTTTTGTTTTATCTTTTTCTTTTCCTTTCATTTTGGGTTGGGCATGTGTGTGTGTTTTGCTTTGTTTCTGCTTTTGTTGTTCTGAGTTTTTGTTGTTGCTGTTAAATTTTTGACCATCTCATTTCATTCTACTTTTCTCTGTTCTCCTAATTGCTGTTACTGTATCTTGGACTCAGGGGGCACATATATGTACCCATTGAATCATCTTATAGAGTGGTGGTGGGGAGTGGGTCTCAGGAAATCCTTACCACAGTGAACACTGTGATTTGCAAGTAGTTTCTGATTTCTAGCTCTCCAACCTCCACCTTATTTGACTCTCAAAACTACAAGACACAGCAAAGTTTCCCACCCACAGCCCAAAATAGAACAAATTCAGAACCCTGATCAGGGAAGAATAGAGGGAAGTCTGACCAAACATTAGAAATGAAAGCTTCTCCCATTGCCACTGAATAAAGGAACTAAAGGGAAAAGAAAGAGATCTGTCACAAATGAAGAAAAATCAACAAGAAACAAAGTAATTCCCAGTGATATAAAGAGAAAATGCCTAAAAAAAAAAACCCAGACTTCAGAGCCTAAACAATGGAAGTCACCAGTGACTGGTCCCAGAATAAAACAGGGATTAGGAAATGGATGGAAAGAGTGAGTAAGAGTGAGTAATGCATCTTGTCAAGAAAGACAAGATGCAACACTGAAAGAACTTGTAACAGAAATGTTGGCCATTAAAAAAATTATTCATAAAATAAGATGACAAGAATGGAAAGCAGAATTAATCTAGCAGAAGAATCTCAGAACTTGAAGACCAGAACATAGAATTAACCTGATCTGTAAAAAACATAGAAAGAAAACTCAGGAAGAAAGAACAAAGCCTTCAAGATATGTGTGATTACATCAAGAGGTAGAACTATGCCTGATTGGTATCCTAGAATAAGAAAGGGAAATAGAGAACACCTTGGAGTAAGCATTTCAGGAGGTCATCCAAGAAAACTTCCCCCATCTCACCAGAGATGTGATCATCCAAGCACAAGAGGTGCAGAGAACCTCTGCAAGACATAAAATGAGAAGACCAACCCCTAGACACATAGTAACTCATCTAAACAAAGCAGACATAAAAGAAAAAATTCTAAAGACAGCAAGAGAGAAAGGTCAGACTGCCTACCAGGAAAAGCCAAACAGAATAGCAGCAAACCTGCTGGCAGAAACACTACACGATAAGGACTGGAGGCCAATATTCAAAGTCCTCAAAGACAAACAATTTCAACCAAGAAGATCAACCTCATCAGCGATGGAGAATTAAAATTGTTCCCAGACATCCAATCCCTAAGACATTATGCAGCTTCCAGAGCAGCTCTTCAGGAGACACTTTAAAAAGGTATTCAGCACAGAAGAAAGAAAAATAGAATGACCACGTACTTCCAAGAGAATGGCAGAACACAGAATCAACAAAGAATACTTTGCAACTGCAAATTTGAAAATACTCACACCAACCCAAAAGTTAAAAGAAAGCAAAGAAAAAATTTTATAAGAACCTCATGACAGGGATACACAATCACATTTCAATAATCAGCCTGAACGTCAACGGGGTAAATGCACCACTGAAAAGACACAGAATGACAAACTGGATTTTTTAAAAAAAAAACCATGACCCAATAGTTTGTTGCATCCAAGAAACTAATCTCACCACAAGGGACACACATAGACTCAAAGTTAAAGGATGGAAAAGTGTTTTCAGGTGAATGGATCACAAAAGAATACAGGAGTCACAATCTTTATAGCAAACAAAACAACCATTAATCTATCAAAAATTGAAAAAGATACAGAAGGATGCTACATAATGATAAAATGTTCAATCCGCCAGGCTTGGTGGCTCAGCCTGTAATCCTGCACCTTGGGAGGCTGAGGAGAGTGGATTCCCTGAGCCCATGGGTTCAAGACCTGCCTGGGCAACTTGGCAAGACCTCATCTCTACAATAAATCAAAAAATTAGCCGGGTGTGGTAGTGCGTGCCTGTAGTTCCAGCTATTGGAAGGCTGAGGCGGAAGGATCGCCAGAGCCAGCAGGTCGAGGCTGCGGTGGCTGGAAGCGGCCACTGCACTCCAGACTGGGTGACAGAGTGAGACTCTAACTGAAAAAAAAAGGTTCAATCCATCAACAAAAAATATCCATATATGCACCCAACAGAGAAGCACCAGAGTTTATAAAGCAACTACTAAGTAAACTAAAAAAAATTGACTCTAACACTACTATAGCTGAGGATTTGCATACCCCACTAAAAACCCTAGATAGATTATCAAGGCAAAAAAATCAATAAAGAGATCCAGAACCTCAAATTGACACTTGACCAAGTGAACTTAACAGATACCTACAGAATTCTCCACCCAACAACCACAGAACATACACTGTACTCATCACCACATGGAATGTACTCCAAGATTGGTCACATCCTAGACCATAAATCAACCATAAACTAATTTCATAAGACTGAAATACTGCCATGCACCTTCTCAGACCACAGTGGGAAAAAAAATATATATCAAAAACAACAAAATTCCTCTAAAATTCGCAAAGACATGGAAACTAAACAGCATAATGCTGAACAACTACTGGGTCAACAAAGAAATCAAAACAGAAAATAAAAGATTCCTGGAAAAAATGAAAATGAAGAAACATACTACCAAACCTCTGACTTGCCATGAAAACAGTTCTAAGAGGGGAATTTATATCTCTGCAAATGCACCTGAAGAAAACTGAAAAATCACAAGTTAACAGCATAATGAATCACCTAAGGGAGGTGGAAAGACAAGATCACCAAAACTATAACTTTAGCAGAAGAATTCAGACCACCAAAGCAAAAGACCAAAGACGGGACATAAAAGACAGAAATGTCATAGAACAAATCAACAAAATAAAAAGCTAATTCTTTGAACAAGCCAGAATCTTTAAATAAGAATGAAGGACCACTATCCAGAATGACCAAGAAAAAGAAAGTAAAAGCCCAAATAAAGACAATCAGAATTGCAAAAGAACAAATCACAACTGACCCTGAAGAAATACAAAAGACTATCAAAGATTACAATGCACACCTATATGAAAACAAACTTGATAACCTAAATGAAATGGAGGACTTTCTGTTATCACACAACCTCCCAAAGTTGAAACAAGAAGACATTGAGACACTAAATAGACCAATAACAATCCAGGAAATTGGCTCTGTCATAAGAAAACTACCTACAAAAAAAAGCCCCGGACTAGATGGCTTTCCAACAGACTTCTACAAAATATACAAGGAGGAGCTGGCACCAATCCTATTGAAAGTATTCCAGGCAATATAGAAAGTCAGAATTATCCACCAAATCATTTTATAAAGCTAACATCACACTGATACCCAAACTATGTAAAGATCCAACCAAAAAAGAGAACTACAGGCCAATATCCCTTTTGAAAATAGATGCAAAACTTTTCAACAAGATTCTAGCAAATCAGATCCAACATTTCTCAAAAATCATCCACCATGACCAAGTAGGCTTCAATCCCAGGATGCAGGGCTAGTTCAACATCCACAAGACCATAAATGTAATTAAATACATCAACAGATGTAAACACAAGAACCAAATGATTACATCGTAAGATACAGAAAAAGCATTTGCTAAAATCCAGCATCACTTCTTGATAAAAACCCTTGAACACCTAGGCATAAGTGGAACTTTCCTCAAAATAGCAAGTGCCATCTATGATTAACCCACAGCCAGCATATTGCTAAATGCACAAAAACTGGAAACACTTCCTCTGAAAACCAGAACAAGACAAGTCTGACCACTCTCATCCCTCTTATTCAGCATTGTATTGGAAGTCCTAGCTAGAGCAATTAGACAATTAGATAAGGATCAGCATTTCTAATAGGAAAAGAGGAAGTTAAGTTATCCCTCTCTGCTGATGATATAATCCTATACCTCAAAAACCCAAGAAAATCTGCCAACAATCTTCTTTCACTGATAAAAAAACTTTGGCAAAGTTTCTGCATACAAAATAAATGTGCAAAAGACAGTTGCATTCTTATACACCAACTACAAGCAGACAGCTACCAAATAAAAAGCACAGTCCCATTCACAACACCCCACAAAAAAATGAAATAACTCAGCAACTTCCTAACCAAAGAAGTGAAAGACCTTTACAATGCAAACTACAAAACACAGCTCAAAGAGATCCAAGAAGGCATAAATAGAAAAATATTCCATACTCCTGGCTAGGAAGAATCAACATTGTTAAGATGTCCATGCTACCCAAGGCAATCTACAGAGTTAACACAATACCCATTAAATTACCAACATCATTCTTCTCAGATCTGGAAATGACAATACAGAAATTCATATGGAAACATAAACAACCCCGAATAGCCAAAACAATCCTCAGCAAAATAAATAAAGCAGAAGGTGTCACACTTCCAGATTTTAAATTTTGCTATAAGTCTACAATAATCAAAACAGCCTGGTATTGGTGCAAGAACAGGCATATGAAGCAACGGAACAGGATAGAGATTCCAAAAGCAAAACCTCAATTTCTCAACCAACTCATCTTCAACAAAGCCTCCACCAACAACCACTGGGGAGAAGAGAACCTATTCAGTAAATGGTGCTGGGAAAACTGACTGACCGCATGTAGAAGATTGAAACAGGACCCCTACTTATCCCCATATACAAAATCAGCTCTAAATGGGCAAAGACCTAAATGTAAAACCTCAAACTGTAAGCACCTTAGAATGTGCAGGAGGCATCCCTATGAAAATTGGAACTTACAACTAATTCCTGATCAAAACCCCAAATGCTCACGCCATAAGAGATAAGATAGACAAGTAGGACATAATCAAACTCAAAAGCTACTGCAAAGCAAAAGAAATCATCAAGAGAGCAGGGAGACAGCCCACAGACTGGGAAGAAATATTTGCCAACTGTATATCTGACAAAGACCTAACATCTAAGTATCTATAAGGAATTTACATGTGCCAAAAAGAAAAAACAGCCCCATTACAAAATGGGCAAAAGATATGAATAGATGCTTCTCAAAAGAAGACATATGAGCAGTCATCAGATACATGAAAGAATGCTCAGCCCCACTAGTCATCAAAGAAATACAAATTAAAACCACACTGAGATACCATCTAACTCCAATCAGGATGGCCATCATAACTCAAAAAACAGCAGATGCTGGAGAGGATTCAGGGAAAAGGGAATGCTTCTACACTGTTGGTGGGAGTATGAATTAGTACAATCTCTGTTGAAACAGTTTGGCAATTCCTAAAAGATCTAAAGATCAACCTTCCATACCTCATCAACAGGATATCCTGCAGTCCCCTTACTGGGAATATTCCCAGAGAAACTCAAATCACTCTATGAAGAAGATACTGCACACACATGTTTATTGCAGCATTATTCACAATAACAAAAACGTGGAACCAACCGTGCTGCCCATCGAAAAAGGACTGGATTTTTTAAAATATGGTATGTAAGCCGGACTCGGTGGCTCAGCCTGTAATCCTGCGCCTTTGGGAGGCTGAGGTGAGTGGATTGCTTGAGCCTGCGGGTTCAAGACCCGCCTGGGCAGCGAGACCTCATCTCTACAATCAATCAAAAAAATCAGCTGGGCGTGGTAGTGCATGCCTGTAATTCTGGCTACTTGGAAGGCTGAGGCGGAAGGATCGCTGGAGCCCAGCAGGTCGAGGCTGCGGTGGCCGGGAGCGGCCACTGCACTCCAGTCTGGGTGACAGAGTGAGACTCCAACTCAAAAATAAATAAATAAATAAAAATAAATAAAATATGGTATGTATGCATGATGGAATATTATACAGCCATAAAGGAGAAATTTATGAACTTTGCAGCAAGTTGGATGGACTTAGAGGTTATAATACTGAGTGATCTATCACAGTAACAAATAACTGAGTACCACATGTTCTCACTCATAAGCAGACCTTGAACTATTATCTTAATACTATAAGAAAAGGATTGGCAGTAGTGGGAAACTGCCAGGGGAAGGGAGTGTGTGATTGGCAGTAGTGGGAAATTGCCAGGGGAGTGGGGGAATCACACCTCATCAACAAGGGTACCTGCATAATGAACATTAGTATATCTAACCCTGAATTGTACCCACATATTTAAAATTTTTTAAATTTTTTAAAGAAAATGCAGGAGACATCCTTATGTAAATGGAACTGGCAACCAATTCCTGATTTTCAAAAAAACCTTATGTAAATGGAACTGGCAACCAATTCCTGATTTTTAAAAAAAAAACCCAAGTGCCTATACCATAAGAAATAAGATTAACAAGTGGGACCTCATTAAACTGAAAAGCTTCTGCAAAGCCAAAGAAACCATCAAGAGAATGGAGAGACGGTCCACAGAATGGGAAAAAAATATTTGTCAACCGTATATCTGAAAAAGGCCTAACATCTGGGATCTACAAGGAATTCAAACGTGCCAAAAAAGAAAAAAAAACAAATGACCCCATTAAAAAAGTGGGCAAAATACATGAATAGACACTTCTCAAAAGAAGATATACAGGCAGCAAACAGACATTTGAAAAAGTGCTCGGCCTCACTCATCATCAGAGAAATGCAAATCAAAGCCACATTGAGATACCACTCAACTCCAGTAAGAATGACCATCATTAATAAGACAAACAACAGATACTCACAAGGATGCAGAGAAAAAGGGCCATTTCTACACTGCTGATGGGGATGCAAACGAGTGTATCCTCTTTGAAAACCAGTGTGGCAATTTCTAAAAGAACTAGATGGATGTTGACCTTCCATATGACCCGGGAATTCCCCTACCGGGAATATACCCAGAGGAACTCAAATCATTCTACAAAAAATATAACTGCACAAGCATGTTTATTGCAGCACTATTCACAATAGCAAAAACATGGAACCAACCATGCTGCCCATCAAAACTGGACTGGATAAAAAAAAGTGGTACATATACACAAAGGAATATTATGCAGCCATAAAGAAGGACAAACATATGGACTTTGCAGCAACTTAGATGGATTTAGAGTTTATCTTACTCAGTGATCTATCACAGAAACAAAGAACAGAGTACCACATGTTCTCACTCATAAGCATACCCTGAACATTTACCATACTACTATAGGAATGGAATTGGCAGTAGCAGGATACTGCTGGGGTGGGTTGGGGATGAGGACACAGCTTCAATTTGCTCTCAAACCAGGCAAAGTGGGAATCAAAGGGAGGCCCAGACTTTACCTGAACGATGTCCAATTGAATGCCTAATCCTGAATTGTACCTCATATCTTTAAATAAAAAAATAAAAAATAATAGTAAATGTTTCAACCTCTTAAAAGAGGATTATTCTTTAATTTTTGTCAATCACTTCCTTGATATCCATTTCTTCTGGATCCTTTATTGAAGCTTTGTTACTTTCCTTTGGTGGTGGCATATTTCCCTGGTTTTTCACAATCCTTTTATCTTGGCATTAATACCTATTCATTTGAGGATGGCACTACCTTTTGTGGCCTTTCGGGTGTTCTTTAATTGTCACAAACTTTTACTATTTAGTCTATTTAGTCTAAGTCAGGATTCTGAAATGGACTGCAATACCAAACAGGCAGTCAGGTTCTCTGTGCTGGGCTGTGTTGCTTCCTGTACTCAAGTTGAGTGGTACTTCCAGCTGTACTTCCTGGGCTTGTGGGACCAGTGAGTTGACTCTACATAGGATGAAACTGATAGCTAGGTTCTGCAAACATCGTTGATCAGACAGAATTGTGGGTGTCCTCTCTGGCTGGGCCATACTGCTATCTGGCATTTGTCATTGGGTAGGGCCATGTGCTGGGCTGTGAGACTGGCTGAGGATTCTGGGATTGCTAGTCAGCCACATAGGGAGAGCAAGAACAGAGGCTATGCCTCTGTGTAAAGTTGTATATGTGTAAAGTTGGACTTGCCTCTCAAACTAAAGTAAGCTTAAGTCACTACTCAGTAGATGGGTGTTGGAAGGGGCCTGATACTCCCCTGAAGAGAACCACTGACCTGAAGTTGCCTCCCAGCATGAGGAAGTCCTAGTGAAAGAATCAGGACTCATTTGGATTACCTCTCTTCTGCTAGGGTTAGGTGGTGTCAGAGTCTCCTTCCACAAGTAATTGCTAACCTGAAGTTGCCTCTCAACCTTGGGAAGACTTAATAAGAGCACCTGAGTTATGTTGAGAAGCTGGTTAGAAACTCAAAAGAAAACTTGTGGACCATGCTTCCTGCAGCATGATGCTGTTGGTTACTTTGTCCAGGGTGGTACCTCTATTGACTGGAATGCAAAACAACTGCCAAGATCCACCCCCTGGTCACTGTGAAGACCAACCCATTTTTTGTTTCTAACTGACCCAGGTGGTCTATCCCTGCTGGTACTCCCAATGTTTCCCATGGGAAAAGTAAGGAGTGGGGTTCCTTCAAGGGTTCCCAAAACAGTGGGGGAAGCTGAATGTTTGCCTCCCACTCACTTTTCCCACTGTAAAAACCATGGGTTCAGAGGACATCTCTGTGTGTGGTGCTGTGCTAGCTTCAGGAAGTGGCAATGCAGTCAAAGGAAGCTGTTCTTCTTACCATTTGAACAGGGCTTCTCTCAGCTCTGTGATTCAAGGGGATACCTCAGCCTCCCTCCCAAGCTCTGGGATATTCATGATGGCAATCTTGCCAGTGGATAGCTCCTAGCTGGATTCCTGTTGGGGAAGAGTAAAGCCAGAGAACACCTATTCTGTCATCTTACTGATGAATAGATTTTATCTTTTAAAGCAGTTTTATGTTCACAGTAAAATTGAGTGGAAAATACAGAGGTCCCACATAGCCCCTCAGACACTCTCTCACCATCAACATCCTGCTCCAGCATGGTACATTTATTACCATTGATGAGCCAGCACTGACATATTTTTATCAACTCACGTTCACAGTTTATATTAGAGCTCATTCTTTGTGTTGTATATTTTATAGGTTTTGATAAATGTATGATGGCACATAATCATCATTTTGATATCATACAGAGTACTTTAACTCTCCTAAAAATCCTCTGTGCTCCACCTATTCATTCCCCCCACCACCCAAACTCTGGACACCACTAATCTTTTTACTGTCTTCATTGTTTTGTCCTTTCCGAAATGCCAAGTAGTTGAAAACACACAACAAATAGCCTTTTCAGATTAACTTCTTTCAGTTGGCAAAAATGCACTTAAAATTTCTCCAGGTTTTTTCATGCCTTAATAACTTGTTTCTTTTTGGCACTGAACATTATCCCATTGTGTGGGTGTATCACAGTGGTGAACATTTTTTAAACAGAAAAACCCAATCCGGAGTTACTGCCTCAGATGTTTTTTGTGTATTTTAACCATATACTCAAGGTGATTCTGATGCATCTGGGGCGGATGATTATAAAGATTTCTCCTGGTTTTGAAAAGTTTATGCAGTAATGCTTCCTAGGTTTAAGTTGATTCTTTTCCTTTGAGGAAAAATATGTATTTTTTCTAAAATGAGCTTGTCTGAGCTCAATTCCAACATCCTCCACTCAGTCAATACATCCTAATATGAGAAGAATATAGAAGAATCAGAGCAAGGTGACTGCTCCCAACTGATAAAGCAAGTTTTGCTTTTAGTTTTTGATCAACTGAAAGGGAGAAAGGAGAGGAAGATAAGTTATCAAGACAGAATGATGGGAAACAGGAAATGTGCTAAGATATCTGATATCCTAATTTTTGCTATGTGGTAGGCACTCCAGAGAAATTTTATCTTTAATTTTATTTTTATAGGAAGCAATATTTACCCATTTAAAGAACTCAAGGCCAGAGACTTTAAATAGCATTTGCAGGTGACAGACTCAAGATTAAACCTAATGTCTGCCTGTATTCTTATACTATTCTTTTATCCACCCTAATTTAGATTACAAACTTTTTAAAGGCAAAGACAGCATGTTTTGTTCACCATTTTAACCCAAGTACTTGTCAGACACAAGGTACACAATAAATACTTCTCGAAATGTGTCTTAAATGAGTTATTGTTTATAAGGAGAATGCTGTCTTTTTGATAGATAATTATAATAGAAAGTTTAAACATAGTTAATATTTCTGATTTTTTATGTGGCTCTACATTTTTTATAGCACAGAACACAGCAAAAGACATCTCTTAAAGCTGTAGATGATTCAGTAAAAAGCCTGTTAAACTCTAAATTCATAATCACACTAGGTAACAGTGGTTCATTTTCTAAGCTCAACACGACACACCTTTTGACCAAAGCCAGGTTAATGGTGCTTTTGATTTATTGCCCTTCCAGAAGAGTCACAGATCCCATTCTACTATGCCTCAAACATATTTGTAGCTTCTTTAGACTAAGCATCAATTCCTTCAATGTTAAACAGTCAACACTGAGTAAAGAACAGGGTTCCTTTCTAACTACATAGAACATATTTCTTTGTAAATCCTCTCTAAGGGCTCCTAATGACACATAGCTCATATTGTAGTCATAGAATGAGGCACATGTGCCTCTGGGTCTTCTCAGTCTAATAACACATTAAACATTTGGGATGTGCATTAATTCTCTTATACCACTCACCACTTTATATTTCCAAAAAGCTAGTAGCTCAGTACTAATGAGGTCATAGTCCCAGGTTTGATTTCTCATGGGCACAAGTGATTATCCCTATCTTGTTTAGACATGTAAATATCATTGAACCTTTCTAGTTGTTATTATTTTTCTCCATGGACAAATTCCTGCAGAGGAAAAAACAAATCATTTTATTGTCTGGGTCTCAATGTCCTACTCTATAAAATGAGAATAAAAGTAATAAACACTTCTACCTATCTTATATTGTGTACAAAGAAGAATCCAAGAAAACTCTAGGAATATATTTAGTAAGCATTATAGAAAAAGAAAGAAAGGATAAAATAAGAAGAGGAGGGAGGAAAAAGGAAGTTTTTGTAAGATAGTATTAATAGAATATAGTAGTGGCCTTTTTTGTCTCTTCCTATTTAATATCTATATGTCATTGTTATGATTATAACATTTGAGGAATAACATGTCTCTTTCTCGAGAAGCTACTTTGTGCTATGTGATTTGATTCATTTTCTACATTCAGGGGTAGGCCCAGGTCACAAATCTCACCAACCAATTTAGTTTCATTTTTTTGGCCACAGTGAGGATTTCAAGATTGACACAGGCCCACATCAATCCAAAGTCAATCTGGGAACTTTTCTCAAGCAACTGGGCAATGGAGCTTCTCCACATACTTGAAAAGTCAAAAAAATGAGGCTTCAGTGGCTTGGAACAATCCTAAGTTGAGAACCTGCCTGAAAATGAAAGCAAAATGAAAACTGCAGAATTTTGGTATGTAGAAATTGAGCTTCTGATGACATTATTTGAACACCTGGATCTAGCTACATCTGAAGCTAATATTTTTATTGTCAGTTCATAAATTCCCTTTTTATTTGAAGCCAATTTAGAGTTGGGCTTCTATCACCAGGTCTGGAACAGTCCTGATTAATATGATTACAAAAAGTAGGAAAGATATTCAGGTACTTCAGACCTGCCATAGGACATGGAAAAAGAAAGAACAAAAGTTGCACACAGACAGAATTCATTTAAATCTTAACTCTATGAAGTACTAGTGTTGCAATTAATGTTGAGCAAATTATTTTATTTCTCTTAACCTTATCTTTGCACTTATAAAATGGGGGGAAACTACTAACTACCATACAGAATTACACGGAGGACTAAATAAAATAAAATATGTTAAGAGTATGGCATATTATAGGCACTCCACACACTGTTCCCTACATTCCCGATTTTCTCTTAGAAACCCAGAGCTGAGAGGGAATCGAACAAATTCTCAGTGATTGTGCCCTTGAGGTTATCAGCCCATGCACTGAGTTCCAAGTTCAGTTTTCTATTCACTTGAGTTCCATCTCAGTGTGACTAACTAGATTACTATCTCCAACCAGCTGCCGTTATTGTTTCATTCTTCATAAAACCCAGAAATATTTTATCAGCATAAGTATAAAAATGGAATGAGGTGTGGAGTTCTGCAGCAGAGAATATCACAGGCAGGTGTAAGCACAGCAAGATAAAAATTTTAAAAAGAAATAAATAAATTCAGTTTCAAGTCTCATTCTCCAGAGAGCTTTATAAAGGCAAGCATCTGTTAATGCAGGCACAGATTTGGCTCTTTTTTATAATTTAAGCATAACAAAATGTGTATGTATAAACAAATGAACAAGGAAACTCTAAGCAATTCAGGCATAAGTTATATTTTTTAAAATAAATAAAGGCAATAGGGAACCTGCACATTATAAAATGAAAACTAAACTTGGAGATGATGGCTTCTAATTTTTGGCACCTGATACATACCATGCACTCTTTATGTCTGATTTTCAACCTTCAATGTACTATGAGGTACATATTCATTTATTCTTTCACAGATGTGGATGCTAAGAGTCGGAGAAAACTCTGGGAAGTTAAACAGCTAGCCTGCAGTCAAGTTCACTGCTCTTCATCTCCATTAGTGCCTCCCTGGCCCAAGCTGTGCCCTTGTCCTCCTGGCCTCAGAGCTGGTATCTCTGCTTCCGACAACCTGATACTCTATATCCCAAAGAGTATCTAAAGCGGCCTTCACAAAAACCAATAAAAATTAATCATGTCGTCCCCTACTTAAAATCTACCAATGACTCTGAAAAACAAGTTGGCAGTTTCTTAAAACACTATACATGCAACTACTATATGACTTGGCAATTGCACTCGGGTATTCGTCCAAGAGAAATGAAAACTTATGTTCACACATAAACCAGTATACAAATGTTCATAGTAAGTGTATTCTAAATAGACAAAAGCTGAACATGATTGACTAGGTAAAGAAAATGTATACATACACCATGAAATACTACACAGATGTAGAAAAGAATGAAATCATGCCCTCTGCAACAACGTGGATGAAGCTGGAGAACATCATCCTAAGTGAACTAACTCAGAAACAAAAAAAAACACTGCATGTTCTCACTTATATGCAAGAGCTAAATGTCCACAAAAATGGAAATAATTGACACTGGAGACATCAAAAAGGGGGAGGTGGAAGACAGGGAGGAGGGTTAGGTTTCAGAAATTACCTATTGGGTAAAATGTTCACTATTTGGGGAGCTGACCACCTGAGACCCAATACCCATCACTACACAATATATCCAAGTAACAAACATGAACTTGTACCCCCGATTCTAATATTTTTTAAAAGCCAATCCAAAAAGGTTATATATTGTAAAAGTGTCATACATATAACATTTTTGAAATAGCAAAATTGTAGAAATGAAGATAGTGATTGCCAAGGATTAGGGATGGGAATGGACGTGGGAGGGACATGGGTATGACTATAAAAAGGCAACACAAGAATGTCTTATGTTGATGAAACTTGACTGTAGTGGTGAAGATATGACTCTATTCACGTGATAAAATTACATAGAATACATACATACATGCACACATGCACACAAATGAATACAAACAAATGGGGAAATCTAAATAAAAGCAGTGACTTACATAAATGTCAATATGCTGGTGATGACATTGCATTACAATGCTATAAGATGTTAACCGTGGAAGAAATTGGGCCCAAAATATACAGGATCTCTCTGCTTTGTTCTTACAATTGCATGTGAAACTACAATTATCTTAAAATAGCAAGTTTGATTTCTGTAATCACCCAAAGACTTCCCGTCACATCAAGAATCATGTTGCATTGCTTGCCCTGTCTTTCAGAGCCCTGTGTGAACAGGGCACCTGAGATCGCTCTGATCTCATCCATCGCCACACTCTCGTCCTGCCTCTGCACCATCCGTAAGGCCTTGTTGTCTCCTGTTGTTGAAATGTTCTTCCTCTGATCTCTGCAAGACTGATTCTTTTTGTCATTCAGTTCTCACTCCGTTTTCTTCTCTGGGAGGCTTTTCCTGACCACACAGTCTAAAAAGGCACCCAGCCGCCCTATTATAACACCCTGTATTAATTAGTATTTTGGCATTCATTCCTATCTGTTATTTTTTGTTCAATTTTTCATGTCTATATTTGTTTCCCTTTACTGGAAAGTAAGTTCTTAAGAGCAAGCGTGTGGTTTTGTTATTCTCTACTGTATTTCCATCAGTTAGAACAGTGTCAGACACGTATTAGGTGCTTGATAAATATTTATTGAATGGATTTAGGCAAGTATGAATGATAATCTGTGGAAAGAGGTCTTATTTACTACCTAGTCATGTTCTGCTTGGCATTCAAGGCCTCCGTCTATCCCCAATAGGTTCAGCATCTCCACCCAGATATTATGTCCTAGTGTTTTAATTCAAGTCTCAATATTAGTAGGACAGCCCAGATCAGGAGGAGCTGAGGATTCAGAGAACAGACACAGAAGAATGAGGAACAACCCAGGTAATAGAAAAGTGGACAGTATGAAAAATCCAGGTAAGTTCGGAAGTACACACTAACCTCTCTGCATGCTAGGCAGTGTGCCATGCACTGTAGAGATAAAAGATGAGATCAGTTGGGCTCAGTGGCTCAGTCTGTAATCCCAGCACTTTGGAAGGCCGAGGTGAGTGGATTACCTGAACCTGTGGAATTGAGACCAGCCCAGGCAACTTGGTGAGACCTCGTCTCTACAATAAATCAAAAAATTAGCCAGTGGTGGTAGTGCGCGCCTGTAGTTCCAACTACTTGGAAGCCTGAGGCAGAAGGATCATTGGAGCTCAGCAAGTAGACATTGGGGTGGCAGTGAGCATGTCACTGCACTCCAACCTGGGCAATGGAGTGAGACTCAAACTCAAAAAAAGAAAAGATGAGATCATACTTATCTCGAGCCTCCAGATAGTCCTTCATGACTGCCCAAAAAGACCCTTAGGAAATGGCATCATTTTGGTGACCTGATAGGTGGGCAAGTGGCCAAGACCAAGAGAATTCCATCTTAGAGATGGCAATCACTGGGAAAATAACATAGTCAGAGACCAACCCAGTGGTCCCCATAGCCTTTCAACTGGATCAGGTTCATTTTGACCTGTATCACTTACTAAAATTCTCGCATTAATGAATGATTCCATAGTCAAAAAGTGTTTAAAATCACAGTGTATAAGGCAGACCCAGATCTCGGGCTAGTTTAACAGCAAAAGAAAGGATTTTGAAAACATCTTGTCACTTAAAGACAATATTTGCTTTAAACCTTTCCCACTACTGTCTTTTTAAAAAAAAAAAGATTAATAGAAGCAACGTACTGACATTCTCATTTTCAAGTCCCCAGTGGGTTTCATTGTCACAGACACCTGGGGTTATCAAGTTGCTTCCTTCACAATTGCTGGCCAGGAGAGCCCCAGCACAGGCTATCAGAAGCTTCACACATCCTGCTCCAATCAAAACAGAGCGATCTCATCCTTCAGAACTACAGAAAGACTGGGTATTGATTTTTACATAAGCAACAGGATTTAACTCTTGTGCTTTCAGCCCAAGGGTCTTGAAGTCCCAGGAATTTTTCCAGAGTTAGGTATCCCTCTTTCTCTTGGACTGGGGATGTTTGTTCTCATGGTTTCTGCAGTAGGAAGCACCACGCATAAGCTGAAAGGTCATGCTGCAAACAAAATGCAGGGTGTCATTTGTTTACCAAATCCTACACCCTCACCTGCCATCATGCTACACAGCAAGTTTACCAAGATTAGACATTTTGTTTTGTTTTTTGTTTTTGTTTGTTTTTTTTTTTTAATTTTAAAGATGTGGGGTACACTTCAGGGTTAGGTATACAAATGTTCATTATGCAGGTACCCTAGTTGATGAGGTGTGTCTCCCCCCTTCCTGGCACTTTTCCACTACTGCCAATCACACCCAACCCTCCACTGGCAGTTTCTCACTACTGCCAATCCCTTTCTTATAGTTGTTCAAGGTCCGCTTATGAGTAAGAACATGTGGTACTCAGTTTTTTGTTTCTGTGATAGATCACTGAGTATTACAGACTAAATCTGTCCAAGTTGCTGAGAAGTTCATAATTTTGTCTTTCTTTATGACTGTGTAATATTCCATCATATACATGTACCACACTTTTTTTATCCAGTCCCCTTTCGATGGGCAGCATGGTTGGTTCTTCGTTTTTGCTATTGTGAATAATGCTGCAGTAAACATGTGCATGCAGGTATCTTTTTCAAAGAGTGATTACAGTTCCTTTGGGTAGATTCCCAGAAAGGGAATTACAGGGTCATATGGAAGGCCGATTTTTAGATCTTTTATGAATTGCAAAGCTGTTTTCCACAGAGGTTGTACTAGTTTACACTCCCAACAACAATGTAGAAATGTTTCCACCCCCCCACCCCCCACCTTCCCCACCCTCCCACCCCCCATCTCTCCCCACCCCATCCTGTCCAGCATCTGTTGTTTTTTGAGTTACTGATGATGGCCCTCCTGACTGGAGTTAGGGGTATCTCATTGTGGTTTTAGTTTGCATTTCTTTGATGACTAGTGAGGCTGAGCATTCTTTTCATGTATCTGTTGGCAGCTCAAATTAGCCATTCTAATTCATTAATTGACTCAATCAAATTCAGAAAAATAAAAAGGTAACCTCTAAGATATGTATTGGATTCCACAGGTTAAAAGAGGGCATTCCAAATTCCGTTCTCCAATATGGTCCTCCCAGCAACCCTATATAGGGGAAAAGGCATGAACTTTTACACCCATTTACAGATGAGAAAATTGACTCAACAAAGCATTTTAAAATGAGAGCTCCTAGTTATTGGGGCTCTCTCCAGTTTATTGTGCATCTTCTCTTAAAAATATTGTGACCTTTTTTCCCTGAAATGAAGTTATTTGAATCAAACTAATCAAAATTATTATTTTCTTTAATCAGAACAATTTTAACCCACATTTAGTAAAATTTAGGTATAAAAAGGCTGAGGTCTTTGTATAAATCTCTCCTTCTCAAATCAGCAGTCTGAACAGTTAGTTCTTCCAACCCAAAGGCACTATCAGTATTGGAAATAACTATCAATTTCTCCTGATACAGAAGTTACAAATACAGTTTCTCATAAATAATCATATACAGTTACAAAAATAATAAATCATTTAATTTTTTTACTCATATATTTTATGTTATTTGACTCTTACAGTACACTCAAGTAAGTATTGGTAGCTTATTTTACAGAAGAATCGATGAAGAAATTGAGGAGCACTAAATTAAATTACATGAGATCGCACACCTAACTACAGGCAAATCTGAATGCCAGCAGCCTTTATTGGCCTCTAAAATCTTTTTTCTTTTTGCCCCTATATTATGCTTCTCAGGCAGAGAGGTTGAGAAGGAAGTACCTATGTGTGTCCTGCAAAAAGGAGGCTGTCCAATTATTTATTTCCACAAATACTTATTGAGCATCTGTTATATGCCAATTATTAATCAATTCACTGGTGTCATAGCAGTAGACAAAACAAAGTCCCTACCCTCCTAAAGCTTCTAAATGCAAGCATTAATGGTTTTTTAATGATTTTTATTCCTTACCATCTATTTTGCCCCACAAAAAGAAAATAACCTCTTTATATACATATCACAAAATGAGAAACTATACCTGTAGATATAGTTAAATGTGAAGGCAATAGTTCTTGGTCTTTTTATTCCAAGGGGCTAGTTAAACCTCCAGCTCACCACTCCCATTCACTACTGTGACATAGACAAAACAGATTGGGGTTCTGTACAATTCCGTGCATGTTAGCTGTATCTTAATTGCTTTTTCTCTTTCTCAATACAGCATTGCAAAATGCAAGAAAGATTCTAGTATTATAAGACAGCCATAAATCCATAGGTAATTATTTGCAAGTCCCAATAGTTTAAGTAGGAATGGTAACAAATTTTTTGTGACCACCTTACAAGTGAGGTAGATTTGAGATACTATATTCTGGGCCAAGTTATTATCACTAGGAATCTTGTAATACTGCCCTGAAGAAAAAAATAACATAGGAATTCATCGTAAATCCTATATATTCTATTATAGACTTATAAATCATTTGTGTTGGCTGCCAGTCTGGAAATGTATGTCACTTTCAATTTAAATTTTCAAAATTCCCTACTTTAGCACATAGTTGCAATGTAAGAGATCAGAAATGGCCTTAAAGATAGGAAGAGAGATCAGGAGGGAATCAGGAGTCATGGAAATTTGTCCACCAATCTTGCAGGTTTGCCTTGAGCCAGGCTTATATGTGATTCATACCAGAAAGGAGCATAATAGTAGTTACTGAGGTTCTCCAAGGCTCCATCTTTTTATAGGCCACAGCAAGTGGGAATCAAAATTCTTGAGATGAGTAAAATGAAATCATGTCTTTTGCAGCAACATGGATGCAGCTGGAGGCCACTATTTTAAGCAATTAACACAGAAACAGAAAACTAAATACCACATGTTCTCATTTATAAGTGGGAATTAAACACTGGATACACATTGACATAAAGATGGGAACATCAGACACAGAGGACTCCTAAAAATGGGAGGGAATAACAGGGGCAAAGATTGTGAAACTATCCATTGGTACTATGCTCACCATTTGGGTGATGGGTTCAGTAGAAGCCCAAACCTCAGCATCACACAATGCAACAAACCTGCACATGTACTCCTGGAATCTAACATTTTCTTTAAAAAGAAGGAAAAGTGGTGTTTTTGTTAAACTTAAGAAATGTACCCTTAGCTGTAAAGTCTTAGAACTCATCTGAATGAGTTGAGTCCTCTACATGACACAGAATTTATCCTATATTACTTAAATGAAAGTACTTTAATTTAGGAATTGTTTATAGTATAGGCATAGTTTAGGAAACAAACCAAAAATGATGGGACAATAAGTAACTATACAAATATGAAGATTTATATATGAAGATTTAACATCAAGCCGGGCTCGGTGGCTCAGCCTGTAATCCCGCGCCTTTGGGAGACTGAGGTGAGTGGATTGCCTGAGCCCGCGGGTTCGAGACCCGCCTGGGCAGCGAGACCTCATCTCTACAATAAATCAAAAAATCAGCCGGGCGTGGGCATGCCTGTAATTCCGGCTACTTGGAAGGCTGAGGCGGAAGGATCGCCGTAGCCCAGCAGGTCGAGGCTGCGGTGGCCGGGAGCGGCCACTGCACTCCAGTCTGGGCGACAGAGTGAGACTCCAACTCAAAAAAAAAAAAAGATTTAACATCCCTAAAGCCAAAGCTAGGCTGCTCCAGGAGCCCAATGAGAGCTGGAGCCATGGGGGAGAGAGCTTCTAGAAGAACTGGCAAGATGCTGTTTTTGCCTTAAATAGGGTGCCAAGGCAGCAAGGAGTCAGAAGAGATATACCTCAACCCATCTTTCTCTCCAGCTTCAGTATATCACAGTTGCATCTCATTGAACAAATCCAACAATTAACCAGCAAAGGAGTCTGGGTGATGCAGTCTGCCAGGGTCAAATTTGCAGCGCAGAGAGAAGGGCAAAAAAAGTGAAAGATGAAACTGACGATACAAATGAACAAAGATAGGAGAAGTTTACCCATTCTTCTAGCCCCATCTCAAACCAACCTACCCTCTCTATATATCCCTTCTCTGACTTATTGGCCTTCTCAGCAGCTGCTCTTTTCTACCTCAGGGCTTTGCACATCCTGGTCCATTTTCCTTGAATTCCTTCTCCCAGTCCCTCTTCATGTGCACAGCCACTCCTCCCCTATAAGACCCAACATGAACACCATTTCCCAGGGCAACACTTGGAGACCTTAACATTTCAGCATCCTAATCTGTGAAGGGTACTGAAACATCACTCAAAATGAATGGATGAAGACAATTTAGATTTATCAAAGTCCTCATGGGTACATTATATTGTACTGGTGGAGTATGTGAAATTCACCAGTACTAATCATCTAAAACCAGGAGATGGTTAAATTGTCTTGAAAGAAGATAGGTTTGTTTAACTGCAGGATTTCCATTATACTGAATGGGACAGATAATTTAGGGACAGTACTGAATTCCTCAGGACAGAAAAGGGAGGCTTGGCACTGCCACACTGCTCCTCCACTCAGCCTCTCTTGCAAGTACCCATTGAACAAATACAGTTCTCCACCTGAGGCTTCCACATCAATCGGTTGCTCACACATCTAAGCCCAGCTGAGGATTGGCTATGTATATTATGTGCTGCTTTAATGTCCCTCTCTTCTTCATGACTAAAATGCATCACACATGTAATGATGTCTTCCCTAGCTCAGGACTGTAAGATTCAGCCTTGTTCATGCTTGTTCAATACTGCAAAATGCTTAACTCACTGCCAGATAACTCCTAGGTAAGTCTTCAAAAATTATATTGAATAAAAGAATTAATCCAGCATACACACACACACACACACACACACACACACACACACACGCGCGCGCGCGCGCGATCAAAGAAAGCGAGATTGCATTTTATTCTGTGCTGATGAGACACCACTTACAATTTTGAGTCTATTCTATGAATGTTCATTTTAAAAGCATACCTCGACTAATCAGAGTCCTCCTAAGAAGAATGTAAAGGTGTTTAAAAGTCCTGGAAACCATTGGACAATTATTGCAGTAGATTTCTAGCTCACTCTAAATCTCTCTTAAATGCTGATTTTTCTTCTAAATGCTTTCAAATGCATTTGCACAGAAGGGAAGATGTTTTTAGCTATGATAGATAACTTATTCATTTGTACCACTTGTCCCAATCATGAGATTTTGAGATTGTGAATGCTTGCATGAAATGGCAGAAAATAATAAAAGAAAATGAAATTTACAGTCTAAAACCAAAAAGCTCACATTTTTACAAGTCTTTTTAAAGAGGCTCTGTAACCAAAGTAATATATATGCTCATCATAAAGGCACAGCTACAAACCAATGCACTCTATTAAGCCCTTACCTTACATAAATAAAATAAAGCCAAAAAAGTGAAAATAAGGAAACAAGAAAGAGCCACCCTGTTAAATGGATTTATGTGACAAAGCATGTTACCTAAAATTTCATCTTTTTACAAAGAAAGGGCCATTTCCCAAATTAAATTCTAACAAATTCTAAGAAAAAGATAATTTCAAATGCATTTCCTCCTTTTATGGTGGCAGTACACACTCCTCTAGCAAGTCTGCATCTAAAAAATGAGTTTTTATTGATGCTTCTTAAGAGCATACCACGACAGCTTTGATTAGATCACTAACTGCAAATGAGAATGCAAATGGCAACCCTGTTTTATGTATTGCAAGCATGCTGTACACTGAGGCTAAAAGGTCCTGAGATGTCACACTGGGGAATATCATGCATGACTTCTCTTCTTCCATTTTGGCCTGTAGTTATAATCCATGCTAATATCGTTTCCTATTTCCTAAGAGAGAAATTAAAAGTCAGAAACAATTTAAATTACTTGAATCCTCTCCCATGAGAGGAATTTGTATACCTCAGAAATGAATGCGGCTCATTGATGGGGAATGCTTATTTGCTGTTGACAGCTTCTTAGTGAAAAAGATAGAAATCAGATTGAATTTCGACTGCGAGAAATTGAGAGCTTGTTCTGCCAGCAGGAGGCTGAAGCCTCTAATTTTACCTCTGCAAAACAAAGATGAGCCAAGAATATAATCTACCTGCTTTTCCAAAACAAAACATAAAAATTCTACGTGTAGCTGGCTTCAAAGTAAGAAAAATTGCACACAGGGCCAGCACTATTCTATCTGTCTTGGTATTAATATAATAGCTGGACTGTATTCAAAAGCAGATAGAATAGATTCCAAATTCCATTATACTCTCTATTCTGAACTTTTCATTTGAACAATGAAGTCCACGGTAACCCCATCAAACTTCCTTAAACCAAAGGTCTGACGATCCTTGAATACCAAAATATCTCTAACACACAAAATTAAATTCTATTCTCCATGCAAAATATTGATCGTCAAAGATACATTTTTGCAACAGTGGCAATATACAGATAGCCTTCATTAGACTCCAGTAAGCTCATAATTATATATAATAAATCCAAACAGACAAGACTTGTTTTTCGATAGAAATAAAATTTGGCTTTGGCAAGTCGGTTAAATTGTTCAAAGACATTTCGTTTTCCAATACGCAGATCTGAGGCAGCAGCAATGTTTATAAATTTCACATGCCAAATTAAATCTGAGGGAGAGAAACATCATACCAATTTTCCAAGTTAGTATGTTATGACTGTGGAAGAGGTTTATACTAATAGAGATTTTTAACATCAGTGATACCTATATCTGATACCATGACCCCATATGTATTATCGCAGGAAGAAACAGGGTAGACATTTTATAAATTCAAAACAGAGTTTTATCAGGTAAAATTTCCTGGGTTCTCTTTTCTCCCCTAACACAACAAAGAGAGAAGGAAAACAATAACAACTGCTACTATTATCAAGCTGCCAGACAAGAAAGTATGTGATATTTCAGGCACAAAATTAATCAAATACAAAAGTAAATAGAATGAAAGGAAACAGCACAGTACGTTAAATAAAATTCCAAATAATTTTAAGGATATTAGGAGGAAAAGACCACATAACTATATAAAAATGTAAATATTATATTTGACTGAGAAGTGAAAATGTTATAGTTTATTGTGAATCTCAAGCAATCATGTGTTTTCAACATTTAAGAAAATTAATTCCTTGAATGATTACTCATTAACACTATATGCAAATCTAGTCACTATAAGCAAATCTAGTCCTAAAGTCTTATTAAACTTTTTAGTTCAAAATAATTAATTTTACTAAGTTATGAATTTCCAAGATTTTTAAAAATCTAAGTACTCATCCAGTTCAAGCTCAGAATTCTACAGCAAAGAAAGTAAGCCCAGTGAAAATAAATAAATAACTTCTGCTTCTGGAAAGATGGTAGATTATTCTGAAAAACCTCCTAAAAACTAGAAATGCTACATAAAATATAATAAACATTCTATTAAAGGGTATTGGCCAGCCAGAAAGAAAATGATCTCAGAAAAAAATGTGGGACTACAAGATGGAATGAAGAGCAAAAAAAAGGGGTTTAAAAAAAAGGTGAATCTAAATAAATATTCATAGAAAAAACAATAATAGCAATACATTGTAGTATTTTATACAGAGAGAAAAGTGTAGGATATAACAATAACACAGGTAGGAAGAAAATAAACAGAAACTAAAGTGTTGTAAAGTCCTAGAATTTTTACACAAGTAGTAAAAAGTGCTAAATTATATTACACTGAAATAAGTTAAGGATGAATATTTTTATTTTAGAACAACCACAAAACAATAGTAAAATTTAAAACTTAATAAATTATGGAAATAAAAAAATAAATTTTAAAGTGATTAATCAAAAAAGACAAGAAAAATGAGAGAAAAAAGAAGCACAGGGGATAAATAGAAAGCAAATAGTAACTCAGTTATATAACAGTAGATGTAAATGGACTAGATATTATACACAAATACACACACACACTAGCCCATCAATGTTTGGATACAGCTAAAGCTATTCTTAAGCACATATATTAGAAAAAAAGGAATGGCTAAGTATACATTTCAAAATAAATTTTTAAAATAAAAAAAAGAAAATCAAATCCTAAGAAAACCAGGGTTGAGGGAGGAAACAGACAAAAATAAGAACAGAAATTAATACAGAAAAGAAACACACCAAAGAATAAACCAACAAATATAAAATTTGATTCTTTGAAAAGATACTAAAATTGATGTTACCTAACAAAAGTGACTAGTAAAAAGAGAGAAAAAATGCACAGATTATCAATTCTAGTAATGAACCAGTTGCTATTTAACATATAGTACTGGAAGTCCTAGCCAGAGCAATTAGGCAAGAGAAAGAAATGAAAGATATAAAACTAGGAAAGGAGGAAGTTAAATTATCCCTCTTTGCAGATGATATGATTTTATATCAAGAAAAACCTAAGGATTCCAACAAAACTCCTAGACATAATAAGCAACTTTAGTAAAATCTTAAGATATAAAATCAATGTCCAAAAGTCAGTAGAATTTCTATACACCAACAACATTCAAGCCAAGAACCAAATCAAGAACACAATTTCATTCACAATAACCACAAAAAGGATAAAATACCTGGGAATACATCTAGCCAAGGAAGTGAAAGATCTCTACAATGAGAACTACAAAACACTACTGAAAGAAACCAAAGATAGCTGGGCCCGGTGGCTCAGTCTGTAATCCCACGCTTTGGGAGGCCGAGGTGAGTGAATTGCTTGAGCCCCGGGCTCGAGACCCATCTGGACAACTTGGCGAGACCTCATCTCTACAATAAATCAAAAAAAAATTAGCCAGGCATGGTAGTGTGCCGGTAGTTCCAGCTACTTGGAAGGCTGAGGTGGAAGGATCGCCAGAGCCCAGCAGGTCGAGGCTGCAGTGGCCGGGAGCGTGCCACTGCACTCCAGTCTGGGTGACAGAGTGAGACTCCAACTCAAAAAAAAAAAAAAAAAAAAAGGAAAAAGAGCCTGAGTAGACAAAGCAACCATAAGCAAAAAGAACAAAACCAGAAGCATCACACTACCAGACTTAAACTTTACTACAAGGCTGCAGTAACCAAAAAACATGGTACTGGTACAAAAATAGCACATAGAACAATAAAGAACCCAGAAATAAAACCGCTTTCCTAAAACCAACTGATCTTTCACAAAGTTGGCAAAAATAAACATAGGGGGAAGGACACTCTATTCAGCAAATGATGCTGGGGAAATTGGCTAACCATATGCAGAATGAAGCTGGATCCCTTCCTCTCACTATATACAAAGATTGATTCAAGATGGATTAATAACTTATGAACGAACTCAAACTATAAAAATCCTGGAAGAAAGCCTAGGAGACACTTCCCTGGACACCAACCTAGGCAAAAAATTCATGATCAAGTCCTCAAAAGCAAAATTGACAAGTGAGACCTAATTAAACTAAAGACTTTCAGCACAACAAAAGAAACTATCAACAGAGTAAACAGACAACCTACAGAATGGGAGAAAATATTTGTAATCTATGCATTTGACAAAGGACTAATATCCAGAATCTATAAGGCACTTAAAAGAATTGACAGGATAAAACAAATACTTCATCAAAAAGTGAGCAAAGGACATGAGCAGACACTTCTCAAAAGATGGCATACGAGTGGTCAACAAACATATGAAAAAATGTTCAACATTATTAATCATTGGAGAGATGCCAATCAAAACCACTATGAGATACAATCACACATCAGTCAAAATTGCAGTATTAAAAAGTCAAGGCCAGGCACAGTGGCTCAAGCCTGTAATCCCAGCATTTTGAGAGGTCGAGGTGAGACGATTGACTGAGCTCAGGGGTTCAAGACCAGCCTGGGCAACTTGGTGAGACCTTGTCTCGACAATAAATCAAAAAATAAGCTGGGCGTGGTAGCGCCTGCCTGTAGTTCCAGCTACTTGGAAGGCTGAGGTGGAAGGATCACCTGAACCCAGAAGATCGAGGCTGTGGTGGCTGTGAGAGTGCCACTGCACTCCAGCCTAGGCAACAGAGTGAGACTCCAACTCAAAAAGAAAAGTCGAATATTGGTAAGTTTGCAAAGAAAAGGAAACATTTATACACTGTTGGTGGGAATGTAAGCTAATTCAGCCCCTGTGGAAAGCAGTTTGGTGATTTCTCAGATAACTAAAAATAGTAAAAATGGTAAATCTACTATTAAACCGAGCAACACCAGGACTAGGTATCGACCCAAAGGAGCATAAATCATTCTACCAAAAAAAGACAACTGCACTCACATGTTTATCACAGCATTATTCACAATAGCAAAAACATAGAACTAATCTAGATGCTCATCAATGATGACTGGATATAGAAAATATTGTACATATACACCACAGAATACTGCACAGCCATAAAGAAGAATGAAATCATGCTCTTTGCAGCAATCTTGATGCAGTTGGAGGCCATTATTCCAAGATAAGTAACACAGAAACAGAAAATCTAATATCACGTTCTTACTTATAAGTGGGAGCTAAACTCTGGGTACACAAAGGACATAAAGATGAGAACACAGAAAACCATAATAAAAAATATTGATTAATAAAAAAAAAAGATGAGAACAGACACTGGGGACTCCTAAAGCAAAGGAGGGAGCAAGGATTTTAAAACTACCTATTGGGTATTATGCTCAGTAGTTGGGTGACAGGTGTAACAGAAGCCCACATTTTACTATCACTCAATAAACACCCGTGAGCCGGGCTCGGTGGCTCAGCCTGTAATCCCGCGCTTTGGGAGGCTGAGGTGAATGGATTGCCTGAGCCTGCGGGTTCGAGACCCACCTGGGCAACTTGGTGAGACCTCATCTCTACAATAAATCAAAAAAATCAGCCGAGCATGGTAGTGCGTGCCTGTAGTTCCAGCTACTCGGAAGGCTGAGGCAGAAGGATCGCCGGAACCCAGCAGGTCAAGGCTGAGGTGGCCGGGAGCGGCCACTGCACTCCAGTCTGGGTGACAGAGTGAGACTCCAACTCAAAAAAAAAATACACCCATGTAGAACACTGCATATGTACCTGTTGAATCTAAAGTTAAAAGCATAATATTTTTTAAACGTTTTGGTAATGAAAAAGAAAATGCCACTATAGTTCCTATAGATGTTAAAATAATAAAATCAAATTTTTTTAAAAAAAAATTTTAAAGGAATACAAGAGGTGGTGGATATGTCTATGGTGATGATATCATGAGTGTTTGTATATGTTCAAACTCATCGAATTGTGTGCATTAAAATGTGCAATTTTTTATATATCAATTATACCTCAAGAATGCTATTTTTAAGAGAGATTTTTTTCAACATCTTAAGCTAACAAATTTCAAAATTTAGATGACATGAAAATTTTTTAGATAAATACAACTTAAACTGAAAGAAATACAAGAAGAAATAGGGAATCTGAATAACTCCATCTGTATTTTTTAATTAGCATATTATTAGTTCCACAAATAAAATTTCAAGCAAAATAGCTTGTTTGGTGAATTATTCTAAATCTTAAAGGAAGAAAAAAACCTCAGTATTATGTAACCTTTTCCACAGAATCAAAGAAAAAAATGGAAAAGAATTCTCAACTCAATTTATAATTTCAGCATTAGCTTAACACTCAAACCTGATGAGAAAAAGAGATCTATTCTTATAAATAAAAACACAAAATGCTAAGCAGAATAAAATTCATCAGTATGAAGGGAAATACGTTTTAGCCAAATTGTGCTTCTTCTAAGCAAACAAGATTCATTTAGCACTGAAAATCCAATGTAATTCAAATTAATTACATTGTAATTCAAAACGGATCTAAGAGACTAAAATGAGGGAACCAGCTATGATCATTTTTATAGATGCCAAAAATGCATCTAATAAGCTTTAAACTCTTTTAATGATTTCAAAGCAAAACTCATCATATTTGGAATAGAATTAACTTCCTTGATTTAAGTTATTTCTTAAAAAACTATTCTTATTTCATATTTTTTAATACAAAAAACTTTGCACTTCATGGTGAAATATTGAAAGACTTCCCCCAGTATTAGTGGTATGGTCTGAATGTTTGTGCCCCCCAAAATTCATATGTTGAAACCAAATTCCTAATGTGATATTGTTAAGTGGATCCCTTAGGAGGTGATCAAGTCATAAAGGCAGAGCCCTCATAAGTGAGATTGATGACCTTATAAAAGAAACCAGAAGGAGCTTTTCCCTTCTACCAAGGGAGAATGCAGCAAGAAGATGCAAATCTAAAAGGAAGAGGTCCTCACCAGACACTGAATCTTCTAGGTACTTTGATCTTGGCTTTCTCTGTCTCCAGAACTGTGAGAAATAAATGTTTGTTGTTTATAAACTACCTAGTTTATGGCATTTCTGTTAGAAAAGTTCAAATAGCCTAAGACAATTAGGAATGATAAAACAACGCCCGCTCTTATCGTTTCTATTTAGAATTTGACAATAGAAAAGGATTTATTCATGGCTTTGTGACAATTTTTTAAATATAAGTATTTAAAAGAAGAATTTAAAGTGTTATTATTTACAGGTAGCATGGTTGTATACATAGAAATGTTAATATTCTGTAAAATATATTAGATATAATAAGTGAATTTAGCAAGAATTCCTGGAGACTAGATAAATACACAAAAAACAGTTGCATTACTAGACACCAATAACATACGTAAAAAAATGTTTCAAAAAATACTAATTAAAATATCCCCAAATACCAAACACTTAGAAATATATCTAAAGAACAACATATAAGATGTTTATGCATAATAAGTTAAAAGCTATTCTTGAGAAAAAATTATTTAACAAACTAAATGATAGAAAGAAATGTTCATTGATGTAAAACTCTAACTTGTCTATTAAGCATTATCTATGTCTATCAAGTTATTGATCTTTTCTCAATTTATCTGTAGATCTGATGCAATTCCAGCAAAAAGTGCAGGCATGCTCACACGTATATGTATAAATTGATAAGCCAATTCCAAAATATTTATAGAAAGACAAGAATAGTCAAAACAATCTTGAAAAAGAAAAAAGATGTTCACTTACTACTAGGCATCAAAACTTTCCTATAAAATTACGGCAATTTAGACAGTGATATATTGGTGCAAGAAAAGACTAAAGGAACAATGAAAGATTTTGTTTTTAAAAGTCCAGAAGTGAAGTTGCAGTGTGATGAGAAGACAAAGCCTTTGCATTAACTGTCTGGGTCAACTGGATATATAGAAGTTTAAAAACTGACCCCCCCTACTTCCCACCAAATACAAAAATTAATTGTGGAGACTACCAGCAAGAAGGCAATGGAACAGGCCAGACTGTGAGAGTCTCCTCAAAAGCAAGTGTTCATAAAGACTCTCTGTGTGAGTGGGTGAGTGAAAGTCTGTCTGAGGGAAGACTTGGGTTCATGCACCCCAGGCTTTCCTCTGAGGTGACTGCAACCCCCCACCACCCTGAGACTGGAGCCACTGGTGCACAGGATCATCTGCTGTTCTCTGAGCTCTCCTGAGAAGAGGCAGCAGAAAGCAACCTATCTTCATCACCTGATGCCCAGCCCACACCATCACATGTGACCGCAGAGCACTAGGAGCCTGGGATCTGTGGAGAGAGATCAGGGACAGTTGGAGAGGAGCCCCACCATCAGTAAGGATACACCAACTGGAGCCATTTTCTCTGTCCCAGGACCAGGCATAGACCTGCACTGCACTGCCTAGCTCCACCAAGCCTCCAACTTGGGACCTAGAGGTAATCTCATCAAACTTGGGGAGACAGATGACCCTCCCTGACACTGGATCAGACACAGACACATAAGATCTGAGTGGGAGACTTCACAGCAATGGCAGCAAGCTGGGTGAGTCCAGATCTGATCCACCCTTCTCCCACAGTAGTCTACGGGGCATCTGACCCTCTCTGAGAGCAACCCTATCAGAAAGTACTGAGAGCAGAAGGGAGGGGATAGAGATCAGAGGAAACTGGACTCATAAGAACAACCTCAGAGCGAATTTTGGGCTTTTTTGTTTTGATTTGGTTTTTTTATTGTTTGTTTTGCTCAGGTGTTTTGAGAGGGGTTGTTTTTTGTTTTGCTCGTGTTTTTGTTTTTTGTTTGTTTGATATTTGTTTTAGTTTTTTTCTCTCTGTTTTTGATTACATTTTCGTACTTGTTTTGTTTCTCTTATTTTATTGCTGGTTTTTTAAGGACTTCCTGTTTGTGTGTGGATATTTTTGAGGGACCAAAATTAAAAATCTTTTGAGACATCAATGGGGGTTTTTTGTCGGTTTGTGTGTTTATATGATTATCTGCATGTTTTTCCTTCTTTATCTTTTCTATCTTTGTGTCTCTTTTCATTTGTTAGTTGGTATGCTTGTCTATTTTCCTCCCTCTTCCTCTCTCTCTCCACCCTCCTCTCATCACCATTCTTCCTTTTTCCATTCTTTTCCTTTTTCTTACTTCATTTTGCTTTTAGGGGGCAAACCCATACCCTGACTGCATGGACGGATTGTAAGGCAGCAGGAAGTGGGTTCCAGGGAGCCCACACACCACTTAGCAGATATGAGGATCTGCAGAGAGTTTCTGCATAACAGCTCCCCCTACATTAAATCTCAAAACTGCAAAAAGACAACCATCCACCCACAGTCCAGCTCTAGAATTGAACAAAGACAGAGGAACCACATAAGGAAAAATAGGAGATTTAGCAAACACAAGTAAAAGCTACCCTTCCATCCCTGAACAACAGAATTAAAGAAGAGGTAAAAAACAAATGGGGTAGAAAATCTACACAAATGAAAAATACCAAAAGAAGAATATGGAACTCACACAGACCACTGGGCAGTCAGCCACTGAGAATACAGACTTTAGAATGCAAATAATGAAGAGCCCACCAAATGACTGGTCTCAAACCACAAACCCAGATAACAAGACATTAATAGAGAGAATACATAGAATTGAGGAGAGACAAGAGGAAAGAATGAAGGAGTTGATAACTAAGATAACAGCAATAAAGAGCACAGTGAAAGAAATAAAGAGCAAACTGATAAGCATGGAAAGCAGAATTAGTAAAGCAGAAGAAATAATCTCAGAGCTTGAGGACCAAAATATGCAACTAACCCAAACTGTTAAAAACATAGAAAAGAAACTTAAAAAGAGAGAATAAAACCTCCAAGGAATGAGTGATTATTTCAAGAGACCAAAGTTAAGATTAAGTGGAATCCCTGAGACAGACAGAGAAAGAGAGTCCACCCTGTAACAAACATTCCATTAAATTATTTAAGAAAACTTCCCTCATCTCATCAGTGATGTGACCATTCAAACACAAGAGATTCAGAGAACCCCTGCAAGAAAACAAATGAGAGGACCAATTCCTAGACACCTAATAATTCACCTACACAAAACAGGCAGAAAAGAAAAAAATCCTAAAGGCAGACAGAGAAAAAGGTCAGACTATCTACCAAGGAAGTCAAATTAGAATAGCAGCAGACTTTTG
The DNA here is from genome assembly GCA_027257055.1 of Cephalopachus bancanus. NCBI lineage: Eukaryota > Metazoa > Chordata > Mammalia > Primates > Tarsiidae > Cephalopachus > Cephalopachus bancanus. The sequence continues at coordinate 366,723 of JAPVLO010000243.1, read as the reverse complement.
CAAAGAAACATTTCAGGCTAGTAGAGTTTGGAGCCCAATCTTTAAAGTTCTCAAAGATAAAAACTTTCAACCAAGAATTACTTACCCAGCTAAGTTAAGCTTCATCAGTGATAAAAAATTAAAATCCTTCCCAGACATTCAATCCATACAAGCTTATTCTGCCTTCAGATCAGCTCTACAAGAAACACTTAATAAAGTATTAAACACAGAAGAAAGGAAAAAGAGAATGACAATGCTCTTCCCTAGAATGCAGAAAAGAGATTGAAAACACACATGAATCAACCAAAAAATCAAAAGAGAGACAACAAACAAACAAACAGCAGCAACAACAGCAAATTCTATAAGAACTTCATGACAGGAATAAACTCTCACAACTCAATAATTAGACTGAATGTGAATAGAATAAATGCACCATTGAAAAGACATTGAATGGCGAAATGGATAAAATATCATGAGGCAACAATGTATTGTCTCCAAAAGACTCAACTCACCAGAAAGGACATACGCAGACTCAAAGTCAGAAGATGGGGGAAAATTTTTCAGGCAAATGGAACAAAAATAAAACAGGAGTCACAATCTTGATATCAGAGAAAATATATGAAAAGTCATTACATAAAGATAAAAGGTTCACTCCATCAACAAGAAATATCCATCCTAAACATATATGCATCCAACATAGGAGCACCAACTTTCATAAAACAGCTTCTAGGTAAACTTTAAAAAGCTATTGACTCTAACACGATCATAGCTGGAGACCTTAATACCCCACTCACAACCCTAGACAGATCATCAAGACAAAAAATCAACAAGGAGATCCAGAACCGCAACATGGTACTTGACCAAATGGGCTTAATTGATACCTACAGAACACTTCATGCAACAACCTTGGAATATACATTCTACTCATCACCACATGGAACATACTCTATGATTGACCACATCCTTGGCCATAAATCAAACATAAACAAATTCCATAAGATTGAAGGTGCCATGCACCTTCTCAAACCACAGTGGAATAAAAATAAATATAAACCCTAACAAATTTTCCCCAAAATTCACAAAGATAAGGACACTAAACAGTATGATGTTAAACAACTCCTGGGTCAAATGGAAATCAAAACAGAGATTAAAAGATACCTGGAAACAAATGAAAACAAAGAAACATCTTACCAAAACCTCTGGGACATCATGAAAGCAATACTAAGAGAGGAATTCATATCTCTATGAACAAACATGAAGAAAATGGAAAGATCACAAGTTAGCAGCCTAAGTCATCTAAGGAAGCTAAAAAGCAAGACCACCAAAACTTTAGCTTCTGCAAAAGAATTCAGATCACCAAAATAAAAACCCAAATTTGGGACATAGAGGACAAAAGCATAATACAAATAATCATTGGGGGGGAAAAGCAGAATCTCTGAAAGAATAAGCAACATTGATGGACTCCTAGCTAGACTGACCAAGAAAAAGAGATGAAAAACCCAAATAAACACAATCAGAAATGCAAAAGATCAAGTCACAATTGACCCCAAAGAAACTCACAAGATTATGAGAAACTACTATGTACACCTGTATGGAAACAAAATTGAAAACCTAAAGAAAATAGAGGACTTTCTGACATCACACAAACTTCTCAGGTTGAAACAAAAAGAAATCAAGACTCTAACTAGGCCAATAACAATCCAGGAAATTGACTATGTCATAAGAAAACTACCTACCAAAAAAAGGGGACCTGGCCTAGATAGCTTTCCAGCAGAATTTCACAAAACATACATGGAGGAACTGATTCCAATCCTATTGAAAGTATTCCAGGCAATTGAGAAAGATGGTCCTCTCCTCAAATCATTTTATGAAGCTAACATCACTTTGATACCCAAACCAGGTAAAGATCCAACAAAGAAAGAGACCTACAGGCCAATATCCTTGATAAGCATAGATACTGAAATTTTCAACAAGATGTTAGCAAACCGGATTCAACAACACATCCCCAAAATCATCCACCATAATCAAGTAGGCTTCATCCCTGGGATGCAGGGCTGGTTCAACATTCACAAGACCATAATCCTAATTAAATACATCAACAGATGTAAAAACAAAAACCACATGATTATATCATTAGACACAGAAAAAGTTTTCAATAAAGTTCAGCACCTCTTCTTTATAAAAACCCTTGAACATCTAGGCATGGATGAAATATATCTCAAAATAGTAAGAGCCATCTAAAACCCACAGCTGGCATACTGCTAAACAGACAGAAATTGGAACCAATTCCCCTGACAACCAGAACAAGACAAGGATGCTCACTCTCACTCCTCCTTTTCAACATAGTTTTGGAAGTTCTAGCTAGAGCAATCAGACAAGAGAAGGAGATCAGGGTATGCAAATAGGAAAAGAGGAAGTCAATTATCCCTCTTTGAAGATAGCATGATTCTATATCTCAAAAACCCAAGAGAATCTGGCAAAAACCTCCTTGCACTGATAAAGGACTTTAGCAAAGTCTCAGGATATAAAATAAATGTGCAAAAGACAGTTGCATTACTATACACCAACAAGAAGCAAATAGAAACCCAAATAAAAAGCACGATCCCATTCACAATAGCCACAAAAAAAAATGATACACTTGGCATTTTCCTAACCAGAGACCTTTACAGCAAAAACTACAAAATATTTCTCAAAGAAATCAAAGATGACACAAATATAAAAATATTCCATGCTCATGGATAGGAAGAATCAACATTGTTAAAATGCCCATCCTACCCAAGGCAATCTACATATTTAACACAGTACCCATTAAATTACCAGCATCATTCTTCTCAGACCTCTACAGCAATTCATATGGAAACATAAACAACCACAAATAGCCAAAACAATCCTCAGGAAGAAACACACACACACACACACACACACACACACACACACACACACACACACAGGGAGGTATCATACTCCCAGATGTTAAACTTTATTATAAAACTACAATAATCAAAACAGCCTGGTATTGGTACAAGAACAGGCATATGATCAATGGAACAAGATAGAGATTCCAGAAGCAACACCTCAATTTCTCAACCAACTCATCTTATACAAAGCCTCCACTAACAACCACCGGGGAGAGGAGAACCTATTCAGTAAATGGTGCTGGGAAAACTGGCTGACCATATGCAGGAGATTAAAACAAGTCCCCCTGCCTAACACCATACACAAAAATCAACTCTAAATGACCAAAGACCTAAACGTAAACCTCAAACTATAAGATTCTTAGAAAATGCAGAAGACACCCTTATGGAAATTGAAACTGGCAAACAATTCCTGATCAAAACCCCAAATGCCCCGTCATAAGAGATAAGATAGACAAATGGCACCTCATCAAACTGACAAGCTTCTGTAAAGCAAAAGAAACCATCAAGAGAGCAGGGAGGGCCGGGCTCGATGGCTCAACCTGTAATCCCACACTTTGGGAGGCCGAGGTGAGTGAATTGCCTGAGCTCAAGGGTTCGAGACCCGCCTGGGCAGCAAGACCTCATCTCTACAATAAATCAAAAAATCAGCCAGGCGTGGTAGCGCGCGCCTGTAATTCCGGTTACTTGGAAGGCTGAGGCGGCAGGATCACCGGAGCCCAGCAGGTTGATGCTGCAGTGGCCAGGAGTGGCCACTTCACTCCAGTCTGAACAACAGAGTGAGATTCCAACTCAAAAAAAAAAGAGAGAGAAAGAGCAGGGAGACAGCCCACAGACTGGGAACAAATATTTGCCCCAGGGGAGGGAGGAACACACTTCATCAGCAAGGGTACCTGCATAATGATCATTTGTATACCTTACCCTGAATAGTGCCCCACATATTTAAAATTAAAAAAAAGAAAAGAGGACAATAAAATGTTTGCCAACTGTACATCTGACAAAGGTCTAACATCTAGGATCTACAAGGAACGCAAATGTGCTGAAAAGAAAAACAACTCCATTACAAAGTGGGCAAAAGATATGAATAGATACTTCTCAAAAGAAGACATAGTAGCCAACAGATACATGACAAAATGCTCAGCCTCACTAGTCATCAGAGAAATGCAAATTAATACCACACTGAGATACCACCTAACTGCAGTCAGGATAGCCATCATCAATAACTTTAAAAACAACAGATGTTGGATAGGATGCGACAAAAAGTGAACACTTCTACAGTGTTGGTGGGAGTGTAAACTAATACAACCTCCGTGGAAAACAGTTTGACGATTCCTAAAAGATCTAAAAATCAACCTTCCATATGACCCTACAATCCCCCTACTGGGAATATACCTGAAGAACCTCAAATCACTCTATGAAATAGATACCTGCACACATATGTTTATTGCAGCATTGTTCACAATAGCAAAAACATGGAACCAACTGTGCTGCCCATCAAAAGAGGACTGGATTTTAAAAATGTGGTACATATACACAATGGAATATTACACAGCCATAAAGAAGGACAAAATTATGACCCTCACAGCAACCTGTATGGACATAGAATCTATAATACTGAGTGACCTGTCACAGAAACAAAGAACTGAGTATCACATTTCTCACTTATAAGCGGGCCTTGAACAATTATCATAATACTGTAAGAAAAGGATTGGCAGGAGTAGGAAACTGCCAGGGAAGTGTGGGTGCAGGATTTGCAGTAAAGGGAATCTGCCAGGGGAGGGGGGCACACCTCATGAACAAGGGTACACACATAATGAACATTTGTATACCTAACCTTGAATTGTACCCCATATCTTTAAAACAAATAAAAGAAAAGAAAGTTAATTGTATCCAATGTATATATGTAAAAATAAATTATAAAACATTATGCTCCTAAAAAAATAAGAAAATATCTTTATGATCTTAAAGTAGACAAAAATATTATAAATGGGATAGAAAGTTTCTCGTTTTAAAAGTAATCTCTGCCTTATCATAATGCTTTGGCCTTAGAGTGCTACACCAAAGGAAATGGGATACAGCTTCTATAGTACCTGTCAACAGAGATAAGTGAAATAACCTGGAAGTTTGGAGAATTTAATTTCCAGTAAGACAACTTTGACCAATGGGAGACAGAATATGGAAGAGGAGCCCACAGGCAAATCTCTTATTTTTTATTCCTCCAACATATTATTCCAAAGCAGTTTCTCCCCAAGCATCCTGTGATCATAAGTAGTTGAATCTGCTGAGTTATTTGCTGTGTCACTTGTGGCTTATTAACTGTGTCACTTGTGGCTTATTGTGGCAACTTTTCTTTAAATGTCTCCCACCTGAACCTGATTCATTTATTTTTTTTCCTCACCCCTTTAACAGCAAAATGAATGTATACTGATTGCATCATCACTTATCCTTGCTCAGGATCTGTTTTGGCACTAACCTGTGTCAAATTCATAGATGGATGGATAAATGAATAAAATAAATAAATAATTATCACTATATCCCATGCATCAACAATTATGGCAAACATTATTGTAAAAATCATGTGCAGCCCTCTAAGTCCAAGTCCAGCAATCATAACTATAAATTTTTTGGAAATATATATTTATTAATCACCTTACTCAACCCACTTATTCTAAGAACTTTAGTTGATTCTCTTCTATTTTAGTGTTAAATTGTATCATCTGCAGATGATAGTTTTCTCTTGCTTTTATATATTTACACATCTCATCACTTTTCTTGTTATATTCCTTTATCCAGGACTTTCAAAAAAATCTAATTTTCCTGTGTTCTTTGAATAAAACAGGTTATTATTTGAGTAATACAAAGTTTTTAAGTTAATTTTAAGGGGAATTCATATGAGCAGCTCAGCTCTACCTCCCACATCATTGGGCAAAAAAGAAGTTTAACAAGAATCTTTTAAAACCTAGATCATTTTATAAACATCTAGAATAAAAAAGGCCTAATATAATGCTAGCTCCTTTAGCAATTGCCTCATAGCTCCTCAAATAGCCACTGCATAGAAATACAAATGATTTTTTTAAATTGTGATTGTGGGGGTTAAAAAGCTGCTGAGAAAATAGGGAGTCAGGCAGACTATAAAAGAAACAACAATGAAGGTAAACTTGCCAAATGTATGTAGGCTTGACTTTCTGATAAGGATTCTCTATAAGAACTTAAACAAACCCTATTGTATGGAGTAGTTAAGTGTGATCTGCATATCATCTGCATCTGCAGTACCAGATAATTTGTGGAAATATAGTTCCTAGGCCCTACCTAGGACTTCTAGATCCAGATCTCAGTGACTAAAGCTTGAGATTCTGAACTTTTCACATGATGTGATGATTTTGATGTGACTAAAGGTGGAGAATCAGGGATTAGGGGCTCTAAGGTATTAAGGAATGGATGTATACAGGGCTGTTTCTCCATACAAATAAATAATTAAATGTCCCTTCTAGGATTTAGATCTGGCAATGACTACTTAAGAGTCTTAGAAATAGAATAAAAAGAGCTTCCTCTGCCTTTCTCTCAAATGACCCAGACCAGAATCAAAGTAGGAAGTATCTATTAGTCTTAGGACAAAGGCCCATAATCGCTCTCATTTCAAAAAGAACAAAAACTGGAGCCAGAGACATTATTATTTATTAAACTGAAATGCATCAATAACTCCCATTTCCAAATTTTACTTTAAAATTAATCACTACCTATTTGTGTTAAGACAGTGAATATTGCTGCTAAGTAAGAATAAAAAACTCCAAACCTCGCAGTATTTATTGTCTGATCTGAAGAAATCACTGTTTTGGCCACTTTCCAAAAATATTTGCTAATATAATTCTTTATGGGAATTTTTGCATTTTTCAACTGAGAAAAAGTCAGATGTAAATGACTTGTCCAACCACCTGTTAGGATTTTAATTTAAATTCTATGTCTTTTACCTGTGTTATTCTTAAGAAATAAATGTGATCTAAAATGCATTAGGCATTTTAGCTAAATGCATTGATTTGCTAAATTTTGGTATGCCCATGGGGCTCTCTGAGCTACCACCACCATGTTTCTTAGTTTTGGCTACCTACCCCACCTAGGGGAGGTGAATCAATCTTTCTTTATCTATCATCTATCTGTCTATCTATTTATCTATCTCCTCTCTCTTCTCTCTCTCTAATTTACTATATTTTCTATATTTTATATATCTATATTTTCCAATCTAACTCTGTGCAATTTTTGCATCTATCATTCAGCACCAGATAGCACAACCCCACCCTGTCATGTCTGACCTAATATTTTTGGAGGTCTCATTGAGATATGCCACACTTTTGATCTCTCTTTCTCACTGTTCTCTTTCTCAGCCCAAGTCTCTTTCTCTGCGGAGAGAGACCAGATGCTTGGATCCTTTTCTCTGCTACTTGCTCTTAATCTTATCACCCACGATGAGCTACATTGAATGGACCTCTCCCTGTTACCTCAGCCTAGTCCAGTATAAAACCACTTCTTCACTGGTGAGTCCATGTGCTACCCTATCTCCTGCTAGAAGGTCAGAAAGTGAGCCCAAGGAGGCTACTGTCTTACCTTTGTAAAAGCAGCCTTGCTGCTGCATGTGTAAAAGCACCCTAGCTACTACCTGTGTCTCTTTTGCTGTCTTCCTCAGAACTGTGCTCTGGACCAATCCCTCGCTCTATGTGCTACCCTGTTCCTTGATAGGAGATATTTGAGCGTGACCTGAGAGGACACTCCTCAGTTCAGTAGATTTTTGCTGGAGCTCCAGCCCTCTGGGAGAAATCCTGATGGTGGATCTCCAAACATACACAGGAACAGGCTTACTGCTGGTCGGAAGGCTGCTTCCAGTGGGATGATGAGATCCAGGGGATGCCTTACCTAATTCGATTCTCACTTCCTCACACTAATTCCACTGACCTTCTGCCTGGGATGCTGGCTGAAGGCATGGATGGTTGGTTTTCTCTTCCAAGCCTCTTAGAGACTATACTTGAGAACAATCTCTCTCCCCCTCTAGAATTACTTCTCACAGGAAACCCAGGATGGGTGGCTAAGGTCTCCCCACACTGAAATGCACTAGAGAGTATCATCTACCCTAAGTGTCTCCTCAGTACTGGCCAGGTGACCAGGAGATGGACCCAAGACAGTTCTCTTGCTTCTAATACTTTCCTCCAACTTGACCTCTATAGCCACCACAAGGGCAAAGGTCTGAGATTTTCAAAATGGCATACCACCTAGACCCCTTGTTCTTCCTGTGGCATATTTCTAATTCCTCCTTTAATTACTTTATCTCCTTCCTGCTTTCCTCCTTACAACTCGGACACTGACCCAGCAGGTTTAACTTCTCCGTTCTCTAATAACCTGCTTTGACACTCTATCCTTGATCAATTTCCCCTCCTGCTCTTCCTTCTCACCTTCCTTCTTTGCCTCCAGAGGTGGAGCCAGCATCTACAGCTGTGACACCCAACCCTAGCCTCCAGGCTCCCACTGCCTGATAACTGCCAGCAGTAGCCCGACTACCTACAGCAAGTCAAATCGCTGTGCTCTGCCTTCTCTTCCTACGCCCCCAATCTTCTCTGCCACATATGCTGGCTTAACCAGTCTTCCCCTCAAGAAGGTGGCCAGGACAAAAAGATAGTGAAGCTCATGTTCCTTTTCCTTTTTTTTTTTGAGTTAGAGTCTCACTCCGTCACCCGACTGTAGTGCAGTGGCTGCTCCCGGCCACCGCAACCTCAACCTGCTGGGCTCCAGCGATCCTTCCACCTCAGCCTTCCAAGTAGCTGGAACTACAGGCACGCACTACCACGCCCAGCTAATTTTTGATTTATTGTAGAGATGAGGTCTCACCAAGTTGCCCAGGCGGGTCTCGAACCTGAGGGCTCAGGCAATCCACTCACCTCAGCCTCCCAAAGCGCGGGATTACAGGCTGAGCCACCGAGCCCAGCTTCATGTCCCTTTTTCTATGATATATCTCTCTCAAATCATATCTAAACTATTAGTCCTCTTGGACAAAAAAATAAAGGAATCATTTGTTAATTAACTAATTCTATTAACTACTAAAAAAAAAAGTCTATTGTCATTTTAATCTGCTTTTCCAGACCAAATTTGCAAGTGCTCTAGTAAAATCTTACTTCTAGCTTTACTATGTGCTGAAACATTAGTGCTAGGTACCACCAGCGTTTGTTATGTCAGGCTTGCTAAAGATTTTTTTGGTTTTGTTTTGTTTTAGCAGATATGCCTGTTCATAGTCAGAAATAAATAGGGACAGATCATTTCACATCCACATGGTCTGTTCATTCTAAAGAGCTTTACATCAGACCGTTACAGACAGAGACATAGTCAAAAGTTTCCTATGTATAGTCAATTAAAGAAGAACTTTTGAGGTTCTTTTTCAGGTGAGATGTTAAAGCAGCATAGTGCCAACATGGAGGGTGGCAGGACCAGAGAGCCAAAGAGGCACCCCAAATGGCAATCGCCATTAGTAACAAAATTCCAACTGCCCATCAGAGACCTGGTAAGAACAACCCTGCTAAGGGGATGGTGTCCGTTGCTATGGGTATGGTATGCAGGCAGTGGGTGGACACTAGAAGTATAATTGCCCCAAAGAGGCCTAAACCTCCAAGACCTTGTCCACTGTGCAGGACAGAAAGCCATTGGAAAGCAGGCACACACTCTTCTGAAGACAGGAGAGAACACCTGGCTCAGAAACAGTGGTCACTTAAGGAGACCTGGAAATCTGCTAAAGTGCCTGGCACTGGCTCACTATCACCGCAACAAACCCCAGGTGAATATTAGGGTGCTGGAACTCGAGTTAATTTCTTTCTTAACATAGGTGTCAGATATTTGGTCCTGGTCATCCATGTTGGAATCATAGACTTATCTTAATCAAAAGTTACTAAGGGGTAATTAAAAGTATAAATGTAAAAAAATTACCTATAAAAAGGTAAAAGAAAGAAACCAGAAAGCAAAGAAAAGATGTAAAGAAAGATGTTGGTATGAAGGTATGTTTTCGGTAAGAAAGGATATAAAGGAAGGAGAATCATTGTGTATAGGAAAGGATCTTGTATGGTACATTTTTGTCCTATAATAGAATAGCTGGTTATTTGAAGAAAGGAAAGTATAGGACAAAAATAGAAGGTTCAAGCATGTCAAAAAATGGTATGAGCATGTCATAGAACACCATGTGGAAGGTTTTCTCCAAAAGAATTTTCTCCTATAAACAACAGGGTAGGGAAGAAGAATCAAGTTCAGTTAGTCCCCCACCCCATCATCTTTGTTACCAAAAAATGAGGTTTTTTATTACTTTCTTAAAAAGCAAAGGTTTTTGTTTGTTTGTTTACTTTTCAGGCAAAACTTTGGCTAAATAAGTATTTTTTGCAATAGCTACTGTAATCCTGTTATAACATTAGGCATTTAAAACTTATAATGCTTAAACTCTTCAGGTTCTCAATTCAGTCTCTGTAGAGTAGCATAAGAAACAAAAGTTTAGAAACCACACCCTCTTCCTGAATTGCTTGCAGACCAGGCAAATTATTTTGTAAGCAACATTCATTGTAAGAACCTAAATTGGTATCTCAATCACTCACTGCAATTTATAACCTGCTATAGTGCTTTTCAGTGCCAAATTGTCAATAACGTTAAAATCTTCCAGGCATAAGGATTACTAATCCAACATAGGATGGATAACAAAATGACTTTTTGTTTGAAGCAGTACTCATTATTTTTGTTAAACTTTAAGGTAATATTTTCCCTGTCAGAGGTGAAAGGCCAGTGCCATCCCACTCCTCCCATCAAAAGCAGAGATATATCAATCTCCCATCTCTAGAGTGGAGGTTACCTGAGCTCCATCCTTTAGCATATCAATCATTGTGAAGGTATAGCAAACCTATTAGAGAAGAAAAAAGGAACAATTTTCTCTTGTCCATGTCACCTGTTTTGAATTCTCTTGTTCATTATTATTTTCCACAATTTAAACTGCAACTTAACTACATGTCTCCAAACTAATATTTTCAATTTTTTACTTCTTCTCAAAGAAGCTGTATTTCCTTGTTAAAATTACTATTAACAAACCCCTTATTCACTTATAAGCAGACCCTGAACATTTATCATAATACTATAAGAAAGGGACTGGCAGTAGCGGGATACTGCCGGGGTGGGGGTAGGGACACAACATCAATAAGGGTACCTGATCTCAAACCAGGCAAAGTGAAGACCAAAGAAAGGTCCAAACTTTACCTGTACAATGTCCACTGTTATACCTAATCCTGAATTGCACCCAACATCTTTAAAATAAAATATAAAAAAGAAAAAGAAAAAAAATACTACACAAAAGGGATTGGCAGTAGTGAGACACTGCAGGAGGGGACATTTTAAAAAACTCTTATAACTGTCTATAAATTCTTATCACAAAAACTCAAGGAAACTTGAAGACAAACTGCAGGAACAGTCACATATGGACTAAGGAATTCACTGGTACAACAGTAAAATCTTCCTGGACGCCTGTGGTGGGTGTCAAACCCACTGAGGTAACTATAAATACATTTTACCAGACATCAAAGTCTCAATATGTCATAACAGCAGCTATAACAGCCTTTTATTATAGTAATATTAATTCTAATAGTATACACTTGTATACAGTACTTTGTATACAAATACTAAAGACACTTAGCCACTCCATGGACTTTTATTCTCTTATCCCCTCCTCTTGCTCTAGACATGCAGGGACATCTCTATACCCCTATTCAGCAGGAAGCAGTTACAGAAGACTGAACTTCATTACTGTTCCCAGGTACAAATAAGAATATTTACAAGTAACAAGAGGGGGAAATGAAGGGACATAACATGGAGTTAATATACTCAATGAGCAGCCATTTTAACATTGCCTAGACCTGTCATGTTTCTCCAGCAATTCATTTTACCCTCTAATCACTAACCAAGGCCAAAACAAGTTTCTTAGAGGTAGTTATTGATAATTGTTTTACAATCGCCTCCCCAACTTGTTACATAAACAAGTTAACCTAATCAGTTCTTCATGACACAGACTCCATCAACATGGCAGCAGTCATGGAACTGGCCTGCCTGTCTGCCTGCTCTTCATCACCTGACATCAGTACTTGTGCGTACCTGCTCTCCATGATGGCGTGGAGACCACCACCCAATCACCTTAACAATCTTCCCCCATCAAAGGAAAAGTTTAAAAAGGATTCAGCTTCAAACAGCTGATTGCCATTGCTTTGCTAAACTCTGGTATATCCACGTGACTTTCTGAGCTACCATTTCCATGTTTCTTAGCATTGGCTCACTCTCCTACCTTGGGGAGATAAATCACTCTCTCTTCTCTCTCTCTAATTTACTTTTTAAATAAACTGTATTTTGCAATCTAAAAAAATTAAAAAATAAAATGCATTAGGCACCTTCATTTTAAAAAAAGCTTTAAAATATGTAGGCTCCATTTAAAATGATCTTTTCCACAGAAGGAGGATGTGATGTTGACAGGCAAATCACAATCAAGAGGTAGAACACACTTAGGGAAAGAAAAGTAGTGAAAGGAAGGGAGAGTCTATAAGTCAGAGTCCAGTCACAAAATAGAAACTATTCTAGGTGTTTCAAATACAGGGGATTCAATATAAAGAATTGTTTAGATAAGTAATTTCAAAAAAGCTGAGAAGCCAAATAGAAGGCTATGAGGCAAGCCAGACATTCGCAACAGTAAGAAGGCACTTGGAGTTGGAAGGACAAAGGATGTAGCAATGTCACTAGAGTCCAGAAGCTAAAGCCACCTGATGAAAACTGGAACCATAGTGACCCAATCAGTCAGTGCTTGAACCATGAAGCTAATGTACCTAGTGCCAAAGACAACTGCTTAGTCAGAATGAGGGAAAGTAATATTTTGGTTTCTTCCTCTTCTAAGCATCTGGCTCTGTGCCCATGCCTCCATTGGCAAACCTGCATAGAAGCCAAGAGCAAAAGAATCATGAAAAATGAAGTTAAGCAAAATGCACAGCAGGGCAGAACTGGTCAGGAAATCAATCTATGACAAACAGACAAATGACCAGTATACTATGTAACCCAGAAACGAGGTAGTAGGAACCCAAGACAAATGTCTTCTACTCAGCTTTACTGCCAATCTTATATCTATATCTTCATCTCTTTCAGTATATGTTTTTTCCTGAGGACAGCTTTTTAAAATATATCTGCCCTTACTAAGATTCAGGGACTTATTCTTCTGTGGAAAAGATCATTTTAAATGGAGCCCACATGTCCAGCTCAGCTCTACCTCCCAAAATAGGGAATGATGGACAACACAGAAGTCCAGCAAGAATCTCTTTTATTTTTTTTAATCAATATTTTTTATTATGATATTGTGGAGTACAGTTAAGGGTTAGATATACAAATATGCTTCGTTCAGGCACCCTTGTAGATAAGAGGTGTCTCCCCGTCCCAACATAGATATTTACTACCATTAATCCCATCTCCCTTCGCTCCCCTCCCCATAGTTTCCCACCACCGTCAGTCATTTTCTTATACTATGACATTGAATGTTCAAGGTCCACTATGAGTGAGAGCATGTGATACTCAGATCTTCGTTTCTGTGAGAGGTCACTCAGTATTATAGACTCTAGCTCCATCCAGTTTGCTGTGAAATTCATGATTTTGTTCTTTTTTATGGCTGCGTAGTATTCCATCGTGTATATGTACCACATTTTTTTTATCCAGTCCTCTTTTGATGGACAGCATGGTTGCTTCCAGGTTCTTGCTATTGTGAACAATGCTGCAATAAACATACATGTGCAGCTATCTTTTCTATAGAGTGATTTGAGTTCTTCAGTGTATATTCCCAGTAGGGGGATTGTGGGGTCATATGGGAGGTCAATATTTAGAGCTTTTAGGAATCGCCATACTGTTTTCCACAGAGGTTGCACTAGTTTGCACTCCCACCAATAGTGTAGAAGTGTTCCCTTTTCACCGCACCCTCTCCAGCAACTGTTATTTTTTGAGTTATTGATAATTGCCATTCTGACTGGAGTTAGGTGGTTTCTCAGTGTGGTTTTGATTTGCATCTCCCTGATGATTAGTGAGGTTGAGCATTTCTTCATGTGTCTTTTGGCTGCTCAGATTTCTTCCTTTGAGAAATGTCTGTTCATATCTTTTGCCCATTTTATAATGGGGTTGTTTTTTTCTTTTCAGCACATTTGAGTTCCTCGTAGTTCCAAGATATTAAGCCTTCGTCAGACCTGGAGTTGGCAAATACTTTTTCCCAGTCTGTAGGCTGTCTACCTGCTCTCTTGATGGTTTCTTAGGCTTTGCAGAAGCTTGTCAGTTTAATGAGGTCCCACTTGTCTATCTTATATCTTATGGCCTGTGGGTTTCAGGTTCTGACAGGAATTGGGTGCCACTTCCAATTTCCATGAGGGTATATCCTTCATTTTCTAAGGTTCTTATGGTTTGAGGTTTTACATTTAGTTCTGTGATCCATTTGGAGTTAATTTTTGGGTATGGGGATAGATAGGGGTCCTGTTTCAATCTTCTGTATGTGGTCAGTCAGTTTTCCCAGCATCATTTACTGAATGGGTTGTCCTCTCCCCAGTGGTAGGTGGTGGAGGCTTTGTCAAACATGAGTTGGTTGAGAAATTGAGGTTTTGCTTCTGGAATCCCAATTCTATTACATTGGGCTATATGCCTGTTCCTGTACCAATGCCAAGCTGCTTTGATTATTGTAGCTTTATAGTAAAGCTTGAAGTCTGGTAATGTGATACCACCTGCCTTTTTTTTTTTTTTTTCTGAGGATTTTTCTGGCTATTTTGGTCGTTTGTGTTTCCATATGAATTTCTGTGTTGTTTTTTCTAGGTCTGAGAAGGATGTTGCTGGTAATTTGATGGGTATTGCATTAAATCTGTAGATTGCCTTGGGTAAGACGGACATCTTCACAATGTTGATTCTTCCAATCCATGAGCATGGGATATTTTTCCACTTGTTTGTGTCATCTTTGATTTCTTTGAGCAGTGTTTTGTAGTTTTCATTGTAAAGGTCTTTCATGTTTCTGGTTAGGAAGATGCCAAGGTATTTCATTTTTTTCTGGCTATTGTGAATGGAATTGTGCTTTTTATTTGAGTTTCTGTTTGTTTATTATTGGTGTAAAGAAATGCGATTGTCTTTTGCACATTTATTTTATATCCTGAGACTTTGCCAAAGTCCTTTATCAGTGAAGGAGGTTTTTGACAGATTCTTTTGGGTTTTCAAGGTACATGATCATGTCATCTGCAAAGAGAGATAGTTTGACTTCCTTTTTTTCTATATGAATACCCCTGATTGCCTTCTCTTCTCTGATTGCTCTAGCCAGGACTTCCAATACTATATTGAACAGGAGGGGTGAGAGTGGGCCTCCTTGTCTTGTTCCAGTTTTCAAGGGAAATGATTCCAGTTTTTGTCCAATTAGGAGTATGCTGGCTATGGATTTCTTGTAAATGGCTTTTACTATTTTGAGGTTTGTTCCTCGTATGCCTAGATTGTCGAGGGTTTTTATCAAGGAGGGGTGCTGGATTTTATCAAAAGCTTTTTCTGCATCTAATGATATAATCATGTGGTTTTTGTTTTGACATCTGTTGATGTATTTAATTACATTTATTGTTTTATGGATGTTGAACCAGGCTTGCATCCCAGGGATGAAGCCTACTTGGTCACAATGGCTGATTTTTGAGATGTGTTGTTGAATACAGTTCGCTAGGATCTTGTTGAGAATTTTTGAATCTATGTTCATCAAAGATATTGGCCTGTAGTTCTCTTTCTTTGTTGGGTCTTTACCTGGCTTGGGTATCAATGTGATGTTAGCTTTGTAAAATGACTTGGGGAGAGTTCCATCTTTCTCAATCGCCTGGAATACCTTCAGTAGGATTGGTATAAGCTCCTCCTTAAATGTCTTGTAGAATTCTGCTGGAAAGCCATCTGGTCCAGGACTTTTTTTTTAGGTAGTTTTCTTATTACGTAGTCAATTTCATTGATTGTTATTGGTCTATATAGAGTCTCAATTTCTTCTTGTTTCAACCTAGGCGGGTTGTGTGATGACAGAAAGTCATCCAATTCTGAAAGGTTTTCAAGTTTGTTTCCATACAAGTGTACATAGTAGTCTCTAATGATCTTTTGTATTACTTCAGGATCAGATGTGACTTCATCTTTTGTGCTTCTGATTGTGTTTATTTGGGCTTTTTCTCTCTTTTTCTTGGTCAGTCTAGCTAGGGGACCATAGATCTTGTTTATCCTTTTGAAGAACCAGCTTTTTGTTTCATTGATTTTTTTGTATTATCTTTTTGTCTTCTATGTCCTGGATTTTGGGTCTTATTTTGGTGATCTGGATTCTTCTGCTGAAATTAGGGTTGTGGTCTTGCTTTTCCAGCTTCCTTAGGTGACTTGTTAGGTTGTTAATTTGTGATCCTTCCATTTTCTTCATGTGCATTTGTAGGGATATAAATTCCCCTCTTACTACTGATTTCATGGAGTCCCAGAGACTTTGGTAAGTTGTTTCTTCATTTGCATTTGTTTCCAGGTATCTTTTAATCTCTGTTTTGATTTCATCCTTGACCCAGGAGTTGTTTAGCATCATGCTGTTTAGTGTCCATGTCTTTGTGGGTTTGGGGAGGACCTTGTTGGTGTTAATGTTTATTTTTATTCCACTGTGGTCTGAGAAGCTGAATGGCAAAATTTCAGTCCTTTTAAATTTGCTTATGCTTGATTTATGGCCAAATATGTGGACAATCTTAGAGTACGTTCCATGCGGTGATGAGTAGAATGTGTATTCTGTGGTCTTTGGATGGAGGGTTCTGTAGGTATCAATTAAGTCCATTTGATCAAGAGTCACATTGAGGTTTCGGATCTCATTGCTGATTTTTTTTCCTGATGATCTGTCTAGGGTTGTGAGTGGGGTATTAAAGTCCCCAGCTATGATGGTATTGGAGTCGATATCTTTTTTTAGTTTACCTAGGAGCTTCTTTATGAAAGCTGTTGCTCCTATGTTCGGTGTGTATATGTTTAGGATGGATATTTCTTGTTGATGGATTGAACCTTTTATCATTATGTAGTGGCCTTCTGTATCTTTTTTAATTTTTGATAGCTTAAAGGCTATTTTGTCTGAGATAAAGATCGTGACTCCTCCTTTCTTTTGTGTTTCATTTGTCTGAAAATTTATTTCCCATCCTCTTACTTTGAGTCTGTGAGTGTCCTTTTTAGTGCGGTGAGTCTCTTGAAGGCAATAGATTGTTGCCTGGTGATATTTTATCCATTTTGCCATTCTATATCTTTTCAGTGGTGCGTTTAGTCTGTTCACATTCAAACTAATTATTGAAATGTGAGGGTTGATCCCTATCATAATGTTCTTACAGAGTTGTTGTTCTTCCTGTTTGTGTATTGTCTTTCTTTTGGTTTTAGAGTTGGATCATGTGTGTTTTTAATCTTTTGCCTGTACTCTTGTGAAGAACGTTGTTGTTCTTTTTTCCTTTTCTTCCGTGTTCAATACTTTCTTAAGTGTTTCTTGTAGAGGTGGTCTGGTGGCAGCGTAGGTTCTTAGGGATTGGATATATGTGAAAGATTTCAATTCTCCCTCACTGAAGAAGCTTAGCTTGGCTGGGTAGGTTATTCTCAGTTGAAATTGTTTATCTTTTAGAACTTTGAAGATAGGGCTCCAAGTTCTCCTAGCCTGGAAGGTTTCTGTAGATAAATCTGTTGCTATTCTAATTGGTCTTCCCTGGTAGGTAGTCTGATCTTTTTCTCTTGCAGCCTTTAGGATTTTTTCTTTTATACCTACTTTGTTTAGGTGAATTATTGTATGTCTGGGAGTTGATCTTCTCATTTGATGTCTTGCAGGGGTACTCTGAATCTCTTGTGTTTGAATTTTTTCATCCTTGATGAGATGAGGGAAGTTTTCTTGAATGATTTCATGAAATGCTTGTTCCAGTGTGACCTCTGTTTCTCTCTCTGCCTCAGGAAGGCCTATTATTCTTAGGTTCAGTCTCTTGAAGTGATCATTCTTCTCTTGAAGGTTTTGTTCTGTCTTTTTAAGCCTCTTTTCTATGCTTTTGACAGTTTGGGTTAGTTCTGTGTTTTGGTCTTTGAGCTCTGAGATTCTTTCTTCTGCTTGGCTAATTCTGCTCTCCATGATTATTAGTTTGTTATTTATTTCCATCACAGTATTCTTTACTGCTGTTATTTCTGACATCAGCTCCTTCCTATTTTCCTCTTGTCTCTCCTCAATTTTTTAAATTCTCTCTATTAATGTCTTGATGTCTGGGTTTGTTGCATGTAACCAGTCATTCTAGGGGCTCTTCATTGTTTGTGTTCCGGAGTCTGTTTTCTCAGTGTCTGATCTCCCAGGGGTCTGTGTAAGACCTATATTCTTCTTTTGGCTTTTCTTCATTTGTGTGTGGTTTTTTTTTCCCTTCCTACTTTTTCCTTCCCTCCACATCACCATCTTCTTTAATTCTGTCATTCAGGAGTAGAGGGATTGCTTTTACTTCTGTTTGTTCAATCTCCTATTCTTTATGTATGCCCTCTTACTTTGTTCAATTCTGGAGTTGCACTGTAGGTTAGGGATGGTCCTTTTTGCAGTTTTGAGATTTACTTAAGGGGGGAGCTGTGATTCAAAATCTATCTGCAGGTCTTGGTATCTGCCGACAGGTGTATGGATAATCTGAAACCCATTTCCCACTGCCTTGGAATCTGTCCATGTGGTGGAGCTGTAGGTTTACTCCCTGAAATAAAATGAGGTTACCAGAGGGAAGAGAATGGAGCAGACAGTGGGTGGAAGATGGGAGTGGAGAGAGAGAGGAGTAATGGGGGAAACAGATGAGTGTACCAACAAATGGAGAGCGAGAGACCTAAACTGAAACAGATAAAAACAATAGACCATGGCTACAGACTAACCAACTCCCATACAAAAAAAATTAAAACATACAATGATGCTAACATACTAGCTAACCAACCACTTTATTGGTGTGCTGTACCTCTATACAAAGATATGGTTTACAGACAGGAGAAAAGAGAAGAAAAGGAAGAGGAAAAAAAAAGGAACAAAATAGTAGGAATAGAATTAAGTCATTAAACTAACAGAACCAATCAAGCACACTCTGAGACTTTTCTTTTAAGTTCAATGTCCTTTCAGCTCTGATTTCTAGCTGTCTTCTCAAGCTGGTAAATTAGTTCACAGTTAGGGTCAGTTGCCCCTGGCCTGCTGTGAAGAACAGTTCAGATCATCCTCAGTTCACCACTCAAATCTGGCCTGTGTCTGTTTTTCAAGCTTGTTTTTCCTGTTTTGGTGTTGTTACCTTGAATCGCCAGCAGGTGGTGCTATCTCAGCTGCTCGGCCCAGAGGGGGTGGAGCCAGACAGGAGTCATGCAGAGGCCAGAGATGGGAGCCTGCCTCAGTGCACAAGGGAGGAGACCCACAGCCGGCAGGATGTTATAGTGGCAGCAGAGGTGGCAGCGATCCCAGCAGATCTTGCCTGCAGGGGTTTCAAGGACTGAAGTCGTGGATCGCCTCAGGCATGGGTGGCACGATGCGCTATGGCTGCCATGGAGGCCACTGCGGCACCGGTGGCTGCAGTGGCTGTCCAGACCACTGGGATGCTCCAGTGGTGGCAACAGCCAAGCTCCGTGTGAAGAGCAGGCTGCCAACATTGGGATCTGCAGCCCCCGGGGAGAGAGCCAGAGACCCTCTGCATTCTCCTTTGCAGAGGGTCTCATAGACCAGGCTGCCCCATCACCACCTTGCCAGAAGTCCCCAAGAATCTCTTTTAAACCTAGATCATTTTATAAATATTTAGAACAAAAAAGGCCTGAAACAATTCATTCATAATGTCTACTTCTTTTGTTTTTATCTAGTAAAATGACTTCCTCCAGAAAATAAAAAATAGTCTTCTCTTTGGTTAGCAAGATCATCAAGTATCTGGACTATAGCAGGGGTGACCTGATGCCAAAGCAATTTTATAGTTCCAAAAGAGAGGATGGTCAAATCGAGTGAAGACTTCACTAGTATCTGTATCTAGAGTAAAAGTCCTCAGAATAGTTTTTACTTCTTCTACTTACTGTCTGTTTATTTGAAAATATTATTTGTAAACTGATTCAACTTGGAAAAATAAAATTCAGGCTAAAGAAGGTTTTAATGAACCTCTATTATGAAAAAGAAAGCAGTGACAAAGTCAATCAAATATGCTTCTAGGAGAAAGCATATGACCTCTGAATATGTTTTCTTCTATCCTTGGAAATAAAGATCAGGGGGAAAGGAAGAAGAAGACACTAGAGAGGAATTATGTATTACTTGCAGTGAACAGTTAAAAGTAAGTAAGGTTATGACAGTTGGGAGAGGAATAAATTGCTAAATATGCTGCAGCTTCTATTTTTCTGCAGAACTGAATAGAGAAAACCACCTCTTAAGGAAGAAATAAGATGATGAACCTTTCTCCTCTGCATTCCTGTGGGCAGTGATTTTTTTTTTTAATTGTAAAGATGTGGGGTACAATTCAGGGTTATGTATACAAACTTTGATAATGCAGGTAACCTTACTGATGAGGTATGCCTCTCCCTCTCCTAGCAGTTTCCCTCAACTGCCAATCCCACCCCCCCACCTCCCCTGACAGTTTCCCATTAATACCAAATGCTTTTTTATAGTATTATAATTGTTCAGGTCCACTTATGAGTGAGAACATATGATTACTCTGTTTTTTGTTTCTGTGATAGATCACTCAGTATGATCAACTCTAAATCCATCCAAGTTGCTGCGAAGTCCATATATTTGTCCTTCTTTATGACTGCATAATATTCCATTGTGTATATGTACCACATTTTCTTTACCCAGTCCAGCTTCAATGGGCAAAATGGTTGGTTCCATGTTTTTGCTATTATGAATAGAGCTGCAACAAACATACATGTGCAGGTATCTTGTTGTAGGATGATTTGAGTTTCTCTGGGTATATTCCCAATAGGGGAATTGCTGGGTCATATGGAAGGTCAATTTCTAGTTCTTTCAGAAATCACCACACTGTCTTCCAAAGAGGTTGCACTAGTTTGCATTCCCACAAGCAGTGTAGAAGCGTTCCTTTTTCTCTACATCCTTGCCAGCATCTGTTGTTGTTTGCTTTATTAATGATGGCCATTCTTACTGGGGTTAGGTGGTATATCAATGTGGTTTTGATTTGCATTTCTCTGATGATGAGTAAGGCTGAGCACTTTTTCATGTGTCTGTTGGCTGCCTGTACATCTTCTTCTGAGAAGGATCTATTCATGTCTTTTGTCCACTTTTTAAAGGGGCTGGTTTGTTTTTGTTTTTTTGTTTTTTTCTTTCCGCACGTTTGAGTTCCTTGTAGATCCTAGATATTAAGCCTTTGTCAGATATACACTTGGCAAATATCCCATTCTGTGGGCTGTCTCCATGCTCTCTTGATGGTTTTTTTTCTTTGAGAAGCTCAGTAGTTTGATAAGGTCCCACTTGTCCATCTTATTTCTTAAGGTATTGGCCTTTAGGATTCTGAATAGGAATTGGTTGCCAGTTCCAATTTCCATAAGGCTATATCCTGCATTTTCTAAGATTCGTATAGTTTGAGGTTTTACATTTAGGTCTTTGATCCATTTAGACTTAATTTTTGTGTATGGTGATAGGTAAGGGTCCTGTTTCAATCTTCTGCATGTGGTCAGCCAGTTTTCCCATCACCTACTAAATAGGTTCTCCTCTCCCCAGTGACTGTTGTTGGAGGCTTCCTCAAAGATGAGTTGGTTGAGGAATTGAGGCTTTGCTTCTGGAATCTCTATCCTGTTCCATTGGTCTATGTGCCTATTCTTGTACCAATACCAGGTTGTTTTGATTACTGTGGCCTTATAGTAAAGTTTGAAATCTGGAAGTGTGATAGCTCCTGCTTTGTTTCTTTTCCTGAGGATTGTTTTGGCTATACATGGTCATCCATATGAATTTCTATATTGTCATTTCCAGTCTGAGAAGAATGATGTTGATAACTTAATGGGTATTGCATTGAATCTGTAGGTTGCCTTTGATAGGATGGACATCTTAACAATGTTGATTATTCCTATCCATTAGCATGGAATATTATTCCATTTATTTGTGTCTTCTTGGATCTCTTTGAGCAGCATTTTGTGATTTTCATTGTAAAGCTCTTTCTCTTCTTGGGTTAGGAAGATGCTGAGGTATTTCATTATTTGGGAGCTATTGTGAATGGGATTGTGCTTTTAATTTGGGTCTCTGCCTCCTTGTTATCAGTGTATAGGAATGCAACTGTCTTTTGCACATTTATTTAGTACCCTGAGACTTTGCCAAAGTCCTTTACCAGTACAAGCAGATTTTTGACAGATTCTCTTGGAATTTCAAGGTATAGGATCATATCATCAGCAAAAAGGGATAACCTGACTTCCTCTTTTCCTATTTGGATAACCCTGACTTCCTTCTCTTGTCTAATTGTCCCAGCTAGGACATCCACACAGTATTGAACAAGAGGGGTGAGAGTGGGCAGTCTTGTCTTGTTCCAGCTTTCAGGGGAAATGTTTCCAGTTTCTGTCCATTTAGCAATATGTTAGCTGTGGGTTTATCATAGATGGCACTTACTATTTTGAGGTATGTTCCCTCTATGCCTAGGTGCTTGAGGCTTTTTATCAAGAAGGAATGCTGGATTTTATCAAAAGTTTTGCATCTAATGAGATAATCA
This sequence comes from Cephalopachus bancanus, assembly GCA_027257055.1. NCBI lineage: Eukaryota > Metazoa > Chordata > Mammalia > Primates > Tarsiidae > Cephalopachus > Cephalopachus bancanus. Next base: position 344,111 of record JAPVLO010000243.1, on the reverse strand, counting down.
TGTGGCTCTTGTTTTGACATCTGTTGATGTATTTAATGACATTTATGGTCTTGCAAATGTTGAACCAGCCCTGCATCCTGGAAATGAAGCCAACTTGGTCATGGTGGATGATTTTTGAGATGTGTTTTTGGATCCGATTTGCTAGAATCTTGTTGAGAATTTTTGCTTCTGTGTTCATAAGGGATATTGGCCTGTAGCTCTCTTTTTGTTATTGTTGTTGTTGGATCTTCACCTCGTTTGGGTATCAGTGTGATGTTAGCTTCCTAAAATGATTTGGGGAGAATTCCATTTTTCCCAATTGCCTGGAATGCTTTCAGCAGGATTGGTATCAGTTCCTCCTTGTACATTTTGTAGAATTCGGCTGAAAATTCATCCAATCCAGGGCTGGTTTTGGTAGATAGTTTTTGTAAGACAGAGTCAATTTCCTGGGTTGTTATTGGTCTATTTAGTGTCTCAATGTCTTCCTGTTTCAACGTGGGGAGGTTGTATGATGTCAGAAAGTTCTCCATTTCATTTAGGTTATCAAGTTTATTTCCATATAGATGTACATAGTAATCTCTGATAATCTTTTGTATTTCTTTGAGGCCAGTTGTGATTTGATCTTTTGTATTTCTGATTGTGTTTATTTGGGCTTTTTCTTGGCCATCAATCTTGTTAATTCTTTCAAAGACCCAGCTTTTTGTTTTGTTGATGTTTTCTATGATATTTTTGTCTTTTATGTCCCACATTGGGCTCCTATTTTTGTGATTTCAATTCGTCTGCTAAAGTTGGGGTTTTGATGGTCTTCTCTTTCCAACTCCCTTAGGTGATTTGTTAGACTCTCAACTTCTGATCTCTCTGTTTTCTTGATGTATGCTTGTAGAGATATAAATTCCCCTTTGAGAATTGCTTTCAGGGCATCCCAGAGGTTTTGGTAAGATGTTTCTTCATTTTCATTTGTTTCCAGAAATCCTTTAATTTCTTCTTTGATCTCAGTATTGACCCAGTAGTTGTTCAGCATCATGCTATTTGGTGTCCATGTCTTGTCTTGTGGGCTTTGGGAAAATGTTGGTGTTGATATTTGATTCCACTGTGGTCTGAGAATATCCATGGCAAGATTTCAACCTTATGGAACATGTTTATGTTTGATTTATGGCCAAGAATGTGATCAATATTGGAGTATGTTCCATGTGGTGATGAGTAGAATGTATATTCTGTGGTTGTTGGGTGGAATAATCTGTAGGTATCTATTAAGTCCATTTGGTCAAGTGTCAAGTTTATGTTCTGGATCTCTTTGTTGATTTTTGCCTCGATAATCTATCTAGGGCTGTCAATGGGGTATCAAGTCCCCTGCTATAATAGTGTTAGAGTCAATATCTTTTTTTTAGTTAACTTAGTAGTAGCTTTATAAATGCTGGTGCTCCTGTGTTGGGTGCATATAAGTTTGGGATGGATATTTCTTGTTGATGGATTGACCCTTTTATCATTATGTAGTGTCCTCTTACATCTTTTTAAATTTTTGATAGCTCAAAGCTTGTTTTGTCTGATATTAAAATTGCAACTCCTGCCTTCTTTTGTGATTTACCCAAAAACTTGTTTTCAACCTTTAACTTTGAGTGTGTGCATCTCTTGAAATGAGATGAGTCTCCTGGATGCAGCAAATAATTGGGTCATGGTTTCTTATCCAGTCCGCCATTCTCTGTCTTTTCAGTGGTGCATTTAGTCCATTGACATTTAAGCAGACTATTGAAATATGATTGTTTCTCCCTGTCATGAGGTTCTTATAAACTTTTTCTTTGTTTGCTTGTTTTCTTTTGGCTTTAGGGTTAATGTATGTGTGTGTTTTCAAGTTTCTTGTTGCACTGTATTCTCTGCTGATTCTGTGCTCTGCTGTTCTCTTGGGAAGTGTGTGGTCAATCTTTTTTCTTTCTTCTGTGCTTAATACCTTGTTAAGTGTCTCCTGTAGAACTGGTCTGGAAGCCGCATAATCCCTTAGGGATTGGATGTCTGAGAAGTATTTTAATTCTCCACTGATGAAGCTGGGCTTGGCTGGATAGGAAATTCTTGGTTTAAATCGTTTATCTTTGAGGACTTTGAACTTAGAACTTTAGTCCCTTCTTGCTTGTAGTGTTTCTGCTAATAGGTCTGCTGCTGTTCTGATTGGTTTTCTCCAGTAGGTAGTCTGGCCTTTCTCTCTTGCTGCCTTTAGGATTTTTTCTTTTGTGCCTACTTTGTGTAGGCTAATTACTATGTGTCTAAGGGTTGGTCTTCTCATTTGATGTCTTGTGGAGGTTCTCTGTATCTCTTGTGCTTGGCTGGTCACATCTCTGGTGAGATGGGGAAAGTTTTCTTGGATTACTTCCTGGAATACTTGCTCCAAGTTGTACTCCATTTCCCTTTCTTCTTCTGGGATACCAATCAGGCACAGGTTCAACCTCTTGACATAATTGCACATCTCTTGTAGGATTTTTCTTTCTTTCTGAGTCTTCTTTCTGTTTTACAGATCTGGTTAATTCCATGTTCTGGTCTTCTAGTTCTGAGATTCTTTTTTCAGCTAGATTAATTCTGCTTTCCATGCTGGTCATCTTCTTATTTATTTCCTGGATGAAATTTTTTATTGGTAAAATCCCTGTTACAAGTTCTTTTGGTTTGCATCTTGTCTTTCTTGTGTCCTATTCACTCTTTCCATCCATTCCCTAATCCCTTTCATATTCTGGGGATAGCCATTGGTGACTTCCATTGTTTGGGTACCAAGGTCTGATTTTTTTGTCTTTGGTATACTTGAAATTGCCTGAGGACTTCCTTTGACTTTTCCTCGTTTGTGGCAGATCTCTTGTTTTTCTCTTTAGTTCTGTTATTCAGTGTCAGTGGGAGAGGCTTTCCCTTCTGATGTAGGCTCAGTCCTCTATTTTTCCCTGATCCAGGCTCTGGATTTGTCCTATTTTGAAACAGGATAGTGGATGGAAAGCTTTGCTGTCTCTTGTAGTTTTCAAAATTTGAATAAAGTGGGGATGGGGTGCTAGGAATCAGATACTACTTGCAAATTAAAATGTTCACTTATTGTGGTGTGTGTTCCCTGAGACCCACTCCCCACTACCACTTTATATGATGATGCAAAGCAGAAACCAATGCAAAAGCAATTGAACACATACACACACACTCCAAAACAAAGAGGAATAACAACAAAGCTAAACAAAACAATCAGCAGCAAAAAGACCCACAAGAAAACTAAACACACACACACATGCCTAGCACAAAGTGAATAAATAGAAAAACAGAAAGACCAAAGGGGGAAAAAGGAGGGTGGGATTCATGTCGAACCCTCATACATCTATTGACATACCCCTTAAATTATAAAAAATGAATATAAAAAGGACCCAGAAGAACAAAAGAACAAAAACCAAAAACCACAACTAAATCAAAAGATAAACACTCAATCATTCACATACACAGATAAACAGAAAATGACAAATAAAAGAAGAAAGAAACAAAAAAAAAGAAAAGAAAAAATTGTTTTTTGCAGGGATGCAGATCAAACCCTCACATACACATTCATGCACAAAGGAAAAATATTTTTCAAATAGATGAACTAGCAAGCAAACAGTCAAAAAAAATTTTATTTAAAAAGTAACTGAAAATTTTAAAAACGAAAACCAACCAACAAACAAAAAAAAAAAAACCCTGCCCTCTAGTGGCAGGTTCTATAATTGTTTCTCTAATCAGGTCTCTCCTAGAGAGCCACCTCTTTCACTCTCTCCTCATGGAACAAAGCAGGGAAGGAGGGACAGTGGAGGTGGTTGGGGCTGCAGGCCTCCCCTCCCACTCTTGTATGGTCATGGAGATCTCTGGTGGGGAGGTACGGGACTGTCTCTTCCCCAGGTATGTACTCTCACTGGGGTGCCACAGCCAGGCCTGTCCTGGAATGGAGCTCTCCTATTGCGACTGATGTCCAGGTTCCACCTGGGTTTGTCCCTCTCGGTCGTGGCCCAGCTGGTGGTTCTGATGGTCAGAGGATTGCTGGGAAGGAGGGAGTTTGGGTCAGCCCCAGACTCACCAGTGATCTCTTTGGAGTTCTTCCTCCTCCTTTCTGGCCACACCCTTTGTCCCACAGCTGGATCAGGGTAGAGGGTGGGGCACCTGGAGCTCACCACTCCTCAGGTCCCCTGAGGTTTGTGCTCTCAGGATATTCCCTTTGGGCCATGATCAAGCCCTGAGTAGTTGATCCGCTGGTCACAGTGATCGGTTCTGTTGGTTCATGGTGAGCAAGTTGGAGCACTTCCCTGTCTGGCCTTCAATATGGTGGTGGGGTGCCTCTCCTGTCCTCTTCCATGGGAACTTGCCTCTGGACTCCATCCACAGCCCCTTCCAGTGCCCTGCCAGGTGCTTAATTGATGAGGTAAAACCCTGAGCAGTCTTTCCTGCTTCAATGGTGTGGGAGTGCCTGGGGCAATAGTGCCTCCCCTCACTTTTCAAAAGGAAAACTTCTGTCTGTTTTTAAAAAAAAAATGGTGCTCTGTGACTCAGGAAGGGCCAGGGACAAAGTAGAGAAGCTACAGCACCTGCTGTTGCACCAGGTGCCTGGTCATCCGCTCACAAGCCCCACTTAGTCATTCCCAGTGTTTTCTTGCCAGGGAGGGTTTGGTGATTTTTTTAAAAAAGATAAAAAGAAAAGAAAGAGAAAATGGCACTCAGCTTCTGCATCCTGGGAATCACTAGGGTCCAAACCCAGCCACTGTGGCACCAGCCACTACACCAGGAGAGCCCTGGCCACTAGCTCCCTAGCCCTCACTCAGTCAGTCACTCACATGCCTCCTCGCTCACCAGCACATACACAAAATTTTCCATACACTCACACAGGGACTTGCATAGTTTGACTGGCTGGCCGCCATCTTCCCTGCATCTCCATGAGCAGAAATTTATAGGAGCATCCATTTAGGAAACAACTCCTAGAATGTGGATTTTAGAAAGAAGGGAAAAAATCACCAGAAGTAAGCAGGTAATTAGTGGAGCTATTAGTTTTAATTTGTGGGTTTTTTGTTTCTGTGTTTAATTTAGTCAACTAGGTTCAGGTTTGAAATTAATGTTTCATTTAGATTAGATCCTATGATGAATCATGATCCTAAAAATTATGTATAATTTTTATGTACATGTATAGATATATATGTATGTTTGTGTGTTAATGTATGACTGGGCAATTATATTTGATTCAGAAATGAGAGGATTTAGTGTTCTTATTCATTTCTTAACACAATGATATAAAGTTGGGAGAACAAAAATCATTTGAATTCTGAGTCTTTTCTTTAAAGGTAAGAATAAGAATAATAGAATTTTTTTTTAAGACAAGTTGTTTCTGGCTTTTTCTCATTTTCGATTTCCTGCTTGCCTATCAGAAAGCTTAAAACAGCCAGACACAGTGGCTCATGCCTGTAATCCCAGCACTTTGGGAGGCAGAGGTGAGAGGATTACCCGAGCTCACAGGTTTGAGACCAGCCTGGGCAACATGGCAAGACCTTGTCTCTACAGTAAATCAAAAAATTAACTGGGCATGATGGCGCACGCCTATAGTTCCAGCTACTTGGAAGACTGAGACAGAAGGATCACCTGAGCCCAGCAGGTTGAGGCTGTGGTGTCCATGAGCATGCCACTGCACTCCATACTGCATGACAGAGTGAGAGTTTGACTCAAAAAAAAAAAAGAAGAAGAAAGCTTATAGCATTGTCATGATAGAATTAAGCAAAAAGCATGCATGTTATTTCACAGGCTCCCCCATGTTCTTTTACTTCAACTTTTAATTAAAATACTGTCTGTTGGGGATAAGGGAAGAAAAATGAAAAGACAACTATGTACAGAAAACAAAAAGGCATATTTTATGAAATTTTTTAAATAAATGGTTCATTTCATCAGTTACATGTGATGAATATTATGTATATTATTCAAATGAGAAAACTGACTTGGATCATGCTGATTAGCTTCTCTGAGCCTCAGATAGTTAAGGAAGAATGAAACTTAAATTTGAAATCATAAACACAAACACACACTATATATGTATATAAGAAATACATATATATATATTTCTTCTACAAATGATGACCCACCATGTTCCTAAGTATCTTTCCTCAGATCTTTTTAAGTAGAATAACTCATCTACTAATACTAATGTTCATTTTAAATGAAATAGATAAATTTGAGCTGATAATTGGGTGTAGGCTTTGCTTTAAAGAAGACTTGATTCTATATCAGAGTTCTTAGTGGCAAGCAAAATTGACTCATACAAGTTTAATCATAAAATTAGTTTTATTATAAAATTATGTGGTACTTGAGAAAGAACAAGGATTGAAGACCAGATATTAAAACATTTTAGACCTACCGGTGGAGTACTGGTTCAAGGATAGACACAAAAGTGAATACAACAGAATCAAGAGACAAACCAATGCACACATATATGGACAGAGGTGCCACTGCAGTTCCATAGGGAAAAATGGCCTTTGGACATGCAGATGAGTCAATTAGATGTTCATATGAAAACAACAAAAAAAAAAGAACTTAAGTCCCTACTTCATGTAATAGACATTATTAATTCTAGGAGAGTCACATATCTAAACATGAAAGATGAAACAATAAAGCTTCTAGAAAATGGAATATTTCACATTGTGTATATGTACCACTTTTTCATTTTATTTTTTTTTTTTTTGGAGTTGGAGTCTCACTCGGTCACCCAGACTGGAGTGCAGTGGCCGCTTCCAGCCACCGCAGCCTCGACCTGCTGGGCTCCGGCGATCCTTCCACCTCAGCCTTCCAAGTAGCTGGAACCACAGGCGCGTGCTACCATGCCCGGCTAATTTTTTGATTTATTGTAGAGATGAGGTCTCGCCTGCCCAGGCGGGTCTCGAACCCACGGGCTCAGGCAATCCACTCACCTCAGCCTCCCAAAGGCATGGGATTACAGGCTGAGCCACCGAGCCCGACTTGTACCACTGTTTTTTATCAAATCCACTTTTGATGGGTGGCACGATTGTTTCCATGTTTTTACTATTGTGAATAATGCTGTAATAAACAGGCATGTGCACATATCTTTTTTATAGAATGATTTGATTTCCTCTGGGTATATTCCCAGAAAAGGAATTGCTGGGTCATATGGATGGTCAATTTTTAGATATTTTAGGAATCACCACACTGTTTTCTACAGAAGTTATACTAGATTACACTCCCACCAAGGGTGTAAGAAGCATTTCCTTTTCCCTACATCCTCTCCAGCATCTGTTGATTTTTGAGTTATTGATGAGGGCCATCCTGACTGGACTTCGGTGGTATCTCAGTGTGGTTTTGATTTGCACTTTTTTGATAATTAGTGAGGCTGAGCAATTTTTTCATGTATCAGTTGACTGTTCATAAGTCTTATTTTGAGAAGTGTCTATTCACATCTTTTGCCCACTTTTTAATAGTGTTGTTTGCTTTTTTTTTCCTTTCACCACATTTGAGTTTCTTTTACATTCCGGATGTTAGACCTTTGTCAAATATTTAGTTGGCAAATATTTCTTCGCATTCTGTGAGCTGTCTCCCTGCTTCCTTGATGGTTTCTTTGGATTTGCCAAAGATTTTCAGTTTGATGAAGTCCCCATTATCTATCTTATCTCTTACGGCATGTGCATTTGGCCTTTTGATCAGGAATTGGTTGCCTATTCCAATCTCTATAAGGGGGTGTCCTGCATTTTCTAAGATTCTTACAGTTTGAGGTTTTATGTTTAGGTCTTTGATTCATTTAGAGTTGATTTTTGTGTATGATGATAGGTAGGGGTCCTGTTTCAATTTCTGCATGCTTTCCCAGTACTATTTACTGAATAAATTCCCTCTCCCCAGTGGTTTTGGTGGAGGCTTTGTCAAAGATGAATTGGTTGAAAAATTGAGGTTTTGCTTCCAGAATCTCTATCCTGTTTCATTGGTCTATATGCCTGTTCTTGTATCAATACCAAGCTGTTTTGATTATTGTAGCCTTATAGTAAAGTTTAAAGTCTGTAAGTGTGATACCTCCTGTTGTATTTATTTTGCTAAGAATTGTTTTGGCTACTTGTGGTCTTTTATATTTCCATATGAATTTCTGTATTGTCACTTCCAGGTCTGAAAAGAATGACATTGGTAATTTAATAGGTATGTGTCGACTCTCTAGATTACCCATGGTAGGATGGATGTCTTAACAATGTTAATTCTTCCAATCCATAAGCATGGAATATTTTTCCATTTGTTTGTGTCTTCTTTGATTTCTCTGAGCAGTGTTTTGCAGTTTTTGTTATAAAGGTCTTTTACTACTTTGGTTGGGAAGATGCTGAGATATTTCATTTGTGGGGGGCTACTGTGCGTGGGATTGTGCTTTTGATTTGGTTCTCTATTTATTGTTGGTGCATAAGAATGTGACTGTCTTTTACACATTGATTTTGTACCTGAGACTTTGCCAAAGTTCTTATAAGTGCAAGGCGGTTTTTGACAGATTCTCTTGGGTTTTCAAGGTATAAATCATATTGTTAGCAAAGAGAGATAATTTGACTTCTTCTTTTCCTGTCTTTATATTCCTGATTTCCTTCTCTTGTCCCATTGCTCTAGCTAGGACTTCCAGCACTATATTGAACAGGAGGGGTGAGAATGGGCAGCCTTGTTTTATTCCAGTTTTCAGGGGAAATACTTCCAATTTCTGTCCATTTAGCAAAATATTGGCTGTGGGGTTATTGTTAGATGGCTCTTACTATTTTGATGCATGTTCTCTCTATGCCTAGGTGCTCAAGGGTTTTTATCAAAAAGGGATGCTAGATTTTATTGAAAGCTTTTTCTTCATCTAAGGATATAATCATGTGGTTCTTGGTTTTATATCTGTTGATGTATTTAATTACAATTATGATTTTGTGACTGTTGAACCAACCCTGCATCCCAGGGATGAAGTCTACTTGGTTCACGGGGCATGATTTTTGAGATGTGTTGTTGGATTTGATTTGCTAGAATCTTGTTGAAAATGTTTGTATTTGTGTTCAACAGGGATATTGGCCTGTAGTTTTCTTTCTTTGTTGGATCTTTACCCAGTTTGGGTATCAGTGTGATGTTAGCTTTATAAAATGATTTGGGGGAAGTTCCATCTTTCTCAATTGCCTGGAATACTTTCAATAGTATTAGTATCAGCTCCTCCCTGTATGTTTTACAGAATTCCACTGAAAAGTCATCTGGTCCAGGATTTTTTTTGCAGGTAGTTTTCTTATGACAGAGTCAGTTTCCTGGGTTGTTATTGGTCTATTTAGGATATCAATGTCTTCTTGTTTCAACCTTGGGTGGCTGTGTGATATCAGAAAGGCCTCCATTTCATTTAGGTTTTCGAGTTTGTTTACATACTGGTGTGCATAGTAAGCTCTGATAATCTGTGGCATTTCTTCAGGGTTTGTTGTGATTTGATCTTTTGTATTTCTGATTGTGTTTATTTGGGCTTTTTCTTACTATTCTCTTGATGTATGTTCATAGAGGTATAAATTTTCCTCTAACTACTGTTTTCATGGCATCCCAGAGGTTTTGGTAAGGTGTCTTTATTTTCACTTGTTTTCAGAAATCTTTTAATTTCTGTTTTAATTTGTATGCTAACCCAGGAGTTGTTCAGCATCATGCTACTTAGTGTCTTGGTGCGTTTTGTAGGAATCTTGGTGGTGGTGATATTTATTTTTATCCCGCTGTGTTCTGAAAAAGTGCATGACAGTATTTTGATCTGATGGGATCTGTTTACGCTTGATTTATGGTCAAGGATGTGGTCAATCTTGAAGTATGTTTCATGCATTAGTAGAATGTATATTCCATGGTTACTGGGTGGGTGTTCTTAGGTATCCATGAAGTCTATTTTGTCAAGCATCAAGTTGAGGTTCTGGATTCCCTTATTGATTTTTTTGCCTCAAGGATATATGTAGGGTTGTTAGTGGGGTATTTAAGTCCCCAGCTATTATAGTGTTTGAATCAATATCTTTTTTTAGTTTGCTTAGTATCTGCTTTATAAAAACTGGTGCTCTTGTGTTGGGTGCATAAATGTTTAGGATAGATATTTCTTGTTGGTGGATTGAATCTTTTATCATATGCAGTGCCCTTCCATGTCTTTTTTAACTTAGATAGTTTGAAGGTTGTTTTGTCTGATACTAGGACTGTGACTCCTGCCTTTTTTGGGGATCTGTTCACCTGAATATTTGTTTTCCATCCTTTAACTTTGAGTCTGTGAGTGTCCTTTGCAGTGAGATGCATTTCCTGGAGTCAGCATATTGTTGGGTCATGATCTTTTTTTATCCAGTTTGTCATTCTGTATCTTTCCATTTAGTCCATTCACATTCAGGCTGATTATTGAGTTGTAAGAGTCTATCTCTGTCATGAGGCTCTTATAAAGTTTTTGTTGTTGTTGTTGCTGCTGTTTATTTGCTTTTTAGTTTTCTTTTGACTTTTGGATTGATATATGTGTGTGTTTTCAATTTTGCAGTCACGATGCAAACTGTGTTGATTCTCTGTTTTCCCGCATTTTGGGGAATTGCATGGTTGTTCTTTTCTTTCTTTCTTTTCTATGCTTAATACCTTCTAAACCGTCTCCTGTAGATTTGGTCTGGAGGCAGCATAAACTCTTAGAGATTGAAAATCTAGGAAGGATTTTAATTCTCCAATTCTGATGAAACTTAGCTTAGCTGGGTAGGAAATTCTTGGTTGGAATTGTTTACCTTTCAGAACTTTGAAGATTAGACTCCAGTCTCCTGTAGCCTGTAGTGTTTCTATAGATAAATCTGCTGCTTTTCTAATTGGTCTTCCCCAGTAGATAGTCTGACCTTTCTCTCTCACTGTCTTTAAGATTTTTTTCATTTATACCTGCTTTGTGTAAGTGTATTAATATGTGTTAAAAGAAGTTGGTCGTCTGATTTGATGCCTTGCAGTGGTTCTCTGAATCTTTTGTGTTTGGATGATTGCATCTCTGATGAGATGAGGGAAATTTTCTTGGATAACTTCATGCAGGTTTGTTCTAAGATTGTCTCTGTCTCCCTTTATGCCTCAGGAATGCTTATCAAGCATACCTCTTAATATAATTGCACATCTCTTGGAGGCTTCATTCCATCTTTTTAAGCTTCCTTTCTATGTTTTTAATAGTTTGGGTTAGTTTCATAATTCAGTCTTCAAGGTCCCAGAGTCTTCTGCTTGGTTAATTCTGCTTTCCATGCCTGCCAGTTTGTTATATATTTTGCTTACTGTATTCTTTATTTCCATCACTTCATTTATCAACACTTTCATTCTTTCATCTTGTTTTTCTTCATTTTTATTCAACCTTTCCATCAGTATCTTGGTATCTGGAATCATGGTTTGACACTGTTCATTCTGGGGGCTCTTCATTATTTGAGTTCTGAAGACTGTATTCTCAGGTGTTGTCTTCCGGGGATCTGGGGGGTACCTGTGTTCTTCCATTGATTCTTCTTCATTTGTGATGGATTTCCCCCCTTTTCTCCCCGCTTTAATTCAGTGACAGGAGATAGCTTTCACTTCTATTTGCTTAACACCCTATTCTTCTTTAGGTAGAGTCTCTGAATCTGTTCAATTTTTAAGCTGGGCTGAGGATGGGGGACTGTCCTGTCTTTTTACAGTTTTCAGGTTTGATTGAGGTGTAATGAGGGGAGCTATGGTTCAGAAACTTCCTGCATATCACAGTTTCCACCGACTGGGGTGTGGGCTCCCTGGAACCCACTTCCCACCACTTCACAATATTCCCATGCTGTGGGAGTGTATGTATACCCCCAAAACCAAAATGAGATAAGAGAAAGGAAAAGACCAGAGAAAGAGAAAAGAGGAGAAAGGAAGATGAAGAGAAAGGAGGAAAAAAGGAAAACTGACAAGCAAATAAATGAACAAATAAACAAAGAAACAGGAAAGAATAAAAAACAAAGATACTCTCACCCTCAAATATGCAAAAAAAGAGGGGGAAAGGGGGCAAATCAAATCAGAAAGTATACACAGAAAGATGTATGAAGACAGCAGGCAGAAAACAACAGAGCTTTCTCTTGTGGCTATTTCTGGAACTCCAGGATCCTTTTTTTTTTTTTTAATTGCTGTGTCCCAAGCACAGCAGGGAATGGGCCCCAGTGCCTTGATCCTCCCTTTGCTCTTAGCATGAGTCAATCGGGCTGTTCTCCATGTGGATCAGATGCCCCATGGACTGTTGGGGGAAGGGGGTTAATCAGATCAGGACTTACCCAAATTGTCTGCTGCTAGGTCTCCCAGTCCAATGGCATACATCTGTGTTTGGTTCAGTGTGGTGGGGGTGGGGGAAGTCAGTCTCTCCAATAGCGTGTACTTGGAGTATCCTCTCTGGGCCAATGATGGTTGATCCCAGAGGGGTGCAAAGATCATCACTCAGTCTCAGATTAAAGGCTACCCAGCACTGGGCACACTAAAGCATGTCTTTGCCCAGTTTCCAGGAAGTAAAAATGAAGTCAGCCGAGATTTCTCCTCTGGTGGGGCTCAGCTCCAGATTTCCTCCCCATGCTTTCTCTATGGTCCCCACTACCAGTGCCTGGTTTGTTGCCACAGGTGGTGATGTGGGCCAGATGCCAGGTAATGGGAGACTGCTGATCTCTGCTGCCTTTTCCTAAGAGATGTCCCAAGAGTGGTGGATATTCCCTGCATGTAGGGATGCAAAATTCAGAGCAGTGGTAAGTTACAGCAGCTTCTCCAGGAAAGCCTGGGTGCTTGATCTCATGTATCCTCTCAGTCAGACCTTCATTCACCCATTTGTGCATACACTCATATGCAGGTTCATCCTTACGCACACTTACCCATGCATAGACTCACAAACTCTGACTGGTTCCATCACCATCTTCTCCAGTCTTTTTGACATAACAATTTATTTTCCTTTGAGTGGATATCTAATAGTGGGATTGCTAGATTGAATCGTAGTTGTATTTTTGTTTTCTGAGGACTCTTCATATTTTTCTCTGGTGGTTGAACTAATTTACACTCCCACCAACAGTGTATAAGCATTTCCTTTTCTCTGTATCCTTGCCAATATTTGTTGTTTTTTGGCTTTTTAATAATAGATATTTTGACCATTGTGAGATAATATCTCATTATTTCTCAAAAAATTCGTGATGTTGACCATTTTTTCATGTGGTTTTTGGCCACTTGTGTATCTTCTTTTATGAAATGTCTATTCATGTCCTTGCTACTTTTTAGTGCAGTTTATTTTTTCTTGTTTAGTTGCCTAAATTTCTTTCAGATTCTGGATTTTAGTCCTTCGTTCAATACATAGTTTACAAATATTTTCCCCATTCTCTTGGTTATTTGTTGATTCTGTTGATTCTTTTGCTGTGTTAAAGCATCTTAGTTTCATTAGTTCCCATATGTCTATTTTTGTTGCATTTATTTTTGAGGTCTTAGTTGTAATTATTCCCCCTCCCCAAGCCAGTGTCCAGAAGAGTTTTTCCAAATTTTCTTCTAGCATCTTTCAAGTTTCAGACTTTACATTTAAATCTTTAATCCATTTTGGGTTAATTTTTACATGTGGTGTAAAATATGACTCTAGTTACATTCTTCTGTATGTGGGTATTCAGTTGTCTCATCTTTTGTCTTTAATACCAAGAGAGTTGTCCAAAGAGTGAGTAATAGTTTAGAGATTAATTATTATAGTGGCAATGTCAAAAGTCATTTGTAGTGGCATCGGCTCTGTAGTGACTGTTCTGATCACATGTCAGTGGTGGAAACTTTATTATATTGTTCCTACAACGTGATTTTGGCTGTGTTTGATTGATATGTGGCCTCCCTTGGCTCCTGTTCATTTTCTTAACTTTGTCCTCAACTTTCTGCTGATTCTATGAGGTATAGTACATGTCTTCAATAAACTACTTTTTATATGTAAGCTACAATTGGTGCCTGTTGCATATAAGATAGTCCGAGGTTTTTAATTCTGCTTGGTTAATTCTGTTTCCCATGCTTGTCAGTTTAATTTTTTTTCTTTATTTTATGTATTTTTTCTTTTTTTAATGTTTTATTTTAAAGAGGTGGGGTGCAATTCAGAGTTAGGTATACAAATGTTCATCGTGCAGGTACTTGTTGCCCCCCCCCCAGAAATTCCCACTACAGCCAATCCCGTCTCCATCCCAACAATTTTCCACTACTGGCAATCCTTTTCTTATAGTATTACAATAATTGTTCAACATCTGGTTATGAGTGAGAGCATGTGATACTCAGTTCTTTGTTTCTGTAATAGATCACTCAGTATTATAGACTCTAACTCCAACCAAGTCACTGTGAAGTTCATAATTTTATCCTTCTTTATGACTGCATAATATTCCATTGTGTATATGTACTATATTTTTTAATACAGTCCTTTTTTGATGGGCAGCATGGTTGGTTCCATGTTTTTGGTATTGTGAACAAGTCTGCAATAAACATACATGTGCAAGTATTGTTTTCATACAGTGATTTGAGTTCTGGATATAATCCCAGTAGGGGGATTGCAGGGTAGTATGAAAAGTTGATTTTTAGATCTTTTAGGAATCCCCAAAATGTTTTCCACAGAGGTTATATTAGTTTACACTCCCACCAACAGTGTAGAAGTGTTTACTTTTCCCACATCCTCTCCAACATTTGTTGTTTTTTTCAGTTATCAATGATGGCCATCCTGACTGGAGTTAAGTGGTATCTCAGTGAGGTTTTAATCTGCATTTCTTTGATGACTAGTGATGCTGAGCATTTTTTTCATGTATCTGTTGGCTGCTGATATGTCTTCTTTTGAGAAGTGTCTATTCATAACTTCTGCCCACTTTAAAATAGGACTGTTTTCTTTTGTTTTGTTTGCTTTTTGGCATGTTTGAGTTCCTTATAGATCCTAGATGTTAGGCCTTTGTCAGACATACAGCTGGCAAACATTTTTTCCCAGTCTGTGGTCTATATCTCTTTTCTCTTGATGTTTTCCTTGGCTTTGCAGTAGCTTGTCAGTTTGATGAGGTCCCACTTCTCTATCTAATCTCATGGTATGGGCATTAGGGTTTTTGATCAGGAATTGTTTGCCAGTTCCAATTTCCATAACAGTGTCTCCTGCATTTTCTAAGGTTCTTATAGTTTGAGGTCTTTGATCCATTTAGAGTTGATTTTTGTTTATGGTGATAGGTAGGGGTCTCATTTTAATCTTCTGCAAATGGTCAGCCAGTTTTCCCAGCACCATTTACTGAATAGGTTTTCCTCTCCCCAGTGGTTGGTGGTGAAGGTTAGGTCAAAGATGAGTGGTTGAGAAATTGAAGTGTTGCTTCTGAAATCTCTATCCTGTTCCATTGGTCTGTATGCCTATTTTTGTACCAATACCAGACTGTTTTGAGTATTGTAACTTTATAATAAAGTTTAAAGTCTGGGAGTGTGATACCTCCCATCTTGGTTGTCTTGTTTGTTTGTTTGTTTGTTATGGAGGGTTGTTTTGGCTATTCATGGTCACTTTTGTTTCCATATGAATTCCAGTATTGTTATTCCCAGGTCTAAGAATATTGCTGGTAATTTAATGGGTATTACATTAAATCTGTAGATTGCTTTTGCTAGAATGGGCATCTTAACAATGTTGATTCTTCCAACCCATGAGCATGGAATGTTTTTCATCTATTTGTGCCATCTTTGATTTCTTTGAGAAGTGTTTTTTAGTTTTCGTTTTAAAGGTCTTCACATCTCTGACTAAGAAGATGTCAAAGTAGTTTTTCTTTTTTTGTGTGGCTATTGTGAATAGGATTGTGCTTTTTATTTGGGTTTCTGTTTGCTTATAGTTGGTGTATAGGAATGCAACTATCTTTTGCACATTTATTTTATACCCTGAGACTGCCAATGCTCTATATTATTGCAAAAAGATTTTTGACAGATTCTCTCGGGTTTTCAAGGTATAGAATCATGACATCTGAAAAGAAGGATAACTTGACTTCATTTTTTTCTATTTACATACCCTTGGTCTCCTTCTCTTGTCTGATTGCTCCTGCTAGGACTTCCAAAATTATGTTGAAAAGGATGGATGAGAGTGGGCATCATTGTCTTATTCTGATTTTCAGGGGAAATGGTTTCAGTTTCTGTCTGTTTAGCAGTATGCTGGCTGTGGGTTTCTCATAGATCACTCTTACAATTTTGAGGTATGCTCCATCTATGCCTAGATATTTGAGGGTTTTTATCAAGAAGTGGTGCTGGATTTTATCAAAAGCTTTTTCTTCAACTAATGATATAATCATGTGGTTTTTGTTATTGCATCTGTTGATGTTTTTAACTACGTTTATAATCTTGCGAATGCTGAACCAGCCCTGCATCCCAGGAATGAAGTCTACTTGATCATGGTGGATGATTTTTGAGATGTGTTGTTGGATCCAGTTTGCTAGAATCTTGTTGAGAATTTTAGCATCTATATTCATCAAGGATATTGGCCTGTAGTTCTCTTTCACTGTTGGATCTTTACCTGGTTTGGGTATCAATATGATATTAGTTTCATAAAATGATTTGGAAAGAGTACCATCTTTCTCAATTGCCTGGAATATTTTCAGAAGGAATGGTATCAGTTCCTCCTTGTATGTTTTGTGGAATTCTGCTGGAAAGCCATCTGGTCCAGGGCTCTTTCTTTGGAGATAGTTTTCTTATGACATAGTTGATTTCCTGTATTGCTTTTGGTCTACTTAGGGTCTCGATTTCTTCTTGTTTCAACCTGGAGAGGTTGTGTGATGATAGAAAGTCCTCCATTTCCTTTAGATTTTCAATTTTGTTTCCATACAAGTGTGCATAGTAGTCTCTGATAATCTTATGAGTTTCTTCATGGTCAGTTGTGACTTGATCTTTTGCATTTCTGGTTGTGTTTATTTGGGCTTTTTCTCTCTTTTTCTGAGTCAGTCTGGCTAAGGGCCATCAATCTTGCTTTTCCTTTCAAAGAACCAGCTTTTTGTTTTGTTGGGGTTTTTTGTATTATATTTTTGTCTTCTTTGTCAAGAATTTGGGCTTTTATTTTAGTTATATGGATTCTCCTGCTGAAGTTGGGTTTTGGTGTTTTTACTTTTCTAGCTTCCTTAGGTGTTTTGTTAGGCTCTTAACTTGTGTTCTTTCCATTTTCTTCATGTGTATTCGAAGAAATATTAATTCCCCTCTGATTACTGATCTCACGGCATCCCAAAGGTATTGGCAAGATATTTCTTTGTTTCCATTTGTTTCCAGGTATCTTTTAATGTCTGTTTTGATTTCCATGTTGACCTAGGAGTTGTTTAGCATTATGATGTTTAGTGCCCATGTCTTTTTGGGTTTTAGGGGAATTTTGTTGGTGCTGATACTTATTTTTATTCCACTGTGGCCTGAGAAGGTACATGGCAGTATTTCAATCTTATGGAATTTGTTTATGCTTGATTTATGATTGAGGATCTTAGAGTATGTTGCATGTGGTGATGAGTAGAATGCATATTTTATGGTTGTCTTGTGGAGTATTCTGAAGGTATCAACTAAGTCCATTTGTTCAGCATCATGTTGAGGTTCCAGATCTCCTTGTTGACTTTTTTGTCTTGATGATCTGTCTAGGGCTGTGAGTGGGGTATTAAGTCCCCAGCTATGATAGTGTTTGAGCCAATGTCTTTTTTAAGTTTACCTAGAATCTGCCTTATGAAAGCTGGTGCTCTTATGTTGGGTGCATTTATGTTTAGGATGGATATTTCTTGTTGATGGATTGAACCTTTTATCATTATGTAGTGACCTTCCATATCTTTTTTAATTTTTAATAGCTTAAAGGGTATTTTATCTGATATTAAGATCATGACTCCTGCTTTTGTTTGCATTCCATTTGCCTGAAATTTTGTTTCCCATCCTCTGACTTGTCCTTTCTGGTGAGATGAGACTCTTGGAGACAATATATTGTTGCCTCATAATATTTTATCCATTTTGACATTCTATGTCTTTTCAGTGGTGCATTTAGTCCATTCACATTCAGGCTAATTATTGATATGTGGGAGTTTGTGACTGTCATGATGTTCTTATAGAGTTTGTTGTTACTACTGTTTGTTTGTTGTCTTTCTTTTTATTTTGGGGTTGATTCATGTGTGTTTTTTATCTTTTTTCTGCATTCTTGGGAAGGGCATTGTTGTTCTCTTTTTCTTTTCTTCTGTTTTTAATACTTTCTTAAGTGTTTCTTGTAGAGCTGGTCTGGAGGCAGGGTAAGCTCTTAGGGACTGAATGTCTTAGAAAGGATTTTAATTCCCTATCACTGATGAAATTAGGCTTAGCTGGGCAGGTAATTCTTGGTTGAAATTATTTATCTATGAGAACTTTAGAGATTGGGCTCCAAGTTCTCCTAGCCTGAAGTGTTTCTTTATGTAAGTATGCTGCTATTCTAATTGGTCTTTCCCAGTACGTAGTCTGACCTATCTCTCTTGCTGCCTTTAGGATTTTTTTCTTTTATACTTACTTTGTTAGGTGAATTACTATGTGTCTAGGAGTTGGCCTTCTCATTTGTTGTCTTACAAGTGTTCTCTGAATCCCTTGTGTTTGAATGGTCACATCACTGAGGCGAAGAGGGAAGTTTTCAATAATTTCATGGAATATTTGTTCCAGGGTGGTCTCTGTCACCCTATCTGCCTCAGGAATTCCAATTAAGCTTAGGTTCAGCCTCTTGAAATATTCACTCATTACTTGGAGGTTTTGTTCTGTCTTTTTAAGTTTTTTTCTATGTTTTTAACAGTTTGGGTTAGTTCCATATTTTGGTCCTCTAGCTCTAAGATTCTTTCTTCTACTTGGCTATTCTGCTTTCCATGCTTATCAGATTATTACTTATTTCATTCACTGTATTCTTTATTGCTGTTATCTCAGTTATCAACTCCTTCATTCTTTCTTCTTATCACTTCTCATTTCTATTTATTCTCTCTATTAGTATTGTGACATCTGGGTTTGTGGTTTGAGACCTGTCATTCTAGGGGTTCTTCATTGTTTGAGTCCCGAAGTCTGTTTTCTCAGTGGTTGGCCTCCCAGCAGTCTGTGTGAGACCCATATTCTTCCTTTGGTTTTTCTTTGTGTAGACTCCTCCCATGCATCCCTTTTTTGACCTCTTCTTTAATTCTGTTGTCCATGAATGGGAGGGCAGTTTTTACTTCTGTTTGCTCAATCTCCTATTCTTCCTTATGTAGATCCTCTGGCTTTGTTCAATTCTGAAGCTGGACTGTTGGTGGGGCCTGTACTTTTTGTAGTTTTGAGATTTAACTGAGGATGGAACTGTGATTCAGAAACTATCTGCAGATCCCTGTTTCTGCTGCCAGGTGTGTGTGCCCCCTGGGACCCAATTCCCACTGCCTTACAATCTGTCCATGCAGTGGGGGTATAGGTTTGTCCCCTGAAAGAATAATGAGGTAAGAAAAAGAAAATAATGGAAAAAGGAAGGAGGAGGATGAGAGGAAGGTGGAGAGAGAGAAGAAGGAAAACAGGCATACCAACTAACAGATGAAAAGACACATGAAGAAAGACAGAAAAGATTTAAAAATACAGACAATTATACAAACACACAAACTGACAAAAAACCCCCCTATTGGTGTACTGTCCCTCAAAAATACCCACACACAAACAGGAAGTCTTTTTAAAAAGCATTAAGATAACAGAAACAAAGCAAGTATGAAAACATAATCAAAAACAGAAAGAAGAGGAAAAAACTAAAAAAAAAAGCAAAAACAAACAAAACTATGAAGCTTACTCTGAGGTTGTTCCTGTAACTCCAACTTCCTTTCAGTTCTGGTCTCCAGCCCCTCCCCTCTGCTTTTAGCACAGGCTGATAGGGTTGCTCTCAGTGTGGGTCAGATGCCCCATGAACTACTGTGGGAAGAGGGTGGATCAGATCTGGACTCACCGGACTTGCTGCCACTTCTATGAAATCTCCCACTCAGATCTGAAGTGTCTGTGCCTGTTCTAGCATGGAGGAGGGGTGTCTGTCTCTCTGAGTTTGATGAGAAATAACCTCTTGCTCTCCAGATGGAGGATGGGCAGAGCTGGGTGGGGCAATGCAGGTCTCTTCCTGGTCCTGGGACAGAGAAAAAGGTGCCACTTGGCATTTCCTCACTGTTGGCAGGGCTTCTTTCCAACTTTCCTCTGCCCCTCCCCACATCTCCTGGGGATCATGCCACTCTGCTGTCACAGGTGATGGTGTAGGCTGGGTGCCAGGTGGAGACGATCAATTACTTTCTGCTGCCTCTTCTCAGGAGAGTCCTGAAAACAGCAGATGATTCTACACTCCGGGGGCTCCAATCTCAGGGCAACTGGGGGTTTCAGTCACCTCTGGACTAGAGTCCCAGGTGCATGAACCCAAGTCTCCCTTCAGATAGACTTTCACTTACCCACCAGCACACACCCACTCACCAGAGAGTCTTTATCGACACTCGCTTTTGCAGAGACTCTCACAGTCTGACCTGTTCCATCACCATCTTGCCAGAAATCCCCCCAGTTTCTTATTTATTTCATTGATTGTATTCTTTATGGCTTGTATCTCTGTGATTAATTATTTCATGTCTTTGTCTTACATTTCTTGGTTCTTATTCATCTTTCCAGCCATTTCTTGATCTCTGCATTTATGGTCTGAGACCAGTCTATTTGGGCACTTTTCATTGTTTGAGTTTCTAAGTCTGTATTCTCCAGCATCATCTTTCTAGGGCTCTCTGAGTTACCTGTGTTTTTTCATTGATTTCTCTTCATTTATGATAGATTTATCTTTTCTCTTTAATTTCATTGTTCAGTGAGAGAGCAAAAAGTTTTAACTTCTCTTTGCTCAATCCTCTATACTTCCTTTGGTAAAGCCTCCATATTTGTTCAGTTTTGAAGCTGGATTTGTGTGGGGATGTAGTGAGAAGACAGAGAGATCATGACACCGAGACTATTATACGAAGTGGCACTTTATTACGCTGGCCAGCTCAGCAGGCTCGAGGGGCTAATGCTTCCAGGTTGAGCCCCACAGAACAGAAGAAGAGGGGTCTTATACCCTTATTTAGGTAAGGGAGGGGGTTGTGTTGAGTGATTACACATTCTCTTTGGAATCTTACAAGGTTGTACTCAGCAAAATCAGATTTTTCAAAGAACAAATAGTCTCTAGGAAATGCAAGGCAACAGGGTCTGCAAGCAGGGTTGCAAACCGTCAACTTCAAAAGAGGGGTTTTGGATAATCTGTGAATTAGTTACTCTTTTGCATTTTCATGAGAGCCATCAGTCTCTGGCCATTTGGCCTTTTCCAACAAAACCGGCCCTGCAGGTCTTTAGAGCTTGCCGCTTGGCTTTCAAAAGGAAGTACCTTTTACTGCTACCAACCCCTTCCTGCCACATCAGGGAAGCTGTGTTTTCTCTTTGCAGCTTTGAGATTTGAAAAAGGTGTGTTGCAGTATACTAAGATTCAAAAGCTGCCTGTAGATCACAATGTTTTCTGACTGGGGTACAAGTCCCCTGGGACCCACTTTCCACCACCTCACAGTATATCCATGCAATGGGAACATATGTATATCCCCTGGGTACAAAATAACATAAAGGAAAGGAAAAAAACTGAGAAAGAGAGAAGGGAGAAGAAAAGACAAATAAGAGAAAAGTAGAGAAGAAAAAGCAGACAGGCAAACAAACCAGTAAAAGAGAAAAAACAGAAAAGAAGGGAAAAAACTAAAACCAACACTACGAGGACATTTTCACAATCATATATACCCTTATGTGAAAAAATAAGAAGAATGAATAAAACAAAATGAAATATACACACACAGAAAAATATAGAGAGAAGTCAGGAGAAAATTTTTAAAATTAAAAAAATTATTTTTAAATAATACAAAAGCACCAAAAAACAAAAATAAAAAAAAAAAATCTTTTGTAATCCTTTAATGCCCTCTTGTGGCAGTTTCCAAAATTTTGGGTTTCTTGTCTTGGCTCATGGCAAAGGGAATGGGGATCTGACCTCTAGATCTGTGCCCCAGCTCACTGTGCGGTCAGGGAGAGGCTATAAACTGCCCCAAACAGATCTGTCTTTGTTCAACCCTCTCCATGTGTACCAATCAGGTCACTCCCCAACTGGGCCACTTGTCTTGCAAATCGCTGGGGAAGGGAGATGGATCAGTTTAAAACTCACCCCCACTCGTCCTCTGTGGACTGGGTTCTTTGTCTCTGCTTGCAGCCGTAGACCCACAAATGTTCCAATTAGGGAGATGGGGTGGCTGGGTCTCCTCATCGAACCTGTCCCTCTGGGGTATTGCATCTGGGGTATTCTCTCTGGGTTGACAATGCTCAGCATCGAACAGGTGTTTGAATTCAACTCTCAGTCTCAGGGAGTAGCTCTGCTGTTCATAAGGACAAAGGTTGTGGGGTGTCTCTGCATCTTGTCCTCTACTGAGACTCGCCACTAGTTCCTCCAGTTTATTTTCTCCATGGTCTCCACTGCCAATGTCAAATCTGGTGCTGGAAGCTGTGGTGACAGTTGGTGCCAGCAGTGGCTGTTTTCACCACTTTTTTCCAGGTAGGGTCACAGAGATGGTACCTGCCTCTGAGCCCTGGACAGTGCTAGGATCCAAATAGCTGCATGGGGCAGCCACCTTAGCAGGAGAGCTCGGCCACTTTTTCTCATGCCCTCATTCTGTCAGACACCCACTTGCCAACACGCTTGCATGCATATTCATCCCTACACACATTTATTTATAGAGAGACTCACACACTCCAACTGACTCCATTGCCATCTTGGAATCCCCTCAGGATTTTATAATTTTAAGGAATCATTATTCTAGATGATGAGCAGTCATAAAGATAACTAGAGAATCTATGGAAGGAGTCAATAAAGATAATTTAATACAGCCTGCTTTTCCAATGCTCAGTCTTTTATACCATACATTTACCAAATTTTAATGCTAACTGAGCATCCCCAGTTGGCTATTCAGTGTTCAGACTATCGTGAGATTGTCATGGGGGAACCCAATGTCAGACTGCAGTCTTCTTCACTGTAATCAGAATCCACTGCCTCTTGATCTTACTTCTAGAGCAACACAGAGCAAGACTTGTTCCCCACATGGCAACTCTCCAATATCCAACATACCTACCCCTGGAAATATTCCAGTATGTCAACACCCTACCTAAAGGATACCAGAAATACTTACTTTAGGCAGACAAGAAGGGGTGGGGGAGAGTGAAATTTTCACCTGCCTTGCTTTTAACATTTTACTTCTATTAATTCATTCTGTAAAGTCATTAATTTTCTGATAAGCTGTATCAAACTGAAGGTAAATTCACCAACAAAGAAAATGAGAATTTATTGAGCTCTTGTTGTGTGCATCAGGTGCCTGACTTGATTATTATTACTTTACTTAATCCTCTTTTTACCCTGGAAGAAAAATGTTGTTCAAACCATTTTATGAGTGAGCAAATTAAAGCCAGTCTAAGGCCATATAGTTAGAAAAAGTTTAAGTTTTTCCAGGACAAATCAAAGTCTATCAGCTCTAGAGTTTATACTCAAGCCCATCAGTTCCCTGTATTATCCTTGTTCAGATTTTAACACAAACTTAGGAGTTTTCAACACAGAGTTGCATAAACTTGGTATAATTTTTTGTTAATCAACATAGCACTATGACATATGTCAATTTTTTTAAATGTATTTTCTGACCTGACCTTTACTGTGCGCAGTCTTACACAAAGTTTTGCCAGGGAAAGAGGAAAAGGAGAAAAATGGGATTGGGAGGAATGGAGAAATAACCTGCCCTTGAGGAACTTTTGATGGAATTTGGAGTTTGAAATAAATTACTTTAATTCAATCAGAAAAAAATTACCAGTTATCACATGATAAAATGTTAAGTAGTATAAGGTCACACAGACTCAAAGAGTGCAAAATCAGTGCAGAAATAAATTAGTCTGAGAAGGCTTCATTCAACACCTGGAATGTAAATCAGACATTGTAGGATAGATCGAATAAGGATAGACAGATAGGAAAGTACAAGAATTGCTGTGAGCTTTCCAGTCTGTTTTCTTGATTACATGCAAAAGTCACTCATATAAAAAATAATTTATAGCCGGGCTCGGTGGCTTAGCCTGTAATCCCGCGCCTTTGGGAGGCTGAGGAGAGTGGATTGCCTGAGCCCGCGGGTTCGAGACCCGCCTGGGCAGGCGAGACCTCATCTCTACAATAAAGCTAAAAATTAGCCGGGCGTGGTAGCGTGCACCTGTAATTCCGGCTACTCGGAAGGCTGAGGCGGAAGGATTGCCGGAGCCTAGCAGGTTGAGGCTGCGGTGGCCAGGAGCAGCCACTGCACTCCAGTCTGGGCGACAGAGTGGGACTCCAATTCAAAAAAGAAAGAAATAAATAAAATAATAATTTATTAGAGGCATATACTATATCTCATAGAATTAACAGAAAGTTGAGGACAAAACTAATAAAATGGACAGAAACCAAGGGAAGCCACATATCAAACACAGCCAAAATCACTTTATAGGAATAATCTGATGAAGTCTCCAAGTGAGTGGAATAGTCACCACAGGTGGTGACAGGTGAGTGGAACAGTCACCACAGAGCTGATGCCACTACAAATGACTCTTGACCCTGCCACTATAATAATTAATCGCTAAACTATTATTCACTCTTTGGGTAACTCTCTTGGTATTAAAAACAAAAGATGAGACAACTGGATACCCACATACAGAAGACTGTAACTAGAGTCATATTTTACACCATATACAAAAATTAACCCAAAATGGATTAAAGATTTAAATGTAAGGTCTGAAACTTTAAAGATGCTAGGAAAAAAATTTAGAAAAATTCTTCTGGACACTGGTCTAGGCAAAAAAATTGCAACCAAGACCTCAAAAGTAAATGCAACAAAAATAGACAAATGGGACCTAATGAAACTAAAAGATTTCAGCACAGCAAAAGAATCAACAGAATCAACAGACAACCTACAGAATGGGAGAAAATATTGACAAACTATGTACTCTATAAAGGACAAATATCCAGTATCTACAAGGAATTCAAGCAATTCAACAATAGAAAAACAAATAACTCAATTAAAAAGTGGACAAAGGATAGGAATAGATATTTTGCAAAAGAAGATGCACAAGTGGCAAAAAAATATGAAAAATGCTCAACATCACTAATCATCAGAGAATATAAATTAAAATCACAATAAGATACCATCTCACACCAGTCAAAATGACCATTATTAAAAAGTTAAAAAAACAATAAACGTTGCCATGGATGCAGAGAAAAGGGGAATGCTTATACACTGTTGTTGGGAATGTAAATTAGTTCAGCCTCTATGAAAAAATATGGAGAGTCTTCAAGAAACAAAAATAGAACTGCCATTCAACTCAGCAATCCCACTATTGGGTATCCACTCAAAGGAAAATCAATTATTATGTCAAAAAGACACCTGCATTTGTATGTTTATCACAGCACTATTCATGATAGAAAAGTCATAGACTCAACCTAAGCATCTATCAATGGATGATTGGATAAAGGAAATGTGGTAATATATACAGCATAGAATACTATGTAGCCATTAAAAAAGAATGAAATTATGTCTCTTGCAGCAACATGGATGGTGCTGGAGGCCATTACACCTAAGTAAAATAACTCAGAAATAAAAAACGAAATACCATATGTTAAGTTTTCACTTCTAAGTGAGAGCTAAACAATGGGTACGCATGGTCATACAGAGAGAAATAATAGATACTGGGGACTTGAAAAGGGGGAAGGATGGGAGAAGAGTGAGAGTTAGAAAATTGCCTACTGGGTACAATGTTCACTATTCAAGTGACGGGTATACTAGAAGCTCAAATCTCACCGTTATGCAATATATCCATGTAACAAACCTGCACATAAATCTACATAAATAAATAGATAAATACTGACTAGTGCTAGCTCAATAATACTTATGTAAATATATATGATGCTGTTGGAATACTACACAGCCTTTTAAAAAATATATAGTCATGTCCTTTGCAGTAACATGGAAGCAGCTAGAGATCATCATCCTGAACAAATTATCATAGACACAGACAACTGAATACCATATGTTCTCCTAATAAGTAGGAGCTAAACACTGAAGACACACAAACAGGAATAACAGACACTGGGACACTCCTAATGGGGAGATGAGGATGTAGGGCTGAAAACTACACACTGGGTACCATGTCTACTATATGAGTGATGGGCTTAGTAGAAGCCCAAGCCTCAGTATCTTGCAATACTCCTACAAAAACTTGCACAAAACCCCCTGAATCAAAATAGAAAATTAAAATTAAAAAGTGTGTGTGAGTGTGTGTGTGTGTGTGTGTGTGTGTGTGCGCGTGTGTGCATGGTGTGGCCAATGGGATAAAAAGATTAAAAATTATTGAGAACCTACCATGAGCCTATCATTGTATTAACAACTTTTTAGTTTTTGTTTTGAGTTAGATTTGTGTCTGTCCCTTCAGTTCCAAAAATGTACTTCACCTCTTTAAGCCTCACTTTACTCACCAGTAAAACTAGAGCAAATATTCCTGCTCCCAATTATCACAGTGAATTGCTATGAAGATAAAATTAATGAGTAAATATAAGAAATGTTTTTAAAACATAAATACAAGGGATGGTGATGATAACAGTTACACTTGATGGCTCAGTCCTCATCTGAGCTCTCCAAACATTCAGGACAGTGTTCTGTTCTTTGCGTTGCTGCTCCTCTGAGAATCTCAAGTTGGAGGCACACTTTTAAATGCAGCTTTTTTGGCTCCAAGACACAGATCCACTCTGTAAAAGATAAATTGAAGCTTGTTCCTAAAAGTACACTGGAAGCTGCCAAGGGAGAGGACTTATCAAAGAAAGGACATCAAGATGTCACTCATTCTTCCCATCTGCACCTGTAATTGAGAAAAATGTTTTCTTTAATACAACTTGATATTTGAAAAGAAAATGACAAAATGAGGTCCTTTCCCTTCGTGATTTACATTATGCCGTAGGGCTACAAATTTGATCTAAGACATTTTGATTTATACCAATTGGTGGAATATGCCCAACAATGGAAATTCTCACCTTTATTCCTAGGAAAGCTCAGTTATGCGCATACAATTCCTGTGAGGTGCTGCTAGAAATGTTGGTATTGAGGAATTGCATACACAGGTATTTTATACACTTTGCTTTGGAATGTTAGCAATTCTAAAACCACCGTCGTCAAAGTCAAAGCCACCAGTATCTTTCATGTGACTTAATAAAAAGTATCTTAATGGGTCTCCTTGCTTTCATTCTCTCCAACTCCTATTCAATCTGTTCTTCAAAAGATAACCAGAATCCTTCTTTCATATGGGTATATGTGTATATAGATATAGATATACACATAGATATGTAGACACATACACACTCTCATATGTGTATATTAGACCACATGACTCCCTTGCTCAAAAGTACCCAATTGTTTCCCATCATATTAAAAATAAAATCCAAAAATTTTGTCAAGATCTATGATGTAGCTTTGACCACTTCTCCAGCTGTAGTTTCTATTGCTTTCCCCTAACTCACATTGACCACACACACCTGTTTCCTTGTTGTTCCTTGCACAAAGAATGCACCTATCCTGGGACTTTGCTTTTGCTCTTCCATTGACAGGAATTGTCCTTCCCCTCCTTATGTTGAATGATTCAGTCCTAGCCTTCATTCATGTCTGTCTGTCTTCCAGTGTTCCTTCTCAGGTAGTCATCCAAACACTCTATTGAAAGTAATACACTTTGCAAACCATATTTGGCAAATGGTGCTGGGAAAACTGGTTAGCCACATGCAGAAGAATAAATCTGGACTCCTACCTATTACCATATATAAAAATTAACTCAAAATGGATCAAGGACTTAAATGTAAAACCTCAAACTATAAGAATCTTATTAAAAAAAAAACTTAAGGAGCATCCTTTTAGACATCAGAGTAGACAATGAATTCATGATCAATTCTCAAAAGCAAATGCAACAAAAGCTAAGATTGACAACTGGGACCTTATCAAAATGAAAAGTTTTTTCACAGCAAAAGAAATCATCAAGAAAATAAAGAGACACCCCACAGAATGGGGAAAAAAATATATGCAAGCTATGCACCTGACAAAGGTCTAACATTCAGGGTCTATTAGGAACTCAAATGAATTGAAAGGGAAAAAAATAAATAAACAACACCATTAAAAAGTGGGCAAAGAAATTAAAACCACACTGAGACACCATCTAACTCCATTCAGGATAGCTACCATTAATAACCCAAAAAACAACAGATGCTAGAGAAGATGCAGGAAAAAAAGGAACATTTCTACACTATTGATGGGAGTGTGAACTAGTACAGCTTCTGTGGAAAATGGTGTGATGATTCTTAAAGATCTAAAAATCGACCTTCCATATGACCCCGCAATCTCCCTACTGGGAATATACCCAGAGGAACTCAAATCACTCTATGAAAAAGATACCTGCACACATATGTTTATTGCACCATTGTTCACAATAGCAAAATCGTGGAACCAACTGTGCTGCCCATCAAAAAGGACTGAATTTTTAAAACGTGGTACATATGCACAATGGAATATTACGCAGCCATAAAGAAGGACAAAACTATGAATTTTACAGTAACTTGGATGGACTTAGAGTCTATAATACTCAGTGATCTATCACAGAAACAAAGAACTGACTATCACATGTTCTCACTCAAGTGGACCTTGAACAATTATTGTAATACTATAAGAAAAGGATTGGCAGTAGTAGGAAACTGCGGGGGTGGGGAGGGGCGGGATTGGCAGTAGTGGGAATCTGCTGGGGGCATACCTCATCAACAAGGGTACCTGCATAATGAACATTTGTATAGCTAACCCTGAATTGTACCTCACATCTTTAAAGTAAAAAAATGTTAAATAAAAAAATGAATAAAGGACATGACCACACACTTCTTAAAGGATGACATATAAGCAGCCAACAAATACATGAAAAAATGCTCAGCCTCACTAATCATCAGAGAAATATAAATCAAAACTACAATGACATACCACCTCACACAGGAAAGGATGACTATCATTAATAAGTCAGAAAACAACAGGTGCTGGAGTGGCTGTAGAAAAAAGGAGATGCTTCTACACTGTTGGTAGGAATATACATTAGCTCAACCTCTATGGAAAGCAGTGTGGCGATTTCTCAAAGAACTAAAAATTGAACTTCCATATGTTCCAGCAATCCCTCTCCAAGGAATATACCTATAGGAACATAAATCATCCTATCAAAAAGACACTTGCACACACATGTTTACTGAAGCACTATTCACAATAGCAAAAACATGGAACCAACCCAGATGCCCATAGAAAGTGGACTAGATTTTTAAAATGTGTACATATACATGATGGAATATTATGCAGCCATAAAGAAGAACAAAATCATGGACTTCTCCGCAGCTGGAGGCCATCATACTAAGTGAACTATCACAGAAACAAAGAACTGAATACCACATGTTCTCACTCATAAACGGGCCCTGATCACTGGTTACACTAGCACAAAGGTGGGATCAACAGACACTGAACAAGGCTTGGAAAGGGGAGAGAGAAGAGGGCACATGGCAACACACTGGGTACATGATCCACTATCAGGGGAGTTAGGGCCAGCTATAAACCCAAACAACCTTCTTAAGTGGTAAATTCTCACTTTTACCCCCCACAATTCTAAAATTTAAAAAGAAAGAAATTAACACCCTTTGTGATTCTTCCTCCTTATTTTGCAAAATTTTTCTTCATCTCACTTATCAACACCAGGAAACATGTCCCATGTTGGTTTATCTGTTTATTATCCACCTCATTCATTGGAATGTAAGTTACACAAATGCAAGAACCTTTGTCTATTGTGCTAGGCATTATTCTAGGCACTGAATACAGTGAACAAAATAGATAATCAATCTGTATTTTGAACAAAAGAGAGGTGGCACAATAGCCAAGATGTAGAATAAACCTAAGTATCCATCAACAAATAATGGATACATTAATTGTGGTCTATATACACAATGGAATACTATTCAGCTATAAAAAGGAATGAATCTCTGTCACAGCAACATGGATAGAATTGGAGGCATATCATGTAAAGTGAAATAAATCATACACAAAAACAAATATTATATGTTTTCACTCAAATGTAGAAGCTAAAAATGTGGATCTCATGGAAGTAGAGCGTATAATGGTAGTTACCAGAGACTAGGAAGGGAAGTGGGGGGAGGAATGAAGAGAAGTTGGTTAAAGGGTACAAAAATAAAATGACAGAAAGAATAAGGTCTTGTATTTAATAGTACAGTAAGGAAATTACAGCTAATTATTGTATATTTCAAAATAACTAGAAGAGAAAAATGACAATGTTTCTAACATTTTAAAAAAAGGAAATGTTTGAGGTGATAGATACCCCAATGCCCAGATTTGATCATTACACATTGTATACAGGTATCAAAATATTACATGCACCCCAAAATATGTACGACTAAGATATGTCAATTTAAAAAGAGAGGCAGCATCATGCCAGGTTGCAAACAGTTTGAATGCATATCCCCATATCTTTCTCTGACCCTCTATCTCAGGTTACTTCAGTACAGACTCTTTTAGAAAAACTGTGTTCCTTCCTTTCAAATAACTCGATCCATACACACTTATTAATTTACCAGTAGATGATGAATGCCTACCTTTCCACCATGACTCCAAGCTCATGAGAACAGAAACCACATCTTTTTGTTTCCCCCAGCTCCTCAAAGCAGGCACCTTCAACAAATAACTGCTGATTGACCGAATGTGTTCACTGACAAATGACTAGCTGGCAATTAGCCATGGTCAGAAGCTGAACCTTTACCCTCCACTACTTGACAAGGCAAAACTCTTCCCCATGAAACAAGCCCTGTTACGTTGGTTTTTGCCTAATAATTTCTTTTGGAATCCAGGTGTCTCAGAAGCATAACATGAAGAAGACCAAAGATTGGTATTTAGACAGACCTGGATTTGAAACCTGACTGCCTCGCCTAATCACTTACATGTAAGTCTCAGATTTATCATATATAAATTGGATATACCAATACCTCTATTTTAAAGGTGTAAAGTCAAAATAAGTTCATATATGTATAGTCTGAATATCAACTATGGCCACTGTAGTTCAGTCTCTCTGCCATAAAATTAAACTTGGGAATTATAAGGGGAATCCATTCTCTACATGTTTCTCTTTAAAAAGATTAAAAGGAATCAGATTCATAATTCACAGTCACTTCTCAAACTCCCAAGCAGTACTTCCTATTCTCAGGAATTATGTGGCCACTGCAGACCCTCTTAAACACCCCAGCCCCTGTTACTCCTCTCTTTCTCCTGCTTTTCTTTCACCTTTTTCTTTATGATTCCCCTTTATTTAGGTCTTTTATTGTGCTCCCGCTGTTTCCTCTCTCAAGGTTCCTTCACTGTCGCCCTCTCCATACGTTCTCACATTTACCAAAGGAAATCTAACTAACAAGAACAGAATGAAACAAGCAAAAAAAAAAAACTCTTTTCATTGCAGAAATTGGGGGGAGAGTAACACTAAAATTGTAATACATCTTATCCTTCAAACTATGGACAAGGAAATGGAAGTACCTGCTTAGATAACTAATAAGCAATGGAGCTAAGATTAAAACTTGGGTTTGACTCTGAGGGCACAGTGGGAGACTCTGAAACCCCAAATCTGCCTAAAAATCAGAGCACTTTAAGACCACATTCCAGTGAAGTAAGAGGGAGGGAACTTAAGCTGCTTGAATCCTGTGTGCCCCTTTCAGAGGATTCTAAGTAAAGGAACATCAGATGCGTCCACATACATATTTATATTTACTCATCTCAACCAAAGACCTCCAGAAAGCTCAGAGGGAGGGTCTGATTTAGCAGCAATCAGTTTGTTGCCATGTTAGCTCTGCTTAAAAAGGGCAAGCTATGTCTATCTGCTCCAGCCGTTGCATGGTGAGCCAATTTGGTGAGGTTTATCATCTGTCTCTAATAGCAGTGGGCCCCAGAAATGGCACAGAGCAATTTTCTGCTTTCATTTCCGCAGCACTTGAGAAAAATCTGGGGGCAATTTTTTTAGTCCTCGGCAATATTTCTTAATGTTTTTATCTCTTAGAATTGCTACTTAATTCTCTTCTTGACTCACTTTCAAAGCGTAAGGCAGAGTCCACCATTCTGCAGCTCAGATCCAACTGGGAGGAATAAAAAGGGGTCAGGGGACTGAGCAAGGAGCTCAGGGTGCGGAACTGGCAAAGCAAGTCAGTTCAATTACAGAGCATTTTTTGGTTGAAAAATAAAACTGCCTTCTCTCTACTTTTATCTGCTGCAGATTTATCTGCAAAATTATTTCCTTGACTAGTGTGGGTTCAGTGACTCTGATTCTGACATTTATTTTGTCGTTGTCATAAATGCTAACATCTCTAGCCCTCGTTTTAAAGCTGGTTGTATAGTGAAAGCAACCCATTTGTTCAGGATCTCAACATTTAGAGTTTTCCTAACTTTTCATCACCTATAGTCTCATATACAGACACACTCTTAATTGAAGTGGCACCTACCATTTAGCTTGCTACCTAATCATCTTTCACAGTCACTTAACTTTTTCTTTCTACTGTATATTTTTTAATGGCTCCACAATTCTGGTAGTTTAGCCAGTCATCTGTGGTTGTTCATGTATTTTTTGTTTACAAATCATACCCTTAAACATAATAAATAATCCAAACAATACCCTTGTAGCTTAATATTGTGGAACCATTGAATAATTGCTAGGCTCTCCCCACCACCACCACCTTTCTCTTAGGATGGTAGAGACTCAAGGCTTACCTTCTGACAACCAAAATTAACCCCAGGACTTTGACTTCATTTGAAATTCCCAACTGAATCAACTTCATCATTCAGCCTTGATGAAAACCCAACGTCCCAGTGATGTCTAATACCATGGATACAAGTGGTTGCTGATTTTAGTATCTATCAGTGATATGGTTCCAGGCACAATGTGGAGATTTATGGCTTGGTAACAAGGGGTTTCTGGGTACATTCTCTTAGAAAGAATATTTTTTATATTGACTCCTCTCTGATGCCACAAATGTTGGGTTGACGTGTTAAGGAGACAAAGACTCCTATAGTCATTCCTTGGTATCCATGGTGGATTGGTTCCAGGACCTCCCAAAGATACCAAAATCTGCCAGATACTCAAGTCCCTGATATAAAATGGCATAGTATTTGTATATAACCCATGCATATCCTCTCATATACTTTAAATTATCTCTAGATTACTTATAATACCTAACAAAAAGTAAATGCTATGTAAATGGTTGTTAATACTATGCTTTTTAATTTGCATTATTTTTTATTGTTGTATATTTTTGACCTGCAGTTGGTTGAATCCTTGAATGCAGAATCTGTGACTATGGAAGGATGACTGTAATATGAAGGTAGTGAGGGGTTAGGAGTAAGAAAATTAAAGTAAGGGAGAGAGGGAAGGAGGAAGAAAGAGGGAATCAGCTAGTTCAGCATGCATGCTCTCTGTCTTCTCAAAATAGGTCTGAGAATCTCAACAGAAGGTTGAGATTCAATAATTGGAGCAGCTCTTAGAAAGCATCAAATTCATTCCCTTCCCATCATGGATAACAAAACTGTAGACTAAAGGAAAATTACAGAGACTGCAGAGTCAACTTTCCCAAATCCCCAGCTAGTACTCTTCTTACTCCACCTTGCTACCTTTGACCAAAATTTAAAGTTATTATTTATGAAAAGCTTTTAACACTGAGCAAAAAAAAACCCAAAAAAAAACAAAAAAACCTTACATGTATTATTCTATTTAATACCACAACATAGTTTTAAGTAACCACTAGCACACTCTGAGAAAGGCCATGTACCAATTCTAAGGTCTCCCAGAGCCAGTCATTGAGGGAGCTGGATTTGAATCCAAGTGCTCTGTCTCTCAAGCATTCTCATGTACTGTTATCTAAGCTCCACCTTCTCATTGACTATGCTAAGAGCAAAATTACAGATGTTCCTGCCCCAACACAATAAGTAATGTTGTCCTTTTCTGGGGGATATAGTTTTAAAACAATTCCAAAAGACAGATTTATAGAAGATACAAACCTTTCTAAAATAAAAGACATTATAAGCAAAATGGAAAATTCCATGGGTATAAGTAATGTGGTATATGAAAACAAGATTTTGGCAGGAAAAACATGACTCATTACGTATCCACAATTCAAAACTTTCACCCAAAGATAGGCAAGAGGAGGGGGGAAAAAAGGCAAATCGCTCACCGGAATTTATCAACAAAACTATAAATCGATTACACTTTGACTGGAAATGATCTATTTATAGCTCACAACTGTGTCATCTCCTCTTGGCTATTTTACATTTCCATTTAGGTACTTTGGAGGGGAAAAAAGAGCAGAAAATAGTGATTGCAAATAGTCTGATTATCTTGACAACTACCGTACAACCTCTTAAGCGTGACGCTCCTGCAAGCCTCTTCAACAACCCCATGAAATTCAGAACATTGCTTGGTTCCACTACCTACAGGGAAATACAGTTCTCATCAGGAGTTACCAGCAGCTGATGCAGCTGACAAATGTTATCTAATCAAATCTATAAGCATCTCAGACAGGTGCACCTCTCCGCCAGCCTAGGAAATCACCCTGAATAATTCATTATCTAATATGTTTCTCTAAGCCAACATACCTGAGGAAAAAAGTGTCACATTGTGCCACTCTTTATGGGGGGAAAGGAAGAGGAAGGGTTTTGGAATCCTCATAAGAAATGTCACAAAAAAGTTTTTTCTATTAAAAAAAGTTCTGTATTAAAGATATGAGGATCTTGCCACCCCATGGTCTAGCTGATTTCCACAACCATGTTTTGGACCTCTTCTGTTTCTAAGCTCATCCTCTTCTTTGGTTTCAACCCATATCTAAATAAACATCCTGTTATCATTCTCAGCCCAGCCACAGACATGAACATACTTGCTTGGCAACTCCTGTAGATGGCACCTCAGATACTTTCCCTGCCCACCCAGGAGGAGTGTCAAGACAGTTTCCATGGTTTTTCTTGTTGTTCAGCTTCTTTGTTCCTACCCACATTCTTACTCCCCACAGCCATGACTGGGATGCTGGTTTGCTTTTGCTTTAACCACCTGGATCTCAGAAAAGCATGGGCATGCGATATACTCCTATCTCCTTAGGACCCAGTACAAAGCTCTCTCCTGTTATCAGTGATTTGCAAAGATTAGAGCACACCTAGAGGGCTTGTTAAAATACAGATTATTGGACTCCCACTCTAGAGTTTCTGATTCAGAATTCCGAAGGAGATCAGAAAGTATGCATTTATAGCACGTTCCCAGATGATGTTGCTGCTGCTCCTTTGGGGATAATATTTTTAAGAAGCCCTGAGTTGTTGTTTCCCTACACTGACTTGTTCATAATAATCACCTGGGAATGCCTGAAAAAAAATACAAAGTCTTAGACTCCCTTTACTGTGAATTTCCATTCAATAAATCTCTAGTTCTCACAAGCTCTACCAGTGTTATTACAAACAGGCATGTTGGCTTTTGAGCTGTCAAAAGCAGAGTTGACTGTGAACCAACAGCTTCAATATAATTAAGATTTAGAGAAAGGTGGTCAGTGCATGTGAAGAATATCCACTACAATACATCACTCACATTCTCAGTTTCATCATTTATGGATTTGACTCTTTCGAAGGAATTGCACTTAATTATAAATTATTTGAGGGCAAGATTTTAAGTCTCTCCTCCCAGATTTGCCTAGCAAAGACTAGTGGAAGAAAGGGTAGAAAGGGAGGAAGGAAAGAAAAAAGGAAAGAAAGGGGAGGAAAGGGAGAGAAAAAGGGACAAAGACTCTCTCCTTGAGCAAACTTGAGTTAGACTACTTTCCTTGACTAGCCTTGACAATGGTCTGCTCTAGCAAAAAATTCTACTAAGTCAGTTTAGGGAGAAGACCCCATAAATCCTTGAAATATGATCAAGTTCCTCATCCTCCACCTTTGAAGTCTAAATCTTTAGCCTCTCTTTAGCAAGAGCTGGTCAGACCAGTCTAGCAAGAGTCTACCTGTTCTTGATGTCTCCTCTTAGGAATTTTCCATCCACCACTCCCTTACTCTGCTACAAATTCCCACTTATCCTCCTTGTAATTGGAATTAAGCTCAATTTCTCTCCCCCACTACAATAGTCAAGTTTTTCTTACTATTTTACCAAGTGTCAGAATAAATTTTCTTTAATGGGGAAAGGCAGAAAAGAGAAGGGAGAAAAGTAGGCTAAGACATATACTAATTAGTAATTTTGTGTATAATCAAGTTAATTCTTGTGTCACAAGGCTGATGGGTAGGAGAAACCTGTCAGCCTTCGTGAATAGACCTCACTGGCTGTCTAGCTTTCTGTCCCAGTGTTATGGTGTTCCAACTCAAATGCATTATGTAGAGAGATGAATCACATTCTTTAAATAATGGTACCTGAAGGTTAAGGAATTTTTCAAACGGCATCGTCTCTATTCTTACAACTATTGAGTTTGTGGTCATTGTTAATCAGATCCCTAGCTGACACAAGAACTATGGGGAACTTTTCAAATGCATTAAAAAAAGTGTGGTACGTATACATGATGGAATATTAGGCAGCCCACAAAGGACAAAATTATGAACTTCGCATCAACTTGGATGGATTTAGAGTCTATCATACTCAGTAATCTATCACAGAAACAAAGAACAGAGTACCACATGTTCTTACTGGTAAGTGGACCTCGAACAATTACCATAATACTATAAGAAAAGGATTGGCAGTAGCATGATGCTGCCAGGGTGGGGGTGGAGGGAGCAACACAACATCGATAAGTGTACCTGATCTCTAACCAAGCAAAGCGGGAACCAAAGGGAGGCCCAAACTTTACCTGTATGGTGACTACTTGTATACCGAATCCTGAATTGTACCCCACATCTTTAATATAAAAAATAAAAGAAACAAAGAACGGAGTACCACATGTTCTCACTCATAAGTGAACCATGAACAATTATCATAATACTATTTTTAAAAAAGGGATTGGCAGTAGTGGGAAACAGTCAGAGGAGGAGGACACACTTCATCGAGTGAGTACCTGATCTCAAACCCTGAGGTGAAGTGAGGACCAAAGAGAGGCCCAAAGAGGACCAAACTTTACCTTTACAATGACCTTTTATATATCTAATCCTGAATTGAACCCCACATTCTTAAAATTAAAAAAAAATTTTTTTAAATAAATATGCATGATTGCAGGCCCAATCTTACAGCAATTTTGATTTAATTTGTCTGAGATGGAATGCAGGCGTTGATAGTTTAGGTGCCTGAACTATATAGCCAACACTGAGAACCACTGTGATCTTAAAGTCAGCTTCCCTATTTTGTGTCAACATGGAAAAAGCAGAGAGTGACTGAGGTTCCAACTCAGCCATATTGTATATACTACCTGCATTAATTAGGAAAGTCACTTCACGTTTCTAAATTTCAGTTTCATCATCAATAAAATGAGGATAAAACAACTACTTCATTCAGTTATTCATGAAGCATAATGAAAGAACATCCATTCACTCACTCCTTCACTCTTTTATTCATTATTTTATTCATTCCCTTAACAAATGTTTACTGATCACATACCACATGCCAAGCACTGTTAGAGTCCTTGTAAACAGAACAGTGATCAAGACAGATCAACACATCCCCGCGCTTATAGGACTTAGCAAAGTCCTAGAAATATAGCACCTATTCAATAAATGCTTATCACAGCTGTTATCCAAATTGGAGATAATAATGGTTACTTATGTAACATGAAATGATACAATAGAAGACAATATGCTTTATATATTTCAAAAGAAATATTCAAATTAATAATATAGTTTCTATGGTTATAATTGATATATTGTTATGACCAATATTATAAATTTGAAGATTCATTTTTTCCCCTCTTTTCTGTCCATGACCCAAAGGGTGATATAGCCATGGTGTCACAGAAATTGAGAGTTAAGGGAAATTTTGAGATCATTGAATAAAATTCTCTCACATATGTATGAAAACTCCACAAAGTAAAGTTTCTTTCTATTAGACTTGCTAGCTCTTTCAGGACAGACATGCGTTGTTTTTCATCAGTGAATTCTCCACAGTGCTTGGTCAGTGCCTTACAGAATGTAGGCTCTGAATAAATGTTTGTAGACTAAAAAAATTAATAAAAAATGTGTAAATAAAAGTCACTGGTAATTTTTGCTCACAGAATGCACATTGAATAATAGGCAACAAAATGGGCAGCTTTTCAATATGCTATTTTAAAGCAAGACAAAAAGCCTATAAATACCTCATCTTTTCTGAAATAGCACCATACATAAGCATGGTATATTATTGAATACATTTTATGACAAATAAGTCCCTTTTCAATATAAATTAATAAATTTCCTTTTCATATTATTTTTAGCTATCTAGGTCCTTAGCCTTTACTTAATGATGATGCACTTGATTAAATAAAATGAAAGAAAAATGAAAGTTCTTTCAGACATTAAAATGAATAATGAGTTTAGACTTAATCCAAAAGCAATTTGACTTTAAACATTCATATGAAATTAAATGAGCCATTGAATTTGCTATATAAGCAAGCATTAATCTTATCAAGCTATGAAAACTAGAAAGTTATACAGTGACCCATTAATTTCAGAGCCTAATACAAGGTCTGTTTAATGTCTACACTCCATTAAAAAGTCTTATTCCACAATTTAAGTGCTCTTTCATAAAAGTTTAAACCCCAATTCATTTTTTTTTTTTTTACTGCTCCAATCATATGATAATCAGCTCTGACAAGATTATGGCTGCGAATTTGAATACAATATGTAATGTCATGTGAACAAATTTTGCTCATGGCCAGTTTCCATCAAAAAAGAGGACATTTATATCATTGGCAAAAATGTGTGCATAAATTATTACAGCCCACTCCCAATCCATCCAAGAGTGTTTCCTTTAGATAAAGTCATTTGTAATCCTTCCATTAAATAGATAGATATCCTGTTACATAGAAGCAAAATTCTTTCATAGAGTCACACAAGCCAAAAGCATCGTTCCAGTACACATAAATCATATGCCATTAGCAGATGTAGTCAGTGTTGAAATAAAATAACATATGTTTAATTTTACACATTTGAAATATCTCCCCATAAAAAAAACCAATCATAATTTCAACAGAAATTTTTATATGCCAATTTTTAGCTCCATATGCAACCTGCCCATTTCACACTCAAAACAGTAGTTGGATAAAAGTTAAAGAAGAATGAGTAGGACAGCAGTGCTGTATTTATTACTTTATAAAATACCTAGCTAGATGACACATCTACAGTGCTATTCTACATGGTGTCTCATCTTGAATGGTATATAATTTTCAAAGCATCTATGTTGGAAGATATGGGAAAGAGTAGGAAACAAGTAGAAAAAGCAAAATGTGGGATATTTGCAGGCAAGCAGGGTCACTATCAATTTTATTACATGCCATATGACAAACTGGTTGATTATTTCGTAATAATAAAGAGGGAACCAAGGAAGTGGAATGCGTTGAGAATATGATCACAGTGGTGTGGATTCACATACATTGCTTATTTCATTGTATTGGAATTAGGTTACTAAATTACATACTTTACTTATCTTATTTGTTTTTGTTTGTTTGTTTTTTGTTTGTTTTTTTGAGTTGGAGTCTCACTCTGTCGCCCAGACTGGAGTGCAGTGGCCGCTCCCGGCCACCGCAGCCTCGACCTGCTGGGCTCTGGCGATCCTTCCGCCTCAGCCTTCCAAGGAGCTGGAACTACAGGCACGCACTACCACACCCGGCTAATTTTTTATTTATTGTAGAGATGAGGTCTCACCAAGTTGCCCAGGAGGGTCTCGAACCCACGGGCTCAGGCAATCCACTCACCTCAGCCTCCCAAAAGCGCAGGATTACAGGCTGAGCCACCGAGCCCGGCTTAGTTTACTTATCTTAAATACTCATTAATAAATATGCTAACTAGTAATTCACAAGAAGCTCAATATTCAATATTTGACATTTGGAGCAGTAAATTTAAATAATAAAGTCTATTACTGACTTTTTTTAAAAAAGGACTTTGTGATATAAGAGAGCAGACTATTGCCAAGTTTGTTTTTAACAAAATAAGCATGACTTACAATATATCTATCTACTCATCCTTGAGCTAGCACTTAAGTTCTCTGTGATCTGTCTCCTAAATACAGAATATAGTTTTGTTGGTTTGGCTTTTTTCTATGTCATTCATTCAGCCATGTGATCATTCATATCGCTTGGGATTTAACAGTTTAACCTCATCTCTGTGTTTAGTCACCTCCCCATTCTAGTGCATGACTGGCTGCCAACACATAATAGCCACTAAAGACCTGCTCTGACCACTGTAGTGGCTTGGGCTGGTCTTCCTGCTACCCTGCCCAGCACAGCACAGCGCTCCTAAAGAAAGGCTCAAAGAAGGCTAAGCAAAGGTACATTTTACTTTTTTTTGTACTCATCACAAAACACAGCTACTTTTCACAAATTGGAAGAGTTCATAGGCACTTTATGATAAGTATTCTGCCTCTTGAGTTCTCCTTTTAAAAACAGAAAGTACATAATTTTTCACTTTGAAAATGGGTAAACATGAGTCTTGGCACATGCAAATATTTAAGTAATAAGAAGGGTTGAGCCGGGCTCGGTGGCTCAGCCTGTAATCCCAGCGCTTTGGGAGGCTGAGGTGAGTGGATTGCCTGAGCCCGCGGGTTCGAGACCTGCCTGGGCAACTTGGCGAGACCTCATCTCCACAATAAAATCAAAATTAGCTGGGCGTGGTAGCGCATGCCTGTAGTTCCAGCTACTTGGAAGGCTGAGGGGGAAGGTCGAGGCTGCAGTGACCGGGAGCGTGCCACTGAACTCCAGTCTGGGTGACAGAGCAAGACTCTAACTCAAAAAAAAAAAAGAAGGGTTGAACATCCAGTACACTTCTGTCTATGATATCCTAGTAAATTTTCATGATTTCTTAAATAAGTCCTAATTTGAGAGCTGAATCCCTTTCATATTTTGAAGGAGACCTTCCTTTTGTGAGTCTTAATGGAATGCAGGGCTGCCCAATATCCTGCCAATTTAGTTATCCTTTTTCCATAAGTTAGCCAGAGTTATTTCCCGGCATCTACAACCAAGAACTCTGAGAGGCATATTACCTCTTCTATAGTCCATATTTCCACTTTTAAAACCAAGGGTAATATGACCTATACTGCCTACTTCATGGGATTAAGGGAATCACTAACACAATAGAAGTCAAATTACCAGTATTTGAGTTGAAATGTAGTTAACCTTTCACAGCAATTTGTTCTTTC
The DNA here is from genome assembly GCA_027257055.1 of Cephalopachus bancanus. Lineage (NCBI taxonomy): Eukaryota > Metazoa > Chordata > Mammalia > Primates > Tarsiidae > Cephalopachus > Cephalopachus bancanus. Next base: position 302,786 of record JAPVLO010000243.1, on the reverse strand, counting down.
CTCTTAACATTTTCTGAAAACATTGATGAGAAGTCCATTTTTAGAAAGTTCCCTAGGGTGCGGTAGTTCACACCTGAAATTCCAGCACTTTGGGAGGCTGAGGCCTAAACCAGGAGTTCAAGACCAATTTAAACAACATAGCAAGACCCTGTCTCAACAAAAAAAAAAAAATCAAGAAAATTAACTGGGTGTTGGGGTGCATGCCTGTAGTCCCAGCTACTCGGGAAGCTGAGGCACAAGGACTGCTTGAGTCAAAGAGTCTGCAGTGAGTCGTGATTAAGCCACTGCACTACAGACTAGGTGACAGAGTGAGACCCTGACTCAAAAATAAAAAAAGAAAGAAAAGAAAATGTCTTCGTTTTAGTAAAAATGGAAATGATCTGTGACCATGAAGATCAAGCGGGATCATGTACATAAAAATAACCAACCATTGTTTAGAATATTGTAAATATTCAAAAACACTTTTCTTCTTTACTCTTAATAAGAGAAAAAGAATAATCCCATTTCAAACTTTATAAAAATTATTGACTATCCAAAACCATAGAATATCTATTTGAATATACTTTGGAAGCACAAAACTATATCAAAACAGAAAATTTACATATTTTGGTAAGAAGCTGGAAATATAGTCACTTCTTCCTGGTTTGTGTTCTCTTATTTAGCTGTATTTCACCTAACCTTGTTAATCCTCAGTTTCTTTTTATAAAATAGGTATAATTACATCTCAGAGTTACAATTAGAATAGAAATACACAACATATGTGGACGTTGTTTATGCACAGACTATCATCATCAATTTAACATTTATTGCCATGTATCTGCTCCAAGAACCATCATACACACACACACACACACACACACACACACACACACACACACACACCATCCTACACACATAGACATTAATTTTGTTCAGTGGCTGTACATATACAAAGCTGAAGAACAATAGGAATATAACTACATATATAGACTTTAATTTATCTTCTGACAAAATATGCAACAGCAAAAGATATTGCTAGAAATGTATGGCCTCTTGTTTAACATTGACAAGACAGTATTACTAGGACTCCAGCAGACACCAGAAATTAAACTGACAGAGCCATGTTAATTTCAAGCTTCATTAGAACTTGGGTAAGCATGCCTACGGAGACCACCTGAGAGCAGAACACACTTAGCCAAGCACATATTCACTATTAACCAACTCTGTGCAGGATGAGTTTTACCACAGCAACACCCACGCTGATTATTCCATAAACTTCCTGCTTGAAATAAGTCAGTTTTTTTGGTAACTCAAGACAGATAAATAGATGATAGATAGATGAGAGAGAAAGAGATGATAGATAGATAACTGTAGATATTGATTGACCAAGAGAATCATTGATCATGTCTGGTAAAGTTTTAGTTACTTGATTCTAAGCTAAGTAAGCTTTGAAAAATTGCATTCTTCACTTTGTTCCAAATCAATGATTTCTTTAAAACATGGCCTCTGAGAAAATGTACTTTCAACCAATAAAGCTTAAACTAAACAGTCCTTGAAGGCAACTCATTAAATTTAACAGATTTTGAGTGAAACAACTTCCTTAATGTGGAAAATTATAACAAAACAATAAAGCAAAACCATGAGGAAAATTTAGATATTTTTCATTAGTCTTTCTTAAGGGCATCATAAATTATGTATTTTTTTAAATAAAATTATGAAATCACTTTTTTGCAAGTCCTTTTTAAGCTCTCAGGTAAAAAGGTACTCTACATTTTTTTTAAAAAGTCACTGAAAAGAGTGTGTTAATCCAAGATTAGATGTTCAAGGATGTTATCAGGGGAAACACCTATATGAGAGAAAACAAGGAAAGAGCCAGAAAGCCTAGGGAAATCATTAGAACCCTAAGCAATCTGACCCCAAAGGAAGGAATGTGGGAGGGGACATTGGGTTGAGGCATCCTAGAACTGCCGGAAGTCAGTTTTGGCAAGGCCACTGGAGAATCCTTAAGCCAAAGTTGTCGTTAGAGGAATCCCAGGGCTCCCTGGAATGGGTCTGCCTTAGTAACCCTGCCACACTCATTTATTGGTTGGGAGCAGCTGGTAGGAAACATTGTCTGTACGCACAAGCTGCTATGGATTTCAGAGCACAACAGATGGTACCCTTGGTCAATTACATTTGGCAATATGCAAGGCACAATTGCATGGCAGTCACAAGGGGTGAAATACAAGTTTCGATGTTTTTAATTTCTTTTTTATTTATTGTATTAATCTGATGATTAATTGGACAGCAGTTCCAAAGTAATTAATGAATATACCATAAGGAAAATATCCTCATTTTCTTCATACTTTCAGTTACTGTTTTTGATAAGGCCTATTTGTTGAAACAATGACTTGGCAGTTGAGTAAAACATGCTTTACTCACCAATCTATCAGCTCCTTCACAAGGAGATGCAGGCTGTTAAAATATTGTGTCAATATCGGGGACACAATTTGGTCTGTGTTTATTAGTGAACACGATAACTATTGCATCAAACAATAACTCACATGGGTGTAACTCACTCTAATCTTTTATTTCCTTCCTCGGTGTGACTGGGTTGGTAAATGGACTAAAAAACTGTCACCAAAGGATTGCTTCGTCATTGTTTTATTCTTCTACATATCGCAGCAATCCAAAGGGTAACAAGATCCTGTGGTCTAGATTTGAGATTCAGAGAAACTGGCTTTCTCACTTAAGCTTTCAACTTAAAACACATACTCCAAACCTGCTTTCCCACATTTTGCTTTGAGGAACACTGAACCTCAAGTCAGCTAACAATGCAGTAGTACTTTCTTTCCATTTCTTATTAATCACTGTGTTCACTTCTTCCCAGAGATATAATTTCATTTTAGTACTGACTGAACTATAACTTAATATAACCCAAAAGCTTTAAATATAAATAATACACAAATATAAAATAACAATTATTCATACAACAGAAGTATCCCAATCCATATTAAATACCTAAATGTTATTACATACCTGAGATTCAGGTCAGTTTGATCACATATGTTACTACAACATGAGACTTTCTAGCATTTTGGTGAATGAGTTATTTGAGAATTAATTATGTAGTTAATTTTTTATGTCTTCTTTTTTAGAAATTATGACTTAAAATATTTCTGTCTAATCAGTAGAACTTTCAAAACCAATCAGAGTAAAAGGTTGATATTTAAATATGTTTATCCTCTGAGGCAGGTGTTTTTATTGACACGTTATACCCTGATTAACAAATGTAAAATCAATATAATATTGCATATCTTGAGGAAAGAAAGAAATTTAGGCTGCAATATGTCCACAATCAATGGAAATACAATATTCACATAGTAAAGCCTAGCATGATTATGGGCCTTTCTTGGGAGAGTACCCCCTGTACAGAGGTTTTATGAATTTTCATAAGTGACTATACATACACACACACACACACACACACACACACACACACACACACACATGCCTATTTAATTTATTCACAACAAGGCCTTTAAAAGTAGTCATTTCAATGGTGAAGTTACTTTTTATGAGAAGGCTGCAAATGCCTACCAATATCCATGGACCTTGTAACACTACTCAACTAGATTTTTCAAACCCACGCATCTAGGCAAAGTCATACATGACTGAGTTCTGGCCAGTGGAATATGGGCTGAAGTTATATATACCACTTCCAGGCCTAGACCCCTAAGAATGGCTCTTGGGGAGGCAGAAGTGGTGGAAAAGTCCTATGTGTAGCTCTTGCCAAGTTTCATAGTGTAAATGCTCTCAACACAGCTGATTTCAAGGTACCAACATAATATCACTGAATGTGGAGTTAGGAGAGGTGTATTATGTAGTACAGTTGATCTTCTGTTATCCACAGGCTCTGCATTCACAATTTAACCGAAAGCAAATCAAAAAAATTTAAAAATAATAATAATACAACAATAGAAAATAATACAAACAAAAGATACAATGTAATAATTTAAATTGCATTTACTGTTATGAGAAATCTAGAGATTATTTGCATATAACCTACACATATTCAGAAAATATGCATAGTTTATATGCAAATACTATGCCATTTTAAAGAAAGAACTTGAGCAGTGGATTTTGGTATTTGTGGGAATCCTGAAACAAATTCCCCATTACCAAGAGATAATTATATTTCTGCCATATCGATACAATAAATGTGAATAACCTCAATATCATAGATAACAGTAAAATGTAGTAGTACAATTAACAAGTCAGAGTTTTAAAATATGATTTATTTAATCTTAAGTTTATGTAATTTAATTTTTCATAATGGGGTTATATTTTATATTTTAATTTTATTGTATTATAGAAATAATAATAAATAATGGTTACATTTTAAACCAACTCACAAAATTCCTAAAAATTGAGCAATTGGCTGTCAGAAGCCAGTAAATCCAATTCCGGCATACCACTGCTAACGTGTTTCATGATACTCCACACTGTCATTCTTTCCTTGTTCCCTAACAAGATGCCTGGGATTCAGTAGATGTTTGGGGGTCCACAGGACCATTACAGAGAGTTTGGGACTCTTATCGACTGCATGGAGCAAAGATTCCTCTTGTCCTGATTCTGCTGACTCACATTGGATTGAAAGTAAGAAATAAAACCGCAATGTGTTAAGATATTTGACTGTGGAGTTCTTTGTTGCAGCAGCTGGTACTGAAAAACAAATAAATCTCTCATTGATTGGTTTCCATGTTTGATTAATTATCAAACCCAGCTAAGAAAGTTTGGTGAAATACAGAGTCCTATGCCTCAGGCAATTAAGAATCTCCAGGACTTTGGGGTTGGAAAGCCTTCCTAATCAATCAGTCAGGTTTGGCCACTGATCCAGTAAATCCTATTTCTCCCCAGTTGTTTTTTACTAATTCATCCTACAGCTTTGTGGGAGGACGGTATTATATAAGATACATAGAATATAATTGGAATAAGCCTATTTCAAATTTGAAATTAGATCAAAATTTTTCTTTCATCTTCAATGCTTATTCAAATTCTGTATTTTGTTTCAAAATAAAGCTGTTTGCCTTGACATTACGTTGTAAATGTTTCAAATTATTTACCAGTTACCTTTCTTGACTCCCTCCCCCTTCTCCTCAAAACCTGTGAGATAAAATTGATGCTTCAGGTAAACGCTTTGTGGTGTTATCTACTCCAGTGCTACATTTGAGAAACATATCAGTATTCCACCTCCATTTAGAGATGCCAACAATAAACAGCTAACCAGATCTGCCTGAATATTTCCAGAGATGGCAAGCTTATTACTACTCAACCAGACATCCTTTTCCATTATTAAATGTCTCTGAATAGCTGAGAAGTATTCAATACCTCTCTTCCTCATGATGACCTAAAATGTCAGTGTGTTATTTCCAGGCATTAAGTTTGTTCCTTTTGCCTACAAAAAACAAATCTAATTCCCACCCATATGACAGTCATTTAGTCCCATAGGACAGCTTATTATGATTTATCACCCCTGATTTTTATAAAGAAACAAAGACAGGGAGCCACTCTGTCTGCCAAAGGATATTGAAAAATATTTACAGGAAACATTTAGATTTGGCCCTGTAGTAAAAGGAGGAGTTTGACGGGCAAAAGGGGAAGTGGGTGTCAGAGGAGGAAACTCTCTGAACAAGGCTTAGAAAAGGGTCTCATATGATCAACATTAGCAAGATACTGAGTTAGGGCATGTAGTAAACGACAAGAAAAATAGAAGAAATTTTTAAAAGTCTATTTTTTAGCCAAAACACCAGCATCATCTGGGAACTTTTAGAAATAAAAAATTCCCAGACCCATCCCAGACTTACGGGATCAAAATCTGCATTTTAGCAAGGTCCCCATGTGATTAGTATGCACATTAAGGATTGAAAAGCAGGGAAGTAATGGGCAATCTACATAGAGACTTGGCAAATGTTCTGGTACTCAGGAGAGGAGATTTAAAAAGAAAATTTGATAATACAAACAAACAAAATCCACGAACAGTCATCAAGGGAAAAATCATAACTTTTTCAGTTTAGCATTGTTTTATCTTGTATTATATATGAAACATAGTCTATAATATTTTCAGTGCTTATGGTTTCTAAAGGTTTTGACCTAGCTCTTTGTTGTCTCAGACTTTGAATTTTAGCTTGTAGGGAAAGAGAAACCATTGTGCCAGAGAATGATATGGTTAAATCTAAATTAAAGGACCCTCCCTCAAGTACACGTATGGAATGTAAGAGTAGGAAAAATGATGCTTCTTAAGTATTATTAGTTTTGTGTGGTTTCATTTGATCCATAATGGTTTGGAAATACAGCATAGTATAGAAATGTTTCTTCATTCTTCTGTTGTAAATAACTTATTTAAACAATCAAAACCATCTCTTGAATGGTCAATATAGTCACCTCTACTCTAATCCTGAGAATGTCTTTGTCCTTCTGACTGTATTCAGGGCTATAATGCTAATCCTCATTTCAAATTCAAATAGGCCTCTGTTTGTAGGGCAAAGATGTCATTGACTCTCTGGCCCAGCATGGTTCACTCTATGAGGGAAATATTAACTGGTGTTACATGAGAACTCTGGGTCTGATGAGCATGCTTTCTTTCTGTGGTGGTCTATACCCCAAAATGTTAGAGATAGTGCAAATCTACTTATTTAAGAATAACTGTAGATTCATATTCATTTCTGCCAATTAAGAGGGGACAAGACATAGGTGAGGAAAGAACACAGTGACAGACCTGTGTCACTACTCATGTCCATTGTGTGTGTGGGGACTACCCTTTCACCATCCTCAGTCCCTGTGATTTAGGAGGAGTTCCCTCACCTGTCATGCCAGTGGGAGATAGATGCCAGTGGCCCAGTCAATCAGAATATAGCATCAATATCATCCGATAGCTTCAGGATAGGTGAGCACCAAGCTGAACCAATGACAACCACACCTAGGACTTTGTAGGAAACATCAGGGAAAAGAAAGTCCTCTTACTTTACATTAGAATTGCTAAATTTCAAGTATACAACCCTAGAGCTGATGGTGGCCATTTCTGCTCCACTATACCCAGAGCCAACCTGACCATGAATTGCCCACAGAAGAAAGCAGAACTTAAAAGCTGGAAAAAAGACAGATTGCCAATAGCATTACAAAGTCCTGCCTACTCTCATCATGCATGCAATCTAACCTACATTTGAACTACACTATTTATGAACCTATAAATTCCCTTTTGGTGTAAGTAAGAATTGATAGAATTCGATTGCCACCAAAATATACATTTACTAATATAGAGGGAAGAAGAGGAAAAAATGTACACAGGCGAATGACATGGATTGAGTTTGAAGTTATTCCTCCCTGAGTCAAAGAAACAGCAATACACCCCTGTTGGGGCAGAATGCAAAGCCTAGATAAACAACATAAAGGATGATTAAAGCTTGGTTGGCATCCAGAGCAGATTTCTTGGTTTTGCAGCCTGCTTCATTAGAAAGTTGAGAATGTGGGGCAAGTCATTTTGCCCTATATGCCTCTGTTTCCTCGTCTATAACTTGTGGTGAATGAAAGAACATACTTAATAGGGTTGATAAATGAATCAAGGGAGATAATAACATACAGCACTTAAGAGTGATTGACCCTGAGCAAATATATTTGTGATGGCTATTCTATTTATACATACTTGTATAAATTTTTTTAAAGATGTGGGGTACAATTCAGGATTAAGTATACAAGTAGACATCATACAGGTAAAGTTTCGACCTCCCCTGGGTCCCCACTTTACCTGGTTTAAGATTAGGAACCCTTATTGATGTGTCCTCAGCCCCACCCCAGCAGTATGCCACTACTACCAATCCCTTTCTTATAGTATTATGGTAAATGTTCAGGGTCTGCTTATGAGTGAGTACATATGGTACTCTGTTCTTTGTTTCTGTTTTAGATCACTAAGTATTATAGACTCTAAATCCATCCAAGTTGCTGCGAGATCCATATGTTTGTCCTTCTTTATAGCTGCATAATATTCCATCATGTATATATAACACATTTTTTTATCCTGTCTAGTTTCAATGGGCAGCATGGTTGGTTCCATGTTTTAGCTATTGTGAATAGTGCTACAATAAACATGCATATGCAGGTATCTTTTTTATAGAATGATTTAAGTTCCTCCGGGTATATTCCAAGTAGGGGGATTCCTGGGTCATATGGAAGGTCAATTTCTAGTTCTTTTAGAAACTGCCACACTGTTTTCCATAGAGGTTGAACAAGTTTGCATTCCCACCGGCAGCGTAGAAGTGTTCCCTTTTCTCCACATCCTCATCAGCATCTGTTGTTTGTTTTATTAATGATGGCCTTTTTTACTGGGGTTAGGAGGTATATCTCAATGTGGTTTTGATTTGCATTTTTCTGATGATCAGTGAGACTGAGCACTTTTTCATGTGTCTGTTGGCTGCCCATATATCTTCTTTTAAGAAGTATCTATTCATGTCTTTTGCCCACTTTTCAATGGGGCTGGATTTTTAGTTTGTTTTTATTTTTTCCCTTTTGGCACATTTGAGTTCCTTGTAGATCCTGGATGTTAGGCCTTTGTCAGATATACAGTTGACAAATATTTTTCCCATTCTGTGGCCTGTCTCCCGACTCTCTTGATGGTTTCTTTGCTCTGAGATTCCACTTGTCTATCTTATCACTTATGGCATGGACATTTGGGGTTTTGATCAGGAATTGGTTGCCTACTCTGATTTCCGTAAGAGTGTCTCCTGTGTTTTCTAAGATTCTTGTAGTTTGAGGTTTTGCATTTAAGTCTTTAATCCATTTAGAATTGATTTCCATGTATGGTGATAGGTAGGGGTCCTGTTTCAATCTTCTGCATATGGTCAGCCAGTTTTCCCAGCACAATTTACTGAATAGGTTCTCCTCTCCCCAGTGCTTGTTCGTGGAGGCTTTGTAGAAGATGAGTTGGTTGAGAAATTGAAGTTTTGCTTCTGGAATCTCTATCCTGTTCCATTGGTCCATATGCCTGTTTTGGTCCAGTACCAGGCTGTTTTCATTATTGTAATAGTAATATTTAAAATCTGGAAGTGTGATACCTCTGCTTTGTTTCTTTTGCTAAGGATTGTTTTGGCTATTCATGGTCACTTATGTTTCCACAGGAATTTCTGTATTTCATTTCCAAGTCTGAGAAGAATGATGTTGGAAATTTAAAGGTTATTGCATTGAATCTGTAGATTGCCTTGGGTAAGATGGACATCTTAATGTTGATTCTCCCAATCCATGAGCATGGAATATTTTCCATTTGTTTGTGTCTTAGATTTCTTTGAGCAATGTTTTATAGTTTTCATTGTAAAGGTCTTTCACTTCTGTGGTTAGGAAGGTGCCAAGGCATTACTTTTGTGTGTGTGTGTGTGTGTGACTATTGTGAATGGGATTGTGCTTTTTATTTGGTTCTCTGCCTGTTTGATGTTGGTGTATAAGAATGCAACTGTCTTTTGCACATTTATTTTGTACCCCCAAGACTTTGCCAAAATCCTTTATCAGTGAAAGGAGATTTATGACAGATTCTTTCGGATTTTCAAGGTATAGGATCATATCGTCAGCAAAGAGGGGTAACTTAACTTCCTCTTTTCCTATTTGGATATCCCTGATTTCCTTCTGTTATCTAATTGCTCTAGATAGGACTTCCAACACAATGTTAAACAGGAGGGGTAAGTGTGGGCAGTCTTGTCTTGATCTGGTTTTCAGGGGAAATGCTTCCAGTTTCTGTCCATTTAGAAATATGCTGGTCATGGGTTTATCATAAAGAGCACTTACAATTTTGAGGTATGCTCCACCTATGCCTAGGTGATCAAGGGTTTTTATAGAGATGGGATGCTGGATTTTATCAAATGCTTTTTCTGCATCTAATGATATAATCATGTGGTTCTTGTTTTTATATCTGTTGATGTATTTAATTACATTTATGGTCTTGTGGATGTTGAACCATCCCTGCTTCTCAGGGATGAAGCCTACTTGGTCATGGTGGATGATTTTTAAGATGTGATGTTGGATCCGATTTGCAAGAATCTTGTTAAGAATTTTTGCATCTATTGGCCTGTAGTTCTCTTTTATTGTTGGATCTTTACCCAGTTTGGGTGTCTGTGTGATGTTAGCTTCATAAAATGATTTGGGGAGAATTTCATCTTTCTCAATTGCCTGAAATACTTTCAACAAGATTGGTATGAGCTCCTCCTCATATGTTTCATAGAATTTCACTAGAAAGTCATCTACTCTAGGGCTTTTATTTGTGTGTGTGTAGGTAGTTTTCTTATGATAGAGCCAATTTCCTGGGTAGTTATTGATCTATTTAGTGTCTCAGTGTCTTTTTGTTTCAACCTGGGGTGGTTGGGTTATGTCAGAAAAACCTCCATTTCATTTAGGTTATCGAGTTTATTTCCTTAAAGGTGATTTTCCATAGTAATCTCTGATAACCTTTCATATTTCTTCAGGGTCAGTTGCGATTTGATCTTTTGCATTTCTGATTGTGATTATTTGGACTTTCTCTCTCTTTTTCTTGGTCTTCTGGCTAGGGGTTCATCAATCATTTTATTCTTTCAAAGAACAAGCTTTTTGTTTTGTTGATTTATTTTTCTGTGATATTTTTGTCTTCTATGTCCCATATTTGGGTTTTTACTTTGGGGATCTGAATTCTTCTGCTAAAGTTAGGAATTTAGTGGTCTTGCCTTTCCTGCTCCTTAGATAATTTATTAGACTCTTAACTTGTGATCTTTCCGTTTTCTTGATGTGTATTCATAGAGATATAAATTCCCCTCTGAGAACTGATTTCATGGCATTCCAGGGGTTTTGGTAAGATAGTTCATTTTCACTTGTTTCCAGGAATCTTTTAATCTCTATTGTGATTTCTGTGCTAACCCAATAGTAAGTCAGCATCATGTTGTTTAGTGTCCATGTCTTTGTGGGTTTTGGGAGAATTTCGTTGGTGTTGATTTTTATTTTTATTCCACTGTGGTCTGAGAAGTTGCCTGGCAGTATTTCAATCTTACAAAATTTATTTATGTTTGATTTATAGCTAAGTATGTGACCAGTCTTGGAGTATGTTCCATGTGGTGATGAGTAGACTGTATATTCCATGGTTGTGAGTGGAGTGTTCTGTAGGTGTCCATTAAGTCCATTTGGTCAAGTGTCAAGTTGAGGTTCTGGATCTCCTTGTTGATTTTTTGCCTTGATGATCTATCTAGGATTGTTAGTGGAGTATTTAAATCCTCAAATATAATAGTGTTAGAGTCAAATATCTTTTTTTAGTTTGCTTAGTAGTTGCTTTATAAATGCTGGTGCTCCTGTGTTGGGTGCATATATGTTTAGGATGGATATTTCTTGTTGATGGACTGAAACTTTTGTCATTACGTAGTATTCTTCCATTTCTTTTTTAATTTTTGATAGCTTAAAATTTGTTTTGTCTGATATTAAGATCATGACTCATGCATTCTTTTGTGATCCATTTACCTGGAAATTCATTTTCCATCCTTTAACTTTGAGTCTGTGTGGGTCCCTTGTTGTGAGACGAGTTTCCTGGATGCAACAAATTCTTGAGTCTTGGTTTTTTTATCCAGTTTGCCATTCTGTTCTTTTCCGTGGTGCATTTAGTCCATTCATGTTCAGGCAGATTATTGAAATGTAATTGTTTATTCACATCATGAGATTCTTATAAAGTTTTTTTTCTTTTTTTGTTTGTTTTCTTTTAATTTTGGGTTGATGTATGTGTGTGTTTTCAAGTGTGCAGAAACAATGTATTCTCTGTTAATTCTGTGTTCTCCTGTTCTCTTGGGAAGTGCGTGGTCATTCTTTTTCTTTCTTTCTTTCTTCTGTCCTTAATACTTTTTTAAGCATCTCCTGTAGAACTGATATGGAAGCTGCATAATCTCTTAGGGATTAAATGTCTGGGAAGGATTTTAATTCTCCATTTCTGATGAAGTTGAGCTTGGTTGGGTAGCAAATTGTTGGTTGAAATTGTTTATCATTTGGCTATTGCTTTGTTAAACTCTAGTGTGTACATGTGGCTCTTTAAGCTATGGCCACCATGCTTCTTGGCTTTGGTCCCCTCCCCTCCCTTGGAGAGGTGAATCTTCTCTCTCTAATTTATTTTCTAAAGAAACTTTGCTTGAAAACCTTTAAAAAAAAGAAGTTGTTTATCTATGAAGACTTGAATATGGAACTCCAGTCCTTTCTAGCTTATAGTGTTCCTGCCAATAGGTCTGTTGCTATTATGATTGGTTTTTCCTGGTAGTTAGTGACCTTTCTCTCTTGCTGCCTTTAGGATTTTTTCTTTAGGTGAATTACTATGTGTCTAGGGATTGGTCTTTTCATCTGATGACTTCTAGGGGCTTTTTGTATCTCTTGTATTTGGGTGGTCACATCTCTGGTGAAATGGGGAAAGTTTTATAGGATAATCTCCTGGAATACTTGCTTCAAAGTGTTCTCTGCTTCCCTTTCTTCTTCTGGGATACCACTCAGGTATAGGTTTGGCCTCTTGATATAATCGCACAACTCTTTCTTTCTGAGTTTTCTTTCTCTGTTTTTAACAGTTTGTGTTATTTTCATATTTTAGTCCTCAAGCTCTGAGATTCTTTCTTCTGCTTGATTAATTCTGCTTTCCATGCTTGTCATCTTGTTATTTATTTCCTAGATAAAAATTTTTATAGCCAAAATCTCTGTTACAAGTTCTTTCAGAGTGGCATCTTGTCTTCCTTTAGTCTTATTCACTGTTTCCATCTGTTCCCTAATCCCTGTTGTATTCTGGGGCTAGTCATTGGTGACTTCCATTGTTTGAGCTCTGAGGTCTGATTTTCCAGGCATTTTCTCTTTGGTATACTAGGAATTACCTGTCTTCTTCCATTGATTTTTCCTCATTTGTGTCAGACCTCTTTCTTTTCTCTTTAGTTCCATTATTCAGTGGTAGTAGGAGAGGCTTTCACTTCTGATGTTTACTCAGCCCCCTATTCTTTCCTAATCAGGGCTCTGAATTTGTTCTATTTTGAAACAGGGCTATTTGGGTGGGAAGTTTTGCTGTCTCTTGTAGTTTTGAGAGTCAAATAAGTTGGAGAATGGAGAGTTAGGATTTGCAAACTACTTGCAAATCACAATGTTCATTGATTGCAGTATGGGCTCCCTGAAGCCCACTCCTCACCACCACTCTATATCATGATGCAATGGGTTCACATGTGTACCCCCTGAATCCAAGATACAGTAACAGCAACAAGGAAAACAGAGAAAAGTAGAATGAAATAAGATGGACAAAATTTTCAAAATAAAAAAAAAAAAAGAACAGAAAATCGAAAGCAGAAACCAAAGCAAAGGGCAATTAAACACACACACAAACAATAGCAAAACAAACTGGAAAAAAAGAACAAAAATAAAAACAGGAAAACCACACACACACACACACACACACACACACACACAAATGAAAGGAGAAGAAAAATAAAAGAGAGAGAAAAAGGAATTCAAATTGAACCTTCACACATATATCCACACACACTAAACTAAAAAAGCAAAGAACAAACAAAAAAACTGAAAGATGAACACTCAATCATTTATGTGCACACATAAACAGAAGACAAAAAAATGAAAGAAGAAAGAAAGAAAATAAGAGAAGAAAGAAAAAGTGGGGGCGAATGCAGATCAAACACTCACATTAACATTTAGGCACAAAGAAAAAAATTTAAAACAACCTGTCTTCTTGTGGCAGCTTCTGTTATTGTTCCTCTCATCTGCTCATAGGTTAGCCCCTCTGCTGCCTCCTATGGAGCTATGACCTTAGTCACAATCCCCCAGTGACCCACCCTGGGGAAGGAGGATGAGACAGTGGAGATGGGTGGAGACTTAGTCCTCCCCTCCCACTCTCATATAATCAGGGGGATCCCCTCCAGTGGGGAGGTGTGAGATTGTCTCTTCCCCAGCTACTGGTGGGAGGGCACAGTCAGGCTTATCCTGGAGTAGAGTCCTCCTATCGCATCTGAGATCCAGGCTCTGCCTAAGTTCATCCCTCTCAGTCGTGTCCCAACCAGGTGAGTCTGACGTTTAGAGAATTGCTGGGGAGGAGGGGTTTGTGTCACTCCAGACTCACCACTGATCTCTCTGAGAGTCTTCCTTGTCCTTTTCTGGTCACACCCATTGTCCTTCAACTGAATCAGGGTAGGGGGTGGGCACTTGAGACTCAGCACTCATCCTGTCCCTCCAGAGTTTGTGCTTTTGGGATATTCCCTCTGGGTCATGATCAATACCTGAGTAGTTAATCCACCAGTCAGAGATTGGGTCTGTTAATCTGTGGTAAGCAAGCCAGAGCACTTTCCTGTCCAGTTTTCAAGATGGCAGCAGGTTACCTCTTTCTTCTTCTTCTTCAGTGGGACTCTGTCTTTGGGCTCCCTTGCTGTGCTCCCTCCATAGCCCTTGCTGCCAGTGTCTGACTGGGCACTGCAGTGATGAGGAAGAGCTTGAAGCTGACTATCACTTTCAGCAGGAAAGGCTTTGCTGATTTTTAAAAAAATAGTGCTTGGCTTCTGTGCCCCAGGAAGCACTAGGGTCTAAGCAGAGCAGCTGTGGCACCAGCTGCTTCACAAGGAGAGCCCTGGCCATTTGCTCCCAAGTCCTCACTCCATCAGCTACTCACACACTCACTTACTCACAGACACATATGCAAAATTTTCCATACCCTCACTCACTCACAATGGGACTCACATAGTCCAGCGGCTCTGCTGCTATCTTCCTCCCAAGCCAACTATTCTACTTGTTAAGCCCTCCTTTCTCATGCTTTTTTTCCTAAGTCCAATATTTCCTCTTCTGTAGGAGATAATGCACAGCACTTAAGAACCAGAGATGGATGAACCTGAGTCTGGCCCTTAGATATCTCACAGGCTGAAGAAGACCTCACATCACATTATTAGTTTGAGTTTATGTGCCACATGTACAATGATTAGAGCAAAGGAACCAAGAACTCATAGGCAAGGGATTCTTTCCCCATCAGGGAAAGGAAGGCTTGTGGTCAGGAAGGTTTATGGAAAGGAATCACTTGGAGCATACCCTGCAGTCACTGAAGGGCAAGATGGTGACCCTGGGGGAAAGGGCTGCCTTAAGGAGATTTATAGGAACATTCCACATTGATTCCCTCCCTAAGATATGAAGTATTTTGGTATGGACCAAACACAAAATTGGGCCAAATGCCCCAACTACATTATTTCATTTATTCTTCACAACACTGAGCTAAGATGGACCCATTCTACATCTTCTATTTATCAGGTTGAAAAACTTGTTCAATAGCACATAACTTGGTACTGGTTTTAGATTTGGGTGTCTCTGGCTCAAAAGGCTTATCTCTTCCAGGATTATGCTATCTGGCCAGTTATTACAGTACAATACACTCAAATTAACATGAAGTATTATTCCTGTGGAGGGTGAAAACTTATAAGCTGGGTTGGGCTTTAAAAAAAGATATCTAATTGCTGCCAACTCTCTAATTTCAACTCCTCTTGAAAATTATGAAAGTTAGGGCCTGTGAGTCAATATAAAGGCTAAAGTAGGATCCTCACGATTCTATTATTAGGGTGTGAAAAAATGAAGTCAAAAGGCTGCGATTAACATGAAACAGTAAGATCTCAAGAGTGTTTCAATCTGCAAAGTTGAATCATCTCAACATATCTTCAGATAGTTGTGAGGAAACTCCCCAAAGCCTCACCTCTAGCAATCAACACCCTGACTAGAAGTTTGTTGCCCATTTCTATAAGGCTGAACTGCAGAGGTCAAATGTATTTAATAAGAATTATTTTGAGTTAGAACATATTTGAGGATTGCAGCTGGAAAATGCAAAACTAACAGATAAAAAGGAGGGTTCGGACACACAGATATATATTCACACTCATGGCCCCACATGTGCATTACACACATGGCAGATATCACCCACACAAGCATGCATAGTGTTTACCAACACACAGGAATACCAGTACACAACATTATATTTATACATACACACATTGCACACAATTTATACCAATACACCAGGCACTACATGACATGCCACTTGCATGTATACATGCCTCCCACACCCACACACCCAAGGCACAACCATCATATATGCCAGACCACATATGCACACCAAATATACATATCAGTCCCACACCGCAAGTAGTCATCCAAATATGCATCTTAATATGCACATGGCATGCCCGTGCACACATGTACACACACACACACAATTTAACAGTCTGCATTCTTTTTTCTTTCATGAGATATGAACAGCTTTATTTTTAATGAAGCAAAACAACGGAAAGAGGCAGAAAGAGAAGACATCTTTAATTTTTAAAATCATCGAGAAGATCCATGTCACCAAAATTCAACATTTCTTGCACACCCAGGCTCAAGATGTCCTGGGTATGTGCGCCACATTTAATTTACTCTATGTCCAGGGATGGAACTGGAAAGAATCAGATGAACCAGCCTCCCTAGGGCTCTTTATGGCAGGTCCCCTGAATGTGGAACTGGTGTGAGAGTGACAATTAGAAGGCTATTCATTCTGTGTTTTCCCTGAGTTCTTTCTTTATGCCTTTTCCAGGAATCCATAGCCTCTGGTGGGATCTACTGGGCTCAAACAGCTAAGATGAAGCAAAGTCTGGTGAGCTGTGAAAACATTCAGTTCTTGCCCCCACAGTGACAGCACCACATGATAATTTTTTTTTTTTTTTGAGTTGGAGTCTCACTCTTGTCGCCCAGACTGGAGTGCAGTGGCCGCTCCCGGCCACCGCAGCCTCGACCTGCTGGGCTCCAGTAATTCTTCCGCCTCAGCCTTCCAAGTAGCCGGAATTACAGCCATGCGCTACCACGCCCGGCTAATTTTTTGATTTATTGTAGAGATGAGGTCTTGCCAAGTTGCCCAGGTGGGTCTCAAATCCGCGGGCTCAGACAATCCACTCACCTCAGCCTCCCAAAGGCGTGGGATTACAGGCTGAACCACCAAGCCCGGCTAGCACCACATGATAAAGCCCACAACAATTTAAGATAAAACTCCAGCCATGACTGCTGCAGTACGACATCGTAAGAGAGGAAGAGTGGGAGAGACTTTGTTATATGAGTAACTACCTTGCGGTAACTCTGAGCCAAGTGCCCAACTACATTATTTCATTTATTCTTTACAGCACTGAGCTAAGATGCACCCATTCTACAGCTTCTACATATCAGGTTGAATAACTTGTCCAACAGCACTCAACTTGGAACTGGTTTTGACTGGGGTCTCTCTGGCTGAAAAAGTTTAGCTCTTCCAGGATTACGTTACCTGGCTAGTTATTAGTATAATTAGCATCGTGTCCATACACAGAGAACCAGGGTAAGGTCAGGAGACATTGCTATGAAGAGCAGAAAAAGGAAAACCTTGATGTTTCTTGATTGGTGTGAGACCAAACATATAATTGATACCTATAATTTTATGTTTAGGTAAGTTACTGCTGCAATCGTATGTGAATATATCATTTTTGCCAAGGGAGTCAGCTGGTGTAGGAATGACCACTTCTGCAAACAAGTGCATAAGTTTCATGCTAAAAAAAAAAAAGCATAAATCATCCACTTTCCTCATCATGCTACAACCTCCCTCCTCATTTGTCTCCCTTGAGACAAATGTGTCTCATTTGTCTTTAACTTCAAATGCAGGGCACTCAGTTGGCATATGTGGTATCGGACATGATACCATGTCTGGTGAGTAAATAACTGAAGAAATGAATATAGTATATTGTCTTGCATAAAATAATGGAAATTTATGGAGCCCCAAACCCTGGCAGCAAGATCATTTGCCGGCAATAGCATTTACTAAGTTTGAGAATGAACCCATAGCATGAAGACAGAAATGAAATGAAAAGGCTGATAATGCTAACTCATCACACAAAAGCTTTGGTCCTTTGAAATCAGAGCATCCTCTCCACGGAGTGAGAACATAGATTTTTTTCCAGCAACTCCTTCACTGGCATCTGAGGGGTGATCTACTGTCCTTTTTGATCCCACCGCCCCAACACTGTTTATACATTTTCTCTACATAGATACCACAATCATTAACAAGAGCACAAATTCTAGATCCTACCTAGTAGCTGAATTTCTAAGTTTCTCTAAGGAGAAACTTTTAAAATCTTTTTGCCTCATAGGAAATTCTCTGATATCCCTCTAACCTGCTGCCACTGCTGCTAAAAAAAAAAAAGAATGAATGGAAGGAATGAGCAGTGAAATTATATATAATTATGTTATTATTATAAATAAATTATTAAAAGCCACACCTTCTGCTTTACATGTTTCAGGGTGTTTTGTTTTGTTTTGTTTTGTTTTGTTGGAGTCTCACTCTGTTGCCCAGGCTGGAACACAGTAGCACGATCATGGTTCACCACAACCTCAACTTCTGGGACTCAAGAGATCATTCCACCTCAGCCACCAGAGTAGCTGGAACTACAGGTGCATACCACCACAACTGGATAAATTTTTTTATTTCTTGTAGAGATGAGTCTCACTATGTTGCCCATGCTGGTCTCCAACTCCTGAGCTCAAGTGATTCTCCCACCTTGGCCTCTCAAAGTGCTAAGATTACAGGTGTGAGCCACTGCACCCTGTCTGCTTTACACATTTTATGCATTGCCACATTTGGTCTGAAAAACAGCTACCATTATCTCCATTTTTAAGATAGATAAACTGAGACTCAGGTAAGCTAAATTGCTTGTACAAGTTTCATACAACTAAAAGTTCATGGAGTCAGGATAATACTGGTATTCTTGACGCAATACCCATACTCTCTGTGAAGCTTAAGCTTTACTCTCTAAAGCAATAGGAAAAAAAAGTTTTGTTTGGGTGGTTTTGATTTTTTTTTTAAGAAGGAGAAGAATTAGGGTTTTGGAAATGTTAATCTGCAGGCGCTTCCAAGGATAGCTTGAAAAAGAGAGGGTAGTCTTGCTGCTATAGGAATCCAGACAAGGGTAACAGTCTCTATCTAAAAATACTTGGTATAATTTTTTCCAGAAAACCAGTTGAAGAAATACTAAATACATGGTAAAAATTGGTGTAGACCAGGTGGGAATGAATATGAAGGGAAAAATCTTTAGAGCCAGTGAAAATTCCTGGAATTGAGATTTTCTAATTATTTCTACATATTTATTCATTTGCTGAGTGGCCACAATGAAGATAGGTATAACAGAAAAAAATAATCAGCAAAATCGGGCGCTATTTTTGTGGTGCATCACAGAGTCCAGAGAAAGGGTAGCAAAATAATTTCAATGTAGAAGTTTTTCGGATTCAATATGATAGTAAGCACAAGATGCACAAGAGGAAGAGGGACCCCAGCACTTACTTTAAGGCAAAGAGGGGAAGGTTCAGGTAAGTTTTGCATAGGAAGAAATGTCCTACTGTATTTTGAAAAATTATAAGAAGTCATTGGGAAGTAGGTGAAACTACAGAGAAAGAAAGGGGAAAAAAAGTTTAGAAGGCTATGGCTATGCAAAGGAGTAGAAGCTTGATTTCCACTCTCTGATTCCACTTTCCACCTCTATCTCTTCTTTGATCTCAGAACTTTGATTCCCACCTTCTCAGCACTATTCATTCAGAAGCCTCTGCCTGGTGGAGAGCAACTGCTCACTGCTTGCAGAGAATTTATGAAAGTGATCTGAAGCTGTGGCCTGTTTTAGCAACCACTACCCAGTGGCCTCCAGGTATGTTAATTTCATTTTGATCTGAAAGAATAAAATACAATAGGAGAATGATTTAAACAAAGGTTAGAGCCAGAAATGTCCCATTTTGCCACTTGAGCAAATGTTCTATGTGTCATTTTTATGAATGTTCTCAGAAAAAAAAAGCATTTTTACTGGCCATGAGTGGGGAGCTTAAGAGCCTTTTCTGGAGTCGCTGCTTGTGCTGTGGGAAATTGCATTTACACTCTAGGGTTTCTGTGTTGATGGAATGCATTCATTTCCTCCTGGAACAACAGTAAATAATTCTGGAGGGAAATCAAAGAGTTCAGGCGTCCATGACTACCCTTGTTTATTCTCTAGTTGTATAGAGAATCCATCAGTTGGAAATTGGCCAACTGGGAGTGGTTCCAATGATTTTTTGATACTGATAGTCTATTTGGCCTTGGCCCATGACGACTATCACATAATGCATACAGTTGTCAGGACTGCTATGTGGCATAACACAGAAGGATGTTGCAACCCAGAGCTGTGCAATTCAGCAGTACTGGAGATAATGTCTACTTGCCTCTCTTTTTCTCCTTCTAAGAGGAAGTTTTCTCTCAAAAAGTCAACAAATATATTCGCATGTCATATGTGTGTATTCAATTATAAGTGGCTTAGTAGATAAAAATAATTTTCATTGAATTATTCTAGGTTCACATACCTTGCCTTCCCTACTTCTCAAAATGAATCCAATCTTAAAAGATACAACTGTTTTATGTGTCATTTATGTGGAAAATCTGACCTGCAGGCCATTCGTGCCAGTTAATTAATTTTCCTTTGCTCACCAGGCAGCTGTCGCAAGGGTGGAGGATGCTCTCATTTTATGCCTAAATTGTGTAAAGAAGAATCTTCAAATGAGAATGCAAGATGCCACTCAGAGCTAGCCCCTAAGGGGGAAAAGGCATGAGGCTTGGAAATACTCACAGCCCTCTGTCTCCCTTTCTTCCCATTCTCCTTATATGCTTCTCTCTTACAGAATTCTTCCTTGGATTGTAAATAAATCCTCCTTTAACCCTCTGTCAAAAAGGGCTTTTTACCACCTCCATCCTTGCATTCTGTCAGTCTGTCGACTAGTCGTCTGTTCATCTGTCTATTCAATAACTTATTCATTCATCAGTCATTAAACTCTTATTTTTCTACTACCTTTGCAGGATCATTCTGAGATACTTTCTTCTTGTCCACATAGTACCTGTATATATATATATATAATTTTTTTTTCCCACAGTACTTCCAAAAACAGATCATTTAAACATGGTGCCATGTTTGTCTTGCATGTGAGGTCCTTAAGGGTGATTGCCAATCTCTGTCTCTGTCCTCCCACAGCCCTTGCCTTTGCTGTTGCCTCTGCCTGAAACGTTCTTTCCCTCACATCTTTGCCTGTTTTTTCCTTTCCTTTAGGACTCAGCTTACATGTCACTTTCTCAGAGGTCTAAAACAACTTCTCATTATACTCCTGCTTAATACCCTAGTTTCTTTATCCCTTCCAACATTGATCACTATGTGCAGTTTTTTGTATATTTCTTTATGGTCATCTTTATCTTTCTCCCCAACAGGCTATTACCTCTCCAAGGGCAGGCACCAAGTTAGTTTCCACTTTTTTTTTTTTGCTTGGGAAAATCTATTTTTTTTTTTTTTTGAGTTGGAGTCTCACTCGGTTGCCCAGACTGGAGTGCAGTGGCCGCTTCCGACCACCGCAGCCTCGCCTGCTGGGCTCCAGCGATCCTTCTGCCTCAGCCTTCCGAGTAGCCGGAATTATAGGTATGCGCTACCATGCCCGGCTGATTTTTTGATTTATTGTAGAGATGAGGTCTCGCTGCCCAGGCGGGTCTCAAACCCGCAGGCTCAGGCAATCCACTCACCTCAGCCTCCCAAAGGCGCGGGATTACAGGTTGAGCCACCGAGCCCGGCTTATTTTATTTTTTAAAACACTCTATTGAAGTATGATTGACATACAAAAAGCTGTTCATATTTAATGTACGCTATGTGAGAAGTTAGAAGATAAGTATAAACTGTGAAACCAGCACCACAATCCATGCTATAAACACATCCATCACTTCCAAAGGTTTCCTCCCACCCTCTTACTTATTATTATTGTTATTATTATTATGTGTGATGAGAACACTTAAAATAAGATTTACCCTCTTAGCAATTTTTTAAGGAAAAAAAATTTAATTTAGCAGTCTCTATTAGCATTAGCACATATGTAAGAAATAGCAAAATACAGGCCAGGAGCAGTGGCTCACACCTATAATCCCAGCACTTTCAAAGGCTAAGGTGAAAGGATTACTTGAGCCCAGGAGTTTGAGATAAACCTGTGCAACATAGCAAGACCTTGTCTCTATAAAAAATATTTTTTTTAAATAGCTGGGTGTGGTGGTACATGTTTATAGTTCCAGTCACTCAGAACCCCAGAAGGTCAAGGCTGCATTGAGCCATGAACATGCTATTGCACTCTCCAGCCTGGGTGACAGAATGAGATCTTGACTCAAAAAAAGAGAAAAAAATATATATAGTAAAATACAATTAGAATAGAGCTTTCTCTGTTTTGTTTGTTTTATTTTGTTCTGAAATTCACTTGGTTACAAACAGCAATTTTAGAATAACGAATCATTTAGAAAAATATGAAAGGCTTCACGAATTTGCATGACATCCTTGCATGGGGCGATGCTAATCTCTGTATCATTCCAATTTTAGTATATGTACTGCCAAAGCAAGCACTGGTTTTCACTTTTAAATACTTAGTACCTAGAGTGCATTGCCCAGAATTGTTATTCAGTAAACATTGTTAGTGATCAAATAGATGAAGGTTTTTATCTTTGCATTCCCAGCTAATGAAGATTCTGCATTCTGCATGTAAGCGGCATTTGGTAAACGTTGGCTGCTCAGAAGTAAGTGGATTTTATCAAATGCAGACTGTGCAATTGAAAATATCTGGAGTTGAATCAATTTCTATTCTCTCTCTCTCTCTCTCTCTCTCTCTCTCTCTCTCTCTCACACACACACACACACACACACACACACACATCTATATCTCTATCTCTATCTCTGTCTTTCATTTTGTTGCCTGAGATCCTTTGGAGACATTTGGGGTTCTAAATTGGTGTTCTAAATACTATTCTCATGCCATCCTTGATGAGATGTATAATTTTTTTGCAAAGCATAGACCATGAAAGTACAACCTAGTTCTTGACACTTTTCATGATAGCTTCACATTTATATTAAAAATATGGGCAAGAATGGATGGAGTGAATAATTTCAACTGGGAGCTGCTTACCCACTTACTTTTGATTTATGGCCTCAATTGAGCTGAGAAGGAAATTTTGACAGAGAGGGAATTTTACAAAGTGTGAGGGGGAGATCTGATAAAAGAGTTTAATTCTCCCATGTACACACGGAACATTCAGCAGTCTCCCTTCCCCACTGTCCATTACAATAATCTGTGGTTCTTTAGTCATGAACCCGGACTCCAAAAATACAGAAAATATTGCTCATCTTCTGATGCAACATGTTAAACAGAGTTGAGGAAAAAAAAACAGTTGAGGAAGACAGAAGCTTCAGAAGTCATGAGTAATAAAAGGTGATGCCTACCACTCCATTCCATAACTTCCCATGTTGTTTGGGCTCAGGAGAAAAGAACCATACTGTCAACACATTAGGTATTTTAAAAATAAGATCACATCACAACAGCAAAAACTAGGAACAACCTTTATGCCATCAGCTGTCATATGGATAGGCAAAACATGGTCTATCAATACAATGGAACACCATTCAGTAGTCAAAAGAAATTAACTGCTGATGCATGGTTCATTATCAATGAACCTCAAAAAACATTATGCTAAGTGAAAGAAGTCATACGCAAGAGACCACATATTATATGATCCCATTTATATGAAATGTCCAGAAAAGGTAAATTTATAGAGACAACAAGTAAATTAGTGGTTGCCAGGGACTAGGGGTAGAAATGGGGATTAGTTGTAAATAAACATGATCTTGTTGGGGGAGTGAGAATATCCTAAAACTGATTTAAGGTGATGGTTGCACTACCCAGTAAAGTTACTAAAAATCACTGTATTGTACTCTTGAAATGGGAGAATTTTATGATACATAAAATATACCCCAATGAAGTTATTTTTCAAATTTAAGATTACATTTTTTTCATATGCAGTGGCACTGTAGGCATAGCCTAACTTAGTGCTCCTTTGATGATAATAAAACACAATGAATTTTTGCCTACAACTCTCCTTTTTATTTACTTATGTTTTAAATTATTCTTGTCTCTGAAAAACAAGATTGAACTAGTTTTTTTCAGAATATTAATTCTGAAAAATTAATTGCCTAATGTAAATGAGTGAGCTAAAGTCGCCAAAGTTTTTTCAGGGAGATTTTAAATAATAAAACTTAAAGCTTTTTTCCCTCGAAATGATATTTTCTCCTTTCATTTGGCTCATTTCACTTGATTTCAGAGATTCTAATTTCTTCTGGGCTAATGGGAGTGGTCAGGTTTTTGTACATCTTCTCAAAGGGAATTAAATTTGCAATTATCGCTAGCACACCATAGACTCTTGCAAACCTGTGTTTCATGCAGTCTTCAGATCCCTGCTTCAATTAGCATATTTTCAAGGTGAAGTGCAGATGTCAAACTAATGTGGAAAGCACCAGGATTGCCAAAGGGCCTGGGTCAATTGGCATTGGTCTAATTGGAGAACATGAGCCTTTCCTGTGGAAAGGGTCCAGGGACTGACGTCAGAAACAGGAAAAATCCTTCAAGTGTGAACAGGGACAGTGGGAGGCTGAGAAACTGGAAAAACAAACAAGGATTTGCTTTGATGGGAAAAGCAGAGATTCAGAAAAGAAAGTGAAATTATCAGGAGAATTATCACTATCACTATTATTATGATGATGATTATTACTTCTATTTAGTTATTTATTTACTAGACACTGTGCTAGGCATTTCATATGCATTAACCCATTTCAGCCTGGCAGGATCACTCTTGGCAAATTATTATTCTTATCCTGCAGAAGAGAAAAGTGAGACCCAGAAAGATGAAAGTATTTGCAATAAATGATAATTGAACTTTCACTATATGCCAGGGTTATTCTAAAATGCTTTGTTCTTAAATTTACCTCTCTCACCAACCCATGAGATAGATGTTATTGTTACCTGCATGTTGTGAGTGACAGAACTGAGCCAGAGAAAATTTAAGAAACATATCCAGGGTCCTACAGTTAGGAAACGTCATGGGCTCTGACTCCATGAGACACTTACATGCCATCACTCCACCTGGTGCAAGTTCAACCAGCCAAGGATGGAGCATCAGACTCTTGTGCTTGTGAAAAGTGCTTGTGAAAAGGCCATGAACTTCCAGACTGCCAAGCCCTTGCTTATGCCATTCTTTGTGACTCTGAATCCAGATCGTTTCTTTAAGCCTGTTTATTTTTTCTTCTCGAGGTGGGTTCCATGGAGCCATTAGAGGAGAAGGAAAGGAAAGCAACTCTACTTACGGTTGCATAAGTTAGGGGTTCTCATGAGATTCCATTTGAATGAAGGAAGCTCTGAAGTTATAAAGAAACCACAGTTATAAAGACAACATAAGAATTACATCTTCTTGAGGGTGATCACCAGACAGAAATGAGGGGAAATGTTTTCAGAACAACAATCTTGGTCCTAACTCTGACCTATATTAGTTGCTTGTGATTTGATGAATGCATCTCTTTAATCAGTTTCCTCATCAAAGTGGAATGATAATTATTCATCTTGCCTATGTTACAAGAATGCTATGAGGTCAAATTAGATCATCTGTAACAAAGTGCTTTGTATTCTATAAAACAGTCTTGAAATAATACTAATGAATAGCAGTGGGTTATTGAACTTATTCCCTGGCATAGTCCCAGGTAAGCCCCTTCACATGGATTATCTTCCATAAACCCCATAGCTCTAAGCAATAGGTACCCTATTATCGCAATTTAATAGGTAAGAGAGCTAAGGTTTATAGAGATTAAGCAATTCACCCAAATGTCATAGCCAGTAAAGTGGTGGAGCTTCTAGAATCAGAAACATACTTTGATTCATTTTAATAGCTCTTTTTGAAAGATGCATTTTTTTATTATAAAGATGTTTAGGGATAAACAATTCAGGGTTAGGCATACAAATGTTGATTATGCAGGTACCCTTGTTAATGAGGTATGTCCCTTTCTCCCCTAGCAGTTTCTTTCAACTGCCAATCCCACCACCCCTCCCCTGACAGTTTCCCACTACTGCCAATCCCTTTCTTACAGTATTATAGTTGTTCAAAGTCCTCTTATGAGTGAGAACATATGGTACTCTGTTCTTTGTTTCTGTGATAGATCACTAAGTATGATCGACTCTAAATCCATCCAAGTTGCTGCAAAGTCCATATGCTTGTCCTTCTTTATGGTTGCATAATATTCCATTGTTTATATGTGCCACATTTTTTTATCCAGTCCAGCTCCAATGGGTAATATGGTTGGTTCCATGTTTTTGCTATTGTGAATAGAGCAGCAACAAACATACGTGTGCAGTTATCTTTTTTGTAGAATGATTTGAGTTCCTTGGGTATATTCCCAATAGGGGAATTGCTGGGTCATATGGAAAGTCAATTTCTAGTTCTTTCAGAAACTGCCACCCTGTCTTCCAGTGAGGTTGCACTAGTTTGCATTCCCACCAGCAGGGTAGGGAGTAGGTCAGGTGGGATTCAGCACTCATCAGGTCCCTCCGAAGTTTGTGTTTTCAGGATATTACATCTGGGTCACGATCAGTCCCTGAGTAGTTGATCCGCCCATCACAGAGATCAGGTCTGTTGCTCTGTGGTGAGCAAGTTGGAGTACTTTCCTGCCCTGCCTTCAAGATGGTGGTTGGGTACCTCTCTTGTCCTCTTTCATGTGACTTTGCCTCTGAACCCCCTCTGCAGCCCGTGCTGCCAGTGCCCTGCCAGGTGCTGAAGTGGTGAAGCAAAGCCAGGAGGTGTCAGTCTCTCTCCTGCTGCAGTGGTGAGGGACAGCCTGAGGCAATGATTTCTCCCAGCTGCTTTTTCACAGAAAAATTTTTGTCCATTTTTTAAAAAATAATGGCACACAGCTTCTGTGGCCTGGGAAGAGCCAGAGATGAAGCATAGAAGCTGCAGCACCAACTGTTGCACCAGAGACTGGCCATTTGCTCATGAGCTGCCACTTAGACAGTCTCTCCCAGCATTTCCTTTCCAGGGAGGGTTTGTTGATGTTTTTTTAAAAAAGAAAGAAAAAAAAATGGCACTCGACTTCTGCATCCCGGGAATCGTTAGGGTCCAAGCCTAGCAGCTGTGGCACCAGCCGCTGCACCAGGAGAGCCCTGGCTGCTAGCTCCCTAGCCTTCACTCAGTCAGCCACTCACACGCTCACTCACTCACCAGCACATACACAAAATTTTCCATACACTAACTCACTCACATGGGGACTTGCATAGTCCAACTGGCTTGGCCGCCATCTTCCTGACCTCCCGAAAGATGCATTTTAATGTCACCTCTTTTTCGGAGTTTTGGGTGAATTGATCATTCCTATTTCTGCTCTCTCATGACGCTTTTGCACCCCTTCTACAGAAAGCAATCACAATCCTTGCATTCGGAGTGACACGGGCTCTTGTCTAATTCTCACTAGACTAACTAACTAGAAGTTAGGGCTGCATCTGTGACCTCCAAAACTCACACATCTAGCGTAGTGTGAGTGCTGAATATGAGGGTGTTTTCTCCACCACAACTTCCCTACTGAGTGGGATTTACCTTCTTCACACTCAAATTCACACTGGGCTCCTCGTTATTTGAATTACACCTGACTTCTCTGGACTTATGCCACTGCACAAAATCTTACATCTGGTTAAAATGCAAAATAATAATTACAATAATAGTACTAATATTTATTGAACCCCTACTGAGTCTGACCTATGCAAGTCCCTCATGTGTATCACCTGATTTAATCTTTATACCAAGCCTATTCTCAAATTCTCCTCCATTGTACAGACAAGAAAACTGAGTATTAAAGGTCAAACTACTAAGAATGTGGTAGAGTCCATTTAGAACTAAGGTTTGCCAATTACACCCCCAAACACACAGCCTTAACTCTTAATTGCAAACTTAACTGCTGTACTTTGCTGAACTCTCTTTGCAAAATCTTCCTCATTCCTATAGGCACATTTAATATGCCAGCTCCTCACTGAAATCTTCTCTGGTTCCCTCAGCCATCCCAATCCATTCTCAGCCTCCTCATAATTTATCCCATTCCCACACATATTTCTTTCTGTTTTAGTAATTGTCTCCCCATCCACTTTATTATAACTTTCCATTTCACTACCATAATTCTTGCAGCACCTAGCAAAATGCCTGGTATGAACTGGGCATTTAGTATTAAGTTCTGATTCTCCCTTTGCCATCCATTCATTCATTTATAATTCAATAGGCTTGCTGTATAAGAGGACAGCTATACTCTCTTTTCCCTAGCTCCCAGAGCAATGTTTCTTGATTATGTCAAATAGAGCTGTCTTAATTATTCGACTCATCTTTGAACTGTCAGTTATTGAATGACCTATGGAGGGAAAATCTCCACAGGATTTTTGACATATTGTGACAGAGCAAGGGACAGGACTCAAGTTCATGCCAGAACCTTAGAATAAGGTGGTTGTAACACAATTTTATCCAATTCTGTTTTCAATAGATCATGGAAGTGGTTGGGATGTAAGACTGAACAATATCTCAAACTTGTCTGCTGGACATTTACTTGCTCACATAAGAGATGCATTCCAAAAGTAGAATCTACAAATAAAAAGAGGTGGTGGGCAAGATAAATATAGTTATTAGGGATCACTGCAGAGCACCTTCTATCTACCAATTCTCTACTGGCATTCATGTCTACATTTCACAAAACCCTATTACCATATCAACATCTTACAAAAGCCCTAGGAAATACCTATTACAATTTCTCTGTGTGATATGATTCCCATCTCTTTCCTTACACCAGTGTTTTTCAATATTTAAAGTGTTTGCCCACATTATTTGAAAAAACAAAAATACTGCCATAGATGTAGGAGGGCATCTGCATTTTATATCAAAAGATATTTTTTACATCTTATTAGATGTTTGAAGACAGTTCTAGACAGAAAGGATAAAACCATAAATGGAATAGACAAGATTCCTGCTATAGACTCTTGCTACAGAAAGAAGATAAAACACTTTAGTTAATAATAGAGTTGGAGGAGGAAGTTTAAGATTAGACCAGGAGAGAGAGACAAGATGGTAATGGAACAGGTCAGAGTGTAAGAGTCTCTGCAAAAATGAATGTCCATAAAGATTCTCTGCATGAGTGAGTATGTACCAGTGGGTGTGTAAAAGTCTGAGGTAAGACTCGGGTTCATGCACCTGGGGTTCTCCTCTGCACATGACTGCAACCCACCACTACCCTGAGATTGGAGTCCCCAGCATGCAGAATCATCTGCCATTCTCAGGGCTCTCTTAAGAGGAGGCAGAAGAGAACAGCTGCTCCTCTCCACCTAGCACCTGGCACATGCCATCACCCATGGCAACAGATCAGGCACAAGTCCTAGGAACAATGGACAAGGAAAGGCATGGAAATCTGGAACACAGCTCAGGCTGGTGGGGAGACACCTATTGGCACCATCTTCTCTGTCCCAGGACCAAGCAGACACCTGCATTGCCCTGCCCCTGCTCTGTCCAGCCTCCAACCTGGGACCCAGAGGCTGTACCCTCATCAGACTCAGAGACACAGATGGCCTTCCCCCAGGCCAGAAGAGACACAGACATGTCAAATCTGAGTGGGAGACTTGACAGCAGTTACAGCAGCAGATGAGTCAGAAGAGTTCGGATCTGATCCATCCTCCCCCAACAGTAGTCCATGGGGCATCTGACTTATGCTGAGATCAACCCTATCAGCCTGCACTGAGAGCAGAGGGGGTGGGCTGGACACCAGAGTTGCTCCTTAATGTGGCGACAAAGCCAAAAGTAACCTGGAGTTACAGAAGTGGTCACAGACCTAGTTTGGGTTTTTTTAATTTTTTGTTTGTTTGTTGTTATAGTTTTTGGGTTTTTTTCTCTCTTTCTGTTTTTATTTACATTTCCACACTTGCTTTGCTTCTGTTATTTTAAATTTTTTTTAGATTTTCTGTTTCTGTATGGGTATTTTTGAGAAGAGTATAACAACAGGGGTTTTTTGTTTGTATGATCGTTTGTATGTTTTGGGGGGTTTTTCCTGTCTTTGTTTGTTTCTCTGTTCACTCATTAGTTGGTACACCTGTTTCCCCTCTTCTTCTTCTCTCTCTTCACCTCCCTTTAGTCTTCCTCCTTCCTTTTCCATTTTTTCCTTTTTATTATCCCATTTTTGTTCAGGGGCAAACATATTCCCCCACTGCATGGACAGATTGTAAGGCGATGGGAAATGGGTTCCAGGGGACCCACACCCTGTCATTGGACACTGGGATCCACAGATAGCTTCTGAATCACAGCTCCTCCCTCAATTCAATCTCAAAACTGCAAAAAGTACAGCCCCCAATCCCAGTCCAGCTTCAAAATTGAACAAAACCAGAGGATCTACATGAGGAAGAATAGGAAATTGAGCAAACAGAAGCAAAAGCTATCCCCTCAACACTGAATGACAGAATTAAAGAAGAGGTGAAAAAAAAAGGGAGGGTGGAGGAAAACCTACACAAATGAAGAAAAACCAAAGGAAAAATACAGGTCTCATACAGAGGACGACAACTGAGAATGCAGACTTCAGAACTCAAACAATGACGAGCCCCCAGAATGACTGGTCTCGAACGACAAACCCAGATATTAAGATATTAATAGAGAGAATAAATAGAAATGAGGAGAGACAAGAGGAAAGAATGAAGAAGTTGATAACGAAGATAACAGCAATAAAGAATACAGTGAATGAAATAAATAACAAACCAATAAGCATGGAAAGCAGAATTAACTAAGCAGAAGAAAGAATCTCAGAGCTTGAGGACCAAAATAAGAACTAACCTAAACTGTTAAAAACATAGAAAAGAAGCTTAAAAGACAGAACAAAGCCACCAAGAGATGAGCTATTATATCAAGAAGCCAAACCTAAGATTAATTGGAATCCCTGAGGTAGATACAGAGATAGAGACCACCCTGGAATAAACATTCCATGAAATTATCCAAGAAAACTTCCCTTATTTCATCAGTTATGCAACCATTCAAACACAAGAGATTTAGAGATCCACTGCAAGGCAACAAATGAGAAGACCAACTCCTAGAAACATAGTAATTCGCCTACACAAATAGGTATAAAAGAAAATAATCCTAAAGGCAACAAGAGAGAAGGGTCAGACTAACTACCAGGGAAGATCAATAGGAATAGCAGCAGACTTATCTACAGAAACACTTCAGACTAGGAGAGACTGGAGTACAATCTTCAAAGTTCTCAAGGATAAACAATTTCAACCAAGAATTACCTACCCAGCTAATCTAAGATTCATCAGTGATGGAGAATTAGAATCCTTCACAGACATTCAATCTCTAAGAGTTTTTACCACCTCCAGACCAGTTCTACAAGAAACACTTAAGAATATATTAAACACAGAAAAAAGAACAACATTCTTCCCAGAAATGCATAAAAAGAAGGAAAACACACATAAATCAACCCAAAAACCATAAGAAAAACAAGAAACAAATAAACAAACAAATAGCAGCAGCAACAACAAACCCTATAAGAATCTCATGACAGGGATAAACTCTCACATCTCAGATAATTAGTCTAAATGTGAATGGACTAAATGTACCAATGAAAAGACATAGAATGGCAGCTTGGATAAAATATCATGAGGCAACAATATGCTGTCTCCAAGAGACTCATCTTAACAAGAAGAACACTCACAGACTCAAAATGAGAGGATGAAAAATAAATTTTCAGGTGAATGAAACACAAAAGAAAGCAGGAGTTGCGATCTTATTATCAGACAAAATACTCTTTAAGCTATCAAAATTTTAAAAGATATGGAAAGTCACTACATAATGATAAAAGGCTCAATCCATCAACAAGAAATATCCATCCTAAGCATATATGCATGCAACACAGGAGCACCAAATTTCATAAAGCAGATTCTAGGTAAACTAAAAGAAGATATTAATTCTGACACTATCGTAGCTGGGGACTTAAATACCTCACTCACAATCCTAGACAGATAATCAAGACAAAAAATCAACAAGATAATCCAGAACCTAAATGTGACACTTGACCAATGGACTTAATTGATACCTATAGAACACTCCATCCAACAACCACAGAATATACATTCTACTCATCACCACATGGAACATACTCTAAGATTGACCACATCCTCAGCCATAAGTCAGCATAAGCAAATTCCATAAGATTTAAATACTGCCATGCACGATCTCAGACCACAGTGGAATAAAAATAAATATCAACACTGACAAAGTTTCCCCAAAAATCACAAATAATGGACACTAAACAGCATGATGCTAAACAACTCCTAGGTAAACATGGAAATCAAAACAGAAGTTAAAAGATTCCTGGAAACAAATGAAAATGAAGAAACATCTTACCAAAATCTCTGGGATGCCATGAAATCAGTACTAAGAGGGGAATTCATATCTCTATGAACACATGAAGAAAATAGAAATATCACTAATTAACAGTCTAACAAATCACCTAAGGAAGCTGGATAGCAAGACCACCAAAACCCTAATTTCAGCAGAAGAATCCAGACCACTTAAATAAAAGCCCAAATTTGGGACATAGAAGACAAAAATATAATACAAAAAAATCAATGAGACAAAAAGCTGTTTCTTCGAAAGGATAAACACCAATATTGATGGACCCCCTAGCAAAGCTGACCCAAAAAAAAAGAGAGAAAGCCCAAATAAACGCAGTCAGAAATGCAAAAGATCAAGTCACAAATGACCCCAAAGAAATACAAAAGATTATCAGAGATTACTATGTGCACTTGTATGGAAATTAACTTAAAAACTTAAAGAAAATGGAAAACTTTCTGACATCACAAAACTTCTCCAGGTTGAAACAAGAAGAAATCAAGACCCTAAACAGACCAATAACAATACAGGAAATCAATTAGTTCATAAGAAAACTACCTACAAAAAAAAGTCCTGGACCAGATGACTTTCCAGCAGAATTCTACAAAACATACAAGGAGGAGCTAATACCAAGTCTATTGGAAGTATTCTAGGCAATCGAGAAAAACAGAACTCTCCTCAAATCATTTTATGAAGCTAACATCACATTGATATCCAAACCAGGTAAAGATCCAACAAAGAAAGAGAACTACAGGTCAATATCCTTGGTGAACATACATGCTAAAATTCTCAACAAGATTCTAGCAAACAAAACCCAACAACACATCTCAAAAATCATCCACCACGAACAATTAGCTTTCATCCCTGGGATCCAGGGCTGGTTCAATATCCACAGGACCATAAACATAATTAAATACATCAACAGATGTAAAAACAAAAACCACATGATTATATCATTACACATGGAAAAAGCTGTTGATAAAATCCAGCATCCCTTCTTGTTAAAAATTCTCAAATATCTAGGCATAGATGGAACATACCTCAAAATAGTGAGAGTCATCTACAAGAAACCCACAGCCAACATACTGCTAAACAGACAAAAATTGGAAACATTTCCCCTGAAAACTGGCACAAGAAAAGGATGCCCACTCTCACCCCTCCTGTTCAATATAGTATTGGAAGTCCTAGCTAGAGCAATCAGACAAGAGAAGGAAATCAAGGATATCCAAATAGGAAAAGAGGAAGTTAAGTTATTCCTCTTTGCAGACGACATGATTCTATACCTCAAATACCCAGACAAATATATCAAAAAATCTTGTTTCACTGACAGAGAACTTAGGCAAAGTCTCAGAGTACAAAATAAATGTGCAAAAGACAGTCGCATTTCTGTATATCAACAATAAAACAGAAACCCAAATAAAAAGCACAAACCCATTCATAATAGCCACAAAAAAAAATGAAACACCTTGGCATCTTCCTGTCCAGAGATGTGAAAGACCTTTACAAAGAAAACTACAAAACACTGCTCAAAGAGATCAAAGATGGCACAAACAAATGGGAAAATATTGCATGCTCATGGATTGGAAGAATCAATATTGTGAAGATGTCCATCCTACCCAAGGAAATCTACAGATTTAATACAATACCCATTAAATTACCGCAGCAGTTTTCTCGTACCTGGAAAAGATTATACAGGAATTCATATGGAAACATAAACAACCATGAATAGCCAAAACAATCATCAGCAAAAAAAAAAAAAAAAATGTGGGAGGTATCACACTACCAGACATTAAACTTTATTATGGAGCTACAATAATCAAAACAGCCTTGTATTGATACAAGAACAGACATATCGACCAATGGAACAGGACAAAGATTCCAGAAACATAAACCTCAATTTCTCAGCCAACTCATCTTCGACAAAGCCTCCTTCAACAACCACTGAGGAGAAGAGTACCTATACAATATATGGTGCTGGGGAAAAGGACTGACCACATGCAGAAGATTAAAACAAAACCCATACCTATTACCATACCCAAAAATCAACCCTAAATAGATCAAAGACCTAAATGTAAAACCTCAAACTACAAGAAACTTAGAAAACACAGGAGATATCCTTATGGAAAGTGGAACTGACAATCAATTTCTGATCAAAACCCCAAGTGCCCATACCACAAGAGATAAGATAGATAAGTGGGGCCTTATCAAACTGAAAAGCTTGTACAGAGCTAAAGAAACCATCAAGTAAGTGAGAAGACAGCCCACAATCTGTGAAAAAATGTTTGCCAACTGTATATCTGGCAAAGGCCTAACATCTAGGATCTACAAGGAACTCAAACATGCCAAAAAAGAAAAAATACAGTCCTATTATAAAGTGGGCAAAAGATATGAATAGACACTTCTCAAAAGAAAGCATATGAGCATCCAATGAATACATTTAAAAAATGTTCGGTCTCACTAGTCATCAAAGAAATGCAAATTAAAACCACACTAAGATACCACCTAACTCCAGTCATGATAGCCATCATCAATAATGCAAAACACAACGGATGCTGGAGAGGATGCAGGGAAAAGGGATTACTTCTACGCTGAAAAATTGACCTTTCATATGACCCAGTAATCCCCCTTCTGGGAATATGCCCAGAGGAATGTAAATCACTCTATGAAAAAGATACCTGCACACGCATGTTTATTGCAGCACTATTCACAATAGCAAAAACATGGAGCCAACCATGCTGCCCGTCGAAAAAGGACTGGATAAAAAAAAATGTGACACTTATACACAATGAAATATTATGCAGCCATAAATAAGTACAAAATTATAAACTTTGCAGCAATTTGGATGGACTTAGAGTCTAAAGAAAGAAAGAAAGAAAGAAAGAAAGAAAGAAAGAAAGAAAGAAAGAAAGAAAAAGAAAGAAAGAAAGAAAGAAAGAAAGAAAAGAAAGAAAGAAAGAAAGAAAGAAAGAAAGGAATTGGCTGTAGTGGGAAACTGCCAGGGGTTGCAGGGTGGTCACATCTCATCAACAAAGGTACCTCCATAATGAACACTTATATACCTAACCCTGAATTGTACACCACATTTTTTAAATTTTAAATTTTAAAAATTAGACCAAAACCTTAGCATTGATCAGGAGATTTTTTTTCCCTAAGAATTAATATTTCCATATAAATTATAATTTCCTTGAATATATCCTCAATATTGACACTTTCCATATGCAGTCTATGATATATACTCATACAGTTCTTTTTTTCAATTCACTCCAGGCACACTGACATCTTGTGAGGTCTTTTCTTTCCCTGTAATTCTCCTTTTCCTGTCACCCCATGACTGGCTCCCTCTCTCTCTACATGTCCCCACTCAAACATTACCCTCTTGGATAAGTGAGCCATTCCCTGAAACTCTTAACATAAAAGAAAAAAACCCACTTGCCAATTCTTCCTATCCTTATCCTGCTTTCTTCATAGAATGTTTCACCAACTGTCACATTTTAGCTTTACTTGTTTAACCATCTACTGTCAGTCTCATGTCATGAAAATACAAACTTCATGAGGGCATAGGCTTTGGCATTAAGCTCACTGCCATATCCAGAGTAATTAGTACAATTCCTGCCCATGTAAGTGCTCAGCAGTTGCTAAATGGTTCAATGAACATTTAAAAATCACAGTAACATCTATATACATTTTGGGAAGAAGAAACAGTAGAATATGTACTCAGTCTGCAGATACTATTCGATGCCATTATGAATTCTGGACCCTCTTGCATTAGTTCTAGAGCTAATTTTTAAAAAGCAAGATGTATCAGAGAAAGCTTTGCACTAAGACTGAAGAGATTCCACTTCAAAAACACACTTAACCTTAATTTCACCGTAAGTAAAATCAGAGAACTTGGGATATCTGGGGTCCTTTACAGCTCAGATTCTATGATTCTGTGGGCTATGCCCTGCTTTTGGTGTCTTCAAAGAAGTACATGTGACTTGTTAACATAAGAAGGAATTTTCAGGTTTAAAAGCTTCCTCTGTAAGCATTTAGAAACTCACTTTGTATTCTTAAAAGGTGATAGCTGAAAAACCACTGCTTTCAGTAATTATGGTTATTCAGACTTTCATTATTATTATACAGAATAATAATTGTCATCACTTACTAAGTACCCATACTTTAGGAACTTGGTTAAAAGGAAAAAAATCTAATTACAGGGTGCAAATATTTGCATAAATTGATGGATTCCAGGCTTATATTAAGGTGGCAAACAATGTAAGGTAGGAAGGTTAGGTTTCTTTTGATTTTATTTTTATTTACTTTTGATCTAGTTGATTTTTTTTTTTTTTTTTTTTTTTTTGAGTTGGAGTCTCACTCTGTCGCCCAGACTAGAGTGCAGTGGCCGCTCCTGGCCACCGCAGCCTCGACCTGCTGGGCTCTGGCGATCCTTTCACCTCAGCCTTCCAAGTAACTGGAACTATAGGCGCATGCTACCATGCCTGGCTAATTTTTTGATTTATTGTAGAGATGAGGCCTCGCTAAGTTGCCCAGGTGGGTCTCGAACCCGCAGGTTCTTACAGTCCACTCACCTCAGCCTCCCAAAGCATGGGATTACAGGCTAAGCCACCGAGCCCGGCTGATCTAGTTGATTTTTTAATGGACTAATGAAGAAGCATGATTTTTTTCTCCTTCCCTCAGTCACCTGACTGCCCATCTCAGTCAATGGGAGATTTTATTTAGAGATAACTTAGTACATAACATTGTGCAAATTTTGGAGGATGACTAAATTGTCTATATTCTGGTTCTGCCATTCACTTACTTTGTGACCTAAAACAAGCTACCCACTTTCTCTTAAATTTAAGCATTTTAGTTTTGTGGGGGGTTTTGAATGGAAATAATAAAATCCAATCTGAAAAAAAATCTACATGGGAATTTTTGTAAGACAATAAACTAAAATTTGTAAAGTACTTGACACACACTTGCTACTAACAAATGCTAGCTTCCTTCTTCTTGCTTTCCCATCTTCATGGCCTCAGGGAAATGGAGCTTATGGAGAGATGCACGGATAACGTTCAGCGGGCAAAGAGGTCCACCCTGGCAAAAGAGAAATGGTTTCAGAATCCCTCTTTACTTCTTACTTCACCCGCTAGCAAAATCCAAATGCCTTCTTTTTCCATACTAGTAGCTCTCAACAAAAATTTATTTAATTGCTAACGCATTAGAGAACATTTTTTTTGCATGCATATACCCATCCATCTCAAGTCTCTTCAAAATAAAAGTTGTTGCTGCAAAATAGTCCACATAATGTTTTCCATTTACATTCTTATACTTTAAAATATCATTGCACACGAAATTATGAATTTCTGTTTGTTTTGGACCAAAAGATTTGGCAAGTCCAGAAATAAGCTCTCATGTATAGAGACAAATCATTTCCAATAGAATGACAAGGCCATTAGATGAGGAAAGGAGAGCCTTCTCAACGACTGATATCAGGAAAACTGGATATCCAAATGCAAAACAATTAAGTTGAACCCTTACTTTATACCATATACAAAAAATAACTCAAGTCAAAAACCTAAACATAAGAGCTAAAATTATGAAAACATTAGAAAAACAAAAAATCTCCTTGACATTGGATTTGACAATGATTTATTGGATATGACACTAAAAGCACAGATTTAAAAAGTAAAAATTTGATAAATTGAGTCATTCAAAATTTAAAACTTCTGCATGTCAAAAAATACAATTAGAGTGAGAAAACAAATCTGTGAAATAAAAGAAAATATTTGCAAGTTATATAGTCTGATAAAGGGTTAATATACAGAATATATAAAGAACTCCTACAACTCAACAACAAAGCACTAAAAACCCAGTTAAAAAGTGGGCCAACACTGTCTTAAATAGATACTCTTACAACGAATATATACGAATAATCAACAAGCACATGAAAAAGCTGTTCAACATTGCTAATAATTAAGAAAATGTAAATCAAAACCACAATAAAATACCATCTCACACCCATTATGACAGCTTCTATCATACACACACAAAAAGAAAATAGCAAATGTTGACAATGGTGCAGAGAAATTCGAAATCTGATACACTGTTGGTGGGAATGTAAAATGATATAGCTGCTATGGAAGACAGTATAGTAGTTCCTCAAAAATATAAAAATAGACTTACCATATGATCTAGCAATTTCACTTCTGGATATATACTCAAAAAAAATCTAAAGAGGCTGGGTGCAGTGACTCATCTGTGATTCCAGCATTTTCGGAAACCAAGGTGGCAGCACTGCTTGAACCCAGGAGTTTGAGACCAGCCTGAGCAATATAGTGAGATCTCATCTTTGCAAAAATAAAAATTTTTAAATTAACTGGATGTGGTGTGTGCACCTGTAGTCCTAGCTACTCAGGAGATTGGAGCAGGAGAATCACTTGAGCCCGAGAGTACAATATTGCAGTGAGCTATGACCACTGACACTTCACTATAGCCTAGGCAATAGAGCTAGACCCCAACTGAAAAAAAATGAATTGAAAGCAGTCTTAAAGAGACATGTTCATAGTAACAAAATTAACAATAACTAAAAGGTAGAAGTAACCCAATTGTATATTCATAGATGAATAGATTTTTAAAGATGGTATATACATACAATGAAATATTATTCAGCTTTTAAAAAGGAAATTCCAACACATGTTAAAATATGGATGAGCCTTGAAGACATTATGCTAATTGAAATGAGCCAGCCAGAAAGATAGATACTGTATGATTTAACTTATATGAGCTACTGGGAGCAGTCAAATTAATAGAGAGAGAGAAAGTAGAGGCTAGTCTGAGAGCCATGATGTTACAACGAATTGATCACAACCAGTTACAGACTTCTTTGTTCCTCCACTTCTTCACTTGACTAACCTTTTAAAAAAAGAAAAAAAGTATAGAAACATTCTCTTTCCTCTGCACCCACACCAGTATCTGTTGTTCTTTGATTTATTAATGATGGCCATCCTTACTGTTATTAAGTGGTGCCTCCATATCTTTATAATAAAATAAAGTCAAAGAAAAAAAGAAAGTAGAAGGGTGATTGCTGTGGGGAGGGATGAGATAGTGAGCTGTTTAATGGATATAGAGTTTCAGTTTTGCAAGATTTTTAAAAAGTTATGAACGTTGGTTGTACAGCAATGTGAATATACTTAGCTCTACTAAGCTATACACTTAAAAATGGTAAGATGTCCATTCCTGTTATGTGTAGTTCACCAAAAATTTTTTGAATTTTTTAAATTAATAAAAAAGATCTGGCAATAAGTAGCTGTTCATTGGCATTCAGCAAAGTCATAGCTACTCTTTCTAACAATCAGACTGCTTCACTTTTTTCCTTTACCTGCCTGGCTACTGTTAGAATTCATTGTGTGCCCCAGACTCAGAACAAGATCCTCACATCAAATGTAAGGGCGAACCGTTTTGTCTTTCTATATCCAATGCTGTAATACTCCTCCCCAGACAGCAAAGGCTACTCCTGTACATTATTTCTATCTTGACTCAAATGTCACCATCTCAAGAGGTCTTTATTTAAAATTTTATTTAAAATTGCAAACTCCAACTCCTGCCCTATGCTTTTCCTTTTCCTGTTCTTACTAGTTTCCTTCATAGTAAGTATCAAACTTTGGCCTATTGTTTATTTTAGTTATTTCATAGTTGTCTTTCTCCTCCCCACCACCACCACCACCCATGTACAGACTATAATATCTATGAAAGGAAAAATGTATGTCTATTTTGTTCACTGCTATATTTGCAGCTCGAACAGTATTTGGGGCATGGTAGATGCTCAATAAATTCTTATTGAACAAGTGAATGGATCAATCAATCAATAGTTGATAGGCGACAGCATTCAATATGGCATATGTGTTTGTGTGTGTGATACATATATATTCATATGTGTGTGTTTGCTGAAATCACAGGTCATGAGATATCAACTGAGTGCATACACTTGCAGGTAAATCTGTCCAATCTATAGAAAATACTCTTATCCAACTCTCTAAGTTTCATATGCAGACTGTAATACTCTCCACATAAGCATTTTTTGTCATGAAAAATCATATAGTCTGCAAATCATATAGTCTGATAAGAGGTTAATATTCAGAATATATGAAGAACTCATACAACACAATAAAACAACAAACAACCCAGTTAAAAAGTGGATTAAGGAGTTAAATAGACATTCTTCCAAAGAAGATATATGAATGGCCAACAAGCACATGAAAAAATGTTCAACATCACCGTTATTAGGAAAATGTAAATCAAAACCATAATGAAATACCGTCTCATACCCATTAAGACAGCTCACAATAGCAAAAACATGGAATCAACCCTATTGCACATTGAAATGGACTAAATAAAGAAAATGTGATATATATACCCAATGGAGTATCATGTAGCCATAAAGAGGAACAAAACCATGACCTTCACGGCAAATTAGAGGCCATCCTACTAAGTAAACTATCACAGAAACAAAGAACTGAATACCGCATGTTCTCATTCATAAGTGGGCCCTGAACACAAGTCACATTAGCAAAAGGGTGGGATCAGCAGTCAATAGGCACTGCTAGGGGAGGAGGCAATGAAGAGGGTGGAGGACCCATGACAACACAAAAGGCACCTGGTCCACTACCAGGGGGATCAAGGACCAGTTAGTAGCCCAGAATTCACCTGCATGCAGCCTACTGATGTAATCTTCATTTGTACCCATATCTCCATGGTAAAATAAAATTTAAAGAAAGAAACAACCACCGATAATCAAAACAATCCTCAGAAAAAAGAAACACAGTGGGAACTATCACACTTCCAGACTTTAAACTTCATAACCGGGCTCGGTGGCTCAGCCTGTAATCCCAGCGCTTTGGGAGGCTGAGGTGAGTGAATTGCCTGAGCCCATGGGTTCGAGACCCACCTGGCCAACTTGGCAAGACTTCATCTCTGAAATAAATCAAAAATTAGCTGGGCATGGTGGCGCACACCTGTAGTTCCAGCTACTTGGAAGGCTGAGGCGGAAGGATCGCCAGAGGCCAGCAGGTCGAGGCTGCGGTGGCCGGGAGCGGCCACTGCACTCCAGTCTGGGTGACAGAGTGAGACTCCAACTCAAAAAAAAATAAAAATAAAAAAATAAACTTTACTATAAGGCTACAATAATCAAAGCAGCCTGGTATTGGTACAGGAATAGGCATATAGACCAATGGAACAGAATAGAGATTCTGGAAGCAAAACCTCAATTTCTCAACCAACTCATCTTCAACAAAGCCTCCACCAACAATCACTGGGGAGAGGAGAACCTATTCCATAAATGGTGCTGGGGAAACTGGCTGACCACACGCAGAAGATTGAAACAGGACCCCTACCTATCACCATACACAAAAATCAACTCTAAATGGATTAAAGACCTAAACGTAAAACTTGAAACTATAAGAACCTTAGAAAATGCAGGAGACACCCCTATGGAAGTTGGAACTGGCAGTCAATTCCTGATCAAAAACCTTAGTCCCATGCCATAGGATATAAGATAGACAAGTGGGACCTCATCAAACTGAAAAGCCTCTGCAAAGCAAAAGAAACCATCAAGAGAGTAGGGAGACAGTTCACAGAATGGGAAAAAATACTTGCCAACTATATCTAACAAAGGCCTAACATCCAGGACCTACAAAGAACTCAAACATGCCGAAAGGAAAAAAAACAAATAGCCCCATTTAAAAGTGGGCAAAAGACACGAATAGACACTTCTCAAAAGAAGATATACAGGCAACCAACAGACACATGAAAAAGTGCTCAGCCTCACTCATCATCAGAGAAATACGAATCAAAACCACATTGAGATACCACCTAACCCTAGTAAGAATGGCCATTATTA
Organism: Cephalopachus bancanus; assembly: GCA_027257055.1. Taxonomy (NCBI): domain Eukaryota; kingdom Metazoa; phylum Chordata; class Mammalia; order Primates; family Tarsiidae; genus Cephalopachus; species Cephalopachus bancanus. The sequence continues at coordinate 260,622 of JAPVLO010000243.1, read as the reverse complement.
ATGTAACAAGCAACAACAGTTGCTGGCAAGGATGTGGAGAAAAATGAACGTTTCTACACTGCTGGTGGGAATGTAAACTAGTACAACCCCTTTGGAAAACAGTGTGGCAATTTCTAAAAGAACTAGACATTGATCTTCCATAGGACCTAAGGATCCCCCTACTAGGAATATATCCGGAGGAACTCAAATCATTCTACAAAAAGATACCTGCACATGCATGTTTTGCAGCACTATTCACAATAGCAAAAGCATGGAACCAACCATGCTGCTCATCAAAACGACTGGATTAAAAAATGTGGTACATATACACAATAGAATATTATGCAGCCACAAGAAGGACAAACATGGACTTCGCAGCAACTTGGATAGAATTAGAGTCGATCATAGTGATCTATCACAGAAACAAAGAACAGAGTACCACATGTTCTCACTCATAAGCGAATCCTGAACATTTACTATAATATTATAAGAAAGGGATTGGCAGTAGTGGGATACTGCTGGGGGAGCGGGACAAGGGGGACAAAACAGCATCAATAAGGGTACCCAACCTCAAACCAGGCAAATTGGGGACCAACGGGCGGCCCAAACTTTACATGTACAATGACCATTTGTGTGCCTAATCCTGAATTGTACCCCGCATCTTTAAAATAAAATTTTAAATTTAAAAAAAAAAAAAAAGCAAGTGTTTGAGAGAAACCCAGCACCTCAGGCATCAGGGCTCTGACTGTGTGCAGGCCAAACAAACTTCTGCTGCAGAGGAGGAGGCCCAGAGCTGAATGCTAAACGACAAGGTGAGAGCCTGGAGGTTGGATGCTAGTAGTGTGAGGACAGTCAGAAGTGCCCACCCCAGCAGGGACAGGCCAGGGTTGTGACCTGACAGTCGGGTCATCTGGTTCACCAGTACTGTTTATCCTCTGTAGCAGTGAACAAATGCCTTCCACATTATTCATTCTCAGCGCACTTCTAATCAGACTTACCTAAGTAATAAAAGGTTCAGGTAGAAAACGCTTTAGCGATAATGCCATCTGCCCCCTTCCATGGGAGATAAGGAAACAGAAGGCAGGGAGGTGAGGTGACTTACTCAAAACACACCTGAATCAGAGATATGACTGTCTCTCTGTATTGTGAAAAATCTACTCCTTCTTGTTCTGATCCTGGTTTCTCTAATAAGAGAGAAGTTTTCCTTCTATCCTAATTGACCATAGTTTGTGACAGGCTTGTCATTCCAACTGGACTCTGAAAGGCACTTTTAATGAAACTAAACCCAAGTAATTATTCTCTGAAATTATAGGCCATTGTTATTCATTATGGATTTTTAAAGAAATTTCTCAGTTTCTGAAGGAAACAGTAGAGAGTTGGATAAGAGTATTTTCTATAGTTTAGCATGGGCAAATCATTTGACCTGTATACATCAAGATGGACATTGGGAGGCAGCCCAACATATTTACAGATGAAAGATATTGAGCAGTAGCTGTCATAGTCTTTGATGTCTGCAAAAACTTCTGGAGAACCACATGCCATTATGTCTTCTGTGTATGCTCTGTGTACATCACCAAAATAAAGGTTCTCTTTCAAAGAGGGCATTCAGTTAATTTATGAACGCTCTTCTTGTGAATTAAGTAATTAGTGTGCACAAACTATACTTTAAGGTCAAAAAAAGTAGATATAAAAATTTCCCTTTCACTAACTTAATCTTGCAATAAAGAATGATTTCGTGAGTGCAAAACTGGGCAAGTTGTTTCCTTTGGCACTAACTGCACAGCAGTAATATATAAATAGGTAATGGGTAGCTGAATTCCCCACATGCACAAAAGGTCCTGAGGAAGCCATCCACATTTAACAAGGCCTTATTTTTCCTGACTTCTCACCCTTATTAGAATATCACTATGCTAACCTGTCCTCACTATAGAGGCCACCTTTTTGATCCTTCTCTCCAGCTCAGGATTTCTATCAAAGCTAATAATTAAGACTATCTCTTAATAAAGCTATTTCATGGCAGGCTTTTTTTTTTCTTTGTACCTGTAAATACTGAAACTTTCAACTTCTTAATTAAGCAAAAGTTGATTACAGTCAATGCTTTCTTTTAAAGAAAACTGAGGGGCCGGGTACAGTGACTCAAGCCTGTAATCCCAGCACTTTGGGAGGCAGAGGTAGGCAGATTGCCTGAGTCCACAGGTTCGAGAACAGCCTGAGTAACTTGGCAAGACCTCATCTCTACAATAAATTTAAAAAAAAAATAGACAGGCATGGTAGTGCACAACTTTAAATTAAAAATTAAGATAAATAAATATTCTTTATAATATTCTTTATGCCTATAATCCCAGCTATCTTGGAGGCTGGGGTGGGAGGATAGTTTGAACCCAAGGGTTCAAGACCAACCTGGACAATATAGCAAGACTTGGCTTTAAAACTTTTTTTTAATGTATGTTTGTATGTATGCATATATTTATATATACACACACATATTCTTTTAATGAAAACATAAAATCAGGACTTTTTCAGAAAAACTTTTATACAAGTAAAATCACACCAGATCTCAATACTAATTTACATTTTGATCCCTTTTAATAGCAAGTTGTGCACTTTTAAACATTTATTAAATAAGCAATCCTCGTATTCTATGATTCTGATTTCACAATCTCTCTAACATAGTCAAATCCACAGCCACATAGAAAGAATATTTTTGGAAAGCTCTGAAGTCCCTCTCTGGGTTGACAGTCTCCAGGCTGTCTCAATGAGATTCGGGAAATTTGAATGCTTGGTTTTCATTAGCTCCAAGCTTCCCATTCATAAAAAGGTTCTGAGAACATTGAAGGTAAATGTGGCTATTCCTCACTAGGAATTATCAGAAGAAATGTACCTAAATTAATAATCTCACCACTATTCTTTTTTTCTTTTTAGCCTAAGCCCATAGTATGTATGATGTGAACAGCCCAAGCTATTTTGAATGATGGGAACGGCTTTTAAGTAACTTATAATGCAGTTATTTCTGTCTCACAGCAAGTTTCAACTCACAACAAGTTAAAGCAATTAGGAAAAAAATGATACTACTTCAGTACTTTAACCCAAATATTTATTTCCCAAAAGTTATTTAACCCTTCCTACCCTTACCAGTAACTGTTGTCAACAGCAGGAGGTCAGATTACATTTGAACTTCTTACTTAGAAAACTAATAAATCCTGACCACAGTTCTAGTCTTGAGAAGTAAGAGAGAATGGGAATGAACACTCAGCTCCAAATCATTCATCATTTGAATTCAGAAAATCCCATGATCTTTAAAGTATCAAAGTAAGAGTGACTTCCATTGACCCCTCTTAAAGACAATGGTCTCTGTGAAAGAGAAATTGAAAATTATTTGATTGTTGAATTTGCTCATTAACTAAAAAAATATAAAGGATCTGTTTTGTGTTTGCACTGTGTTTTATACAGCATCAGTGAGAGACCATAGGGAGAAAAAAAAAATCCAGTCCCTGCCCTCACAAGTTTATGTTCTATATTAATGCTGATATTGAAGCAATTTCAGCCAACTACTGTGAAAACTCAATGCCATTTTTTAAAGGAGTCTTTTTAGATTTTTGTAATCTCTCAATTTTACTACAAATATCTACTTTTCTGGGGCAGGGGGAAGCTATAGTTTCTGTCTCTTGACGAGCACAGGTAATTCAAGATTACAGGAAGGATATAATTAATGCTTATGGGTAACTATGGATGCAAACACAAATACAGATATGAACGTAAATATAGATGTTAATATAAGCATAAATACACACGTGTGGCAGGAGTCTAGTGGAGCAATTGAAGCTAGGATTTGAAGTTCAAAAGTACATTTTCTAGGCTTGGTTTACTGATCTCTTTACATTTCAGTATCCTTACCTGTAAAGTTGGAAACATAATAATACATACTTAATCTATCACAATGAATAAATGTGAGACTATACATTAAGTACCTATCCCAGTGGCTGGCATCAAGTTCATATCTAATAGTCATTATCATGATGATATCTCTATTAATTATGTGTGTCATAAATGGAAGTTTAAAATCCCATGAGCAAAATCTCAACCGTATTTTCTAATTGTCCAAAAACATTATACTCAGTCACTGGGGCATTTCTTTCTTAGGTTTCTGAAGAAATTTTATTTCTAAAGTTTGATATCAAACATTAGCAGAAATTCAACTGAACATCCCACTGCAGGGCTCCAAAACACATCTTCATATGGATCTGCTTCACTTGATTTTCCAAAGTAGGTCACTGGCATCTGACACCTTTTACTCTTGTGTAAAGAAAAGCAGCAAAACTCCCAGTGCTTTTGCATAAATATGTGGGATTTTTTTTCTTCCATTGTATTTAGCATTTTTTCTTCCCTTTCTTAATATCTAGGCTTTCACGGAAGCTATTTAGGAAGAAATTTTTTTTCCAGATGTAATACAGCAAGTTGAAATCATCTTTGCCAGATGGCCCTGAACATAATTTCAACTTTTTTGTGTGATTCTGGACCATCTTTATGCAAGCCAATTTTTGCATTGATATTATGGAGTTATTTTCTTAGAAATTTAGTGTTATTTGCCTTAAACAATATAGCTCCAAATGTCTTGGATGTAGTGTTTCTATTGTTTATGACACTTCAAAACGTATCACTTCTCACTTCTCTGGTTACTAGATCTAGTCTCCCTCCCTTACCTTTCACCAGTGCACACAGTTCTTTATTGCATCCCATTTTCAGCTAGAAAAAGTTTTTAAGAGAAAACAAATAAATATTCTGGCTAAGTGTGAAAGTTGATATAAAAAACAAAAATGCAAAGAACTGCATTTCTCTCCTAGTTTCAAATGCAGGGACTTTGTGACAGATATTTCCCCTAATGGAATGGAGTTCTCTTTTATTCTTTCTAATTCTTGGACCTCTTCAGCAAGTTTGCTTACTGGAAAAAATATGCTGTTGTTTTATTACAGAATAAAAAAAAAGAATTTCAGCAATGTTAACTAGATCAAGAACAAAAATACAGCCCTCCATTTCTATTTAGCATACTAAAATTGAGTATCACTCAATTTAAATATCACTCAAATTGAGGCTTTTAACTATAGGGTAAAGTTCAAATTGTGGACTAGACACATTTGCATCAAAAACTCATGGGTTGGGTTGTTTGTTTGTTAACAATTCAGATTTGCAGTTCCCAGCCATAGGCATTCTAATCCCGTAGATCTTGGATTGAACCTGGTATCTTAAAATTTGAGAGCATTTCTCCAGAGGTTAAAGGATTTGGTGAAAAGCTCACTTTTAATAAGCTGTATGCCATATGTTCAAACTCAACCTTGCCTAATCTTTCTAAATTTCACCTGTAAATACATTTTCTAAATATACTTCCCTTTTATCCAAAATAAGTTGGAAAGAATTGGGTTAGCTTTTTAAAAGAAAGGCAATTATTGCTCTGCAAAGTGAAGGTAGTATCAGTTTCACTGTAGCAGTATTTTATAAAATGATAAAAATCTAAGAAAACATGCATAGATTCAGCCCTTTGAGGGTGGTTTCATGAGAAATAGGGATTTACAAGATCCTTGATTTTTTACTTGCACGATAGAACATAGACGAAATCCTCTAGGACACTATCCTATTAATGTAATTACACAGATACAGGCATGGAAAGAAATGCCAGGTTGATTAGAAATGACAGTGAGAGAGTTGGCAAGCACAAGTAGAGATTTTCAAACTGACAAAATCAGAACTAAACAGCATACATTTACGATGAAATAAATCTTGCTGAAGAATGTAACCCTCTTTAAAAAGAATCCTGCAAAATAAACAGTAGAGGATTTGCCAGTATAAAATGGCACCTGGTTAGCAACCCACAGAGCAACAACTCCAAACATACCACTGTAAATACCTACAAAGACTCAGAAGGGCATGATAACTCAAAGAAAGCCTGGAAACAGACAGCCAGTGAAGCCATTGCCAGAATCTGTAGGAAATTCCAACAATTCCAGAGAGCTGAAATGAGACAACCCACAAATGATGTTGTAGCATGCTCACAGGTACACACACACACACACACACACACACACACACACACCACTCAAAATATTATTGAGAGGAGATTTCTATCTCCATTTGTCATTTACCTCTGACTCAGTGACTCAGGAACCATGCCCAGCTACAGCTGAGGCAGATGCACCAATCCTAGGAGACTCACTTGCTTCTTTTTCTGCTTTAGACCCTTCCAAATGTTTCCCATTCAGAATATAATGGAGAATTGTAAAGTTAAGAAAAGCAACAGGGCTAAAAAGAGGAAGAATTGGTGGTGATACGCCATATTTAAGTTGATGTGGAAGACAAATATAAATGTTAATAAATAAGGGCTAAATCACAAAGAACTCTAGAAATACTGTGTATAGGAAGCTATAGTCTTGGAGTCTTTCATGTCTTCAAACATTTAGATACAGGGCAATGTGAGTAGAAGTTTATCTTACTTCAAGAAAGCTATGGTAGATGAATGGCTTTGGGGCAATGGAAATCAGCCAAGAGCCTTACACATTTGCCTTCCCTACTGCCCTTAATATTTGATGAAGACAAATGGAAAAACCACACAAACTTTTCCAGTTGGTGCTAGTGATCAGCATGCCAAGTGTACTGTCCTACAATGAAGAGTGTCCTGACTCATGTTTAGGAGCAGTATTTTCAAATCAATCCTACTGAGGTCTGGTTTGCATTTAGTAAAATATATTCACAGTCCAATGTGTTTTGAGTGAGGTATTCCCATGTATCTATCACTCCAGTCAAGTTATATATAAGACATTTCTATCACTCCAGAAGGTTTCCACATGCCCCAGCATAGTCAATCCTCTCCCCATCCCAGAAAATTTCTGATTCTAATTTCTACTGCTACAGATTCATTTGCCTTTGATGAATCTTAAAATATGTATTCTTTTGTCCCTAGCTTCTTTCATTTGATATAATGATTTTAATATTCATCATGATGTTAAATGTATCAGTAGTTCATTCCTCTTGATTGCTGAGTATTCCATTGAATGAAGATGTTAATATTTCTCAATTTACCTGTTAATGGATATTTGGGTTGTTTGCAGATTTGAACTATAATAAATAAAACTTCTGTGAACATTTGTGTGCAATCTCCTGTGAGCATATGTTTTCATTTTGGGGGGGTAAATACCTAGAAGTAGAATTGCTGGGTCATATGACAGGTATGTAGCTAACTGGATAAAAAACCACCAAAGTCTTGCAAAAGAATTGTGCCATTTTATACTCACACATGCAATACTTGAGAGTTTCAGCTGCTCCATACCCATGCCCTCACTAGTCTTGCCAGTCTTTTTCATTTTAACCATCAAGAGCAATATTTTGATGAGCTAAGATTAAAATATATATTTGTTTATTTAGCTTAGCTTGATTTTTATCTGTCCTGCAGTTTATACTCTGAAGAACTGCTGGGCCAAGTTCATGAGTTTGGGACACATCACATGTACCTCATTAGAATCTTTTCACCTTAGACACCCCTTATCAACAAGGGTGCCTGAACGAAGCATATTTGTATACCTAATCCTAAACTGTACCTCACAATATCAAAATAAAAAATATTGATTAAAAAAAAGAATCTTTTCACCTTGCCTATCTTCTAGGCCCTTGGCTACTTTGTCTCGCCTCAGTAGCTGCTGGGCCTTAACACCATGCATGGCCACCTGTTCCCACTGCCTCATGCGCTGGCTCCTCCTGACCTTGCTGGACTCAGAGGAGACACATGAGATGTGATTGCTGAAGGGACGGGGTGATCGAATCTTGGAAGGTAGAGGAGTTACCTCCCTCTGGGATAAACTTTGATTAATGGGAAACAGAAGGCAGGCAGGATGGAGCTGACAAGTAAGTTTCCTTCCCAGTTTCTTAATGCATAGAACTGAAGGCACAGAATTGCCGTCTGTAGTGTGTCCAACTATCCATTCTACGTAACTTCGTTGGCATACCTACTGAGAAACCAACAATGACTCTTCACGGTTCACCATAAAACTGTGGCCACACAATAATGTATCACCTACATTTGTTCCCCATACTTTCCTACCATATTTCTTTTTTCTCTCACTCTCTGCTCTGGGATTTGAACTTCCAATAAATCATTATTACTTAACTATTGCTTCAGGCTCTGTTTTTAGGGAACTCAGATTCTCCCTGGGTTCCTTTTCCTGAACTATCTTGATTCTCATCCTTCTTAATGCCCTTTTGTTCAACCTTTCACTGATTTTATGAGCCATCCAGTGTCTCTCTCATAAATTTCATTTTGGTCAAAGTCAGTTTCTGTTGCTTAAAGCCAAGGAAACCTAACCAGTTTTTCAGACAAGAGTATAGTTTACTGAACTATTAGAATATATTTCCATAATGATTTACAAAAGAGGAGCTGAGAGTCTAATGGAGTTAATAATCTGCCACAGCAAGAATGCACAGAATGACATTTGGCAAATAGCAAGTGCTAAGTAAAATTTACCATACCTGAATCAGGAAGGCCTGGTTAGTGCTGCATCTTTCACCAGACTTGAATTCAAACTCTTGTTAATCTGTGCTTTACCTCAACTCAGGTTAAAGATATCAAGAGTGACTCTTTCTTACATGTGGTGTAAAGAATTCTCTGTGAGTATCTGTCAGTTGATGTAATTCTTCATCTAAATAGTTATGTCTGGTCTGGATTGCACTGTCCTCCAAAATAGAATTTTTAATTTTATCTGATTTAAAGAGTAGTATATCTGACATACCTTACATTAAAAGAACAAGGCTGGAGGATTTATCTACCATCTATGAAGGCCAATTGTAAAGCTCGCTTAAGACAGAGTGGTATTAGCACAAGGAGAAAAAAAATAACCAACAGAACAGAGTCCAAAAATAGGCCTAAATGGTCACATGGGATACAATGGAGATTTTTTTTCCTTTTGGTCAATTAAATATCCATATGAAAAAATATATCTTGTCTACTTGACAATAAATACAAAAACAAAATTCAGATGGATTGCAGGCATAAATATAAAAAGTTAAAATCATAAGGATTTTAGGGGAAAATATCTTAATGGACTTGGTGTAGACAAATTTTTTTTAACAAGACACAAAAAGTACTAACTGTAAATTTTAAAAATAATAAATTCAACTATAATAAATTAAGACTATTCACCAAAACATACTCTTCACAGAGTGAAAATGTAACCCAGAATGAGAGAAGTTATTATATATATATATATCCAGCAAGGGACTATTACAAATCAAGAAGGAAAATATAGACCAAATTCTTGAACAGGTCATTCAAAAAAGTGCATGCGATATCTTTTTATATTTTTAAATCCAAATGTGAAATAAACATATGGAAAGATCATCAACTTCATTAACCATTAGGGTAAATCAAATTAAAACCTCAAAACAACCTACTATGTACACATACACTAGAACGGCTAAAATTAAGATGATCGAAAATACCAATTATTAGCTAGGATTTGGAGCAAGTAGAACTCTCATTTTTGTAGAAGTATAAAGTGGTACCATCACTTTAGGGGAAAAAAAGCTTGGTGATTTCTTTCTTTCTTTCTTTCTTTCTTTCTTTCTTTCTTTCTTTCTTTTTTTTTTTTTCTTTCTTTTTTTCTTTTTTTTGTCAGGGTCTCACTTTGTTATCCAGGCTGGAGGCAGTAACAGCACAATCACAACTCACTGCAGCCTCAAACTCCTAGACTCAGGCTTCTACCTCAGTCTCACGAGTAGCTGGGACTACAGGCACTTACTACCACACCCAGGCTGCTTTTTTTTATTTTTTGTAGAGACATGGTCTCGCTATGGTTCCCAGGCTGGTCTCAAATTCCTGGGCTCAAGCAATGCTGAATATACCCACTTTTTATGACTCAGCAATTCCACTCCAAGGTACATAACTCAATAGAAATGTTCGTGTCCATTCACCAAAAGGTATGCATTAGAATGTTCATTGCTATTCATATTAGCCAAATGTCTATCAGCGGCAGGATGAATAAATTGTAGTATATTCACTCAGTGAAATTTTAGCAGCTATGAGAATAAATAATGTGCAACTATGCATAGAAATATGAATGACTAACACAAGCATGACGCTGAGTGAAAGAAACCAGGAATGAAGGGGTATGTCATGTGAGTCAATATATAAAATACAAAACAGATAAAACCAAAATATCATGCCAAACATAAACATCACTGGTAAGAGCATACTGCCTGGGAGGGGGCACTTAGGAATGATATGAAGGGGAACCCCTAAAAAATGGAATTAATGTATAAAAATTGTGTATTTATTCTTACATGTTTAAACTTCGGGCACCTTCAAAGCACTCTCCGTTTGACGCAATACACCTATTGAGATGCTTTTTTTCACTGCTCAAAACAACTTTTGAACTCATCAAATCTGATGCCTTTTAGTGTTTCTGCTGTTTTTTGTTTCATCTCTTCCATATCAGCAAAATGTTTCCTTTTGAGGACTTTTTTCGTTCAGGGAAACAAAAAATAAGTCGCTCCTGGCAAGATCAAGTGAATAGGAAGGGAGGAATGTGCGGGTCATGCCATTTTTGGTCAAAAATTGAACACTCAGCTCAGTATTGGCAGGTGTGTTGTCATGGTGGAAGAACCAGTCATCTGTTTACTACAACTCAGGATGCTTCTTCCGCAAATCATGATGTAACCTTCGCAAAACTTCCAGATAAAAACTTGGGTTGACCGTTTGTCCCAGAGGAACAGTTTCTGCAGTGTACTACAAGGGGCCTGCCCTCCAAAAGATAATTCCAGTTTTTGTGCCTCCCATATTTATGTTCTATTTCTTGATTTGAGTGCTAGTTCACAGGTATATTCAGTTTATACCTGTATATATGTATATTATATATATTATAGCCTACATATACTATACATGTACACAATAGGATTATTTATATATATTATATCCTACCTATGTTACATATATACACACACACACCGATAGGAAAATATATATATCTTATTAATTCTATGTCTCTGGAGAATGCTAATTCAACGACATGTAAACTTATCTTTATTTACATTTTATTTCAACAAGAAGTTTTTAAAAGTAAAATATCTGTAATGACATTTAATGGAAAATAATATCTTTGCAGCCTATTCCCTGAAATTGACTGGCATCCAATTGTAAGGATTAACAATGACTATAATTGGCTAAAGCTGCATCACAAAAAGAGGTTACATTTTTCATTGTTGAAATTTATCTGTAATAGGGTGTCTTTATTACATAAAACTTAGTATATTATTTCATCACTGTGTTATGAATTGTGCCTATGAAACGGTAGATGAATTCTTTAGTTACTCCATTCTAGTATTTTGTGACTAGCCATTGAAATCTTTAGTTACTGCATTCCAGCATTTTGTAACTAACCATTTGGAGATAATTACATTTTTCTACAGAATTTTAAAGGTTTTAACATATTTTCTCATTATGTATTGCCTTAGGACAATGTTTGGCATATGATATGCATTTGTTTTACATTTGGTGAATTGAATAATTGTAGAATTTACTTGATTTGCTTAAACATATGGTAATTGTGCTTTAAAATGGACTTTTATATGCGGCAAAGGGTGTGTGTTAAAAAGTATGGATTATGAACATTCGATTCAAACTCTGCTTGCATGAATGGGCAACGTCCACTCTGATGGCACCATGACTACTGCATGTGATTTTTGTATGTCATTCCCTCAAGTCTGTATATGAGATCACCTGGGTTATTTGAGTGTTAGATTATAAGGGTTTGCTTTTGCGAAGTAATTATTTATAACAAAATAAAATTTCAATAAAGTATATATGATCAAGTTAAATAAATAATAAATAAAATGGATTTTTAAATCAACAGAGGTCTGGGGCCCACAGTCCTCAGTGGTTCCACATTTGCATGGGAAAAATTACATCTTGATTTTTATTAACCTCTAAGTGAATTATAATATTTCTTTCAATTGTCCTTTCGCAATTAGTAAAAAGATCACAGATATTTTTATGTAACACTACAATTGTTATCTCACCAATACTTTATGACTACATCATTACATTGAAATTATGATGGTTAATGGACCCACCACAAGAACATGCTTATTAATAAAGAAGCTCATATTTTACTACATCACAACTTCAGATTTGTCATAACAGCAGTTCAACACAATTGCTTCCTCTATAATACTTAATATTATATTTTAGATATTTTGAAAGATTATTTTGGAGTTTTTTAGTGGGGTTTTTTTTTTTTTTTTTTTTTTTGAGATGGGAATCTCACTTCTTTGCCCAGGCTGGAGTGCAGTGGCACACTCACGGCCACCCCAGCGTAGACCTGCTGGGCTCCAGCGATTCTTCTGCCTCAGCCTTCCAAGTAGCCGGAACTACAGGTGTGCACTACCACGTCCGGCTAACTTTTGATTTATTGTAGAGATGAAGTTTCACCAAGTTGCCCGGGCTGGTCTCGAACCCGCGGGCTCAGACAATCCACTCACTTCGGCCTCCCAAAGTGCTGGGATTACAGGCTGAGCCACCCAGCCCAACCTGAAAGGTTATCTTGAGAAAGAATCTATATTGTGTTCTTCAGGCTGCCAAAGAGGTCGATGACATGCGGTGCATATGCACATGCATTCACACACAAAATGCTACATGCCCGGGAAGGATTGAGTTCAAGGCACATCTTCCCACGACATTACAGAGAGAGAGTAAGAGAGAAAGAAAGAGACAGAGAGACAGCCAGTGAGAGAGTGCTGCAATATATAATGCAACATTCTACAGTGCCATAGCATAAAGTTAAAATAAGTTCCTGCCACATTAAACCCAGAAACAAAACTTCCTTTTTCATTCTTAGTGCACACAGACTTAATTCTGTAAGAATTAACACTTACAGCCGGGCTCAGTGGCTCAGCCTGTAATCCCGCGCCTTTGGGAGGCTGAAGTGAGTGGATTGCCTGAGCCCGCGGGTTCGAGACCTGCCTGGGCAGCGAGACCTCATCTCAACAATAAATAAAAAAATCAGCCGGGCGTGGTAGCACATGCCTGTAATCCCGCGCCTTTGGGAGGCTGAGGTGAGTGGATTGCCTGAGCCCGCGGGTTCGAGACCTGCCTGGGCAGCGAGACCTTATCTCAACAATAAATCAAAAAATCAGCCGGGCTGGTAGCGCATGCCTGTAATTCCGGCTACTCAGAAGGCTGAGGCGGAAGGATCGCCGGAGCCCAGCAGGTCGAGGCTGTGGTGGCCGGGAGCGGCCACTGCACTCCAGTCTGGGCGACAGAGTGAGACTCCAACTCAAAAAAAAAAAAAAAAGAATTAGCAATTACTATAATTGGCTAAAGACTGCCGGACCCCCAACCCCTTCCCATACCACACCATCCCTAACACACACACAAAGTTTTCTCAGTGAGCTACTTCTCAGTTTTCAAGGTCAAACTAAAACCATACTACGGGTTATTGTTTTCACCCACATCCATTCCTTACCCTTCTCTTTCCCAAAAGGGTCACTGGTAGGAGCCATACCTACACATCGTTAAGCCCTATGACTTGTCATTGTATTCAGCCACTGGAGTGCCTTGAAGCCGTCTGAGGAAAGAGATTATCATTTCTACTGCTTCTTCACTTTGAGCCGAGGGGTGGTGGTACTACCCTGAAGTTTTACACTATGTCTTGTCATTTCTTTATTCCCTGGTCTCACTTTGCAAATGGTCCTTTATTCAGCCAACTTCAAATTACCTTGTTTTTGGTGTATTTTCTGTTTCCTGTTGGTATCTGGACAAATCTAGTCATTAATTTAATTAAGTATTTTCCATCCTCCTTTCTCAAAGACAGTGATGGACCCTCCTTTAACTCTGTTAATAACACTTTAAAAAAAAAACTTTTAGTGTATTTTTGTTTATATGTCTGTGCTCTCCACTAGCATCTTAAGTACCAGAGTAATAGTGTAATATCTGAATTCCCAACACCTGACAAAGACCTCATATATAAAAGCTGTTTATAGAAAAGTTGCTACAAATTTACAGAATAATAAATGTATAAACAAATGGCAGAAATTCTAAGGGTAATCATCAATATGAATAAATATTTTTATCAGTTAAACTCACCTTTACTATCTTATTATTGCTGTCAGTAAATGTTCTAATTTGATCTAAAGAACTGGGAAAGAATTTTACAAACTTTATCACGTCTGAGTAGCAATGTATTTTCATAACAGTTTTATAGCACAACACATATTACTAAAAAAAATCCAATTGTCTTCTTGTATCAAATGGCATTTACTTTTCATCTTTGTAATTTCCTCCACAAGAATTTCAGAGTTCAGGGGGCACTGGATAGCATAAGAAACTGACTATTTCATTTTTACTCAAAATTAAATATTTTAATAGATTGCCAAAAGCAAATCCCTGTTTATGTTTTCTTATTATTTTTCTCTTCAAAATATTTATTATGGATTTTAAATGACAGATTTCATTCTTGACAAATGATTATATCAATTTAATTAGATTGTCACCTCAGGGTTCATTCTTTTATATTTAAGAAGTTTGGAACAGAAAAGATCCTGAAAACAGAAAACCATTGCAACAAGGCACCTGGAAGTGTACCTATCTATAATTTTATAAGATATATTCATGATTATTTCTCTTCTATTTCATCTCAGAACTTTTGTTTAGCAATCACAGACTGTAGAAACGATTGAAACTCCCTTTGTAGCTAGCTCTGATTTTTTTCCCTCTCTTACTCTCCCAAGTTGCATAGCTTCCCTAAACATGTTTTTGCTTTTAAATATATACAGATATTATCATTTTATATGGCTTTTTTAAAAGTCATATAAATTCTGTTATTCCATGGATATTGTTGTTACTTAGATGTTCACCCAAACTGTGTTTGTGAAATGTATCCATATTGTGAACATGAGTAAAGTGTATTCTTTCCAACTTCTAAACAGAAGGGGCAGACATTGTCAGTTGCCCACCCAATAATATGCCCCCTTTTTTATACTAAGAGAAACAAAATATTTTTTTCAATGTAGTCATGTGCCTTGAAAAATTAGATAATATTTTCCAGGCATCTTGCAGCTAGATTGAGCTCTCTAACAGTCCTAGCTATTGAGATATAAGCAAAGTCAGCTTGGGATTGCTCAAGAAAGTTCCTGAAGCCTCAGCTGCCTCCTCCTTGTTTCTTTCACCTTTGTTTTCTTTCCTGACTAGAAGGAGGATATAATTCATGGTGGCAGGGCAAGCCATTCTGTAACCATAAGAAAACCACTCTGCTAGAGTGGGATGTAAAAGTGGAATGTAAAGAAGTTTGGGTTCTTGATAACCCTGTAGAGCTATCCTAACATGTAGTCTTGCCTTTGGATTTCATATGAAATGAGAAAAGCAGAGTTCACATTTTGTTTAAGATACAGTTGGTTTTCTATTACATTCAGTCTAATTAATTCCTAAGAATAAAATTCAATTAATGAATATGCCATAGTTTATGTATCCGTTTATGCATTCCAATTAGTTATTTTCCTCTACTCCTTTACAGTCACAACCAGTACTGCAATGAACATTGTTGCACAATAAACTTCTTTTAGTACACATCTGAGATTCTCTAAGGATATTGGGAGAGCATAAGGTCATGTTGCTGTTCGTTTCTGGAAAACACTTTAATACACCTAAAAAAGTAGAGGCTCTTTGCATTCACACAAACAGTATATAAGTTCTTGTTCCATCCCTCTTTGCCAACTTTGATGTTAAGTCTTTATCAGTGAGATTTTAAGTCTGGTGGGGATTAAATGGAATTGCATTAGTGTTTAGCTGAAATTAATTCCTTAGTGAGGTTAATCACTTTTTTCATATTGGACTTCCTTGTTTTTTCTTATTGGACTTTCAACTATTTCTGAAAATTAATTCATGGAACATAATTGTGTGAACATATAAGTAGGTCTAGAAGTCTTTGCAAATGAAGAAAAAAAGTTCAATTTAATAATGGCTACTTTTTGTTGAGAACTTATTATATCCCATCAATACTAATCTTCATAAAAATTCTGAAAAACAGTAAGGTAGGAATTACTATTCCTATGCTTTTTATTTTTATGGATTTTATTATACAAGTATTATTCTTAGGTTTATATAGACACAAGGAAGTAATTATATGTTCAAAGTCAGATAACTAGGAAGTAGGGAACAGAGATTTGAAACTTAAATCTGCTAACACCAAAGCCTGCACATTTTTTATTACACAATGCTAATCATAAGAATTTTTTCAGAATAAACTGTATACAAGAAAATAATTAGCTGTGGTAGAGAGACAAATAAAATTAAAATAACCCATCTTCTAAATTATGAAGATAAAGAACAGATATATTCATACTAATTTTCAAATGTGGAACTGTAAATTAGACATATTTAAGAAACAAGTCTCGTTACAAAAACATGAAGCAAATAGAAGTTCAAAAAAAAGGCTGAATATCACCAGAGAAATGTCCCATAATTGCTACTTGGACACAACTTTAATTTTAGTAGGTTAAGTGAACGCAAGTGATCCATCTTAGTTTTAGAGAAGCAGGTGCTGCTTTTGCTCATGAAATGCTCCTTGCAGAATTAATTGAAATTGGCTTGGCTATAAGTACTCTCAGTTGATTTGGGAACTGGCTCAAGAGTCACGAACAAGGAATAATCATAAACCTCTGAGTACCTAGTTTTCCAGCAGTGTGGCATAGGGATTGATGGATTGAGTTTCATTTAGCATCTTCATTAATGGTCTGAAAGAGGGAGCAAATAGCTTGTTAATGAAATTCACAAATGGTAATATATGAGGCATTGCAAACACTGATAAAGATCTCTAAATTATCACAGGAAACCCACAGAGGTAAGTTATCTAGACATAAATGAACAGTCTAAAATGCAACATGGAAAAGTTAGAATTGAAAGTAGCATGTGAGAAGTTCATATTGGGGAAGAAGTTGATGGGGAAAATATAATTTTTATCATATCAAATGCTTTTATTGTTTGCAAATATTTTATAATTCTCATTATGATTTCTGCTTCTATGAATCAATCAGTAAAAATGATTTTTATGATGCCATTTACTAAAAGTCTTCTGCCAAAGTATTATTTCTAAAAAAGGAGATAAAGTGAAAAGTCAATTAAATCATACCTTATAATGTGAAATGGTAGCCAAAATGAACTTCTTCAGCTTACTGCCATGTGGTACAGCAGAATTTGGATCCAGTCAGTAACACAGATCTGAGATTCAAACTCAGGTCTTCCATTTGATCCATTTTTCTACCTCTAAATAAGAATAATAATACCCACTTCACAGGACTGCTGCGGGGATGAAATGAATCTGTGTGTCGAAAAAGCGAGAGGTATGACGCCTGTCATGACCAGAAGTCCAGCAAATCTTGGTTACAGCTAGAATGAACCAGGCTTTGATGTATCCCTGCCTTGAAATGGGTTACTGGACTCAGGAATGAGCACTTTAACTCCCAAAACATGGAGAGTGTTCCGAGAAGAGTAACAGAAAAGAAGGCAGTCAAGACAAGAGTGAGACGGAAGAATTTAATCCCAATCACTAATTCCAGAAACACAGCTGAAGTGTGCAAGGCTGAAAATGAAGAGTGAATATTTAACATGAACAAGATGAAAGTAAGAGTAATGATATGAAATTAAGAAAAAAAAAGCTTAAGCTTTAGATCAGAGAAAAAATTTTCCTTGACACTTCTATTAGACAGCAGAAATATTCATACAAGGGGAATAGTAAGTGAATCATTTCTAAAAGTATTTCAAATTAACTGGATAATGGTTCAAAAAGTTTATCATTAGGGGAAAAAACCTTACTGATTTCTTTTGGTCTTTAATGCCTTTGATACTAATTCTCACATAATCATGTTCAAAACTGTCCAAGAGGCAGTAAACAGGAAAGACAAGAATGAATGTATACTCTTAAAGACAGAATTAACTACCTTTGGTGGCCCCCTCGCAAAGCTCTGGAATGATAACTACTGCTGGTTAAAAGCTGACAATTATGGCTGATAAGAAAGCTAATTGTTACCCAAAAAAATAAGCAAACATAGCCAGGGCTGGCTCACACCTGTAATCTCAGTACTTTGAGAAGATTGCCTGAGTCCAGCAGTTCAAGATCATGGCAAGACCTTGTCTCTACAAATAATAAAAAAAATTAGCCAGGTGTGGTGATGCATGCCTGTAGCTCCAGTTACTTGGGAGGCCGAGGCAGAAGGCTAGCCTAAGCCCAGGAGGTCGACGAGGCTGTGGAGAGCAGTGATCATGCCACTGTACTTCAACCTGGGAAACAGGAATGAGACTCTGACTCAAAAATAAATAAATAAACAAACAAACAAAATTGTCCAGGAAGTTCTAAAATTATAATAGAGTGATTCTTTTCCTAAAATTTTTACTAAAAATTCCTAATAACTTATTAAGCAGAATGTACATAGATTTGTTTTCTTTCTCCCTATGAATTATTCTTGAATACCTTAGTATCTGTTACTACTGCATGTGATAGCATCTGATTTTTTCACACAATTAGACATGCTATTGTTTCACATCTGATTCATCCAGATGTCCTGATGTTCTGCAAAATAAATCACTCTTTTCAGATGCCCCAACTCCTGAACATGTGTGAAGTTCTCCCTTTACGATGGAAAAATCATATTAACTGAGTCTAGGGCAAGAGGTTTCTGACCTAGTGCAAGTTAGATAACCCGCAGATCACAAATCAGAGCCAGGAGAAGAAACAGGAACGAAGGCAGGCATCTCATTTATGCAACAAGACACCATCAAAAAACATATATTGCCCACTATGTGCCGGACACTATATGAGGTCTTGGCAATTTAACAGTGACTAATAAAAACCAAGTACCTGCCCTCAAAGATGTATATATACATGCTGGTGCGAAAGGCACTCATAAAAAGAATAAATGCAAATTTAATATAATTTTCAGGGTACATAAGTACTGTAAAGAAACATGAAAGGGTTAAGGAATGACTTGGGGGTGGGAATAAGAGTCATAACTATTTTAGTTAAGATGATCAAAGAAGGTCTCTTAGTAGATGACATTTGGGGGTAGACCTGGAAAAAGTAAAGGAGGAAGCCAGCTTGATATAGAAAATACATTCCAGGTAGAGAAAAAAGCAAGCGTGAAGGCTCTACTCATGTATATTTCTTTTTTATATAAAATTGTTATTATTATTTCAGTCTCACAGGTTTCATTTGAATTGGTTGGCCCAGAATACTTCAGGGTCAGTCTTTGCTGTTATCATAAATTTCTTGGATCTAATACACCCTTTCCTGCCAGCAGCACAGTGTCTGTGAATAAGCACTGGACTTGGATTAGAAACGCAGCTCTACTGTTTACCTGCCGTGTGACCTCGAGCAAGTTACTTTACCTCTCTGAGCCTGGTTCCTTTTTTGAAAGTGGAGACTAACTCACGGCATCATTTATTGATTCAGCAAACAATTACCGCCTACCTGCCTAGGGCCTAGGTTTTGTTCAGTACAAGGATGGGAGATGGGGTACCTCACTAAAGAAGACATAGTCTTGTCCTCAAGGTTTCTTAGTGTGGTTTCTCTTGTTATGACAGAATACCTAAGACTGGGTAATTTATGAAGCAAAGATGTTTATTTGGTTCACAGTTCTGAAGGCTGGGAAGTCCAAGATTGGGGGCCACATCCGGTTACCAACCCGCTCTCATATTAACTCATCCACTCCTGTGATAACCAAGAAATCCATTAGGTCATGTTTATATCAGAAGCAGCAAGAAAGTTAACATAGCTAGAATGGAGTAACCAGAAACTTGTGGGTAGTCATGAGTGGAAGAGGCAAAGGCAATAAGAATAATAATGAGGCAAAGACCAAATCATACAGAGCCTTGAAGGCCAGGGCAAGGAATGATAAGGTATTGAAGATTTTGCAAAGGGGAGTAACAAGATCAGATTTACAATTTTAAAAGATCACTCTGGCTGCTCTTTGGAAAATAGATTTTGTTGAGTGCGGAGTGCTGGGTAACTTTAAAAGAATGGAAACATGGAAGTCATTATATTGGGCCAGGAAAAGATGAAAATAAGGCCAGGAAGGACAGAAACGAACTTACAGATTCAGAAGACATTCAAGGTAGAGCCAATAGATTTTACTGATGTATTAGATGAGTAAAATGCCAGTTAGTTGAGTGAATGCATTGCTAAGACATTCTGAAGGAGTGGTTTATAAGTGAGTTGCCTATGCTGTTCTGCACAAGCAACGTGTGTATGTCTGGTGTGTGTGGGAGAATGGATGATGGTAACATAAGATATTTTTTGTTCCTTTAGTAAGTTCCTGTAAGAATCTAGTGTATATTAACTTTCTGAACCTTTTTCAGTTGACATATAAGGGCTTTGGTTAAAGAATCTGTATATCAGTTTGGGGAATTCATATCTTTTTGTCATTCATTCTAAATTGATGCTTCAAACTATGCTTGTTTTTATGCAAAATCACCTTCACAAGAAACTCAAGTCCTCAGTATTACAGGATCTACTGAGTATGTTTTCCACATCCTTTCCAAACGATTGGGATTTTAGAGTTCTCCATCTTGAGTCCTTATTCAGGGAAGTATATGCTTGATTAATGGGAAAATAGAGAACTGTGGTCTATTCCAGATGCTCATTCATCATCCTCTTTATCCTCCCAAATGCCTTTTTGAGAACTGCCTTCTATATTTTCAGCAAGATAGCCCCATGCTCTGAAGTAAGGGAGAGATAGTTCTCTTGGGTTTGCTTCCTAATGTTGCCTAGTATTTCCTAATTAGCTTAAACCCAGACAATCTTGGTACTCCCACTTGCCCCACATCCTGTAAAAAAGTCACAACATCATATTGACTCTACCTGAAGGCTGACTATGCACCTGTCCCTCTTTATTTTATTATCATAGCTTTAATGCAAGCCCTCGTCACCTCTTTATTCCAATACTGCACTAGACCATTGGTCTGTCTTTTCTCTCCATCAAGCTACTAGTAATTGTTCATAAACATAGATCTGGTAATTTCCCATTACCTAGAAAAAGTTTTCAGACTGTGCTTTTTGAAACCCTAAGAAGCTCCTGTCCCACTCCCCAGCTTTCACTGGAGGCGAACCCTCTTTTCTTTGTTGCAATTTGTCTTCTAAATTAGATTTTTTTAAAAAAGGATTTCAGTCGGGCTCGGTGGCTCAGCCTGTAATCCCGCGCCTTTGGGAGGCTGAGGTGAGTGGATTGCCTGAGCCCGCGGGTTTGAGACCCGCCTGGGCAGCGAGACCTCATCTCTACAATAATTCAAAAAATCAGCTGGGCGTGGCGCATGCCTGTAATTCTGGCTACTTGGAAGGCTGAGGCGGAAGGATCGCTGGAGCCCAGCAGGTCGAGGCTGCGGTGGCCGGGAGCGGCCACTGCACTCCAGTCTGGGTGACAGAGTGAGACTCCAACTCAAAAAAAAAAAAAAAAGGATTTCACTGTGTGGAGGGGTGGGGAGCTATGCGGGTGCATGCAAGACAGACACAGAGAGAGAGACAGAGAGAGGTGCAGAGGAAGGGAGGGAAGAGGAGAAGGAGGGAGAAAGAGAAGGAAAGAAAGAGCTCAAAACAACAATGATCTAGACGGGTCCTAACTCCTTTACATTCAAGCTCTTTCAAAATTAATTTCTTATTTCATCCTCTCTAGTGACTTCCCAATAATACACACTACAGTCCAGACATACTTTCTAGAACAGGCCATGCCCTAAAATATGGGCATGCAGATAAGTTCTTCCATAACATTTCATATGCTCTCAATAAATAGTTGCTGACATGAGCAACTAGCATTCCCTCTTCTCACTATAGTTATCCCTTCACTATCTCTTCTCATCCTTAAGAGGCTTACATTAAACTGTTCCTTCTTTGTGAATTCACAAATGGGATGAATTTATCCTGTGTCATTACAGTTTATTTATGAAGGTGTTTCCCAAACTGTGACCAAAAAATATATATTCAAGAACTTACAGTCTCTGAGACCCCTATTTCTTTTTTTCTTCTTTTTTTAATTTTAAAGATGTGGGGTACAATTCAGGATTAGGTATACAAGTGGACATCATACAGGTAAAGTTTAGACCTCCCTTTGGTCCCCACTTTGCCTTGTTTGAAATCAGGTACCCTGACTGAGATGAGTGGATTGCCTGAGCCCACGGGTTCAAGACCCACCTGGGCAGCAAGACCTCATCTCTACAATAAATCAAAAAATCAGCCGGGCGTGGTAGCACATGCCTGTAATTCCGGCTACTTGGAAGGCTGAGGCGGAAGGATCGCCGGAGTCCAGCAGGTCGAGACTGCGGTGGCCGGGAGCGGCCACAGCACTCCAGTCTGGGTGACAGAGTGAGACTCCAACTCAAAAAAAAAAAAAAAAAGAAAGAAAGAAATCAGGTACCCTTATTGATGTCCTGCCCCTCGCCCCCCCGCCACCAGTATCCTGCTACTGCCAATCCCTTTCTTATACTATTATGGTAAATATTCAGGAGATTCCTATTTAATGTGAAGTTTCATTTCACTGAAATATAAAGTTTATCAGTTTTAAAATGGAAGCCTTCTCTTACAGGAGTGAGTCTCCATTCAAATACATTTACATAGGATAAAACTCTAGTTCTCATATGTGAACCTTGTTTCAAACTGAAGTCATGGGACTCGACATGATTTGGGATTGCCAATCTGTGTTTCTTTTTTAAAAGTTTGTACAGACATTTGAGATTTTGTTTTTATATAGTTCTTTATAAATAACAAGAATATTTTGTTTTAGGTGCTTGATTAAGTATCTCTCTTATCCAGTAGATGGTGAAAGAGCTGTTTGTAGTTGGTAACACATTAGCTGAGTACGTCTTCCCTGTCTCCATGGCAAAAAAAAAAAAACTTGAATTTTTAAATAAGTCCTAGAATCCTTTTGAATCCTAACTAATAGGCAGTTTGAACTACAGAAAAAAAGTTTTGACCCCAGGATTTCTGACCCTGAAGTCTAATTATCCACCAATGGACCTCGTGGATGCCACATGGGTGGCTTAAGATCTGGAGGCAGATAACATAAAAGGGACAAAAACAGCTGGACCTGAGAAAGAGTTCTGTAGAGATTACACATGAGGTGACTCCTCTTCATTTAGTGACCCCTGTAACGACAGGAAAAGGGGGTGCTGCTAAAGTCCTGCCACTTGACAAGTGGGAGATAGAGATCATGTGGATTTGGTGGCAAACTGTTAAAATACGTATGCTACAGAGTCCTGGCAGGCAACAGATGATATATGCAAGGTGAGGAGCCTGGGAGAAAATTAGTAAAAGGGCTATTTATAAAGAGTGTGAAGTCATGGGAAATCAACAAGACCTGGAAGGGCAAGAAAAAGAAGTGGATTTTGAGATCCAAAGAGAGAAATTGAAGCTATAAGAGAAAGTTATCTGGCAGAAACTATGACCACAGAAAGAAGACCAAAGGCAACAGCTAGATCCAGAAGACAGAAACCTGCCCTTACTCTCCTCTCACCCTCCTGAGTTCTCATTGGCTTAATCCAACAGGAAGTCAGAAGATAAGTAAACTAATTAATGAAGTCCATAAGATTAATACACAGAGCAGGTTTGGGCAGGGGTAAAGAGAATGTCTGAAGATTCAAATTAACAATATCAATGATCCACAAGCTGGTAAGTAGCCCTAGAGGACATTTGAATATCTACAGTGTTGCTTTCCACGTCACCAGCATGAATCCTTCTGGGACAAATGTTATCTTTATGTCACTGAAAATAGGATAAAAGATGAAAGTGTGATGATGATGATGGTGGTGGTGGTGACGATGATGGTAATAGAGGAGGGGATATGAAGAAAGAGGTAGTGGAAAAAAAAAATAAATAACACCCACACAACAAATACTACTAATTTTTTTTTGAGTTGGACTCTCACTCCGTCACCCCAGCTGGAGCACAGTGGCACACTCATGGCCACCCCAGCGTCAATCTGCTGGGCTCCAGCAATCCTTCCACCTCAGCCTTCCAAGTAGCCAGAACTACAGGTGCGCGCTACCACACCCAAGCTAATTTTTGATTTATTGTAGAGACGAGGTCTCACCAAGTTGCCAGGGCCGGTCTCAAACCTGTGGACTCAGGCAATCCACTCGCCTTGGCCTCCCAAAGTGCTGTGATTACAGGCTGAGCCAACAAGCCCAACCACTAATTTTTAAAACTGCAGTTTACAACCATTTGTTGAACACATACTAAGTGTGAGACACTGAACAAACTACTGACAACAAGAAAAGACGGTCTCTATCCTTAGAAGCATTTCGTTTCTGGTTTTTGGGGGTTTTGTTTGGTGTGTATGTGTGTGTGTGTGTGTGTGTGTGTGTGGTTTGATTTTTGATTTTTTTGATTGTTTGTTTGTTTTTGCTTTTTTGATTTGGGGTATCACTCTGTTGCCCAGGATGGAGTGCAGTGGCATAGATCATGACTCACTGTACCATCAACCTTCTGGGCTTAGGTAATCCCTCTACCTCAGTCTCCCAAGTAGCTGGGACTACAGGTGTGCTCCACCATGCTCAGCTTATTTTTTTATTTTTTTATAGAGATGAGGTCCAGCTATGTTGCCTAGGCTGGTCTCAAAGCTCTGGGCTCAAGCAATCCTCCTGCCTCAGTCTCCCAAAGTGTTGGGATTATAAGCATGAGCCACCACACCCAGCAAGGAGCTTCCTGAAGTATCAGGCAGTTTGTTAAACTATTTAAATCAGCCCTAACTCACATGATTATAATAGGATTAAATTCAATTATCTTCCCTTTACAGATGACAAAGTTGACACTTAAGAAGTTTAAGTGGCTTATTCAGTCTTCTGGCTAGAAGAGGTGGAGCTGTGATTGAAACACAAGCATTCTGATTCTAAAGACACACACTCAACCAATCCAAGGCACTGGCGCCTGGGTTGAGAGCCCAATAGTTTTCCTTGAAAACTGCATGTAAGCTGTACCTTTCAAAATCCAAGGGAGTTTTTTTGATCTATCAAATTACCATGTCCCCTCACGATATCTATGATTCAATTTACTAATTGCATCAAGTATTACATTAACTTGGTATTACACTAATTAGCACCATTTTGTTTACTTGGAGATGACAGGGTAGAATGAAGGTTCCTTTCCTTAAGGCCCATTATTAAAATGATTATTCCCCAGGGGGTGACGTGGAAAACAGAAATGAACTACACTGCAGCACGTGTGGATACCTGTGACCTTTAGCAAGGAGGATGGCCCTACCTCAAATTATTCCATCTGGCAGAGCCGTTACCTGCTGTAGTTCACACATGAATGGCAACAATTTGCATGCAAATAGAAGCCTACATGCTTTCTTGGAGCTAAGAGCTGTATTTCAACATTTCACAGTGGAATTAGTCAGTGGACAGGATGCTGCAGCTTTGTGGATGTGCCAGCTAAAACCCTTCTAAATACCAAGCTCTGTGTTTCACAGCAAGATTGTTTATTGAACCAGTTCGTGGAGGCTCCAAAGACTCCTCTGCTGAAACACTGCCAACTCCAAGCTCTGATTTTGACATTGATGTTGTCAGTTGAGATTAAGCATTGGTCTTAATGAATGCTGGCAGACTTCTTCTGAGGTATGATCACCCGTGTTTCTGTGGCTAAGTAGCAGAGCTACGGACAAGAATGAAGCTATGGCCTTGGGAGTTATTAATTCCTGCTTGCTCCCCTTCATCAGTTCCCCGTTTCTTATGAGATAAAGGGCAAGTTCCTTGACCGATCTTCATGGACCTTCATAGTGTGACTCATACTGATCTTTAACCCACATGTGGCCCCACTCCTTTATACTCCAGCAATCAAAAAATACTTACCTTTGCCCTTACATATGATGCAGGACTAAGCTTTCCTT
Organism: Cephalopachus bancanus; assembly: GCA_027257055.1. Classification (NCBI taxonomy): domain Eukaryota; kingdom Metazoa; phylum Chordata; class Mammalia; order Primates; family Tarsiidae; genus Cephalopachus; species Cephalopachus bancanus. Next base: position 234,750 of record JAPVLO010000243.1, on the reverse strand, counting down.
CCTTTGCACATGCTATTCCCACTACCTGGAATGACCACCTTTACTATTTCTGGATGGCAAACTTGTCTTCAACCTTCAAAAATCTGTTCAGGCTATTCTGAAAGACCTCCTCTGCTTGTTCTAAATAAAGGTAATTTCTCTATCTCCAGAACCTCATCTGTATTTTTACTATTGTTGCATGAAACAATAGGACATACAAGCACACAAGTCTTGCTCATAGAGCCTTGTCTCATCTTTATTTATCCAGATCTCAGCACAATATTTGGCATATAATATGTGTTCCATTCTTATTTGTTGAATTTAGCTGATTCTTCCCAGGTATACGGTATAGGATGTATTTGGTAACTTAAGGCAAACTACAATTATGCTAGCAGTTCAAAAATTAGAACTACATTTTGTATAATGTTTATTTCTTTTTGTTGATAAAAATGCATTGATCTTACCAAAAAAAGGCAAACAAAAGAAAAAACAGCATTATGAAAGATATGAAAAAATTCCTTAGTCTTCTTAACCAGAAAAATTGCTTTCAACATTGTGGATCAAAGCATACCTACATCTATATCTATATCTATATCTATACATACATATATAAACATTCTTATATAATTCAGAAATAGAGCTTTGATTGTTAGATGTTTTCCTTTTTTTAGAGTTACTTTGAATAGTAGGAATGAGTGATCCTTTAGACAAAGATGACACAATGGAAAAATAAGTATTCCCTCCTGATGGAACAAGACAGTGAGGCTTGCTGAAATCCATTTAGCACAATCAGTTGGTCTATTATCTCCCGATTATGGAAGTGGAGAAATGAGATATTTAATCAGGACATATTTTAGAAAGTTGTAACATATTTGCGTATTTCCCCAAGGCCTGTAATGAAGAGCTCTTAATATTTCATTTTCATTATTACCAGAAGAGAAGAGTTGTAATAAAAACTCTCCTTGTGGTCTTAGTCCCAGAACAAAGGAGAATTTCAGCATCTCTATGTCATATGAGCAATGACCCCAACATCAAACTAGGCAGAGAACTACTCAAGATCAGAGTTCTGGCCATTTTCATTCTTCGTCTTTGCCAATAGTCTCTGTTCCTAACTCACAGAAGGGCATTTTGTATTTAGAATATCTTCTGTGGCTGGAAGGTCATGGAAAATAGTCATTCCTATATGCAGTATAAAGCAGGCACCTTCCAATGAACACCAAATTCCTCCACAGGTTCAGGACCAAGGGCCACAAATGAGTAAACTGAGGCACATTCATGAAAACATCAAGAAAAGATTGTAGTAGGTCTTCCTTAAAATTTTTTTAAGCTAAAAAAACTATCTAATTTAGTTAATGCCAAGGAATAATATTATCCACTGGATCAGCAATGTAATCATTGAGCCAGATAATATTATCAAACACCAAAATGTTGATTGTGACTCAATTACTACTTTTGACTGTCAAATCCTCGTTTTTTTTTTTTTGGTTTTTTTTTTTTTTTTTTTTTGAGTTGGAGTTTCACTCTGTCGCAGAGACTGGAGTGCAGTGGCCGCTCCCGGCCACCGCAGCCTCGACCTGCTGGGCTCCAGCGATCCTTCCGCCTCAGCCTTCCAAGTAGCCGGAATTACAGACATGCGCTACCACGCCCGGCTGATTTTTTGATTTATTGTAGAGATGAGGTCTCGCTGCCCAGGCGGGTCTCGAACCCACGGACTCAGGCAATCCATTCACCTCAGCCTCCCAAAGGCGCGGGATTACAGGCTGAGCCACCAAGCCCGGCTAAATCCTCGTATTTTTTGAGAGGCTAGACTTACATTTAGATGTAGGTTACAGCTCAACGTGTTCTGTTCCTAAACAAATTAAGACCACATTGCTGAGAAATGTGAATAATTGCAGAATAGACAAAAGATTCCTCTCTGGACAGGGACACAAATTTGGCCCTCTTCTCCCATATTTTTTGATGTTCTATTTTCACATTCCAGGTCCAGGCACAGTGGCTCAGGCCTGTAATCCCAGCACTTTGGGAGGCAGAGGCAGGAGGATTGCTCAAGACCAGGAGTCTGAGACCAGCCTAGACAACATAGCCAGACCTCATCTCCAAAAATATCAAGAAATCATCCAGGCGTGGTGGCACGCACCTATAATCCCAGCTACTCAAGAGTCTGAGGCAAAAGGAGAAGGAACAGGAGAAAAAGGAAGAGGAGAAAGGAGAAGGAAGAAGAAGGAGGAGAAAAAGAAAGAGAAGAAGGAGAAGGAGAAACTGCTCTAATTGATACAACAAAGATACAGATAGCTACAACCCTCAGGGATACCTCAGTCAATCCAGAAAGTGATGCCTGCTTCTTATGTCCACCTTGGTCTGTGGTGGCACATCTGATAAGAACAAGTGACAAGATAACATGATCATTGTGATGGAAAATGAGAATTGAAGAACAATCAGGTCCCAGCAGCCAGGCTCCAGATAACTAAATTTCAGCCATTCCTAAACATGGAGAGGTGGGGAAAAACAGGTTTCATACATTAGTTTTTTTTTCAATCTGCTTTTCTTTTCTACATGCATACTGTAAGAGAGTGTTAGTTTGTGTTTGGAAGAACCGATATATTTATTCACATGTAGCTATTATCTATGGGGTGGAGAGTAAAATGGAAGGATGGAAAGGAGAATTTGGAAAGGCAAACTGGTATAACAGGAGAAAGCAAAATCTTGCTTAGTTTCTAAAGAGAATGTCTTTTAAAGGTCAGCTAGTAGGGGATATGGGGGGGGGAGAGAGAGAGAGAGAGAGAGTGTGTGTGTGTGTGTGTGTGTGTCCTAACCACAATGACTGGAAAGACACACTGGCTCATTCACCAAAAATAGTCCAATCTAGCATGTAGTAGATCTTTCTGACAGTGCAGGAAATAGGGACCAGGGACTTTGGAAGCTGAACAGAGAAGAGTGGGTCTAAGTACCTGTCATTCAGGTTTTATTCTCTCTCTCTCTCTCTCTCCCTCCCCACCCTCCACCTTCCCTCCCTTTGTCTCCATCTTTTTTTTTTTTTTTTTTTTTTTTTTGAGTTGGAGTCTCACTCTGTCGCCCAGACTGGAGTGCAGTGGCCGCTCCCAGCCTCGACCTGCTGGGCTCTGGCAATTCTTCCGCCTCAGCCTTCCGAGTAGCTGGAATTACAGGCATGCGCTACCATGCCCAGCTAATATTTTGATTTTATTGTAGAGATGAGGTCTCGCTGCCCAGGCGGGTCTCAAACCGGCAGGCTTGCCACTCACCTCAACCTCCCAAAGGCGCGGGATTACAGGCTTAGCCACCGAGTCCAGCTTCTCTGTCTCCATATTTATCTCTTTTTCTTTTTCTACCTATTTCCAGAAAGGGCCCTGACATCATCTTGTCTCAGTCCTTTGTGTCCTAATGGAAAGGCTCAATCCCTCCTACCTTGTCTCTTTATACTGGCAAGTTTTCAATTCTAAGATGTCTCACTTAGATAAGTAAGAGGACATCAGACAAACCAAATGCTTTTTTAAAATGCTGAATGCTTCTCATAAAGAAACTTTGACTTAAATAAGGTCTACAGATTACATAATAGTATTGTATCAATATTAATTTCCTGATTTTGATCATTGTGCTATAGTTATATAAAATAAAAGCATACTAAAGCATCTAGGTTTAAAGAGACATCATAGCTTGAATTATCTTCAAATGTTTCAGACGATAAAATGTCATTTCCTTTTTTCTCATTTATTATTTTATTAACATTTGGTTAATTCAAGTTTAACAGTTAGAATTGTCCTAAACAATTAGTTATAACTCTAGTTTAGGTAATTAAATTCCCTTAAACATTTTAAACCCCATTTACACATTTAATGTATCTAATTTTCTCAAATGCCTTAAATGTCTTGTGAGGCAAACTTACAAGCCTAACAGACAAATCATTTTAAGCACACAAGCAACTTAAGAAATAATAATAATCAAACATACACATGTAGTAAATCAACCTCTCAACAAAAAATGCCATCTTCAAAATATTTCAGAAGAAAAAACATATACCAATAGAGAGAGAGATAAGAAAGCACTGCGATCAAATGTTAACATTTGGGGTACCTCAGTGAATGACATCTAGAATACTTTGTACTATTCTTACTTTTCGTCATTTTGACAGCATTTCAATATAACAAATGAAAAGGGAGCCATTTTATATTAAGAGAACTATATAATCTTTATGTGTTATCACAGTAAAGAGCCTCTTTCCCCAATGGAATCATTGGGGAAGATAATTGAAAAGCAAACAACCCAAACCAAACAGAACACTATGTAAAGCATACAACCAAAACTGCATTCTAGAAATCTGGACACATTTTTTCAAGACATTTCAAATGAAGTTGCTCTCATCTTATCATTCATCAATTCATTTAGTTGTATTTATTGAGTACTTTTCATTTGAAATGGTCCAAGATGCTCTGGTACTCACAGACTGTGGAGGAGACGCACACAGAGTCATATATGTTAAAACAGGAGCTATGGAAAATAAGACTAGGAAACCCTTCCACACTCTTTCAGGGGGCTCAAAGTGGCCTTCTAAAGAGAGAATGTTTTATATGTGGTCCATAAGAAAAGAGAAGTGGGCCAGTGATGGAGGAATATAAGAACAAGGGAGAACAATAACATCCCAAGATATACAAAGACTCTGGGGCCTAGCATTGGGGATGGAAAGGAGGGGAGGCTCTAGCTTACAAAATCATTACAACCAGAGAATCAGCTGTAGACTGATTATAGGATTTTCAAGCAAAGGAGTAACATGAAAATATTTGCTTCTGATTACTTTAATTTTGTTCTGGTGGAATTATTGATTTGAAGAGAGAAAAAATGGAGTTCAGGAGACCATTTAGCTAGAAATAAGATGACCAACACAAAGGCAGCATCAGGATCATATGGACCAGCGAAATTGGAGGATATTACAATATCTCTGTCTTTTGGAACCCAGAGGGTTTAAGACATCTGGAAAGACCCATGTACCCCATATCTGGTAGATAATAAAGCCAGGCATTCACACTCTAAACTTGCTTATGACAATCACTGCAAGCTAAACTTCCATGATGACTTTGCTGTTCTTGCTCTAAATCCTGCTTGATTCTGAGAGTCAATTCCATACCCCTTTATAAACTCATCTTGCCTTCTAACTTTCTCTAACCCTTAATCTCTTGCTACAAAAGTCAGTAAAATGAGAACATCACACTGAAGCCAAAATATATTGCTTAAAGCCATAAAGCTAAACCTAAATCAGATTATCAAAATAGGCTATTCAATGAAGGCTATTATTAACCAGGTTTTACAAAAGAATCCAAAAATATTTCCTATAGCCAGTCCTACTCACACATTACATATTCTGAAATAACTGCCTGTTAACCTTTGTCTGTCAGGTGAACTCAATGGTATTTTAAGACCCATATCAAAGGGTGCCTATTTGGTAATGCTTCTTTGAATGCCCCCCAGAAAAGGTGAGCCAGTCACTCCTGTGTTTTTTCAGTACTGTGTGATTGCTTCTTAACTACATGTGTTCAATCTCTAGCTTTTCAACTGATTTTTGTGTAATGTTGATCATGCTTCTTTCTACTTGTAAGCAGAAAAAAAAGTGTAATTTACCTCCTACTGTTGTTACATGAAATAATCACCAACAAATACTTACCTGGGTCCCCAGCACATGAAAATAATAGCAACTGGTGTGGAGGATTTACTGTTATGTCATTTATCATCTTACTCTGTTAAATTAGAAGCTCCTTTTAGTGAAAGAGACTGTCTTAATCACCTATGAATCCCCACTATCTAACAAGCAGTTTAGCATGTAGAGGGAGCTCTGTACATATTTGTTGAATGCATGAACGAGTGAGTGGGTCTAAGCAGGATACCTGATGATCAGTGTCTATTCCCCACCCAAATAAAATTAGAGCCCTGGTTCTTGGCAGATTCCAGGTGATGAAGTGTTCGGGTTGGTTCACGGAGCCGTAGGTTCAGCCCCAGCTCGGCAAGCCTGCTGAGTCGTTTCTGCACACTGACTGTATCTCAGACTACTCTTCATCCCAATCGCTGGCTTAATCACCTCTGCTGGCTTCCTTCCTGCTTCTTGGGGAGTGAAAAGTTTCTGCTACTAAAAAAATGACTGCCTGTGATCCCATCCTTTCCATTTGGACAGTCTCCTATTATTGTCGGTTCTCCTCTTGCTTTAACAAGTGGTTTCCGCTTTATCACAAGGCATTCGGTGCTTATATCTCCCTTTATCCCTGTGTGGAGTGGAACAGAGCAGAGAGAGTTCCTCCCTGCCCACATTGTGCAGACACTGAAAGAGACACAATCATCAGGCAGGAAGGAAAGATGGCTTTTGAATCAGAACAAATGCATCCCGGCTCAATTCTATGCTTCATTTAATTAGGAATCAATTGGCTCTGGCCACCATGACTGAGTTCCTCTTTTCATAGGAAACCAGAACTCGCTCTCTCTCTTCATATCTGTGAGAAGTGGAGAGAGATGAGGAAGAACCGAGTGGAGTTTGAAATTTAAAAAAAAAAAAAAAACAGCATCTGGCAGAAGGAGAATCACAGTGAGAAAAAATTATACATAAAGATGATAAAACGGGGAAATCAGTTCCAACCTCCAAAATGTATTGAACACCTAATATGTGCCTGGAACTGTGCTAGAATCTGGACTGCACCTTTGAAGAAGACTGATGTCTGCACTCAAAGACTTTTAAGAAATAAAAACCAGTCTATGCTTGTCAGTCCAGGCAGGGTGAGGCAGTGGGTGGCTTAAACTTCATCTGTACCTAGACCACTTATGTACCCAATCCTGACTTGTACCACACATCTTTAAAATTATATATATATATATCTTTTTAAAAAATACTTTAAGGATAAAAAAGAAATAAAAACTATGTAATGATTGTTGAGAGTAATGGATATTATTTAGCCTGGAAAGGGAAAGCAGCAGAGGTAGCATGAGTCTTGTCTTAAAATACATCATGGAATGTAATAGTGAACTTCCTCCAAGCTCGTGGCAATTATCTACAAAACACTACACTATCTATCACCTGCCTAGCTGGCCACTTGCAGCATCATTGTAAATGCGAGTTTCGTAGGGTGGTACCTGAAACCACCTAGGATCACAGCACTCCTGAGAGGAAACAATGTATGTGTGCCCAAGTTCATCTGCTACCAGTCATACTGATCCTTCTACCCCAAGCCAAAGACAGATTCCATGTTCATGTGTTTTACAACCATAAATCATTATTTTAAAAACTCACCCCTACAAAATATCAGTGCCTTTACTGATAACATACTAAGAACACAGGAAATGAAGACTTAGATATACAGCTTGACAAGATCAGAATTTGAAGTTGATAATCTTTCACACACCCTCAGGAAGTGTGACTTTAGTTGTCATAGTGGGGTTTTCCAGCCACAAAGTGCCATTGTCAAGAGTTGCAACCTTTCACTTCGTCCCTTTAAATTCACACATCATACCATTTGTCACACCCAATGGCTCAGAACCAACTCCAAGTTATCACAGTCCATCTACTTGGATGTTTGTGACTCTATATTTCTGGGTCACTTGGTTTCACAGCTCTCTTCCTCACTTTGTCTTCCTCCTTATGAATTAACAACCTGACTTGAGAGTCAGTTGACTTGGCTTGGGAACTGGATGGCTGTGAGCACACATTTATTAGTCATAACTCATAGAGCTGCAAATTAATGAAGATTCAACTCAAACTGGCAAAAGTAAAACACAGAAATTGTTCAATCTTATAACTAAAAGAGGCTAGCAATAGAGTTAGTTTTAGGCATATCTCTCTATCTCTATCTCTCTGTTTCTCTTTTCTTTCCCCATGCCAGAGCTTTGCTTTCATCTGTGTGTGTTTCATGCTCAAACAGGATCTCTCCATGTGATCTCTGGAAGCTCCAGTCTTTCATCTTTATAACTATAAGAGCAGCACAAAGAAGAACAACTTCCTTCCAATCTCCCCAGTAAATGTCAAAATATTACCTCTGATTGGATTGACTGGGGCATGTGCCATCCCTGAAGAAAATACTGTGGCAACAGAGATCAGATAAATTGATTGGTCAGGCTGGTCACTTGCCCACACCTGAAGCTGAGGGCAGGTCACCTGTCAGTCTGAAAGAAGAAAAGATGTACTTCCCAAATAAGTCTCCAGAAGCTGTTATTTGTAGAAGAACTAATGAATACTGAGAAGAGGGGGGAAAAAAGTCACAAATTTCTTCTAAGTTCCCACATTTGAACATATTATCCTAGTTGAGTCTGGAGCTTTTAACTATTTGAGAGGGAAAGCAAGAAAGAAAGGCATCTGAACCAAATTTTAGATGTGTAAGGTTTAGCTTGTTTCCTTTAGCTCATCGCCCTCTTATGTTTCATAGAGGGAAGAACTGATGGAAAGTAAGGATGAGAAAACACACAACAGAAAGGACATTTGTTCTCTATCTTTTGTGAGAGCAATGAAATCAGATGTTAATAGAGGTAAAATACGACAGCTCCAGGTGACAATTATCGCCAGGACTGTGGGGCTCTTCCAGCAGGAGACCCTCACTTTGTTTTCCTTTGGGACAATCACACCAATGCAGAGCTGGACTGTTTGCACAAAGAAGTAAGTTGTATCTGAATTGTAAGTGTTCTAAAGAGAATTGTACTAAGCATTTGAACTTCAGATTCTTGCTTTCTTTTGGATATGAGAAAGAAACTATCAGTAACCTATTCAGACCTGAATTCTATCTTTTTATTTCTCCAATCAAGTACAAAGGTCATACAGATGACAAAATGTTTTTGCTATATTTTTATAGCAGAAAAAAAATTTCAAAATATTTTTGAGAGGATTTTTGATTTTCTTAGTTTTTCTTTTTCTTTTTATTTGCTCCTTCCCAATACCCTGCCATCTAAGGGTCAACTCATCGTGCATTATTTCAGCCATGGCTCAACTGCTTGTATCTTCATGAGGCACACTTAGAGGAACCATAAGTGTTCTCTTCCCAAGTGGAATTTCTGAAATAACAATAACTTCAAACATACCATTAACCTCATTATTATCAACACCAATAACTATACAAAGCATTACATGACATAATAGCCATATTGTTTAGCATTTATAATGCATCAGGTTCCCTGCTAAGCACTTTACACATCTTGCCACAAGTTTTACAGCAAAACTATGAAGTAAGGACTTTTTTCATCTCCACATTAAAAATGAAGAAAACCGAGACAGAAACCAATGCCTCAACCAGTAGATTCAGCTAGTGTCTCCCCAACAAATTCCAGGTCCCTCTCAGCAAACACTCCTTCGTGCATTTCCTCTGCCCACTGTGCTCCTCGGTGCCTGCAGCTGCAGCTCTCCATTCCTAATGCTGTCTCAGGAAAGCTGTTTTGGGGGTATAACCTCCACAGGCTTAAATAATAACCTATCCCTGTTTGGCTAACTTCTACTCATGTCCTTAGAATAAAAGTCATGGCCGAGCACAGTGCCTCATGCCTACAGTCCCAAAACCTAGGGAGGCTGAGACAAGAGGATTGCTTCAACCCAGGAGTTCAAGACTCTACAAAAAATAAATGAATAAACCAGCTGGACATGGCGATGTGCACCTGTATTCCCAGCTATTTGGGAGGCTGAGGCGGAAGAACGACCCAGGAGGTCCAGGCTGCAGTGAGCCATGATTGTGCGACTACATTCCAGCCTGGGTGACAGAGTAAGACCCCAACTCAAAAACTAAAAGCCACCTGTTCAGAACTGATTCCTCAGGATGATCATTTTCAGTGTTTCTTCCTCTTTATAATATGTCCAGAACAGGCAGGCATTCATCATCAACACTCTCTTCCATGAGACTTGAAGCTTTGTTCGATCTTTCACCCTGAGGTGTGGCCTTAGCCTTTACCTCAGTTTTAGTCATCTCTACATACCCACAAATAGAAGAGTGACTATAATCACTACACAGGTGGGTGACAAGGTATTTGGGAACAGCGTACTCTCAGCAGTTTCTCAGAACTTCCTCCACCCCCTTTGAGTCAAACCCTAGAGTCAAACATTTCTCAGGTCCTCACTGTGCAGGAAACATCTGAACCCCAAGACTAGCCTGAAAGAGACGGTTTGTAGTATCTGCCTTTTCCTTCATCCTATGGAGGTGCAATTGAAAATCTTCACCTCAAAAGGCAAACTCTTCGGGAAGCTCCTTCTTCCTACGCCTCAGAGGGGTCTCTATCACCTACATCCCACTTTTCAATCAATTTTATCAATTTTGTCAGTAATGTTTTCAGATTGTACCCGCCACCCTGGTAGCCAGCTGCATTATCAGCAATCAGCAGCATGGCAGGGACAGAGGATAGGCACAGTTGAGAACAAGGCTAAAAATAACCATTTTAAATTAAATTCTTGAATTGGAAAGGAAAGAGGAGGGAAAAAGCAGGACACGGTAGGGCAGGTTTTATTTATTTACGCCAATGAATCAAAGATAAAGGAAGGATAAAAGGCATTTTGAAGGAGTTGGGCATATAGCAGAATTTTTTTCATCTCTGGTAACATTGTCAAAACACCAATGATGATGCAAAGCAAATGCCTGTCAGACAAACCCAAAGGAAGCTTATTTACATGTTTGGGACGAGCAAGGTTGTAAATGATGATTTAATTGGGAAAATCTGCCTAGTCATTTGAACAAGCAGTCCTAAAAACAGACATAACATAGTGCTAGAAGGAAAACAAATTTAAGGAAATTTCTTTTTTATTGCTTGACTCTAATACATTTCCCTCTTTCCTACTGCCTCTCCCTATTCCATTTTCATTTCCATTAGAAAAAACACTTCTCAACATTTTCCAGGCTGCCCTTAACCTTTCTGACTTGCTCACTCGGGGCCTGTAGAAGACAAAGCACTCTCTCAATGACTGGAGACAGGCACTAGGCAGTACCCAGTGCACGTAGACTGGCCCCTGGGGCTGGAGTGGTGACTTCCTGAAAACAAACAGTGCAGAGGCTGATGGATTAGTGAAGGTGTATAGAACATTCAACTCGATATCTAGCAAATAAAAAGCATCGAATAAATATTAGTTTCCTTACCTGCCACTCAATAAGGAACTGGCATTTGTTATCAAAAAGAAAAATATCACCTACTCACATCTACAATTAGAATTTTTGACTGGGAAGAATTATATCGATACAGTACCAATAATTATTTCTAGGTGACCGATTATCATTGATATAGTTTCCGTCTTTATAGGTTTATTTAGATTTTTAAATTTTTCTGCAGTTATAAGAGACAAAATAATTTTTAATCAAAAATTCTTGATGTTATTTTGTTAAATGCAAGTCATTTTCCAGCCTTATATTCACTATTCCCATCCAATGACCTGACTGTCTAGTAAAAGTCATCCACTAATGAGCTTAAAAACTAAGGTTTTTAGTTTTCTTTTTTTGATCCTTTTAAAACTGTCCAGAAATGGGCATTTTGCCAATTCTTTAATGATGAAAGATTGGCACTAATACCAACCTCCAACTGAATACCACTTGACATGGTTGTAATCTCCCAAAACACACCAGAAAAGGAATATAGAACAATACAAAAGAATTAGTAAAGCATAAAATATTTATTTCATCATTTGGCCATTATTCCTAGGAAACCCTTTCGTTATCTGTAGCAGACATTTGTGATGAATTGTGCTGTATCACCTCAGTACACCTAATTTCAGCACTGGCATGGTACACAGTTCTGTGCATCTTTGCCAATGTCCCATGGTGCCCCTCTGTGCTGCTTTCTTAAAAGCTGGGGAAACAATTTAGTCACATGTGGTGCAACCCACAAATGTGGGGGAGTCTATGTTTCCCAAGGAAAACCTCATTCTGTAGGGGATAAAATTCTATGGATAAGTGTCCCCACTTCCTTGTCCTACACTGGGACAATTCTAAGCAGTAACCAGCTCATTAACACATACTTTATTTTTTCCCCCTTTCTCTCTTTATTCCTATATTCCTGTTTTTTGTGATCACCTCCAAAACAAACTCCCCGTGCCTCAGTCCATCGGGATGCGATGGACAGAGTACTATATACTGGGTGACTTAAGCAACAAACGTTTATTTCTCACAGTTTGGGAGGCCAGAAATCTGAGATCAGGGTGTCAGCATGGTTAGGTTCTTCTTGAAGGCACTCTTCCTAGTTTACAGCCTTCTTACTGTATCATCACATGTCAGTGGAAAGAGAGATATCCTGTTTCTTCCTCTTTATATGGGGTCATTAATCTCATTATGAGGGCCCTACCTTCATGATCTAATCTAACCCTAATTAATTTACAAAGACCTCACCTTCAAATACCATTACATTGGAAATTAGGGTTTCAACTTATGAATTTTGAGGTTAAACACACATTCCATCCATAGAACCCTGCATCATGCCCTCATCTATGGGTCAACTTTAAGTGGTGGGAGGATGTGTCATTGGACTCAGACTAAGACATCATAATTATAAATTTCTAGGTTAAAAAAAAAGTCCCCAAGTCACTAATGACAATAATGTCACTAATAGCAAGGACAGTCTAAATTCTATTTATTAGAATTTGGTACCCTAATTAAACTGTCTGTGTAAGCAACTTCCGTATAGATTGGGACTAGAACAAGATTCCTTGCTGTTTCGATCTGTTAGTACACAAAACTATGCCTGGCACTGAGACAAAATAAGCAAGTGCTTATTCACCAGCCCATGGGCAAACCCCACTCTTTTTCTAACTCTTGATCTTGCAGAACCAAGGTCCTAGGAGCATGGAAGACTCAATTCAACAGTAGCTATATCCTTTTAGTATGAGTTTTGACAGTCTAACAACAGAACAGGAATTATGTCAACTTTTCTGATTAGTATGAGCTCTGCCCCAGAACCAATAACATATAATATGAATGTTTGCTTTTCCTGACACAAAACTGCGATACATTATCAAAGCTTCACAAAGTCACTCTATCTTCAGATAACACCAGACAACTTGTTTTCATCTTATTTCTGGGACAAGGACATTCATTGTATCCTGATTTCACTGACTTCTGAATATTATATTAAACATTGACACATGCTTGGCAACTCAAATTCATTGGTCAAATGTCTTTCTCCTCTCAAAATTGTTTTTAATGTAAGAATGCAATAAATATAAATCCCGATTTATCACTAAATATGTGACCTTGCTTAGTCAAACCTTAGTATTTTATCCTGTGAAACATAAGTAACAGAAAAACTCACATTGTAAGCTGTGAAAATTGCAAAAAATTCCTGAAATGTGTTTAATGCAGTCTATGGCACAAAAGCACTTCCATATGTTAAGCATTATTATTAACATCAGATTCAATTATAATATCTGAACAATGCAAAATTACAAAATCAGTATTACACTTAAAATCTGGAGACATTTTAACTAAAAAACATATAGGTATTCTCATTCTAACCCTTTAATTTTTTATGAAATTTAACCTTCCTTAAAATTGAAATTATAATGCATTAGAAGATAAATTTCTCAAAAAGGTACAAAATCAAGATATCCATCAGGAATTCACAATATAGAAAGAAAAGCAGATACACATATAGAGTTTATCATGTACTAAACATTTATTGAAAGCATTTTGTTCTAGAAAATACTGGGTAATAGAGAAACAAAGATGAACAAAACTCTTCCCTTCCTCTGAGATAGGAAACTGTCCAATGAACCAATAAGAGCCCTATGTTGATATAATAAATATTATGTTTAAGATAATATGAGAAGACTTGGAAAGGAATAACCAGCTCTATTAAAGGGAGTTGAACTGTTAAACTGGAAGATGAAGGATGAATACGAATTAACAAATCAATCAATGGGAGAAGAGGGTTTCAGGACACAGCATAAGCAAAACAAGGAATCATGGAAGAGCATCATGTCTTCAGATAACTCAAAGTAGTTATATTAGATTAGAGCCAGGAGAAATGGGGAAAATAAGGAGGAGAGATGAGAGAAAGCAATTCTCATAAATGTTGGGGTACAGTTTTTTGAAATGACCATAACGGAGTCATAGGCAAACGTGTAAAATATTAACATCACATAAGGTTAGATCACTTGTCCATTTTCAATACCTAGTTTTTGGCAAAACTAGAGGTAGAAATTCAGTCTCCCAACTCTAAATGTGGTGCTCTATCCTCCAAACCAGTATTTCATAAAGCGTGGTCCCAGGACTAAAAGCTTAAGCATTACCTGGAAAATTGTTTTAAAAATACATATTCTCAGGTTTTGTCTCACAACTACTGAGTCAAAAATTCTGAGGATGGGACCTAGAAATGTGCACTTTTAAAAGCCCCCCAAGCCGGGCTCAGTGGCCCAGTCTGTAATTCCGCTTTGGGAGGCTGAGGTGAGTGAATTGCCTGAGCCCGAGGGTTCGAGACCCGCCTGGGCAACTTGGCGAGACCTCAGCTCTACAATAAAATCAAAAAATTAGCCAGGTGTGGTAGCGCGCGCCTGTAATTCCAGCTACTTGGAAGGCTGAGGAGGAAGAATCGCCAGAGCTCAGCAGGTCGAGGCTGCGGTAGCCAGGAGCAGTCACTGCACTCCAGTCTGGGCGATAGTGTGAGACTCCAATTCAAAAAAAAAGCCCCCAGTTGATCCTGAATCACACTAAAATTTGAGAATCACTGCTCTCAACCATGTTGAGTTTCACATTCCCAATGAGCTTTCACAGAAGAAACAAAAGGAAACACAAATATTATGGAGGGTTTTGGTCAAATTCAAAAAAAAAAAAAGAAAAAGGAGGCAACCCTCTCAGGTCCCCCTCCCACTCCAGGAGCTTTTCTGTCCTCTCAATAAATCCTGCTTTTTCAAAAAAGAAAGAAAGAAAGACAATAGTCTTATGTTCATAACAATACCTTATCAACCAAGTACTTAGTGAAAACTGTATGAAAATGTTGTATTTGAACAAGTTCTTTGATGACTGATACCTTAGCAATCCCAACAGGTTCAGGCGGCCAGAAAAAGAATTTATCTTCAGAAGTCATTTATGTTCTAACTACATAGATACCCCCAAACAGGTGCCCATCAGTGTACCTGCCAGGGGGTAAGGAGACAGAAAAAAAATTTTTTTTATTGAAAGAAGATGGTCACCTCCTTTCCCTAGAGTTCCCTAAAGTTATACTTCAAGAACTTAAACCCATTCCTGGCATCTCAACATTTTAGAGTTTAGGAGAATGTAAATATAAAAAGTTTATTGTAAACCGGGCTCGGTGGCTCAGCCTGTAATCCCGCGCCTTTGGGAGGCTGAAATGAGTGGATTGCCTGAGCCCACGGGTTCGAGACCCACCTGGGCAACTTGGCAAGACCTCATCTCTACAATAAATCAAAAAATCAGCCGGGCATGGTAGCACGAGCCTGTAGTTCCAGCTACTTGGAAGGCTGAGGCGGAAGGATCGCCGGAGCCCAGCAGGTCGAGGCTGCGGTGGCCGGAAGCGGCCACTGCACTCCAGTCTGGGCGACAGAGTGAGACTCCAACTCAAAAAAAAAAAAAAAAAGTTTATTGTACCATGTTTAGTATCATTTACCTTAATGTTCTCAATGTCTGCCTTAGTTTCTTGCATACAGTATGCATTTAATAAAAGACTGTTAATCAACTAAATGACCTAATTGATGCAAAGAATAAACTAGTGTTTTGAGTGTGTGTCTGTAGAAAACTCATTTTAAAAGTTAAAAATAGACTGAAAACAAAAAAATAGAGTCTATTTTAGATGACTGAATATTTGAAGAAATGCAGTCTGAACACAATGGTTACAGCATTGATTTTCTGAAATTAGAACCATTCTGCATCCAATCAATCTGTCTCTCTTGCTGACATCAACCATTGGGGAGATGAAGAAAAATCTCATTTGTGCCAGTATCTGGCAAACTAACACAAGTTAATTTGTCAATTAAACTATCAGTGTAATAAGGAATTTTACAAACTAACATTAGCAGGTTAAGGGAGGCAAGCTGTATAATTCATAAAGAGAAACGCAAGTCCACAACAGGAATTCAGATGTAGCTTAAATGAAGATGAATAATGGCAAAACTAAATTAAAGACAGGGTCTGAGTGACCTCTAGTGTTATTGAGAAGAATATAAAGTAAAATAAATTAAAAATAGCCCTTGGTGCTGAATCCTAAATATAAACATACATAAACTTTCTTACAACATGGTTATCATTTCATCTGTTTAGAAATCACCTAAGAAATAATATGCAGAATTTCACATTCCAGTCTTCATCACTGAAACACTTTTCTGACTTATTGACTTACTTTTTAAATGTTTACTTTTATATATGTTCAAAAGTTTGCAATCATATCCCTATTATTCAAATGCCTTGGGGAAAAAGCATATCTTGTCTTAAATGTTAAATAACAGTAGGTTTCCCAACTGATATTGATAAAAGGTCAAGGGAATGCAGAAAGGCAATAAAGTCATTCCTATTTTAGTAGTGTTGAGAGAGAGTGCTTACATTCAGTTACTTCACCTTCTAATGTATGCATTGATTTTTCTAAAAGCACAAGCCCTGATCACCTTCAGTCAAGGTTCTTCAAAACCCCCTGATTGCCTACCAAATTAAGAACAAATTCTTAGGTGGGCCATTCAAGGGCTTCCATGAAATGACCCCCCGACCTTCATTTCCTATGAAGAAGGCATTGCCACATGTCACCACTCTAGCATTATTTCTGCACATGCAGACTTCCCATGTACCAATGTCTTTTTTAACTGATAGAATTTTGCAAACCTTTGTGTAAAGATAGTCCAAAATCTAGGAAGACCTTGCAGCTTATTTTTAATAATGCCCTGATTTCAAGTCCTATTTCTATCACTTGCTAAATGTGTAATTTTGGAAAAATTGCTTAGCCTAACTTAAATCAATTTGATCATTCCTAGTATAAGGATAATGTATATCATGCATATATTACTCAGCTACCTCTGCTTGACAGAAAGTAAAGAATGGTGGAAGAAACCAAGGTCAAATACCATCTCTGTCATTGATTAACTTTGGGGATCCTGGATAAGGCAGTCAACTCTCTTTGATCCAGTTTCCTCATTTGTAATACAGGCATAATCATAACCAACTTTATAATATTAATGTGAGGATTAGAATCCGATGACATATATGAAAAGTCACTCAGTGTATCATAGGCACTCAATAAGCACTTAACTCTGCACACTCTGAGGTCACTACTTCTACCCACCTTTTCCATTTGGGGTAGCAGCATGAATGTCAGGTGATGGCATCAAGCTTTCTAGCTGGGATCTCTGATTATCCTATTCCATCTTTTCCTATTGCTAATGTAGTCAGTCAAAGGTTCAAGAAGATGTTAATAGTACATCTAAGGCATGGTTATTATGGGTCATCTGATAGTCACATTTGGTCACTTACAGTCTTGACCTCTTGTGGTTTCTGCTTAAAAGATGGCACAGTCAGTCTTCTAAACTCAACAATGTGTGATCAATAAAATTATTTTAGTCATAGTCTTGGTCTAAGCCAGGCTCAGGGTGAAAAGTTAAAAACAAAGCTTTCTTGTATGATTCCACTAAATAAGGTATCTGCAGTTGTCAAACTCACATAAACAGAATGGTGGTTTCCAGGGACTGAGGGAAGGGCAATGTGGGGAGCAGTTTAATGGGTATAGAATTGCAATGCTGCAAGGTGAAAAACTTCTGGACGGGTGACTCAGTCAGTAATCCCAACACTTTGGGAGGCTGAGGCGAGTGGATTGCCAGAGCCCATGGGTTCGAGACCAGCCCAGGCAACATGGGGAGACCTCGTCTCTACAATACCTAAAAAATTAGCCGGGCATGGTAGTGCATGCCTGTAGTTCCGGCGACTTGGAAGGCTGAGGAGGAAGGATCGCCAGACCCCAGCAGACCAATGCTGAGGTGGCCATGAGCATGCCACTGCACTCCAGCCTGGGCATCAGAGTGAGGCTCCAACTCAAAAAGAAAAGGAAAAAGAAGACAAAGTTCTGGAGATTGGTTCCACAACAATGTGAATATGTGTAACTACTGAACTTTACTCTTAAAGGTCATTAAGGTGGTAAATTTTATGTTATGTGTATTTTACCACAGTTAAACATTTTTAAATTGTTTGAACACCTTTATGAGATGAAATTCGTTAACCCTTAAACTCAACTTCTTCTGGCATCTCCACAGCAGGTCACATAACACATACACACAAGTGAGCCTGCACACAAGCATACATATACTGCAAACATGCCCACAGGCAGGGTGGGAAGGGCAATTTTTGTCTAATAGCCTATAACTTTTCTAACTGATCCCACACCAATATCACAAATTTTATATTATTTTGATTCCATGTTAAGGATGAGAAGAAATCCATCCCTTGGATGCCAGCTAACATATAAGAAGAGGGATTGATTCTAACTCGCTTGGCTAGAAATAAAGGACTTGCATTCATCTTTCACCTACAGTAACTTAGGCAGAACCTGGAATAAGGCCCCTGTGTAGTTTTGAAATTTTTTCCAGTTTATTATTACCAGACTTTTGCATGATTTCTCAACAACAACTAGCAGTAATTCCTGACAGCCCTGAAAACTGAGTAGAGCAGGGAGAGGGAGGAGGAGTCCTAAAACCAATGCCAGTCATCTGTCCCATCCTGTTGAATATGCTGAAAGAATGAGTAAAAATTAGAAGTCTGCACTACTGCTTTCTCGGGTCAGGAATTCCAAATTACTTTTAAAGCCTCCTCATTTCTATGCCCCACTAATAACCTAACCCTTATTTTTGACCCGATATTCAGAATCTTTGGAACTTGATGAAAAAGAACCAAATCTAGAAGTCTCAGGTATCAGTGAACTGAAATAACTCCAGGTCATTTATTCTCAGACCCTTGTCCTTCTCCAAGTCAGGTTCCCCACTGATTCATTCTAGCATTCCTGGGTATTCTCTAATCCATGATAATGATTTATTCTAGCTAATCATTTTGATTTTTGCATTAATGCATAACATACATCCAGAAAAGTGCACAAATCATAATTGTACAAGTTAATACATTTTTACAAAGTGAGCGTTTCTGCATAGCCAGCATATAATCAAAGAACACAACACTGCCGCAGTTCCCAAAGCCCTTTTATGCATCTTACTCTGCCAAAGGTAACAATTATACCAATTTTGTTAACTTCTAGCATCAGACAGTAGCCTTGTCTGTATATAAATGGAATCACACTGAGTGATCTCTAAATTCATGAGATTCTTTTACACTGTTCTATGTAACTGTATTTTGTTCATGCTCATTGGTGTGCAACATGAATATGCCATGATTTGTCTATTTTTACTGTAGATGCTCATCCTCATCCTGTGCAATTAGCCCATTATATTTGGATCTGTGAATGCACATAAAATCATCATACTTTTAAGTTTCTAACAATACTCTAACAGTATCCACAGAACTGTCTTGTCACCCCTTGGTCATGCTAGGGATTCCCAAATTCTGTCTCTTAGATTCAACCCACCACTGCCATCTGTGAGAATCAGGAAACTCATTTTTCCTGAGAACAATGCGACCTTTCTATGTTTGTAGACATTCTGTTTTGCCTGAGAAGTTATTTTTGAAAATTCTAGATTCTATCTGACTCACTTCCAGTCGTGTTTTATTAAAGTTTTATCTCTGAGCGGGGCTCAGTGGCTTAGCCTGTAATCCCGCGCCTTTGGGAAGCTGAGGTGAGTGGATTGCCTGAGCCCGCGGGTTCAAGACCCACCTGGGCAACTTGGTGAGACCTCCTCTCTACAATAAATCAAAATGAGCCAGGCGTGGTAGTGCGCGCCTGTAGTTCCAGCTACTTGGAAAGCTGAGGCGGAAGGATCGCCGGAACCCAGCAGGTAAAGGCTGCGGTGACCGGGAGCGGCCACTGCACTCCAGTCTGGGCGACAGAGTGAGACTCCAACTCAAAAAAAAAAACAGTTTTGTCTCTGTGCCAAGCACTGTGTGCTGCTTGCTGGGCTACATAATATATAAGGAATAAAGATATAGTTTCACCGGGCTCGGTGGCTCAGCCTGTAATCCCGCGCTTTGGGAGGCCGAGGTGAGTGGATTGCCTGAGCCCAAGGGTTCGAGACCCGCCTGGGCAACTTGGCGAGACCTCATCTCTACAATAAATCAAAAACTAGCCGGGCGTGATAGCGCGCGCGCCAGTAGTTCCAGCTACTCGGAAAGCTGAGGCGGGAGGATCGCGGAGCCCAGCAGGTCGAGGCTGCGGTGACCGGGAGCAGCCACTGCACTCCAGTCTGGGCAACAGAGTGAGACTCCGACTCAAAAAAAAAAAGATATAGTTCCACATCTGGGGGAGCTTGGAGTCTACTAAAAATAAACATGATATTACTTATGTAACATTCCCGAAGTTTTGTGCTATTTAAATTTCTCATCAATGCAGCTCTAACAAGCTCCAGGAAAGAAAAAGCTCCTAATCCTGGGGAGAGGGAGAGCGTCAGGAAAGTCTTAAGTAGTCACCCCAAGGGTGAGAAGTCATTCAAGTATTGTGTCACCTAAAGGTATGATCAATAATGTGATCATGCCTGTCTTAATATTTAAAATATGTTCCTTCATAATTGTCAGTTAAAACAGTCACTCCAGGACAGTGTGCCCTTTTTAACACTTGAATTTTAGCACCACTATGAGTCACTAATATTTTAAACCACTACAGATATCTCCACTGAAGTTTGAAAAGGACAAATCTAAACAACCTGTAAAAATTTACCACATAATAAAAGAAGATGAGGCACCTCAATCAATCTTGCAGATGATCCACAAAAACCTGGCCATATTGTGTTTTGATATATACTAATTGATTTGATCTACTTTTCCCAAGAGATAAATAATTCTTCTGATATTTTATTCATTTTCAACAGCCATGTATATCATAATAAATATCTGAGGCTTTAAATCACACACCTCCGTAAAACACAAGCTGAAATTCTGCGTCACTCAGACATTTAATAACCAAAAAAGTAATACTCATGATTTTCCTGTTTGAAAGTGAAAATTGACTCCTAGGAAGGCAGAAAAGCCAATTTGCAAAGAGTAGCTTTCATTTCCTACTCTTAATTCAAATCTTCATAAAATTGTTTGAAGTCTTGGTACTAGTTATGGCATTCCAATGTAGCTCATAAGGGGACCTTTTGGGAGGGACATTTATATGTAAAATTCACTCTGCATATCAACCAAAACAGTCCGTGGACTTTGAGTCCTTAAAAAGGACATCTTTTTAACCACAAAGAAGAAAATTGATGAGTAGCACAAGATGACCAAACCTAAAAATAAGATCCCTTCAAGTATACTGTTTTGGGCTTGCTTGCCTTTTCTGTGCAAAGAGAAACATCATATCTTTCCCTCACTCATGCCCACCATTTTTGGAACTCAGGGGAGGTCCAGGGGTATGTACAATTAGGAGCCCTCAGAGTACAGATGGGAATTAAAACTTTGGAATCAAGCCTAGGAGTTCAAGGCTGCAGTGGGCTATGATTGTGTCACTACATTCCAGCCTAGGCAACAGAGAAAGTTCCTGTCTCAAAAATATTTTTTTAATAAAAAAATAATAAAGTCTTGGAATCAAATGGCACCATCTAGGCTAAAGAAGAGAAGAGAAGATTTATAATGTCTGAGCCTTAGTCTGATCCAATGTGGAGGTAGGAGAGAAGAGGACAGGCTGAAAGGAAACCTTGGAAGAAGTAGCCTATGATGGAGGAAGAAAAACAAGAGTGTGGCTGACTTAAAATTATGTGGGGGAAGGGGATGTTTCAACAAGGAAAGAATAATCAACCATTCTAAAGCTGTTAAAAAGCCAAATAAGATGAGGCTTGAGAAATGACCAAACAGAATCAGCAAGATTAAGCCACCAGTAGCCATGACAAGTAAGGCTTCACGAAGTAGGGAGAACAGAAATTAATGGAGAAGAGGAAGTACAGTGAAGATGCATAAGGAATACAGATAACACTTTTAAGGAGTTTGCTATAAAGCTGTTAGTGCCTGGAGCAGGACTCTTTAAAGGTGAAATATATTAGGGCATGTGTTTATGCTAATGAGAATAATCTAGTAAGAAGAGGAAAACAGATGATTTGGAAGAGAAAGTGGGGAGTTCAGGCTTGAAGTTCTTGAGCCGGTTACAGCCATGAGGTCTAGTCTGATGTGTGTGGGAGAGGAAATTAGATAAGAGCTCAACAATTCCTTCTCTATAGAAGAGGGAAGGACAGAAGAGGTAAGCATATGACAGATTTGCCTTGGGGGAGCTAGAGCAATTTTCTTCTGATTGCTACAGTCCACTCCCATGAAATAAAAAAGGGAAGTCATAAGCTAAGAAGAGAGGTAGGAGGAGTATTGAAATTTTGAAGAGAAAAAGGTATACATTTTACTACTTGGATAATCTGTGGTATTTTCTTACTGAGCCCCAGCTAGTAGGGAAAAGACATCCAGTAATTCTCTTACAAAGGCACATCACCCAATGAAGAAAAATAACAGGTGTCATGAGAGAGTAAACAAGGAGAACCTGCTTTACTAAGGAATGTAGTTGAGAGGGAGAGAAAGCAAGGAAGGCCTCTCAGGCTGGCAAGTTAAAAGGATTGAGGGAAGGTTGGTGCGGATAGCATACTGTGAGCCAGGCAAAGGGGATAGGAAATGAGTCTGTAAGAATAGGTGGAAGCCAGACCACATGGGGTCTTCTGTGTCATGTTAGAGATTTGGGGTTTTGTTTTAACAGTGTGAAGAGGGTCTTGGAGGCTTTTGAGCAGTGTGGAGACATGCTCAAAACTGCCTCTTACAAAGGCCTACCTGGCGGCAGTGCAGAAAATGATGCAGAAAACAGTATAATTGGGGAGAACAGATCACTGAGGTAGAGGAAGCATGTTACAAAATGATGATAGTGGATGAAGTGACAGGATTTATCACTGGACATAGGCAAGGAGTGAAGAAGAGAGAAATGTCAAAGGTAAGTCATTAACAGTATGATATTGGGGCTGGGAATAGATCTGTCATTTCCAATAAAGGACAATTTGGGGAAGAAGCAAGGCAAATAAGAGTGAGTCAGGCAGAGCAAGAAGCAATCTAATGTTGGTCCTGTTGAATTTGAAATGTTTGTGTCACATTTACCCTCATAACAAGCCCCAGCCACTTGTGTCACGTCAGTATGAATCTGGAAATAAAGAGAAAAGTGTTCCATATTGAAAGATGTTTTACTTCATAGTCGAAATACGAATAAAGGAGAAATGTTAATTATTCAAGTCAAAACATAATGAGTTCAGGGTAAGGAATAACTCATAGAACTGGAACCAATTAAACACTGAGATCTGGTATGGTAATATTGCTCATAGAATGCAGACTCTATCATTAATGAAATTTGTCCCCACTAAATGAAGAAAAAATTTAGATAAGGGAAATCTTCATATACTGTCTATTGATTTTCTTCTTGACATTTTGACAGACAAGATACAAATAGTTCGCTTTGAGAGCTAACTCCATTCTAAGAACAGTATCCAACAATCGGCTGACTGGCTAAAACTATTAGGTAAGAAAGTAAATTAGTTTTCCGCCCTATTCTCAGCATTTCCCATCAAATTAACTGCATGAACATTTACATATATTGTTCAATAGTTGTGAAGCTAATTTTACTCTACAAAGGAAAAGTAACTGAGAAAGAAAAGTTGGTTAAATTCTCTTACATTTTTTTTCTTCACATGTATTCTGAAATAGAATGATAACCCCATCTAGAGTTGATCATGGGAAATTGTTCAAGGAGAGAACTATATGAAAATTGCCCCATTGGAGGAAAATGGTTGAAAATCATACCAGGATATATATCAACAGAATATATATCACTTTTTTTTTTTTTTTTTTTTTTGAGTTGGAGTCTCACTCTGTCGCCCAGACTGGAGTACAGTGGCTGCTCCCGGCCACCGCAGCCTCGACCTGCTGGGCTCCGGCAATCCTTCCGCCACTCTTTTTTTTTTTTAAATCAGAGTTTTATTCAGTTGTCCAGGCTAGATAGAGTGCAGTGGTCACCACTCACTGCAGCCTTGACTTCCTGGGGTCAGGCAATTCTTCTGTCTCAGTCTCCCAAGCAGCTAGGACTATAAGCACACACCACAATGCCCAGCTACTTCTTTTGTAGAGACAAGTCTCGCTATGTTGCCTATGCTGGTCTCAAGCTCCTCGGTTCAAGCAATTTTTCCGCCTCGGCCTCCCAAAGTGCTGGAATTATAGGCATGAGCCACCGCGCCTGGCCTCACTTCTTAATATTCTTATCACATTAATGCACACAGAGCCTTTTTTTTTTAAACATAACTGTCCTCATGAAAGCATTTAAAACTTTTAAAGTATGTCTGCTAATGTCTTCATAGAGAGCAGTGTATTCAGCCTGTTCTTTGAAATGAAGTGTCAACCATCACTGCAATTCTTAGAACTGAGATGTTAAGAGTCTGTGGTGACAAGAATGAGATCATTGTGGGCTGCTGATAGTACAGACTCCTACAAATGTCTTATTGTACTTCTGAGCCATGTAAATGATCCATGCCTAATGGATCATGAAGAGCACTTTGAAGCCCTCTTTTCCCTGAATGTCATCAACTCTCAAGACCTTGTCAAAAAGCACCAGTGGTTGCCATGATGTTATCCCCCAAGTGCCCCTTCCCCAGTGCAGCCTTCAAATGCACTTGAAGACTTTCTAAGACTGGCAGCAAAATTCAAGAGGAGTTCAACACCGTATATCTGAGCATTAAAAAAAACTGAAATAATATTTGAGAAATGGGTGCTTCACAGTGGAAAGAGTATACTATTGCTGTATGGGAGTTCCATTGTTATCCAATTGGTATGAAATAATAGTGATAGAATACTTGCTGAGTGTCAGGCTATAACAAATACTTGACATTTGCATCTCATTTAATTTTTTCAACTTTCCTATAAGTACTGTCATCATTCTCAATTTACAGATGAAGCCCTCAGAGATACCAAGAAACATTCTAAAGAGACTTTCCTCACTTAGTAAGTGGCAAAATGGTTATTCAAACCCAGGTCTCTCTGATTCCAGAAGGTGAACCTGTAAGTACCCTCTGGGGGTCCCATGTACCATTATATTAAAATCTACAAATTCAGAAAAGTTCCAACAATTCAGTGGAAATCATATATTTACTTACAGAGAAACTCTCAAAAAAAGGTTAATATTCTAACTCTGTCAAATGTCCTCGATATGACCTTGTATAAGTTATTGAACACCTCAGTGTGGTTATGATAAACTCAGTGAGGTAAATAATATTATCCCCATTTTTCAAATGAACACACTGGTTAAAAGCAACCCTGGGTATGACTATATCCAGAATTGTTGATCCCTTTATTTGGAGACACTAAAAAAAAAAAAAAAAAAAGTAGTGCTCAATTTCACTCAGTCTGATCTAGGTCACAAGATTGAATAAACCATACTTTGGGGACTATAGAGTAGTCTCCCTTTATCTGCAGGAGTTATGTTTCAAGACCCCCAGCAAATGCCTAAAACTGTGAATAGTACCCAACCCTATACATTGTATATACAATGTTTTTTCTTATATGTACCTATGATAAAGTTTAATTCATAAATTAGGCACAATAAGGAATTAATAACAGTAACTAGTAACAAAATAGAACAAGTATAACAATATACTGTAATAAAAATTATGTTCTCTTCCCCTTCCATCTCTCCCCCCAGTATCTTGTATGTAATATTTTCTGACTCCATTGACCTTGGAAACCACAGAAAGCAAATTCACAGATAATGGGGGGACTACTATACTGATATGAGTTTATTGTAATTGTAATTGTCTTGGAGGGATCCCAGGTCCAGACTACATCCCCATAGATGAGAGAAGAGTTTTCTTAAAGTGAAATGATATTTCAACTATCAGCCATCCTGGGAAAAGGACCTTCCGGGACAAGAAAAAAGGATTCAAGAGAGCCCCATTAGACAGGGGAAATTATATGCCTTCCCTTCCATCTAAGAACTCGGGGCAAACACATCTGGTATTGATTACTCCTGGCCACATTGACACAGTTCTAGAAGGAAGCAAGAGCCTACCAGGTAGAAAGACCTGAGGCTATGCCACAGCTGTAAATTACCACATGTTTTACTTCTCTTTCCTTATTATCAACCTTCAGTAAAATCTCTGCTCTGAACTAGGACAAAATTTAGCAGACATTTTCTGTAAAGGGCCAGATGGTAAATATTTTAGGCTTGGTGGCTATGCTGTCTCTGTGGCAACACTTAACTCTGCCATTGTAGCACAAAAGCATCCATAGATATGTAAATGAATGAGTGTGGCTATATTCCAATAAAACTTTATGCACACTGAAATTTTAATTTAATATAATTTTCACATGTGATAAAATATTGTCTTTTTCTTTTTTTAACCATTTAATGCAAAAATGTAAAATTTATTCTTAGCTCACAGTCCATACAAAAACAGATAACAGGCCAGATTTGAGCCATAGATCGGAGTTTGCAAACACTTGCTATATGATATTAAAGAGGAGGTCATTTCCTTCTCAGAGTTATGCAGTAAAAGAGCAAGAAGTGTGTCCTTCTCTGAGGACTTAAAGAAGGAAACTTACTGCAACAGTAACCATCAAAAGATACCACATTCCATGGAACACTGAAAATGCTCCAACTTAACTAAACCCTTACTCGCTGAATTTTAGGATATCAGCATAAAGGCAGCAGTGTCCTCTAAACTACTGAAAATTGTCTGTTAAAGATATAAAACACCAGTAATGTGCCTGATATATAGAACATGCTCTGATGATGCTCGATTCCTTCTTTCCGCCTTCTCTCCTCCCCTTCCTTTCTCTCTTCCTTTCCTTTCTTCCTTTCTTTTTGTTGATTTTAGTTTCATAAACTCAGTGCAATTATGCTTAATCATATCTGAATTGTTGGGTTTTTTCCTAATAGAAAAATAGAAAAGCCAAATCCGTATTATTTAAAACATAGCTATTAAATTTTTAATTAGTTATTTTTGAAAAACTACATTTTTCAAGACCTATATATAGTTAAGGGACAAAAATTAAATAAGACAATATGCAAAAGATTATCTGATGGTGGTCTCTACCACTCCCTTTGTATAAAAATTGCACCACATGTGTCTCTTTCTCCACCTTCTGTGTGGGTCTCTGGGTGTGCATGTTCTCCAGTCTTTACTTTTATGCGCACTTTGAAATAAAAACTTTCATTAAATTCATTCATCTTTTGAATTAGCCAAAGGAGAGCTTTGTAGACATTAATGTAGCATAGAAAATCAATACATCACAATTAGTATAAAGCAATTGAAAAGCCTCCTGGCTTTTATTTTATTTTATTTTTACTCAAACACATTCCGTTTGTTTGAACAGAGAATAATTTTGCTATTCATTCCATCAGCCAGAATTCTTGAACCAACAAAGCCAATGGACACTAATGAAAAGGCATTTTTCATGTCCGTTACATTTGACTTAACACCAAGTTACTTAATGAATTACATTTGGGTTTCACCTTAGAGTTGATTAAATATTTAACATTTGGAATAAAAATAAGGCTGCATGTGGTAGGTTAAGGGTGAGCAACAAAATGGCTTCCAGCAACCGATTCTAGAAGTACATTATAGAAAACACTATTAAAAATTATCTAAGCCAACAAATCGATATTTTAGGCTTAAGAACTAAAGTCCAAGAGATCAGGTGGCACACTCAAGGTCATCCAGGTAGATTTTGACCTGCTACTTCTTTTAGCTGAATATTCCATTTGAGAAGCAGAAAATGTAACTTGTTTCTTTTAGGATGGTCAAATCCTAGTTTTCAGAGAGTGGCCCTCTTTTTGAACAGATGTAGATTTTGTATGTAACCTCAGTATACATGTGTTTCTGACAATCTCAAATAAAGTTTATGCTCTTAGAAGAAGATCTGGATTTTAGCTATTGCTGTGAGTAGTGCAGCATTAAGTTCCAGCATGTTTGAATGCAGAACTTACTCTTGAAGTTGCCAGCTCTATCTAATTGCAGATGTAAAAGATAAGACAAAAATTTTTATAAGAAAAAACACAATGTAATAAAATGTGTTCATTGTACTTCTTCCCTATCTGAGGACATTGGTCTCACTAGAAAGAGCAGATTTGTAACAATTAGTACTCTTTCAAAAAAAAAAGTTTCTTCCTAGCTCAAATGTGATTTTGAAAAAATAATATTTGGTTCTAACTTAGAAGTTGTTTGGGGTAGCAAAATCATAAGTGTCCTCAGAAGAACGTCTATTTCAATTCAATAATCAACTAATTTTAGAGTGTTATTGAGGTATAATTTATACAATAAGCTACTCATGTTTAAGGAATACAATTTGACCAGTGTTGACATATGCATTTTGACATATTGACCAGTGTTGACATATGCAATTTGACCAGTGTTGACATATGCATCACAATCATATGTTGACATATGATTGTGATGAAAGCATCATCACCATCAATATAATAGACATTTTCATAATGCCCAAAATTTTCCTACAACCTGCTGGTATCAACCCTCTTTTAACTCCATCCACAGCCAATCTGCTTTTCTGTTTGTTCGCTTTTTCTTTTTGTTCTACTGGTTGACAAATGATCTTTTATTGAAATACTTTCCCTTGTAGTTCTTCAACAGCTGGGCATTCAACTGCACCACTGTTGATTTTATCTATGAACTCATGAGTATGGCAGCCATCAACATGGCAGCCCAAAAACTTGCCAGT
The DNA here is from genome assembly GCA_027257055.1 of Cephalopachus bancanus. Classification (NCBI taxonomy): domain Eukaryota; kingdom Metazoa; phylum Chordata; class Mammalia; order Primates; family Tarsiidae; genus Cephalopachus; species Cephalopachus bancanus. Next base: position 206,032 of record JAPVLO010000243.1, on the reverse strand, counting down.
TCCCAGAATTTCTTTAATGTTCCAGAGAGTTATCTGGTTAAAGATGGGTATAGCATCTGTCACACAATGGTGTCAATCTCATCGAAAGTGATATTTTCATTTTGTTTAATGTTTTCCTGTTTCTTTCTGTCGCTTGGAAGTTCCTTAGGGTCTTGGATATCCAAGGAAGAGGCAGAAAGTACCATCTCAATCTGGGCCTGTCTGTTCTGAATGGTCAGTTCCGCTATAATCCTTATACCCTTCCAGTTACTGATTGCCTTGGCAATGTCATCATCAACTATTTTGGAAACACACCCAGGGACCCACGTTGGCAGCCAGGGCAGAAATAGCACAGACTTCCCCATTGGTGCACCTCAGTTACCTGACTTTGATCTCACTGAGTTTGAACTTGGGTAGCATTGTGGAGGTGGCTGATGTCAGATGAACCTACATGCAGAATGATCAAAGAAAGTTGCACCTTTGTCTCTCCTGAACCAAACTAAAAACTGCTTTTTGTTTTGCATTTTTTAGAAATATATAGATATGAAGTCATTTTGTATCTACTCTTTTATTGTCTGGCTTCTGTAATTTAACAAAAATGATTTTTAGATTCAGCTAAAAGTCAGCTATGTTGTTGAATGTATCGATAGTTTGTTCCTTTTTATTTTTCTGAATTTATTGTAAGGACATAGAAAATTTAACTTAAAATGGATCGTAGACCTAAAGTCTAAACTATAAAACTTTCTAAAGAAAACACAAGAGAAAATCATAGTGGTCTTTGATTAGGATAAGACACCTTATATAGAATAACGAAAGTATGAACTATTTTAAAAATCAATAGTTTGGAATTCATCCTCAGGGTCAGTTGTGACTTTGCTTTTTGTGTTTCTAATTGTGTTTATCTGGGCTTTCTCTCCCTTTTTTTTTTTCAGTCAATCTGGCCAGGAGATAGTCAATCTTATTTATCCTTTCAAAGAACTAGCTTTTGGTTTTGTTGATCCTTTCTATGATATTTTTGTTTTCTATGTCTTGTAACTCTGGTTGTATCTTGGTGATCTGGATTCTTCTGCTGAAGCTAGGATTTAGGGAATCTTGCCTTTCCAACTCCTTTAGGTGTGACTTTAGGCTGGCTACTTGTGATCTTTCTGTTTTCTTAATTTGTGCATGCAATGCTATGAATTTTCCTCCTAACACTGATTTCATGTAAAACTTGCTTCTGCTCTTCAAAAGACACTGTTAAGCAAATTAAAAGCTACAGACTGTGACAAAGTCTTCACAACCTAAAGAGCAAGGATTTGTAGGATATATTAACAACGCAATAAGACAAACAACGGTCCAGTGACTGACCCAGTCAGTTGATTCTCTGCTGACAGCCTTCCCAGGAACCTCTGCCTGGCCTCTGCCTTCTTCCCCCTACCTGTTTTTGCTTTTGTGTTGCTTACCTGCATCTCACCTGGAAAGTGCTCTTGTGATCTCTTCAGTTACAGAATTTGATTTACTGATAGTAACTGCTTTGAATGATTCTCCAAAATTCAGCTGTTGCCAATGTGATTGTTAAGAGGTGGGGACTTGAAAAGGTAATTAAGCCATAAGCGTTCCTCTCTTATGAATGAGATTAGGGCCCTTATAAGAAAGTCTTCATTTTAGACTTCACAGTTTTCAGAACTATTAGAGATAAATTTCCAATTTTTATAAATGACTCAGCCTATGATGTTCTGTTATAGCAGCACAAAAACAAAGACAGTATTTGTAAACTGAACCCATTCATCCCAAGGCTAATGCTATCCTAACATATATTCATCTCACCTAAGGTTGCAGACTATAGCAATCACTTTCTCTTGGCCTACACATGATTCAATAGCAACTGCCATGGACAGTTTTACATGGATTTATGCTAACCTCATAGACAGTACCTTGCCTCAAGACGCACTGTGTGCTCTGTCTGCCCTTGAGGTTCTCAAGATAACCCCGAAACAATAGGGGATGAGATCTGTGGATGAATTTTCTAGCCCATTCTTCTCTTGAGATGAAAAATACTGAGAGTCATTCTGGAATCTTCTCAGAGGCTCCCAGCAGAATTAAACTTCCATTGCCCACAACACTGACCTTCACAGCACTTGCATTGGTTTTCCTCATTCTCTCTTTCTCCCCATTCCCTCATTCTCACTTCCTGCCTTCCAAATAAACCACTCACTCAAGTATATGCCTGAGCCTCTCTTGGGAGAATACAAACTACTTTCCACCTGACAAATGCCAGACTCAATTCCAAGAAGAAATGTATATGTTCAGAGATAATGTCTTATGTGACACCTATGTTAATTCAGTTGAAATGCTGGCAAGGACAAAATGGGATTTGTAGGTCCAGATGACAGTTCTGGAGAGGAGTTTGAAGAAGAGAACATAAAACAAAAGAACTAGGCTTTTTATTTCTCTATTTTTAATAAACTTTAATAGGCACTTTAATTTCAGCAACTTGAAAAGTTGGCCCTTGCCTCTTGATTCAATGCTCATAAAAAGCTTTGGTTCTTGACCTGGAAGACAGGGCTGTTGTGTTCCTACTGTAATAACAATGTGACTTCATGACCTTCTTGGGTATAAACTTGAGAACTCCTCAGAAAACAGTCCAACTCCTTGAAAACACTGTGAAGCCTAAATAGTACCCATTTACTGATTCACTCAGTATCCAGAATTGGAATGAGATATTCACAGATATTCTGGATTTTGTTGTTTTATTTGATTTTAGTTTTAACACATATATGGCATTGTTTTTTTTTCAGAACTTGTAGAAAATAAAATGCACTCATTTCTTCACTCTGCAGCAGTTCAGAGGAATACAGACCACCATAAAGCTTTTAAAGGTCTGGTTTCCTGAGGATGTGTTGCTCTGTTTTCATTCACATAATAGCAAAAGAGGAAATAGGCCTTTAATGGGGTAGAAAACACACATCTAGAAACAGAAATAAAATCCATTTTCCAAGGCTTCACCATAAGACATTCTTGGCTCCTCTCTTGACAATTCCTGCACCCAGGTTGGTTTCAAATGATTCTTCCAGCTTAGTCTCCCAAAGTGCTGGGATTACAGCCATGAGCCACCATACCCAGTATCTTTTTTTTTTTTTTGAGACAGCATTTCACCATTCTGTCACCCAGGCTGGAGTACAGTGGCAGGATCATGGCTCATCACTCTCAAACTTCTGGGCTCAAACAATGTTCCTGCTTCAGTCTCCTGAGTAGCTGGGACTACAGGTGCACACTCACCTGGTTAATTTTTCTTTTTTTGTTTTGTTTTTTGTTTTTTGGAGAGATGAAGTCTTGCTTTGTTACCCAGGCAGGTTTTGAACTCCTAGCCTCAAGCAATCCTCTTGCCTGAGCCTCCCAAAGTCCTGGTACTACAGATGTGAGCCACCAATTCCAGGCCAACAAAAAAGAACAAGGTCATACCTGGTGGAAGGGAGATTTGGTTTCACCACTTCTTGCAATCCCAGTTTATAATAACTTTTCCATAAGCTCAGGAGATATTTTTAACGAGAAATCCTATTTTCTAGGACTCAGACCCCTTAGTGCCAGATATGTCTCTGGCATTAATTTGAGCAAGTGCTTCCTCTCTCAGTATGTGAAGGGAATCCCCTTCTGGATCTGACAGTCTGTGTCCATGACACTAAAGATAATAGGGGCTTTCATTGTGCTAACAGATCATAGGTCATATATTCAAATACACAGTTTTATTTTGAGATTTATAATCAGCATATTTTAATGAAGTATTTGTGAAGTGATATCCTGGGCAAGACAATACCATTCCTTCTACCTCAGTGTCTCCTCTTTATAAAGCAGGCAGAATAGAGAATATAATGAAGATGATACGTGAGCAGAATTTCCCCAAATGAGCCAGCTACCCAGTGATGTCAAATTATTTTCACCAACAATTGGAGAAATTTCTAAGTCAGGGTAATGTTCAGAGACAGAAATTCTAAAAACAGCGACACTTTGCAAGAGAGGATGTCCTTAGCAAAAAACGGAAGATGTTTGTGGAAACTGTGAATGATGGTATGTATTTTAAACTATTGAGTATTTAAATAATTATTTTTTAGGGTTTTTGTGATTGTAGATGATAAGAAGGAGTGCACGTGTTAAGCAAGGGGCAAAGTTATGTCAGCACTGTATTTTATTTATTTTTTTTTTATTTTTTTTTTTTTTTTGAGTTGGAGTCTCACTCGGTCGTCCAGACTTGAGTGCAGTGGCCGCTCCCGGCCACCACAGCCTCGACCTGCTGGGCTCCAGCGATCCTTCCACCTCAGCCTTCCAAGTAGCTGAAACTACAGGCGCGTGCTACCAGCACTGTATTTGATAATTGCTAAAAGTTGTAGTATTTTGGAAGACATTTAAAAGGTGCACTGAAGTTCCTTATGCCTGCCCTCAAGCTTACTCCATTTCCTACAAATACCCTCAAACAGAAGATACTGTATCCCTTACTATAACCTAAGGAATCATAGGGAGTATGGCTATAAAGCCAAAATTCACATCCCAGAGCTTGATCACTAAGTAAAACTTTCATCACTCTGTTCTATCTGTTAAACATTGTACCTCTAAATATATTCTGAAATGTCACAGCTCACTAGGTTTCAAGGAGCAGTAGAAACTCTCATATTTGAGAAGAGAAACCTGTGAGTGAGTGAGGGTATATGTAAGAGAGAAAGGGAGAGAGAAAGAGGAAGCTTAATTGTATTCTTCTTTGTATTCTAAATACCTGGGACCACCAGAGAAAATTCTAGATGTTGTTTTAACTCCAGAAAAATTAATTGTGCCCAGGGCATTAAAATAATCCAAGTTCACACACAGATTCTATCATTTGCGAGCTTTGTGGACAAATGACTCCAGCTCTCTTTGTCTCTAGTCTTGCATCATAAGATGGGACAAAAATAATGCCTATCTTATAGGGCTGTTCTGAGTATTAAGTGATAAAACACTTGTACGACTTTGGAAAAATACCTAGCAAATAAGTAAACTTAATTAAATTTTAGTTATCATTATTATGGTTCATCCTCATTATTAACTAGTTGCATGCTCCTATGCAAATTACTACTCTCCCTATGCCTCAGTTTTCCCTTCTATAAAACAGGTGTAATCAGATTATTATAGGAATAAAATGAGACAGAAGTGAGGAATCATCCGAGACAGTGCCTGGACAAGGAGGCCTTCACTCAGTCACACAAGAGAATGTCAGCTGAGAGTTCCAAGTGTAATGGTCACTAGTCAAGAAACACTACAAACTAAGAAGAAACCGAGGGTGGTAAGACCTGGAGTAGCAGCCAACTTTATTTATTGTCAAGGCCAGAACATTCATCAACTCTCCTCATTAAAATTTGCCAATTAATGAGCAGTGGCATACCCCTTAGCAAAGGTCAGCAGCAACCTAAGCAAACTTATCAAAAATTCAAAGAGGTATAGAGTTTGGGAAAAGTTCATTCTTCCCTTAATTAACGGATCTAATTACAATCCTGACATAACAAAATGCAAAATGCGCTCTTCAAAAGACACCGAGTCAAAGGTTTAACAGCCCAGATAACCTTCTCCTTTGGTACAGGCTGACCCAAATGTAGGGGAGGGGGGCGGAGGGAACCTTAGCGTACAGTCAACAGGGTTGATGAAAGGGCTTTTCAAGAAATTAGAGCTTAGTAGCACATCAGAATCCCAGAGCAACAAAGGAATTGAGAGGGGATAAAAACACTCCTACATCCTGGGATCTGGGTGAACACAGAGTCAAGGCTTCCACTAATCTCCCTTCTTAGCAGACGTCAAAGTATTTATTTGATGACCTTTCCTGGCTAGTTATGAATAGCACTTTAACATCCTAAAGAGTTTGGGTCTGTAATTGTTGCCTCATTTAGATGAAACCTAAAGACAAAATGGTTATGCTGTGTTTAAATTGTTTCTGAAATAGCAGGTCCCAAATTTCAAACTAGCTTCCTTAACCAAAAGCTTAAAAAAATAGGCAGCCTGACCTCTAACTCATCCCCTCAGGAAGCCACCATTGTTGGAGGATGAGCTTGGTCCACTTCATGACTTAGGATCAGTTTCACAGTAGACTTCAAAAACTCTGGCAACTTCAGGTTTTGCTTCATTACATGAAAGTCAATGGATGGAGTGACAGAAAATATTACATCTTAGTGCTTCCCACCAGCTTTAAGGGCATTCAAAACTTGCAGTCAGCAAGAGGCTTTTCCAATTACAGGGTCTCAAAAAATTCAGAAGTTCTAAATGAGAAGTATACCCATGGATTAGAATCAACATATCACTGAACACTATCAATCTGAAAGAAAACTGATGCCCATAGAGAAGAAATGATTCGCCTAAGGATAAAGAGAAAGGTAAAAGTAGAGGACCCTGCAGTCTACCCTCAGTAAAGTCAGATGTGGCATTTAATCCATTCACTTAATCGTTTATTCATTCAACAAATATTTAATGAGCATCTTGCATATGTTGGGCCTTGTTTAGTGACCAGGATGTGATTGAGTGTTCAAAGCAGAAACGACCCTACCCTCATGGAGCTTATATTCTACTGGAGGAAGACAGACAATAAACCAACAAATAAGGAAGTCAGAAAGATGCATCTAGGGTCGGTGCTTACAGAGAATTAGAATGGAGGGATGTAACTGTGACTGGGTGAATATAATAGGTGGGGCAGCTAGGGAAGCTCTTCCTGAGAGGTGACACTTCAGTTGAGATGTGAATGGCACAGAGGGCTATCCATATGAGGACCAAAGCAAGAGCACAAAAGCAGAAGGAGATAGGTGATGCAAAGGCCTTAGGCTGCTGAAGAACAGTGAGGAGACCAGGGTGTCTAGAACTGAGGAAGTGAGGAGAGTGGCAGCAGGTAAGGGAGGGGCTGCAGGCCATGGCTACATAATACAGGACTCCACACAGCCGTGATAGGGTATGTGGATTTTATTACAAGTGAAATAGAATTCACTGGAGGGTTTTAAGTGGAGGAATGATCTGAATTCTCCTAAAAGATCATTTTGGCATCCATGTAGAGACGGGATTAAAGGGGACAGTGAGGGAAATGTAGAATTCAGGGAAGAGAGGGTAGCAGGTGACCAGGGAAGAGATGAGAGTGAGGGAGTTAGTGGACATGAAGACAGGTTTGGGGGGCAGGGTCAACAGAACTCAAATATGAATTGGTTAAATACAGGAGGAAGTGAGAAAAGAGAAGAGGGACACATCACTGATGGGTTTTTAGCTTGAGCTATTGGATGAGTGGTGATATTATTGGAGATGAGAAAAATAGGCCTTGGGAAAGAAGCAAATGTGTGAATTGGAAATAGTTCTTTCGGGCCAAATTTAGATGCCCATAAGATACCTATATGAGATACCAGCAAGACGAATGGAAGTAAAAATATACAAACCTAGGATTCTGGAAAGATGTTTGGGATAGAGGCATCCAGTTGGGAGTTATCGACTTAGAGCTGTTATTTAAAGTCAGGGATTGGATGAGACCACCCAGGCAAAAGGGAGAAAGTTTCCAAAGGAGCAGTCCACTTCACTCCTTTCCAGGAGGAGCTCTGTGCTTTTTTCTCTAACACACAGCAGTTCTTTGACAGTGCTTGAAAATAACAAAGGAAGCAAGGCGTTCTTAGACACAGCCATTTGGAGTTGCTGCCTCTTCCCTGTAATCAAAAGGCTCTCAGAGGTGAGACGCTCAGACACACACTTCCTGTGATGTGTAGCAGAGTGAACCCTGGTCCCTTGCTCAAATCTTTCATAAAGAAAAAGAAAAAAAAATCAATCTGCTTCCACAAAACCGTTGAGTTTTACTTGCTGTGCACATAACGAGGAAAAACACGCCACAGCTCTTCTCTCAGAGCCCGGGATGAGGCTGCCCCCTCGTGTCCACTGGCTTTCATGACCAGCTCGGCAACCCAAAATCAATATTTTAAAGTTGCAGTACACACGACTGCCTTTATATCCTCTAAACTTTTATCCTAAATACGCACCATTTTCTAGAAACCAATCCCATAAGGCCCCATGACAAGAATACAGAAAAACAAGGAAATGAGAAAGCTCTAGATTACTTTAACCGCCAGCTCAATATCCAAAGGTGAGTTTTTTAAGAACACATCTTTCCCTACCACACATGAGTTAACAGATTCAGATGCCTGGTGTTCCTTCAAGATGCTCTAGGAAGTATGATCTTGATGTGACTTGTGGGGCTGATTAACTAGTATCTTGCAGTGGCCTCCCCTGAAACAGAACCTGAGACAAGGGGTTAAGTGCAGGTGATATCTGAGGCAGGAGTATGGAAGGGTAGCAAAACTCAGGTGGAGCAAAAACAGGGGATGGGTGATTGGACGGTTTACTTCGACTGAAGTTCAGTCCCACCAGGAACTTCTGAAAACCCATGTAGAATTGTGCAACTCACAGTCAGAAATCTGATGCCTTTCTTTCTTTCTCTCTTTTTCTCTCTTTCTTTTTTTCCTTTCTTTCCTCTTTTCCTTTATTCCTTTCCTTTCTTTCCTTTCTTTCTTTCTTCCTTTCTTTTCTTTTATTTCTTGCAAGACAAGATCTCACTCTGTCACCCAAGCTGGAATGCAGTGGTGGGATCACAGTTTACTGCAACCTTGAACTCCTGAACTCAAGCAATCCTTCTGCTTGAGATTCCCAAGTAGCTGAGACTACAGGCATGTACCACAACACTTGGCTAATTTGATTATTTTTTGTAAAAATAAGGTCTCCTCTTGCCTTAGCCTCTCAAAGTGCTGTGATTACAGGCATGAACCACTGAGCCCAGCCTCTGCTACCTTTTTCAACCAACTCGTTCCCTGTTAAAGGACTGCTCTCTCGCCCACCTGGGCTAAGGTAGTTAATTGCCCTTCCATGGCTTTCGGAAAAGTCCTAATGCAGAAAACCAGAAAGAGAGAATGACACACATACTTGAGGAGGGATGGGATAGAAATAGAAATTTCCACCCCAGCTGGCCTAAAAAAGATGAATGAAGAGGAGAGATGTAGTCTAGGCATGACCAGCATCATCTGTGTTCTCCAGGAAGAGTCTCATCCTGAATAATTTAGAGAAGCCTTGTTCTGTAGAGGACGGGGCACCACATTTGCCATTTGTTAGCTGTGTGAGCTTTGGCAAACTTCTTTTTCCTTTGAACCTTAATTTCTTCATCCATACAGTAATCATAATGGTAGCTATAATTAAATGCTCTTCTAAATAATAAATGTATTAATATATGTGAGGTGCCTAGTGCAAGGAGAAAAACACATTAAGTTGTTATAGTATTGTTAATAAAATAATAATTATAAGAGTAATATCTCACTTGCCTCACTGGTCTCCAATTTTGGTTCACAGTTATTGACTCCATTTTGGTCTTGCTCTTCCTTAACAGCCTCTGTTTATTCAGACATGTGGTAGTTGCCTTAACTTGTTTCTTTTTTTCCTTCTTTCCTCCTAACAAATATCTATTGAGCCCTAACTGTGCTTCAGGCATTGTGCTCACCTTCCTCCATAACTCTGCTTTGTTTCTCAGACTATATGTAGCATTCTTTTCTGAAGTGCTGGAAATTCATTGCTTGTATAAATACTTCCCCCAACTAACCCTATCCTGCACCACACAAATACTGGAAATGCAACAAATAGACCAGAATTTACATCTAAATATTTGTTTTCCTTTTAAAGTGGTTACTTTACAAAGTTTCACAATCCACTGCTCTGCACCCCTCTCTCCCACCCCCATGCATGCATTTAAATAACAAGACAGAGTTGGCATATTATTTTTAATGCATTTGAAGACAAAAAATGATTTTGCTTTATTTGTACGTATATGCAACAACACAGAGGAGTTATACAACACTAAAGACCACACTGTATTCTTCTTTTTCCACCCCACTGCATATCTACCCTAGTAACCTTCACTTACTATGTGTACAATGAGTATTAGCTGCTGCATTCATTCATTTATCAAATATTTTTAGCACTTCCTATAAGATAATTGATGTATTAAGTGCTGAAAGAGGACACAAAGGTGATTAAAATATTATTTATGATCTCAGGATCACCATTGTCTGACAGAAAAGATATTATCAAATGCCTCTAACTATAAGGATGTGTGTAATGTGTCTGTCTTCTCTAGAAGACAGTAGAATCCTTTAGGGAGGAAATTAATTTATATTTGTATTCCCCATGGCACATAGTAGGGTCCTAATAAATGTTGGTAGAAGAAAAATAGAAAACAGTTGTGTTTCAGAGGAAAGAGAGGAAATACTCTACAAAAGGATCTTAGAAGTTTGTAATGGTTTGAATGTTTGTCCCCTCCAAAATTCACATTGGAATTTAGTTGCTATGGTAACAGCATTGAGAGTTGGGACCTATAAGAGGTGACTGGGTCATGAAAGTGGTGCCCTTTTGGGTGGAATTACTGCTGTTATAAAAGGTGAGTTTGCCCTCCCCCCTTTTATCTCTTGGCTCTTCTACTCTTCTGTCATGTGAAGAACACTTCCTACCCTACAGAAGATACAGCACTCAAGGCACCATCTTGGAAACACAGACCAGGCCCTCACCAGACACCAAGCCTGCTGGCACCCTAATCTTGGGTTTCCCAGCCTTCAGAACTGTGAGAGATAAATTACCTAGTCTGAGCCGGGCTCAGTGGCTCAGCCTGTAATCCCACACCTTTCGGAGGCCGAGGTGAGTGGATTGCCTGAGCCCGTGGGTTCGAGACCCGCCTGGGCAGCGAGACCTCATCTCTACAATAAATCAAAAAATCAGCCGGGCATGGTAGCGCATGCCTGTAATTCCAGCTACTCGGAAGGCTGAGGTGGAAGGATTGCCGGAGCCCAGCAGGTCGAGGCTGCGGTGGCCGGGAGCGGCCACTGCACTCCAGTCTGGGTGACAGAGTGAGACTCCAACTGAAAAAAAAAAAATTACCTAGTCTGTGCTATTTTGTTATACTATAGCAGCACAAAACAGACTAAGATAGGTTTTATGGATAAGTTAAATTGAAAGTGAGTAGGAGCCGGACTCGGTGGTTCAGCCTGTAATCCGGTGCTTTGGGAGGCTGAGGTGAGTGGATTGCCTAAGCTCGCAGGTTTGAGACCCGCCTGGGCAACTTGGCGAGATCTCATCTCTACAATAAATCAAAAAAATTAGCCGGGCGTGGTAGCGTGCGCCTGTAGCTCCAGCTACTTGGAAGGCTGAGGTGGAAGGATCGCCGGAGCCCAGCAGGTTGAGGCTGCAGTGGCCGGGAGCGTGCCACTGTACTCCAGTCTGGGCGACAGAGTGAGACTCCAACTCAAAAAAAAAAGAAAGTGAGTAGGACTTCAATTGGCAAAAATGTGAAAGAAAGAATGAATTACAGTCACGAGTTACTTAATGACTGAGAAATGTGTCATTAGGCAATTTTGTCATTGTGAAAACATCATAGAGTATATTACACAAATCTAGACGGTATAGGCTACTCCATACCTAGGCTATACTTGTGTAGTGTAGCCTATTGCTCCTAGGCTGCAAACCTGTACAGCATGTTTCTGTACTGAATGCTGTCAGTAATTGTAACACAATGGTATTTGTGTATCTAAACATAGAAAAGGTAATGTGTTTTGCTACCACATTAGGCTGACTGGCTAAGAGGTTATAGAAATTTTTCAGATTCATTAAAATCTTATGGGACCATCATTTATATGCAGTCTGTCATTGACAGAAACATTATTATGCAACACATGACTATACTAGCAGAAGGAACAGCACAAGCAAAGACACAGAGTCAGTAAATATTAATGCACATCTTATGATAAGAGTATGCAGTTTGATGAGAATCTAGAGTGTCTTTTCGGGACCAACAGAAGAAGACGCTAGACAGTAAGTCTAGGCCAATTCAATAACTTTATCTTATGGATGGGGATTCACTTATCATCAAGCACAACTACACTTTATTATTTACCAGAGAAAGGCTGTATTTTGATTTACCATGAAAGGGACATAGTCCAGAGCAGTGATTTCCATTATTAGATCCACAGGTTTATGGAACGAGCAATCTAGTTATCACACATAGTATGTGAATCTCTATCCAAAAGATGTGGTTTATAGATTGAATAATGTTTTTGCACACATCTGTAGTATCTATATATGAGGTTTTAATAAACACAAGAATTCATTTTAAATTATTCAACAATTTTTTCTCAATCAATGGAAACATGAATACTACTACTATCTTAGCGCCAAAAAGAGATCTAGAGATGGTCAAATGAAAAATAAAACAGAGATTTCAGGTCTTCTTTGGACATTAAGACCAAGATAATCTAAGACAAAGTAACTCATCATCAAAGTGTCTTTTGTTTCCAACTTTAACAACAAGACACTATTGGACACTGTTTCTCGAGAATAGATGGAAGGAGGATGGACTGGAATCTGTGAGACCAGTTAGGCAATGACTATGACCGTTTTTTAAGTGAGAGATAATGAATGTCTGATGATTATATCAGAAGAGGTAAAGAAGAGGAAGCAGATGTGAGATGTTATGTATTAGTAATAATAATTTTTAAAAAGACCTCAATGGAGCTGGGCGCAGTGGCTCACACCCATAATTCCAGCACTTTGGGAGGTGAGGCAAGAGGATTGCTTGAGCCCAGGAATTTGAGAGCCGCCTGGACAACATAACAGGATCTCATCTCTACAAAAGCAATCAAAATATTAGCTGGGCATGGTGGCACATGCCTGTAGTCCCAGCTGGGACTGGGAGACTGAGGTAGAAGGATCACCTGAGTCCAGGAGGTCGAGGCTGCAGTGAGCCATGATAGGGCCACTGCACTCCAGCCTGGGAGATGGAGTGTGACACAAGCAAAGACACGGGGGGTGGGGGAAGAGCTTGATGAACAAAATCAGTTGGATATGGGGAAATCTGCCAAATTTATAACATGGACAGCTGGATGAATTATGATGCCTTGTCTGCATGTGTTTGTTTGCTTGGCAGTGTGTGTCAAGAGGTAGGAGAAAGTGATACATGAAGAGTTAGATTTTCTAGAGTTGAGAAGTATTTGAAACATCCAAGAGAGACTATTTCAATACAGCTGGCCAATAACACACTCTATCAATGGATGTGCCATTTTAGAGTTAAGAAGGACCTTTATAACACTTATAAAAACCAAGTTTGAATTTTCAAAAAAGGGGAGAGTTGTTTCCCTCTGTAAATCTTTAGCAATAAGCTCCCACTAAGTCAAGACACTGAAAGTTTTTCTACCAACTCCTGCCTCGTCAAGGATAGGCACGCTCTTACTCATCTCTGTATCATCAGAACCTAGGCATTCAGAACAGACATTCAGAAAATGTTTGCTAACTACGTAATGCATGTTAGAATAAATCTCTGTCCTGTTCTCAGAGTCTAAAAGACAGCTGAAAAGGAATCTATGCCTGTACACAGGGATCCTTGGAAATGGGGAAAGAGGAAGGAGATCTAAAGAAAGCATCTTTTCAATCTTTAGAAGGTGTAGTGTGACCGATACCCTACCAGGTTACTTAGGGTACATGTCCACCACTTGAATCCTGAAGACCGGATGGTAAGCCAAGGTCACAGTGCCCAACTGAGGGACAGGTATCCCTGAGAACGCAAACACCCCAGAGCACCTCTGGGAACATACCAAGAAAAATAGTCTCATCGCACCCAGCAGGCAAAGAATCTGAAAATTTGCTAGTGGGCAGCTTAGAGATGGGCGGCGGGGCAGATCTCCAGAGCTGTCTTGCTATCATCCAGGAGTTCCCTGTATGTAAGTCCTAATAAATTCTCCAAGCTGGACTTTTCCAAGTCATTCTTTGGTCTCTTGATTCCTTCCCAGTTTGGGGAAAAGTTCTCCTATACAGTACTGGGTTTTTCTCATAACAGAATGCAGATGATCTCTCCAGACTACAGCCAGTTGCTTCCTCCTGCACACATTCCCTGCCCTCTTGCTTGACCATAAAATGTCTTAAACTAGAGATTAGCACATGTTTTGAAGAGGAGAAAGGGGAGGGAAAGGAGTAGAAAATCAGTCATAGTTCCCTCTAGCATTTCAACGTATTATTCTAGACACTTACGAAGCCTGGTTTTGTATTCTTTTGATATTCTTCTACCCTTCTTAAGCCTAACCAAACTTAAAGAGTATCCACTCCTTGAAACCAAATGGTTATTGAACTTGCACACAAGAGAAACTCAAAGCTGATGAAGAGAAAGGGAGAATAAAAGAAAGCAAAGAGTGAAAGAACTATCCTTTACAAAGACTGGCTTTCATTACAGGACTATTTAAGCCCACCAAATGTAAGTTTATTCCAAAGCACTCAGTCATTCCATAGAGAAACTCACTTGGTTCCAAACCTGAAGGCCAGCAGCAACATTTGGAAAAGTAAAGAAGACTCAGATTTTGGGTCAGTGATTCATTTATTCCAAAAAGGTGACCCACTCACTGGGAGGATTGAACCTGATATGGAAAAATGGGAAGAATCTGAGCTGGATAGTAAATCCTGGCCACAGCCTATGGTGTTTGAGGGGGGGAAAGAAAGGTGGCAGTAGAGGAAAAAACTGAATGCTGAATTAGGCAGATAAGGAACTAAAATGGACCTGAAGAATGAGTACATTTATATAGTTCATGAAATAGACCACTTGGGGCACTCTACTAAGACACTGGTATAACACCAGAGGTAACTAAAGATGGGTGTTAAAATACACTTCCTTTTTTTAGTAACAATGTAATGTAGCTTGATATTTAAAAAATATTCATTCCCAAAGAATTCTCTGGAGGAGCTGGAAAATCACCCGCCTCCAGCTGGTACCTTGCTCTGTTAATGATTTGTATACATGTGAACAAAAGGTTCAGTGCTCCTATTAATTACCTCAAAAATGATTAATCTCCTTTACCACTAGGAAATTGGGGAATCAAGAGGTAGATCATCTCATATTTCTCTGTATCACAGATATTAGAAATAAGTGTTCTTTCTTTCAGCTCCTATTCTGTACACCAATCTAGCACATGGGGAATAAATGAAATCCATATTTGTCTTGCTTTTTGCTCAAATCCTGGAAGTACAAATGGCAGGACATGAACTTTTTAAACCAGAACTCATGATCAATAACAGCATCTTTCACGTAACCATCAGAATGTCCTTTTTTCTCTACATTCTCCCATGCTACCCCAGAACATACATTTCATTTACATTGGTCATGGAGTCCTCAAAATGTCCACAATCTTTTTTTTAAATAACACTAGAAGACTGTGTGCAATGGCTCATGCCGATAATCCCAGCACATTGGGAGGCTGAGGTGAGAGGATTGCCTGAGCCCACGGGTTGAAGACCAGCCTGGGCAACTTGGCGAGACCTCATCTCTACGATAAATCAAAAAATTATCCAGCGTGGTAGCACGTGCCTGTAGTTCCAGCTACTTGGAAGGCTGAAGCGGAAGAATCACCTGAGCCAACCAGGTCGAGGCTGCAGTGGCCATGAGTGGGCCATTGCACTCCAGTCTGGGCAAGAGAGTGAGAATCCAACTCAAAAAAAAAATTTAAAAACTTAAAAAATAACACTAGAAGAGAATTGTTTTCCTTGTTGCTCTGAAATGCTGTATCTGTCATAAATGTTTATCAGTGTTACTGTTAGCTGTTGCCACAATAACTCTTTTAAAAATCACCCCACATTATATGTATATATGTATTGTATTTTCTCTCAGATTGTGATATGTCTATTCACACTCTTGATAATGTACTTAAGTGTATCACTTTCTTAATTTTTAATAAATAAAAAATTAATAACACTAGGCTTACTTACTATGCTGCCTATGGTTGGGGACTTAACTTTAATAGCCTCCAGCCTTACAATTTGTCTTCCCACTTTAAACTGTAATTTGGATTCTCCCCATCTTCATGGCCTTGTGCAAATATCCCACCAGGTACAACATTGGTCTTGTGACAGTCTACCACATTCTAGCTGTCAACAAAAAGAACTTTCTGGAAAGTTTGCCCCAAATTAAGTCATGCTAAATAGAATTTAAACAAAATAGGATGTTCAAGCTGGGAGCGGTGGCTCACATCTATAATCTCAGCACTTTGGGAGGCTGTGGTGGAAGGATCTCTTGGGACTAGGAGTTCAAGAACAGCCTGGGCAACAAAGAGACACTCCATCTCTACAAAAAATAGAAAAATAAGCCAGGTGTGGTGGCTCATGCCTGTAGTATCAACTACTTCAGAAGCTGAGGCAGCAGGATAGCTTGAGCCAAGGAGTTCGAGGTTATGGTGAGCCATGATAATGCCACTGCACTCCTGCCTGGGTGACAGAGTAAAACCCTGTTTTCAAAAAAAGTAAGTCAAATAAGATATTCAATAAGACAATTTTTTCCTGAAAATTCTGAGCGTCATTATGTTCAGGACTTGTGACAATAAGCACTTGTAATGACTTAGACAGAGATGTAAAAGGTAGGAACTTAGCCTTGCAAATAACAGGATAATGTGAAGGAAATAAACTATTGAGTGAAGTGCAATAAGCAACTGTCTATTAAATATTAATGAGGTAATCTATATTTAAATCATATTATTTTATCATAAAAATCCCTATAGAGTTGCTATTGTTATTACCATACCTTTTAACTCATAGAGAATGTACAAGGCTTTATCACCCCCAAGAGAAAAGGTAAAAATCCATTGCAGCTGAGGGAAAAGGATAGAAACCCTCTACTCCTGGGGAAGGAGCAAAAACACATGCTGGACCAAGTTTTAGAGAGCTTCTCTAGCTGAGGAAGGAAGATGCAGGATCCCTAAAATATCTCATCCTCAAGATGTCATCCTCATGCCTGTATGATATAGAGGCTTAGTCAGAACAACAGAAAATGTAATCCCCTTCCCTGCTCCCACAACCAGACTCCCTGAGGGAGGCAAGAGGGAAGACCTAAAGCTGAGGGAGGAACACATACCGAGAACAATTCTGGCAAGCCAGCCCCACTTTAAGCATAAAAAGTAAAAACTAGAGGTATTTGAAGCCAGTGGTATATTGAGGGTGTTGTGGGTTGCATTGTGTCCCCACCAAAAAAGAAAAAAAAAATATGTTGGCGTTCTAACTCCCAGTACTCCAGAATATGACCTCATTTGGAAAAGGGGTCTTTACAGAGATAACCAAGATAAAATGAGGTAATTAGAGTGGGACCTAATTCAGTTTGGCTGGTGTCCTTATAAAAAGGGAAAATGTGGACACAGAGACAGATAAGTATAGAGAGAAGGTGATGTGAAGAGACATAGGAAGAAGATGACCATCTACAGGCCAAGGAGAGAGGCCTAGAACAGAATCTTCCTTTACCACCCTGAAAAGGAACCAACCCTGCTGATATGTTAATTTAGGACTTTTATCCTTCAGAACTGTGAGACAATAAATTTTTGTAGTTTGTTAAGGCAACTCTAGCAAGTTAAGACAGAGGGTAACCAGAGAAAAAATAAACCCCAAGCCAAACTTACCTCCTGACTGACTAGATTGACTAAATCACTATACTAAATACCTAGCAAAAGAGAAGGCATGCCTATTTCCATTATAAAAACTATTTGCTCCAATCTTTACAATCCTAAAACTATCTGGCTTTCAGTTAAAACTAAAAGGCATACAAAAAAAGACAAGGAAAAAAAACCCTGCTAAGAGACAAAGAAATAAACAGAATCAGACTCATATACAACACAGATGTTGGAACCAAAAGAGAATTTTAAATAATTATGCTGTCAGCTATAGCAGAAAAGGTGGACAGCATACAAGATCAGATGAATTATTTCAGCAGAAATAAGGAAATTATAATAAATAATTCAATGGCAATGCTAAAAAGAAAAAAAAGCACAATAACAGAGGTAACAAATGACTTTAACAACCTAATCATTAGACTTGACAACAACTGAAGAAAAAAATTAGTGAACTTGAATATAGGTCAATAGGTATTACCCAAACGGAAATTGAAGAGAAAAATGAGAGAAAGAAAAATAGAATGTAGCATCCAAGAGCTATAGGACAAAGCTGAGTGCAGTGACTCAAACCTATAATCCCAGCACTTTGGGAAGTCAAGGTGGGAGGGTTGCTTAAACTCAGGAGTTAGACCAGCCTGGGCAACATAGTGAGACTTCATCTCTACAAAAAATCAAAAACTTAGCCTAGTGTGGTAGTATGTGCCTATAGTCCCAACTGCTTAGAAGGCTGAGGCAGAAGGATTGCTTGAGCCCAGAGGGTCAAGACTGCAGTGAGCCAGGATCACAAGTTCTCCAGTGTCTCTTCTTATAAGGACACTAATTCTATCAAACAAGGGTCCTACCTCATGATGTCCTCTAACACCCTAGTTGCCTCCCAAAGGCCCTACCAAAATGAGGGTTAGATCTTCAACCTATGAAGGGTTGAAGGGACACAAATATTTTGTATCAGTACATATACCAATATATATAATCTATTGTTGACTCTAAAGCCATGCACATGCCACTGCACTCCAATCTAGGTGACAGAGTGAGACTGACTCAAAAAAAGTTGTAAGACAGTGCCAAATGGTCTAATATTTATGAAATTGGAATCGCAGATAAAGATTTTTTTTTTTTTTTTTTTGAGTTGGAGTCTCACTCTGTCACCCAGACTGGAGTGCAGTGGCCGCTTCCGGCCACCGCAGCCTCGACCTGCTGGGCTCTGGCGATCCTTCCGCCTCAGCCTTCCAAGTAGCCAGAATTGCAGGCATGTGCTACCACGCCCAGCTGATTTTTTTATTTATTGTAGAGATGAGGTCTCGCTGCCCAGGCGGGTCTCGAACCCACGGGCTCAGGCAATCCACTCACCTCAGCCTCCCAAAGGCGTGGGATTACAGGCTGAGCCACCGAGCCCGGCTTCAGATAAAGATTTTATATCTTCTCCAGGAGAAGAGAGGAAGAAAGAGGTAGAAAAATATTCAAAGAAAGAATGGTGAAAAATATTTCAAAATTAATGATGACACCTGTGGTTTGGCAAGATAAATATTTTTAAAAATTCCTAAGCACTTCATATTCAAACTGCAGAAGAGGAAATTACAAAGAGAAAATATTGGAAAGCAGCTAGAGAAAAGACATTACAAGAAGAGAAACAAAAATGATAACTACAATACACTTCTTGTCAGAAACATGCAAGCCTGAAGACCACGAAACAGCATTTTGGAAAGGGCTGAGTGGGAGGACAGGTCAACCAGAATTTTATACCCAGTGAAAATATCTTTAAAAAAAACGAAAGGGAAATAAAGATTTTCTCAGACAAACAAACAAAAACAGAATTTATTACCAGTATATCGGAGCTATAAGACATTTTAAAGGAAGTTGTTTAGGCAAAAGGAATATGATATCAGACAGAAACTTGAATCTGCACAAAGAAATGAAGAGTTCTGTAAATGGAATAAATAAAAGTAAATATAAAATTAATTTTTGTTTTCATATCTGAGTGAAAACTGTCTAAAGCAAAAATAATAGCAACATTAAATAACATGTCAAAGTAAAATGTTTGACAACAATAAAAAGGGAAGAAGAGATTGGAAGTATAGTGTTATAAGATCTTTACACTAGGCCAGGCTTGGTGGCTCATCCTGTAATCCCAGCACTTTGGGAGGCTGAGATGAGTGGATTGCCTGAGCCCATGGGTTCAAACCTGCCTGGGCAACTTGGCAAGTCCTCATCTCTACAATAAATCAAAAATTAGCCGGGAGTGGTAGCGCACGCCTGTAGTTCCGGCTACTTGGAAGGCTGAGGTGGAAGGATCACCGGAGCCAAGCAGGTCGAGGCTGCGGTGGCCGGGAGCGTGCCACTGCACTCCAGTCTGGGTGACAGAGTAAGACTCCAACTCAAAAAAAAAAAAAAAAGATCTTTACACTAGACATAAAGCAGTATAATCTATATTATTTGAAAGTAGATTCAAATGTTGTATTAATCTTCTTAGGCTGCCATAACAACATGTCATAGACTGGTGGTTTAAACAATAGTCCATTTATTTTTCACAGTTCTAGAGGCTGGGAAGTCCAAGATCACTGTGTCAGCTGATTCAGTTTCTGGTAAGAGCTCTCTTCCTGACTCATACAGCCACCTCCCTGAGTGTCCTTACATGGTTGGGACAGAAAGGACAAGTTCTCTGGTGTCTCTTCTTATAAGAACACTAATTCTATCAAACAAGGGCCCTACCTCATGATGTCCTCTAACACTAGTTACCTCCCAAAGGCCCTATCAAAATGAGGGTTAGATCTTCAACCTATGAGATTTGGAGGGACACAAATATTTTGTATTAGTATGAATACCAATATACATAATCTATGATTCTAGGGCAATTACTTAAAAATTATTTTGAAGACCTTCCATATGACCCAGCAATTCCCCTATTGGGAATATTCCTGGAGGAACTCAAGTCATTCTACCAAAAAGATACCTGTACACGCATGTTTGTTGCAGCTCTATTCACAATAGCAAAAACATGGAACCAGCCATGCTACCCATAGAAGCTGGACTGGATTTGTAAAATGTGGTACATATACACAATGGAATATTATGCAACCATAAAAAGGACAAACATATGGACTTTGCAGCAACTTGGATGGATTTAGAGTCTATCATACTCAGTGATCTATCATAGAAACAGAGAACAGAGTACCGTATGTTCTCACTCATAAGCAGACCTTGAACAATTATCATAATACTATAAGAAAGGGATTGGTAGTAATGGGAAACTGCCAGGGAAGGGGAAGTGGAATTGGCAGTTGAGAGAAAGTGCCAGGGGAGCGGGGGCATACCTCATCAACAAGGGTACTGCATAATGAACATTTGTATACCTACCCCTGAATTGTACCCCACATCTTTAAAATAAATATATATATGTATATATATATATATATATATATATATATATATATATAATTATTTTGAAAATATATAAATAATATGCCCAGAGTAAAAAATTAGAAACAAAATATTTAACTCAAAAGAAGCCAGAAAAAAAAAGCCTGGAAAAGTAAAGAAGAAACAAAGAATAGATAAAATAAATAGAAAACCTGCAATATAGTAGGTTCTAATCTAATCATATCAAAAATTATAAAACAGAGAATGTAAAATGGGATTAAAATGCAAGATCCAATGATGTGCTGTCCATAAGAAACCAACTTCACATATAAAACCACAGAAAGATTAAATATAAAAGAAGGGATAAAACATATATCATGAAAACAATAATCAAAAGAGGGCTCAGTGGCTCAGTCTGTAATCCCAGCACTTTGGGAGACCGAGGCGAGTGGATTGCCTGAGTCCATAGGTTTGAGATCCACCCAGGCAACTTGGCGAGACCTCATCTCTACAATAAATCAAAAATTAGCTGGGCATGGTAGTGCATGCCTGTAGTTCCAGCTAGTTGGAAGGCTGAGGCGGAAGGATCGCCGGAGCCCAGCAGGTTGAGGCTGCGGTGGCCAGGAATGTGCCACTGTACTCCACTCTGGGCAACAGAGTGAGACTCCAACTCAAAAGAAAAAAAAAGAGAGAGCTTGAGTTGCTATATAAATAAACAAAACAAACTGCAGAACAAGGAATATATCTGGAGATTAAAGAGGACATTACATAATAACAAAGGGATCGATTCTTCAAAAAGACATCACAATGCTAAATGTGTACGTAGTTAACAAGAGTTTCAAAATGCATGAAGCAAAAAGTGATAGCACTAGAAAAAAAGAAAATGACAGTTTATAGTTGTGAACTTCAACACTCCTCTCCTAGTAACTGACAGAACAAGTAGACATAAAGTTAGCTAAGATATAGGAGACCACGTGACACTATCAACTAACATGATGAAACTGACATTTGTGAAATATTTCACCCAACAATAGTAGAATACACATTCTTTTCTTTCTTTTTTTTTTTTTTTTTTAGTGCCAGGAGTCTCCCTATGTTGCCTAGGTTGGTCTTGATCTCCTGGCCTCAAGCAATCATCCCTCCTCAGCCTTAAAAATTGCTGGAATTATAGGCGTGAGCCACCACACCCAGCCTCACATTCTTTTTATGTTCACATAAAATGGTCACCAAGATAAATCATACACTGGATCAAAAAACAAATGCTAAAAATTTTAAAGAACTAGCCGCGCTCAGTGGCTCAGCCTGTAATCCCCTGCCTTTGGGAGGCTGAGGTGAGTGAATTGCCTGAGCCCACGGGTTCAAGACTCGCCTGGGCAGGCGAGACCTCATCTCTACAATAAATCAAAAAATTAGCCAGGCGTGGTAGCGCGCGCCTGTAGTTCTAGCTACTTGGAAGGCTGAGGCGGAAGGATCACCGGAGCCCAGCAGGTGGAGGCTGTGGTGCCGGCCACCGCACTGCAGTCTGGGCAACAGAGTGAGACTCCAACTCAAAAAAAAAAAAAATTTTAAAGAACTAAAGTTATATAAAGTATTTTCTCTACCATAATGTAATTGAAATATAAATAAACACCAGAAGATGTTTGGAAAACCTTCCAATGTTTGGAAAAATAAATAAAACTCTTGTAAATAGCTCATGGGTCAAAGAAAAAATCACAAGGGAAACTAGAATGCATTTTGAGCTGAATTAAAATGAAAACACAGTACCAACATTTGTGGGATGCAGCTAAAAAAGTACTCACAGGGAAATCAGTAGCACTGAACACCCATATTACAAAAAAAGAAAGTTCTCAAATCCAGCTTCTACCTTAAGGAATTAGAAAAAGAAGAGAAAATTATACCTGAAGCAAAAGAAGAAAGGAAGTTATAAAGACTAGGTCAAAAATCAACAAATCTTTTAAAATGAAGAAATACATAAAAACAAAAATTTGTTTTTAGAGAAAATTTTATAAATTTGACAAACCACCAGCCAAATGAATCAGAAAAACAATTACCAATCCAGAATGAGAGAAATGACAACACAATAAATTATATTTATAATATATATTGTATATATAAAGGAAAATAAGGGAATATAAACTTTATACCAATAAAGTTGACAACAGATGAAATTTCTTGAAATACACAAATTAAGAAAACTCACTGGAGGAAATATAGACATGCCATGCCCAATGAAGAAATTAATTGGCAGTTAAAAACCTTCCAACAAATAAACTCCAAGCTCAGATGGCTCCACTGGTGAATTCTACCAAAGGAAGAAATCATATCACTCTACAAAAACTTTTTCAGAAAATTGAAGAGAACATTTCTCAACTCATCCTATGAGTTCAGCAGCATTAACCTGATGTTCTGAGAATGACATTACAAGAAAAAGAAAGCAGCTGAACAATATATCCCATGAATATTGACATAAAAATTGTCATCAAAATATTAGTGAATAAAATCAGCAATAAATAAAAGTTTAATCAATTATGACCAATTGGAATTTAACTCTTGAACACAGTAACTGATTCAACATTTGAAAATCAATGTAACTCACCATATCAACAGACTAAAGAAAAACCATATGACCACCTTCATAGATGCAGAAAAGTCTTTGAAAAATTTAAAACCACACATGATACAAACTCTCAGGAAACTAGTAATAAAAGGGAACTTCCTAATAACAGATAATATTCAATGGGGAAAGGAGGAATGCCTTTTAGGTTGGGAACAAGGAAAGAATTACACTCTTACCACTGCAATTCAACATTGTACTGAAAAAAAAAATTGCAAATCACATATCTGACAGAGAAATTGTATTCTGAATACATAAAGCACTCTCAAAATACAATAAGAAAACAAAGCACAAGCTATGTCTGAATGTTTGTGTCTCCCACAAAATTCATAAGTTAAAATCCTAACCCCCGAAGTGATGAAATTAAGAGATGGGGACTTTTGGGAAATGATTAGGTTATAAAGATAGAATCCTCATGAATGGGATTAATTCCCTTGTAAAAGAGATCCCAGCAAGTTGCCTTGCCCCTACCACCATGTGAAGATACAGCTTGAAGCTACCATTTATGAACCAGAAAGGAGCCTTCACCAGACATGGAATCTGTCATTGATTATAAAATATCCAGCCTATGGTATTTTATTGTAGCAACCTGAAAGAATGAAGACACAACAGAATAAAAGAAATGAGTAAAATATTTGAGCAAACACTTCACTAAAGATGACACATAAACAATAAAAATTACATAAAGAGATTATCAACATTGTTGATCATTAAATAAGTGCAAATCAAGATCCTAATAAGATACTAGTATAACCCTACTGAAATGACTATAAAAGAAAAAAAACTAACAATACCAAGAGTTGATGAGAATGCAGAGCAACTGGAATTCTCAAACACTGCTAGTGGGGTTGTAAAATGATACTGCAACTTTGAAAAACAGTTGGACTATTTCTTATAAAGTCAGACATATGATTTCAGATGACACACAATCCCACTGATAGGTATTTACCCAAGTGAAATGAAAACCTACATTCGCACAAAAACCTGTATGCAAATATTTACAGCAGTTTCCATCATCTTTACCAAAAACAGGAGCAACCCAAATGTCCCTCGACTGGGGAATGGATAAACATACTCTGATACATACAATAGCACAGATGAATCTCAAATGCATTTTGTTAAGCGAAAGAAGCAAAACCCATGTTACATATTGTACTATTCCACTTATTTAATATCTTTTGAAGGTAATATCGTAGGGACAAAAAACATATTAGTGGTTGTCAAGCATTGGGATAGAGAGAGGAGTATTAAAAGGGGACACAGGGAAAACAAACTGTTTTATACCTTGATTACAACAGTGGCTACACAATGTTTGTCAACATTCACAAAACTGTAACATAACAGGTGAATTTTACTGTATGTAAATGTCAATTTTTTTTTTTTTTTTTTTGAGTTGGAGTTTCACTCTGTCGCCCAGACTGGAGTGCAGTGGCCGCTGCCGACCACCGCAGCCTCGACCTGCTGGGCTCCGGAGATCCTTCCGCCTCAGCCATCCAAGTAGCTGGAACTACAGGCGCGCGCTACCACGCCCGGCTAGTTTTTGATTTATTGTAGAGATGAGGTCTCGCTCCCCAGGCGGGTCTCGAACCCGCGGGCTCAGGCAATCCACTCACCACAGCCTCCCAAAGCGCAGGATTACAGGCTGAGCCACCAAGCCTGGCTGTCAATTTATTTTTAATGAGAAAATGTTATTGGCTTGTAGTAATAAACGATTAAAGCTAATAACAGAAATTTTTAAATCTTGAAATTACTAATAAAGTGTTTACCATACATAGAATGCCCACTAACTGACAAATAAATATTCTATACAATTCTCTAGAATCCTTACAGAAACCCTTCAAATATGTACTCTTACTCATACTATCATATTAAGAAACTGATCTTCAAAAAAATAGCCAGGCACCATGGCTCATGCCTGTAATCCCATCTACTCCAAAGGCTGAGCCTAGTTCAAGGCTGCAGTATGATCATGCCACTGCACTGCAGCCTGAGTGACAGAGATCCCTTCTCAAAGAAAAAAAGAGAGAGAAAGAGAGAGAATTCCTAGTAAGTTATGGAGCAACAATTTAAATCCACGTTTTCTTGGTTTAAACCCCAAAATAGAGAGGTTCAAGATGGTCAACTAGAAGCAGCTAGTGTGCAACTCCCATGGAAAGGAATCAAAATAGGGGGAGAATTTCAGCATTCCAAGTAGGACAACAAAGCACATACCCCAGGATTCATCAGAGAAGTGATGAGACCAACAAAAAGCAGAAAGGAGTAAAATCAGGCAGCCTGTCAAACTGGATCCCATGCAGAGCCAGGGAGTTCCTGCAACAGTGGAGGGGTGAGTGGGTGAGTGAGTGACCCCCAGGAACTCACACCATTGCCATGGACTCTTGTAATCCAAGTCACAAGAGAGCCTCTACAACCAGCATAGAGTCCCAAATGGCAACCTTGTAGAGGCATTGCCAAACCCACGTGGAACCCCCCTGACCACCGATCCTTGTGGAGTTCAGCACCAGCTGCCACTGCCCACCAAGAAGGGAGGCTCAGTATTCTTCTGAGAAGGACACATACCTTACAGCTGCTGCAGCCAGGCCAGGGAGAGAGCAGCCCAGCAGAGCTATGTTATGCATCTCCAGGGCAGAGTCCACAGTCAAAATAAGCAGCAGCAGCAAGTTGTCAGTGTGTCCCTCACTCCTCCCCATCTCAGCTGCTTGTTCTAGGATGCAGATTGCCTGCTAAGGGCCTACAGAGTGTGCGCGGACCCCACAGCCATCAGAATGCTGCAGCAGAAACCCATTGCCCCTCAGGAAGCCAGCTGTAAGACCCAATAGGCAAGCCTTCCATGCCATTTACAAGAAATCCCCCTCCCTCAGTGCAGACTCTGCAGCCAAATAAGCAGGAAGAGTAAGCTGTCAGGGTTCCCCTCATCCTCTTCCATCTCTACTGCTCCCCTCACAAGAAGATCACCGACTCCAAGACTCTGAGAAGCAAGGGGGACCCCCACACCCACCTAATCACTGCAGCCGAGGCCCAGTGGTCCTAAGAAAGACTGTGCCACAGCCGTTGCTACCAGACCTCACATTTAAGCACCATCTACAGGCCTACAGCCTGAACTACACCACCTGTTGAGAAAATATGGCTACAGCTACTAATCTCCAATACGTTCACAGCATGACTCTAGCTGCAACCAAGGAAGCTGTCTACAGCTCTGGCCCTCTGAAAGCACCCAGGAATGAAACCAATCAACTATACACAGCATACACCATAGCCACACACATAAGGGACAAAAAGGAAGAAAAATCAAAAGCCCCATTTCAGCAATAGCAAACAAAAAAAAAATGTTTCTTAAGAAAGAGAAACATCCGCGGGTTCAAGACCCGCCTGGGCAGCGAGACCTCATCTCTACAATAAATCAAAAAATCAGCCGGGCATGGTAGCGCATGCCTGTAATTACGGCTACTCGGAAGGCTGAGGCAGAAGGATCACTGGAGCCCAGCAGGTCGAGGCTGCGGTGGCCAGAAGCGGCCGCTGCACTCCAGTCTGGGCGACCAAGTGAGACACCAACTCAAAAAAAAAAAAAAAAAAAAGAGAAAGAAAGAAAAACATCAGCATCCACAGACAGGAAGAAATCAGTGTAAGAACCCAGCAACACAAAAAGACAGAGTTTTTTGTCACTCTGAAATGAGAGCACACACTCCTGAGCCTAACCAGAATGAATTGTTCACAATGTTAGACACAGAATTTAGAATATGGATGGCTAAGAAACTCAACAAGATCCAAGAGAAGGTAGGCTCCCAAATCAGAAAGGCCATGAAAACATTTCAAGAAATTAAAGGTGACATGACCATTCTAAGTAGGAACCAAACCGAATTCCTAGAACCGAAGAACTCATTCCAAGAATTTCAAAACACAGTCACAAGCCTTAACAACAATTTAGACCAAGCAGAGGAAAGAATTTCAGAGGTTAAAGATCAATCCCTCAAATCAACCCAATAAGACAAAAATAAAGGAGAAAGAATTTTTTTAATGAACAAAGCCTTCAAGGAGTATAGGATTATGTAAAGAGACCAAATCTATATCTGATCAGCATTCCTGAGAGAGAAGGAAAAATGGGAGTACTCTAGAGAAAGTAATTGCAGGCATAATTCATGAAAATTTTTCCTCTCTTGCAAGCGAGCTCAAGATGCAAATACAAGAAATTCGGAAAATTCCTGCAAGTTACTATACAAGACAGTCATCCCAGAGGCACATAGTCATCTAACTATACAAGGTCAGCATGAAAGGAAAAATCTTAAAGGAAGCCAGAAGGAAGGGACAGAACACCTATCAAAAGAGACCTATCAGAATAGTAGCAGGCCTCTCAGCAAAAACTTTACAAGCCAGAAGAGACTGGGAGGGTCTTTTTTTTTTCTTTTTCATGTATCCATCAGGCATCTTTTAATCTAGTTCGATCTAAATGTAAAATATCAAGCCGGGCTCGGTGGCTCAGCCTGTAATCCCATGCCTTTGGGAGGCTAAGGTGAGTGGATTGCCTGAGCCCACGGGTTCAAGACCCACCTTGGCAGCGAGACCTCATCTCTACAATAAATCAAAAAATCAGCCGGCATGGCAGCGCATGCTTGTAATTACGGCTATTTGGAAGGCTGAGGGGGAAGGATCGCTGGAGCCCAGCAGGTCAAGGCTGCAGTGGCCGGAAGCGGCCACTGCACTCCAGTCTGGGTGACAGAGTGAGACTCCAACTCAAAATAAATAAATAAATGTAAAATATCAGATTCTGATCTGACATTATTTCTACATTTTTAGAACAAGTTTTCATTCACAAATTCAAGGTGGCAATAGCATTAAAAATATCCACAGGAAAACACTGGCATAAGATCAATAATATAATAGTTATTGCATTACAGTGGTTTCTTTTTTTTTTTTTTTTTGTATTTTTCAAATGTCCTATTGTATGGCTATACATTTTTATAATAAAAAATTGTAAGTTAACAAGGTACCCAAGGATACAAAGTGTGATTGACCTTGTACATTTTTAACATGCTTAAAGAAAAGACATGCTAGCTAAGAATTTCTTATCCTGCCAAACTAAACTCCATAAATAAAATAAAAAACCAAGTCCTTCCCAAACAAGCAAGTGCTAAGGGAATTTGTCACCTCTAGATCAACCCTGCAAGAGATGCTTAAGGGAGTTCTAAACATGAAACAAAAGAATGATACCACTGAACACAGAAGCACAGGTAAACACATAACTTACAGATCATATAAATCATCTGCAATACTGAAAATACAAAAAAAATTCTTAAAAACACTATGACAGCAACAAATTCTCACAGATCTGTAGTAACCTTGAATATCAATGGTGTTGACATTGGAGACAATTATTCTAAGTGAATTAACACAGAAACAAAAATTGAATACTGCGTGTTCCCACTTATAAGTGGATACTAATACTAAGTACACATGGACATAAAGTTGGGAATAACAGACACTGGGAACTTCTGAAGGAGAGAAGTAGAGAAGCAGAAAGATTGAAAAACTACCCACTGGATGCCATGCACATCATCTGGATGATGAGCTTAACAGAAGCCCAAACCTCACCATCACGCAATATGCCCATGTAACCAACCTCTTGAATTTAAAAAATTTTTTTAAATTGTGTAGCACAACAAAAATATGCTTTCATTTTCACTTTCTTTTTTTTTTTTTTTTCTTTTTGAGTTGGAGTCTCACTCTGTCGCCCAGACTGGAGTGCAGTGACCACTCCCAGCCACCGCAGCCTCGACCTGCTGGGCTCCGGCGATCCTTCCGCCTCAGCCTTCCGAGTAGCCAGAACTACAGGCATGCGCTACCATGCCTGGCTGATTTTTTGATTTATTGTAGAGATGAGGTCTCGCCTGCCCAGGCGGGTCTCAACCCGCGGGCTCAGGCAATCCACTCACCTCGGCCTCCCCAAGGCGCGAGATTACAGGCTGAGCCACGGAGCCCGGCTCATTTTCACTTTCAAAAGGTCAGTTCAGATTAATTACAATAAGGACCTACAAGTTTTAAGTGGCTACAATTCATTTTGAGCCAATCCTGCACCGTCTGCTCAGATAATAAATTGGATAACAGGCTAAATTTATAAAGGAGTTCTGTACTCTTCAGACATATGGAACATGATAACCACATCTGGGCAAGTGCAGTATATTCTAAGATTGCTAAGTCCTGTAGAAAAAATTTGAAGGAATATTTAACTTGTTGAAAAGAAATCTACCTTGGATGGTAGGTAGTCTCTCTGAATCTTATTTACTCTTTTTCATGTTGGTTTAGAAACCATAGCAAGGATAAATGGGTGGTGGTTTCAAACAGATTTTTGGTCTCATATTGCATCTACATTGTTTTCTCACAGCATTCAATATGGAGTTAACTATCTGAGAACATGGTGATGACCCCACGTTTCAAGGTATTCAAGGTGACACTGAATGGACACAAATCAGGAATGCTGTAGAGAGGTTGGATTTGTTTTAGAGAAGATGACCTCAAATGTATCTCCCAGTTCTATTTTCGTGTTCTTTATGTAAGTCTCCATACCAGGTTCCAGTGTCATTGATTTTGTGATAGAAACACCACATTTTAGAATTTACTCTAGACGAATAGACATACTTTCTCTTAGTAATATTAGAAGAGAACTTTAAATCTTGTTCTTCAAAAAAAAAGGCCTGTAGCCAGGTGTGGTAGCGCGTGCCTGTAGTTCCAGCTACTTGGAAGGCTGAGGTGGAAGGATAGCCGGAGGCCAGCAGGTGAGGCTGCAGTGGCCGGGAGCAGCCACTGCACTCCAGTCTGGGCAACAGAGTGAGACTCCAACTCAAAAAAAAAAAGGTCTGTATCTAAACAACTTCAAGTTAGATCCATATACTCATCTGTAATCCATACCCAAGAAAAGTGAATCCTATTTTCTCCCAATAATACCCTCCAGCAGGTTCTCACCATGATGTTCCAAACTTCTTTATTTGAATGATCTGAAATTCTTCCTGACATTTGTCACATGTGTGCCATCCTTTGAATTCAGTGAACTAAAAGAGATGGAGATGATAATTCAGACAACTAAAGCATGACCCCACAAATGCTACCCAAGCCTTCTCATCACCAAAGTCTACTAATGTTGAACAAGAGTCGCCATTATATCACAGGTCAGGGACCAAGCCAAGAAAGACAACATCAGATCTCAGTAAGAAAATCAGAATACTAGCCAGGCTCGGTGGCTCAGCCTGTAATCCTGCGCCTTTGGGAGGCTGAGGTGAGTGGATTGCCTGAGCCCGCGGGTTCGAGACCCGCCTGGGCAGGCGAGACCTCATCTCTACAATAAATCAAAAAAATTAGTCGGGCGTGGTAGAATGTGCCTGTAATTCCGGCTACTTGGAAGGCTGAGGTGGAAAGATCATGGGAGCCCAGCAGGTCGAGGCTGCGGTGGCCGGGAGCGGCCACTGCACTCCAGTCTGGGCGACAGAGTGAGACTCCAACTCAAAAAAAAAAAAAAAAATCAGAATACTATGAGCCATCTAAGACCAGGGCCAGCAGAAGTTGATGGGAAAGTAAGACACCAGGAAACCAGAAAGGAAGGAGAGGCAACAAAGGAAAAAGCTTAGCAGGCATCGTGCTATCACAGACATTGTTTCTCATAGACCTTAGAACAAGCATGTGAAATAGATGACCATATCACTATTTTGAAGATGAAGCTACTGAGACCCAAAAGGTTAATTAACTATCCAAGAGCCATACAGCTGATAGACAATAGTTATAGCTGTTAGGGTACTGGACGAACAGGGTGAGGGTGGAGAGGCACAGGGAGGCGCGCAGCACTGCCGGGGCTGGCAAGCCGGAGGTGCACGCTGGCAACCCAGAGATCCTAGCAAATTGCAAAGAATTGCGGCACACAGAGGTGAGAGAAGAAAAGATTTATTTAAGAAAAGTTCACCCCCCATAGACAGGGAGTGGGCCCACACTAGGTGAGTGTGGCGTCATAGCCCCCCAGAGTCCTGGCTTAAATCCTTTTCTTGGAGATGCTGCACGTGACTGCTGTGACTGCTGTGACTTCCTTATTGGCCACCTGTGGATGTCTTGGAGATTCTGTGACACAGAGACTCATTAATGTTCACCCACATTATCATAGCCCCTAGAGAAGGGTGTGACAAGGATTCTAATTCTCCTGTATCTTCCCTAACGACATTCCTTGGAGCTAATAGAGTGTGCACTTCCTCCTTATCTCCTAGGCATTCCCAGTAGGTAGCTTCAGGGGGTCCTTGACTTCCCTATAGATAGGGCCGGTTCTACTGGAAGATTAAGTCCCCACCAGCTCCCCCTCTGGGCGAGTCAGAACTTTTGTAATTACAAGTTTTATGACTTTTACGGTCCTTGACCAATGTATGATATCTTAAGCCTTGTAAATTCCCTTTACTCTAGGCAAGCTTGATTGACACTATGAGATACCTGGCACCAGGAAGTCTGTTCCTAAAAAGACAAAGTAGGCAAAGTTAATTTTACTTAAAGTGTGCATTTCTCTAAAAGCATAGCTTCTACTTTCTCATCATTGTATTAAGATTTAGGAAGAAGAGTAAAAAAATGCATTTCCCGCTCTAGGCCTGTCCTTTCAATATCCTATAAAGGTCTACCTGATTCCAAAGCCCAGACTTTTAACTACTGTGCCAATAGCTCTCAACCAAGGGTCATCTTGCCTCTCCTCCCTCCCAGGGACATTTGGCAATGTCCGAATATATTTTTGGCTGTCACATGTGGAGAGATGAAGAGGTACTATCGACATCTAGTGAGTGGAAGCCAGGAATACTGCTAAACATCCTACAATAGGCAGGACGGCCTCCCACCACCATAGCACAAAATGTCAACAGTTCCAAGCTCAAGTAACCCTGCACAGTGCCACGCATGGGTGGGATAGAAAAAAAGTTTCAAATTTAGGCACTATTTTGCTTCAGTGGCGGTCTTTTTCATAGTCCATACTCTTGATCCTGGTAGCATGCCTTACCCAACATTAAGGGCTGGGGTCACCGTGTGTCTGATTCTTGCCCTTTAAGAAAGAGGAGGTTGGGGTGATATCCTGGTAATTTTTGATACACCACAGGATGACTGTGTTGAATTGAAAGAGAGAATTTGGAATGTCTGACCCCAGCTCAAAAGTCAATAAAAAGAGCCTATAACTGATGCATCAGGCAGCATGAAGCACTGAGCTCCTGGGGCAGGGCAGGCATGGGGATAGGAATTATGTCCCCATTATCCACAAAGTGAACATTTTTCTAACAATAACACAGTGATTTCAGAAACAATTTTAAAAACAAGAATCTTTTCCCCCAAATTCCAGAGCTTTTCTGATTTTTGTCAGCAACAAAAGAACTCTGCTTCCAAAAGCAGGCTGCATCTCTGAATATTAAAACTCCCACCTTGGGAAATTTTTTAAGCCTTCTGACAACCTCTTTTAAAGTTACAAATGAAAGTCACTCAACAGACCACAGTATTCATGAGTCTCTTTTATCTGTGAAAGAAAGACAGAAAGAAAGACAGAGTGATAATTTAGGAGCCAGAGATCAAATCATTGACCTTGAGTCACCTTCCACACCATGTCTGGCCCAACCAAGATAGGGAGTTAAAAGCTTTAACTAGTAGCAACAGCAAATGATGTCATTTGATGATATTTTAAAAACCCATCAAGGGAGAATAAAAAAGCTAGATTGTATTATTCATAGAGCTCTTAGAGTTTAAAAAGAGCCTCAATTTGCCTTTAGCTAAGCCCTTTTATGCTAAAATCAAGCATTCCACTATCCCTTCTGTACAGAGAACAACCAATTCCAGAACCAAAGAACTAGTCCACTGGAACTTGGACTGACTGAATGAGTTTATTTTTTATCTGTATGTAAAATTGAATGGGTTTTATTTTTACAGCTGCATGAGTGAGCACCTAAATTATTCCTCCTCCCCAGCTCTATCACTCTGATTTTTCTTTTCTACAATGGTGATTATTATGCCACATTGATACCTACTTGTCCACATCTTCAATATGGATTCCTGTTTTCCTCCACTCCAGCTGCATTTTCCATGCAAGCCAACTACAAAACTTTCTGAATTGCCACCAAATCCAAGCACCAAGGGTCTACTGCCCAAGACTGCCATAGCAAGGATCCACCATAGCAGTTTGTGGCATTTTCCCCAGGCTTCAAAACTGCAACCTTCATACAGATCTACTTGTTTGCCTTGTCTTATTTTCTCCCTAACTCGTGACCATAAGCATTAACTACCCATTCTCAGACAATACACACACCACACACACACCCCCACACACACACCCACACACACACACACACACAGCACATACCTAGCACTGTACTAGGTGTTTTAAAAATACAGCTTTTTGTGTATTAGTTTGTTTTGAGACAGGGTCTCCCTCTATCGCCCAGCCTGGAGCACAGAGGCATGATCTGAAGCTTCAAACTCCTGGACTCAAGTGGTCTTCTTGCCCCAGCTTCCTGCATAGCTGGGATTACAGGTGCGCATTACATCCAGCTAATTTTGTTTTATTAATTCTCGTAAAGAAAAGATCTCACTATGTTGCCCATGCTGGTCTCAAAATCCTGGCCTCAAGCAGTTCTCTCACCTCAGCCTCACCAAGTCAAAAGGATTATAAGCATAAGCCACCACACCTGACTACAAATACAGTTTTATTTAGTCTTTGCAACAGCCTATGAGATAAGCATTATTACTGTTATACCTGAATCCTGAATCCAAGAGACCACCAAAGAGCCAGCTCTGATGCAAATCACACGAGGGTCTTTATTCAGACTCGAGTCTGGGCTCACGTCTGTAACCGGCGCAGCGGTACAGGAATGAGGGCCCCGACCTAGTACAGCAAGTAGTTTATATACACAGTTACGAGGGAGGGACTGGGCATGACCGGTTTTTCCTAGGCTTGAGACATTATCCAATTAGAAGAAGGCATGACGTAGAAAACGAAGTCCACGGACCTTGCAGAATTAGCTCTCAATTAGGTCTGTGGTGATGTCAGGGGACAGGAGAGCTTGAGATTGGTGGGTTTGTTTTTGATTTGCGCGGGCGCGGGCTCGGCTGCCCGTGATTGACTACTAACGGCTACACAGGCAGAGTGAAGTTAGTTAAGCCATCTGGAATGTTAGATAAGCTGCAGTTTACACCGTCACTGTGACTGTGCATAAATCAGCTCGGGCATACAAGCAGGTTTGAAATAACACAGAGCCCACCAGAAGAGTGACTGGTGCCACAGAGCCCACCATAATTCAAGCAAAGGAATGTCCGGGAGGGGCTTATTGCTTAACATTAACACACTGCCAGCGGAAGAAGCTGTTTATTTCAATTAACATGGTTATTATGGGACAAACAAAAACTTAACAAAGTTCTAAGTACAAACACTGCAAATATTTTGTAATTTTATGGTCACAGTTACTACCAGCCGCCTCACATATGCCTAGTCTTACAGGGTTTGAGGTAGGGATTTATAAAATACAGCAAATGTGAGGTAGGGGTTTATAAAATACAGTGAACGTGAGGTAGGGGTTTATAAAATACAGTGAACGTGAGGTAGGAATTCATATAGTAAATGTTTCTTTCATAGCAAGTATAGTTTTTTGAGTCCTTTGAGTCTCTCAATTACTTCTATATTTTAGATGAGAAATTCAAAACTAGAGAGTTTTAGTAACTTCAAAAAGATAACACAAAAATGCGGCAGATTTATCCCAAGTCTCTAACTCATAAAGCCATTTGTACTACACAGCATATAAAATTTTTCGATGAAAACACTAAAAAAAAAGTTAATAGCAGGTATTTCTAGAATATAAGGCAACTGCTAATTTTACATCTTTCTTAATTAGTGTGTATTTTTAATATTTAAAATTGGGCATACTGTAGCAGGAAAAATAGAGAGATTGTGACACCAAGACTATTATAGGAAGTGGCACTTTATTACGCTGGCTAGCACTGCGGGCCAAGAATTTAATGCGTCCAACTTGAGCGCCCCAGAAGAGCGCCCCAGAACAGGAGACCTGGGGTCTTATACCCTTGTTTAGGTAAGGGAGGGGGGTCATGTTGAGTGATTGCATATTTCCTTTGGAATCTTACAAGGTTGTACTTAGCAAAATCAGATTTTTCAAAGAACAAATGGTTTCCAGGAACTGCAGGCTTGTAAACCGTCAACTTCAGAAGGGTTTTTTTTGATAAGTCTGTGAATTAGCCACTCTTTTTGCATATCCATTAAATGGTTAGTCTTTGGGCCATTTGGCCTTTCCCAAACAAAACCTGCCTGGCCCCCGGGTGGGTCTTTAAAGTTGCAACTTGCCTTTCAAAAGGAAATACCTTTAACTGCTATCAACTCCTTTCCCGCCCTGGGCTAGTGATTGCCATGAAGCTAACTGCTGATCCTGAACCAGCTACATGTTTCTGTGTTTATTCACTCAAACATACAAGAAATATATTTGACCATTTGCCACATCCTGCCACAATACAAGTTAGAGTGACAGAGACTGGATTTATTTTCACATCTAAAACAACAAAAAGCAGACCAAAGTTGGATGCAGTCGCTCAGCCTGTAATCTCAGCCCTTTGGGAGGCCAAGATGGAAGGATCACCTGAGGCCAGGAGTTCAAGACCAGACTGGGCAGCATCACGAGATCCTATCTCTACCAAAATAAAATTAAAAACTTAGCCAGGTATGGTCATGTCCACCTGTAGTCCTAACTAAGGAGACTGAAACAGGAGGATCACTTGGTCCCCAGAGGTCCAACTTCAGTGAGCTATGATCGCATCACTAGCTTCAGCCTGGGCAACAGAGTAAGACCCTATCTCAAAAAAAATTAAAAACATAGTTTTCAAGATACTGGACATCAGACAATGAAGGCAATGATTCCCGACAGATGGGAAATAAATAAGTGAGCCAAGAACTGCCCCAGTATACTCGCTTAAAAGAGCTTCCGACCTCTGCACGGGCAGCAGAAACCAGGCAGAACTTTGCAGACTCCCTGAGTTGGAGAGACAAATCTAAGAGTCTAGTGAGACCAAAATAGCTAGAGCTCACAGCACAACATACCTGTGAGGAAAGAAGCACACAGAGAGAGAACTCCAGAAATCCGCAGAGGGTACCCCTCAACTATTAATGAATATTGACCGATCGGTGCATTCATGTCAGGAAACCACCAAGGCCAGGGAAAGAATCATCCAAAAAGATTAAAATATCCAATGTTCAAACAAGGCTTGATATAGTGTCTATTTTCACCAGTTGGATTAGAAAATCACAGGACTCATAAGTCATTGGGTAGACACGGTAAGATTTTTCTTCACTAGTGTAAAATAATTACCCCTAGACTGAGCTCTGCTCCAGTCCCATCTAATAAGTCTTAAAAGAAATACCTGAAAGAATCAAACTACTTCCAAGTAACTTAAATGTGTCCCAGAACAAACCTCAAAAATATTTATAAGGATACCAAAATATCCAGCATTCATTGCTATAGTCTGAATGTTTGTGTTCCTCCAAAACTCATATAGTGGAATGTAATCCCCAATGTGATAGTATTAAGAAGTGAGGGCTTTAGGAGGTGATTTAGAAATATGACCCTTGTAAAAGAGGTGTGAGATTGGCCCCTTTCCCCTCTACCATGTGAGAACACAGCAGCAAGTCACTATTTTTGAAGCAGAGAGCAATCCTTCTCCAAACCCTGAATCTGCTAGCACCTTAACCTTGAATTTCACAGCATCCAGAACTGTGAGCAATAAATTTCTGAAGCATAAAAATTACCTAGTCTAAGGTATTTTGTTATAGCAGCCTGAATGGACAAAGAAATTGGTACCAAAAAGTGGGGTGCTGCTATAATAAATACCTAAAAATGTGGCAGTGGCTTTGAGATTGGGTGATAAGTAGAGGTTGGAAGAATTCTGAGGTATGTTGCCATGAAAAGAGCCTTAAGGGCAGCTCGGGTGAGGGGCCAGAAAAAGAAAAGAACTGTAGAAAAAGCCTCAGTCTTCTTGGAGGTTACTTAAGAGGTTGTCATCAGAATGTTGATTAAAAAATATAAACAGTGAAGACCATTTTGATGAGGTCTCAGATGGAAATTAGAAACATGTTATTGGAAACTGGAGGAAAGGTGATCTTATTATAAAGTGGCAATGAACTTGGCTTAACTGTATTTGTGTCCTAGTGTTTTGTACAATGAAATAGGATATTTAGTGGGGGGAAAATCTCAAAGCAAAGTGTTGAGAGTGCAGCATAACTTTTCTGGACTGCTTATAGTAAACTGCAAGAGAGAAACAAAGATGAGATTTATAATCAAAAGAGGAACAGAACATAAAGATATGGAAAATCCCCAGCCTGCTCATATAGTAAAAAATGTAAAAAGCATGTTCAAGAAAGAACACCAAGGGTACGGCCAAATGAAAATTTGATAAGGTGATTAGTATGGCTAGAAAGAAGCCAAGTACTATCTGTTAAGACAATGGAAGAGTGACCCCATAGGAGTTTTGGAGATCATAGGCGCTGCCTCTACCATCACAAGGTCAGAGTGCTAGGGCCTGAGGGACAGAACCATGCCAAAGGCAGGTCCTTGGCAGGGATCTCAGCACTCACTTCCCTTGTGAGAAAAGAGAAACAAATTAAAGATGAGATTTATAATAAAAAGAGGAACAGAACTTAAAGATATAAAAAATCCTGAGCCTGCCCATGTTGTAAAGTATTTTAAACTGGGCTCGGTGGCTCAGCCTATAATCCCGTGCCTTTGGGAGGCTGAGGTGAGTGGATTGCCTGAGCCCGCGGGTTCGAGACCCGCCTGGGCAGCGAGACCTCATCTCTACAATAAATCAAAAAATCAGCCGGGCATGGTAGCGCATGCCTGTAATTCCGGCTACTCAGAAGGCTGAGGCAGAAGGATCGCCGGAGCCCAGCAGGTCGAGGCTGCAGTGACCGGGAGCGGCCACTGCACTCCAGTCTGGGTGACAGAGTGAGACTCCAACTAAAAAAAAAAAAAAAGAATTTTAAAAGTGTCTGCTCCCTGCATTCTGGCACAGCACTCCTTAACCATCCAGGTGTGGCTCCAGTGGGCCCAGGCTCAATGCAGACTACAGTGGCTCTCACCCTTTGAAGGGTACAGGCGTTAAATTTTTTTTTTTTTTGAGTTGGAGCCTCACTGTCACCCAGGCTGGAGTGCAGTTGCATGCTCACGGCCACCCCAACGTCGACCTGCTGGGCCCCAGCAATCCTTCCGCCTCAGCCTTCCAAATGGCCAGAACTACAGATGCATGCTACCATGGCTGGCTGATTTTTAATTTATTGTAGAGACGAGGTCTCACCAACTTGACTGGGCTGGTCTCGAACCCGCAGACTCAGGAAATCCTTTCCCCTTGACCTCCCGAAGTGCTGGGATTACAGGCTGAGCCACCAAGCCCGGCCCAGGCATTAAATTTTAGCAACATCAATGTGGTGCTAACTCTGCAGGTACACAGAGTGCAAGAGCTGTAGGAGTATGGCGACCTCCACCTAGATTCCTTTTTTTTTTTTTTTTTTTTTGAGTTGGAATCACTCTGTCGCCCAGACTGAAGTAGCAGTGGCCACTCCCGGCCACCGCAGCCTCAGACCTGCTGGGCTCCGGCGATCCTTCCGCCTCAGCCTTCCACGTAGCTGGAACTACAGGCGCGCGTTACCACGCCCGGCTAATTTTTTGATTTAGAGATGAGATCTCGCCTGCCCAGGCAGGTCTCGAACCCACGGGCTCAGGCAATTCACTCACCTCAGCCTCCCAAAGGCGCGGGATTACAGGCTGAGCCACTGAGCCGGCTTTCCACCTAGATTTCAAAGGACATTCCACAGAGCCTCGGGGCCCAGGCAGGGAACTATCACAGAGGTGGGCCCACCGCAGAGTGACTTAGAATTGTAGAGCCACCAATGCAGGCTGAGTCATAGGTGTAAGACTCCAACCTGTGAGAACTGCAGCATGAGTTATGTCCAGCAAAGCCTTGGGAGTGGGGCCACCTTGAGGGCCCAACCCTTGCCCAGTGTCTCAGGAAGGCAGGACTCAGAGTTAAAGAAGATCCTTTTCAAACCTTAAGACCTGTTGGGTTTTGGACTCACTTGGAACCAGTTACTCCTTTCATTTTCTCCTGTTTTTCCCCTTTTGGAATGGGAATGCCTATTCTATGCCTGTCCTGCTATTTTACTTTGAAAGTACATCACATGTTTGATTTCACAGAATCACAGCTAGAAAGTAACTTGCCTCAGGATGAATCATAACTTGAGTCTTATCCATATCTGATTTAGATGAAACTCTAGACTTTAGACTTTTAAGTTGATGCTGATAAAACTTAAGAGTTTTGTGACTAGCAGGATGTAATGAATATATTTTGCATGTAAGGACATACATTTTAAGGCTAAAGGCAGAATGCCACAGTCTGAATGTGTCACTCCAAAATTCATATGTAATCCTCAGTGTGACAGTATTAAGAAGTGGGACCTTTAGGGCTGGTTTTGGAATAGTGCCCTTGTAAAAGAGGTTTGAGGGATTCCCCTTGCCCTTTCTGCCATGTGAGGACAAAGCAACAGGCTCTGTCTTTGAAGTAGAGAGCAAGCCCTCACCAGAGACTAAATCTGCTAGCACCTTGATCTTGGACTCCCAGAGCTTCCAAATTTCTGTTGTTTATAAACTATTCAGTCTAAGGTATTTTGCTATAGCAGCCTGAACAAACTAAGACACTCAGTAAGACACTCAAATTCACAATGTCTGGCATCCAATCAAAAATTAAGAGAAACACAAAGAAGTTTTAAAAAATACAACCATAATGAGGAGAAAAATAAATCAAACTTGACCCAGAATTGGAACAGATGTTAGAATAAGCAGGCAAGAACTTTAAAATTATTATTATACCTGTATTCCACGTGTTCAAAAATTTGAAGTGCAGGCATTAAAGATATAAAAAACACTAAATCTAACTTCTAGAGATAAAAAAATACAATGTATCAGATAAATATATTGGATGGGAGATTAAATATTGCAAAGAAAAGATTAATGAATTGAAAGTATAGCAATAGAAACTATTAAAAATGAGACAGTGAGAGAAAAAAGAATCAAATGAAATTAAAAGAGAGTGGT
Source organism: Cephalopachus bancanus (assembly GCA_027257055.1). Taxonomy (NCBI): domain Eukaryota; kingdom Metazoa; phylum Chordata; class Mammalia; order Primates; family Tarsiidae; genus Cephalopachus; species Cephalopachus bancanus. The sequence continues at coordinate 165,515 of JAPVLO010000243.1, read as the reverse complement.
GTGTGCATATAGTCCTAGCTACTCAGGAGACTGAGGCAGGAGGATCATTTGAGGACAGGAATATGAAGCCAACCTGGGCAGCATACCCAGACCCCTATCTCAAAAAAAAGAAAAGAAAAGAAATTAAAAGGGTTTCAGTGAAATGTGGGACAAATTCAAGTAGACAAATATATGGATAGTTGGAGTCCTTAAAGGTGAGAGAGAAAAAAATATTTGAAGTACTGACGGTCAAAATTTTTCCCAATTTGATCATTGTAAACCCACATATCCAAATGCACCCTAGGCACAATAAATTTTTTAAAATCTACATAACTACACCATAATCAAATAGCTCACAGTAGTGGTAAAGAGAAAAATCTTACATTCAGCCAGAGGAAAAAAGGAACATGTGATGTAGAGAGGAACAAAGATAAGAATGACAGCAGATTTCTCATCAAAACAGTGCAAAAGGAACACAGAAGAGGAACATCCTTAAAGTACTTTTTTTTTAAATAAAGATGTGGGATACAATTCAGTTTAGGTATATAAACACTGATCATACAGGTACCCTTGTTGATGAGGTATGCTCCTCCCTCCCCTAGCAGTTTCCCTCAACTGCCAGTCGCACCCCACCCACTGACAGTTTCCCACTACTGTCAATCACTTTCTTATAGCATTATAATTGTTCAAAGTCCGCTTATGAGTGAGAACATATGGAACTCTGTTCTTTGTTTCTGTAATAAATCACTGAGTATATCGACTCCAAATCCATACAAGTTGCTGCAAAGTCTGTATATTTGTCCTTCTTTATGACTGCATAATAGTCCATTGTGTATATATATGTATCACATGTTTTTTATCCAGTTCAGCTTCGATGGGCAACATGGTTGGTTCCATGGTTTTGCTATTATGAATAGAGCTGCAACAAACATACACGTGCAGCTATCTTTTTTGAAGAATAATTTGAGCTCCTCCAGGTATATTCCCAATAGGGGAATTGCTGGGTCATATGGAAGGTCAATTTCTAGTTCTTTCAGAAATCACCACACTGTCTTCCAAAGAGGTTGTATTAGTTTGCATTCCCACCAGCAGTGTAGAAGCGTTCCTTTTTCTCCACATCCTCACCAGCATCTGTTGTTGTTTGTTTTATTAATGATGGCCATTCTTACAGGGGTTAGGTGGTATCTCAATGTGGTTTTGATTTGCATTTCTCTGATGATGAGTGAGGCTGAGCATTTTTTCATGTGTCTGTTGGCTGCCCATATATCTTCTTTTGAGAAGTGTCTATTCATGTCTTCTGTCCACTTTTTAAAGGGGCTGTTTGTTTTTTTCCTTTCAGTGCATTTGAGTTCCTTGTAGGTCTTAGAATTTAGGCCTTTGTCAGATATACAGTTGGCAAATATTTTTTCCCATTCTATGGGCCATCTTCCTGCTCTCTTGATGGTTTCTTTTGCTTTGCAGAAGCTTGTTACCTTGATGAGGTCCCGCTTGTCTATCTTATTTTTTAAGGTATTGGCCTTTAGGGTTCTGAATAGGAATTGGTTCCCAGTTCCAATTTCCACAAGGGTGCCTCCTGCATTTTCTAAGATTCTTATAGTTTGAGGTTTTATGTTTAGGTCTTTGATCAACTTAGAATTAATTTTTGTGTATGGTGACAGGTAGGGGTCCTGTTTCAATCTTCTGCATGTGGTCAGCCAGTTTTCCCAGTACTGTTTACTGAATAGGTTCTCCTCTCCCCAGTGGTTGTTGTTGGACGCTTTGTCAAAGATGAGTTGGTTGAGGAATTGAGGTTTTGCTTCCGGAATCTCTGTTCTGTTCCATTGGTCTATGTGCCTGTTCTTGTACCAATACCAGGTTGTTTTGATTACTGTAGCCTTATAGTGAAGTTTGAAGTCTGGAAGTGTGATACCTCCTGCTTGATTTCTTTTGCTAAGAATTGTTTTGGCTATTCATGGACGTTTTGTTCCCATATGAGTTTTTGTATTGTCATTTCCAGGTCTGAGAAGAACGATGTTGGTAACTTAATGGGTATTGCATTGAATCTATAGATTGCCTTTGGTAGGATGGACATCTTAACAATGTTGATTCTTCCTATCCATGAGCATGGAATATAAAGTACTTTAAAAAAAAAAAAAAAAACTATCCTCAGCCTGTAATCCTAGCACTTTGGGAGGCCGAGGTGAGTAGATTGTCTGAGTCCACAGGTTCAAGACCAGACCGGGCAACTTGGCAAGATCGCATCTTTACAATAAATAAAAAATTAGCCAGGCATGGTAGCACATGCCTGTAGTTTCAGTTACTTGGAAGGCTGAGGCAGAAGGGTTGCCTGAGCCCAGCAGGTTGACACTGGGGTGGCCGTGAGCTTGCCACTGCACTACAGCCTGGGTGACAGAGTGAGACGCCAACTCAAAAAAAACCTGTCAAAGTAGAATTCTATTCCTAGCAAAAATATCTTCCTAAAAATAAAAGGAAGTCCAGCCGGGCTCGGTGGCTCAGCCTGTAATCCCGCGCCTTTGGGAGGCTGAGGTGAGTGGATTGCCTGAGCCTGCAGGTTCGATACCCGCCTGGGCAGCAAGACCTCATCTCTACAATAAATCAAAAAATCAGCCGGGCGTGGTAGCACACGCCTGTAATTCTGGCTACTTGGAAGGCTGAGACGGAAGGATCGCCGGAGCCCAGCAGGCGAGGCTGCGGTGGCCGGGAGCAGCCACTGCACTCCAGTCTGGGTGACAGAGTGAGACTCCAACTCAAAAAAAATAAAAATAAAAATAAAAGGAAGTCATCAAGAATGAACTTTGAAAACATCATGCTAAGCTGGGCTCGGTGGCTCAGCCTGTAATCTCGCGCCTTGGGAGGCTGAGGTGAGTGGATTGCCTGAGCCCGCGGGTTCGAGACCCGCCTGGGCAACTTGTGAAGACCTCATCTCTACAATAAAATAAAAAAGTCAGCCGGGCATGGTAGCACGTGCCTGTAATTCCAGCTACTCAGAAGGCTGAGGCGGAAGGATTGCAGGAGCCCAGCAGATTGAGGCTGCAGTGGCCGGGAGCGTCCACTGCACTCCAGTCTGGGCAACAGAGTGAGACTCTGAATCAAAAAAGAAAGAAAGAAAGAAAGAAAACTTCATGCTAAATGAAAGAGGACAGCGATTAAAAGATACAAATATCTTGTATTTATATTAAATGTCCAAAATAGGCAAAGCTATACATACAGAAGTAGGTTAGTGGTTTGTAAGAGCTAGGGGTTTGAGGGGATAGGAGATGGTGAATAAAGGGGCAGGTTTCTTTTTGAGGTGATAAAAATGTTCTAGAATTGACTTTGATGATGATGGCACTAATCTGTGAAGAAGCAAGCTGGTTTTGTTGTTGTTTCTGTTGTAGTTGTTGTTGTTGTTGCTGTTTTTTGAGTTGGAGTCTCACTCTGTAGCCCAGACTGGAGTACAGTGGCCACTCCCGGCCACCGCAGCCTCAACCTGCTGGGCTCCGGCGATCCTTCCACCTCAGCCTTCCAAGTAGCCAGATTTACAGGCGCGCGCTACCACGCCTGGCTGATTTTTTGATTTATTGTAGAGATGAGGTCTCGCCGCCCAGGCGGGTCTCGAACCCACGGGCTCAAGCAATCCACTCACCTCAGCCTCCCAAAGGCGCAGGATTACAGGCTGAGCCAACGAGCCCAGCTATTGTTGTTGTTGTTAATGAAGGCAGAAACAAAGACATACTCAGAAATACAAAAGCTAAAGAAATCACTACCAGTAGATCCATACTGCATACTAAGGAAAGTCCTTCAAGTAGAAGAAAAATGATAATAGAAGGAAATATGGCTCTACACAAAAGAATGAAGAATGCCAGAAATAGTAAATGCTTAAGTAAAGAAATGATTTTCAAAATGTATTATATATTTTAAATTTGTGCCATTTATTGCATATCAGTTGTGTCTCAATAGAAATGGGCATACCGTATTTTATAAACATAAAGTATTGGCCAGGCATGGTGGCTCAAACCTGTAATCCCAGCACTTTGGGAGGCTGAAATGAGAAGATTGCCTGAGCCCACGGGTTTGAGAATGACCTGGGCAACTTGGCAAGACTTCATCTCTACAATTAATCAAAAAACTTAGCCAGGCATGGTAGTGCATGCCAGTAGTTCTGGCTTCTTGGAAGGCTGAGGCAGAAGGATTGCCTGAGCCCTGCAGGTCGAGGCTATGGTGGCCATGAGCATGCCACTGCACTCCAGCTTAGGCAACAGAGTGAGACTCCAATTCAAAAAAAAATTTATTTAATGTAAAGCATTAAAACATACCTTAATAAACCCCAAATAAAATCTAAAGAAATGAGAATTTCAGTTGCTATAGAAGGGGGAAATGGGAGTTATCTTAGGACAAGCAGAAGTATCAGTTCCTATAAGATATCAATCTAATAGCCAAACACGGCTAAAACATCTTATTTAAATTTCCTAACTCTTTACATGTAAACTTTTTTTAAGTTAGTAGGTATATCTGGGTGTTGGATTAAGAACCAGACCACAGCTAGTGAGAATTGCCTCTTTGTCTTACAAGTACTAACAGAAGTAAAATCTTATAACATGAAAATCTACAGAATTTCAAGAAATGTATTTCAACCATCCATATAAGGAATCTTCTCCTCTTGAGACCATAAAACATAAGGCAGAGCTTCTTCAACACTGACCCACATACCTGGGATGGAAAAAGAAAAAAAAGAATTTATTTCAGTAGATGATGCTCTTGAGTCTTCAATTACCAAGTGACAGTCCTATGCAATCATAATTCCCACTAATCCTTTCAATAGGTGTTGGGATTGTTTGAAAAGCTGCCATCCCAGTGAAACCTCCTACAATCAATTTTGTTCATCTTTGAGTGCTTGCTTCAAGACTCTGCCTTTTTAGCACTTCAGCTGATGAAACAAACCACAATAATTACCAAAGTTGTCTATGACTAAGGCCTCTCTATCATCAGCTATTTAATTGCATGTGCCATAAAAGAAACTGTGGGAAAGTGGGCATGGATTCATGCATCCCTTCCTCAAGACCACAGAGAAGAAACAGACATTTTAAAATTCTATGGTTTTTTTGTTTTGTTTTTGGGGGGTTTATTTGAGTTGGGGTCTCACTCTGTTGCCCAGACTAGAGTGCAATGGAATGATCATGGCTCACCACAGCCTCAACCTCCTGGGCGCAGGTTAACCTTCTGCCTCAGTCTCCCAAGTAGTTGGGACTACAGGCGCGTGCCACCCACTCAGTTAAGTCTTTGATTTTTTTTTGTAGGGACAAGGTCTCACTATGCTGCCCAGGCTAGGTTTTGTTTTTTCAGTTTTTTTTAATTTTCTAAATCTTTACTTGTAAAACTTTTTAAGTTAGCAGGAGTTATCTGGGTGTTGGATTTAAGGTCCTTTTGCACTTGTTTTTATAATCCCCTGATTAAAGTTTTGTAAAAAATGTAATTAATAATGTTCATCCTCCACTGTCACTGGGTCCATCCAGAGCCAGAAGGGATCATAGAGATCTCTGAATCCAAGAACTTTATTTTACTTTTTGTTTGTTTGTTTGTTTGTTTGTTGTTGAGAGAGGATCTCACTATGTTGCCCAGGTGGGAGTGCAGTGGTACGATCATAGCTCACTGCAACCTCAAAACTCCTGGGCTCAAGCAATCTTCCCACCTCAGCCTCCCAAGTAGCTAGGACTACAGGCACGTACCAACACACCCAGCTAATTTTTTAATTTTCTATAGAGACAGGGATCTCATATGTTGCTCAGATGGGGGTCTCGCTATGTCTCGAACTCCTAGCCTCAAGCAATCCTCTTGCCTCAGCCTCCAAAAGTGCTAGGATTACAGCTATGTGCCACCATGACTGGCCAAGAACTTTAAACAGAGTGAATAGAAAAAGGGAAGCTCAGAATTAAAAAACCAGTGTCCCCAGGTCTCTCCACAGTAATTGGCACAGCCAATTCAGGAACTAAGCCCTACTGACTTTCAATACATTTTACCAAGTTTCCTTACCATGCTTATATATAAAGGTTGTATAATAACTCTTTAAAACTCTTAAGTGCACCGACATTCTGGATGTCACACCTTGAAAGAAAGGATACCAAAGTGGAAAACTAACAGATGAGAAGGAACTATTTAAGATAGTTAAGAAGGAAATTTAGGAGAGATATGGAAAAAAATTTGTGCTATCTGAATTTCCTTTTTTTTTTTTTTTGAGTTGGAGTCTCACTCTGTCGCCCAGACTTTGGAGTGCAGTGGCCGCTCCCGGCCACCACAGCCTCGACCTGCTGGGCTCCGGAGATCTTTCCGCCTCAGCCTTCCAAGTAGCTGGAATTACAGGCACGCACTACCACGCCCGGCTAATTTTTTGATTTATTGTAGAGATGAGGTCTCACCAAGTTGGCCAGGCGGGGCTCGAACTCGTGGGCTCAGACAATCCACTCACCTCAGCCTCCCAAGGTGCGGGATTACAGACTGGGCCACCGAGCCTGGCCCTGAATTTCTTTAAAGAGACATCATAGGGAACATGTTCTCTGGGACTCTAGAAGAAAAAACTATGTCCCATGGGTGGAAGTTCAAGAGAGCAAATGTGTGCAGTCCAGCTATCCACAATGAAGTGTTGTGTGTCCACGTGCATGTATATGTATTTGTGACGTGCGCATGGGTGCAGTGATTTGGGCAATAGCACACCAGCTATGCTGGAAAAAGAGCTAGACCTTATGAAGGAAATAGTCTAGTCTGTTTTACCTCAGTGATAAATTTTTTCATTAATTTATTTACCTGTATACATAATGCACGAATAACAGAGGAGCATTAGCCAGAAAGATAAGGTCTCTACCCGAAGACAGATCTTTTCCCCTGAAGACACCATCCAGTTTTACACAATGTAGTTGCCCTTCAAGCACAGGCTTCCTTCTTAGATCATTCTTATCCTTGCCTCCTCTCATTTGAAAGACACTGGCTCAACCCATGTAACCCTCCCCATGAAACAGGTGAGTGAAACCTGGTTTCACAGGGATAAAACTTTAAACCTGCAGGGATTACTAGACAGACAGGCAAAATAAAACCACTAGGCCTCACACACAGTCAGGGAGCAGAAAACTCCCAAACAGGACTCAGCAGAGTTCAGAAGGTGATGTGGAATGTGGGTGCATCTCAGTCTTCCCATTTCCTTACCCTCAGTCTCATGGGAGTTTGGGTGCTTTTTTTTTTTTTTTTTGAGTTGGAGTCTCACTCTGTCGCCCAGACTGGAGTGCAGTGGCCACTCCCGGCCACCTCTCAACCTGCTGGGCTCCAGCGATCCTTCTGCCTCAGCCTTCCAAATAGTTGGAACTACAGGTGCGCGCTACCACACCCGGCTCATTTTTAATTTATTGTAGAGATGAGGTCTCGCCAAGTTGCCCAGGCGGGTCTCGAACCCTCAGGCTCAGGCAATCACCTCGGCCTCCCAAAGGCGCGGGATTACAGGCTGAGCCACCAAGCCCGGCTGGGTGCTTTTCTTTTTTGACTGTTTTCTTATTTGTTGGTTTTGCCTTCATTTCAAGGCATCCTGTCTGTTCAAATAGTGGTAAAGCAGCTAAACTATAAACAGCCAAAAGGTGCTAGATCCTTAAAGTAATATTAAACAAATATTGCTTCTAAACTTCCTGAGGACAAGACCACCCTTGTTTGTTGTTGTTGTTGTTGTTGTTGTTGTTGTTGATGTTGTTGTTGTTGAGTCAGAGTCTCGTTCTATTGCCCAGGCTGGAGTATAGTGGCACAATCACGGCTCACCACAGCCTTGACCTCCTGGGCTCAAGGTGATCCTTCTGCCCCAATCTTCCACGTACCTGAAACTACAGGCAAACGCCACCACACTCAGCTACTTATTTTATTTATTGTAGAGACAAGGTCTCGTCAAGGTTGCTCAGGCCAGTCTCGAAATCCTGGGCTCAGGCAATCCGCTCACCACTGCCTCCCAAAGTGCTGGTATTTCAGGCATGAGCCACAGCGCCCAGCACCCTTGTATATTCTTTGAGGAAGAAAGTGAGAGATGAGTGACTAGAAAGAAAAGAGTATGATCAGAAAGACTGTTTTACCTCAGTGATGAATTTTTTCATTAATTTATTTACCTGTATACATAATGCATGAATAACACAGGAGTTTTAACCAGAAGATAAGGTCTCTGAACCTTGGAAGGGTGATTTATCTTCTGAGTCTCAAGGTCACCAAGGGTAAAATGAGAACTCTAATAAATTTCTCTGGTCTTCAGATTCACACCTTCAGCTACCTGAGGACATCCCATAAACTCAGTAAAACCGTGTTCTCCCCTCTACCTCTTCCATAGTTCTCTGTTCTTTATTGCATCACCACATACATAGCCATAAGCCTGAGATTATACTAAATATATCACTTTTCTTCTCCCATACCCTTAATGATCTAGTCACCAAGTCCTGCCATTTAAAAAGGAATGTTGGCCGGGCGTGGTGACTCAAGCCTGAAATCCCAGCACTTTGGGAGGCTGAGGCAAGAGGATTACCTGAGCCCACAGGTTCGAGACCAGCCTGGGCAACACAGTGAGACCTCGCCTCTACAATAAATCAAAAAATTAACCAGGCATGGCAGGCATATACCTGCAGTTCTGGCTATTTGGAAGACTGAGGTGGAAGAATCACCTGAGCCCAGTAGGTGGACGCTAGTGTGGCCATGAGTATGCCACTGCACTCCAGCTTGGGTGATGGAGTAAGACTCCAACTCAAAGAAGAAAAAAAAGGAATGTTATCAGAAAGAGAAATACTGCCTGATCTCACTTATATGCAGAATCTAAAATAGCGACACTTGTCAAAGCAGAGAGTAGGAGGGTGATTGCCAGGGGTTGGGGGTAGAGGGGGAGATGAGGTGATGTTGGTCAAAGGGTACAAAAATGGCAACTATGTAGAGGGGACTGATATGTTAATTGGCTGGAATGTGATGATTATTTCTCAGTGTCTCTCACAACATCAAGTTGTACACCTTAAATATGTATGATTTTTATATATCCAAAAGAGTAAATTGTCACAAAATAAAGAATTAAAAGACAAAAAATTAAAATAAAATAATGTTTAGGAAAAAAATTTAACTGACTCAAAAAAAGAATGTTTTGCAATTGTTAAAAATAAGGATACAGACCTGGTGTTGTGGCTCAAACCTGTAATCTCAATACTTTAGGAAGCCAAGGTGGGAGGGTTGCTTGAACCCAAGACTTTGAGACTAGCCTAGGCAACATACCAAAACTTCATCTCTACAAAAAATTTAAAAACTTAGACAGGCTGGTCACATGTACCTGTAATCCCAGCTACTCGGGAGACTGAGGTGGAAGGATTGCTGGAGCCTAGGAAGACGAGACTGCAATGAGCCGTGATCATGCTACTGCACTCCAACCTTATTTTGAGACTTTGACTCAAAAATAAAAATAAAAACAAACAAATAAATAAGGATACAAAATATTTACTTACTTAGAACAGACATGTCTAACCCATGGCCCACAGGTCATGTGTAACCCAGGACAGCTAGTAATGTGGCCCCACAAAATCTTTTAACATCATGTGTTTTTTAGTGTTTATTTTCTTCATGACCCCATGCATAGTTCCAGTTTTGAAGTTTCAAAGCAATACTGCACTTGAAATGAAACTTAAAGTATGGCACACTTAAAATGGAAAATAATTTAACACATTTCATTACATTGGCTAAACGCAGTCCTGTGAACTGCCAAAAATGTGCAGCTTTGCTTTCTGTCATAATACAGGAATTTGAAAACAGATTTCAAGGTTTCTGGCAAAATAATCACTATTTTGTTATATTTGCTATACTACTTTCAGTGAACATTAACATTTTACCTGCAAATTATCAAATGGAATGCATAGAGTTGTAATCAGACATTCAACTGAAAGAAAAATTTGACAGTGTCTCTTTATTGGACTTTTATAAAATCTATCTTCCTAAAGAAAAATATCCCTTGCTTAATAATTATGCCTTATTCGTGACACGGCTTTTTGGCTGTACATACATTTGTGAGCAACTGTTTTCAATCTTGAAGCACACAAAAAGCAAAATTTGAACAAACATTTCTGACAAGCACCTTGAGAACTCACTAAGAATTGCGACCAATTCTTTTACAAAAACAAAGTCAAATTTCCCACTAGTTTTATATTTTTCTAAACTTTATAACATAAAATATAAAAATAACTCAAAAATATATATATAAAAATTATGTATATATACTGACTATATTACATAATTTATGTGCAGCCCAAGACAATTCCTCTTTACTCAATGCGGCCCAGGGAAACCAAAAGGTTGGACAGCCCTGAGTTAGAATGATGTCCCAAAAGTACATGCATGTGCACGCGCGCACACACACACACACACACACACACACACACACACACACAGAAGAAAAGTAAGCGGGAAAGAAGAAAAGAGGGAGAATGATGGAAAGAAACCCCAAACTATTTTTAGTAGTTTTCTTTTTTTTTTTTTTAGAAAGTAGGATTTATAGAGAGGACAAATAAGCTCCCACAGTGGGAGGGACCCGAGGGGGTTGTCCTATTTTCGGTAGTTTTCTAAAGGAAGTTGGAAATGGAGTTTTTTGTTTTTCTCAAGATTTTTACTTACCAGTGTTGACTAAATTTTCTGTAATGAGTATTAAGCAAATGAGAACATTATTTTTTAATTATGAGAATTTAGCTAAGGAAAAGATTCCTTTGAAAAATAAAAATAGGCCAACAAATCTGTTGTTTCAAGATTAAGAGAAGCAGCTTGGAAGAATGGTTAGAAAACAGACTCAGAACCAGATTGCCTGAATCTGAACTTGGACTTGACCGTTTCTCACTATGAAATCATAAACTGAATACTTAATCTCTGACTCTTTGTTTCCTCATCTGTAAAACGAGGATATTATTAACACTAACTGCATAGGATTAATGTGACAATTAAATGAATTAATACACGTAAAGTCCTTTAAACAGAACCTATAATATAGCAAGGAATAGCTGGGCTCGGTGGCTCAGCCTGTAATCCCGCGCCTTTGGGAGGCTGAGGTGAGTGGATTGCCTGACCCTGCAGGTTCGAGACCCGCCTGGGCAGCAAGACCTCATCTCTACAATAAATCAAAAAAAAAATCAGCTGGGCGTGGTAGCGCGTGCCTGTAATTCCGGCTACTCGGAAGGCTGAAGCGGAAGGATTGCCGGAGCCCAGCAGGTCGAGGCTGCGGTAGCCGGGAGCGGCCACTACACTCCAGTCTGGGCGACAGAGTGAGACTTCAACTCAAAAAAAAATAAGATAGATAGATAGATAGATAGATAGATAGATAGATAGATAGATAGTAAGGATTACTTAAATGTTACTTATTATTATTATTATTAAGATGAATTCTTGCCATGTTGCACAAGCTAGTCTCAAACTCCTGAGCTCAGGCAGTCCTCCTATCTCGGCCTCCTAAAATGCTGGGATTACAGGCATGAGCCACCACACCCAGACTAAATGTTACTATTATCATTAGTAATAGTAGCACTCATATCTTTGTGGTCATCAAAATCATCATCATCATCACCATCTTCATCACCATTCTCTCTGTTCTAATTTAGGCCCTTAATTTCTCACTTGAACTACTTGAACAAACTTCTGATTATTCCTTCTGCTTCTACTTTTGTGTATTAGAAATTCATCCTCCATCCAGGAGCCAGACCGATCTAGCAAAAGACAATTCTAACCATGTCACCTTATTTATAGCCAGCACCTCTTTTTTCTTTTTTTCCTTTTTTTTCTGCCAGCACCTTTTTCTTTGCATGATATGCTATTGCCAGTTCTGATCAGACCCCTCTCCAGTTTCCTTTCTTCACCCTCAAAAAATTTTACTTTGCACTCTGTGATGTGATCACTCTCAACTGCTTCCCACAAACTTGGGTCCAACACCAAATTCCCCAGCTACCTGTTATTTCACATCTTCTCGCTTTGCTTATGCTTTCTTTGTCTCAGAGTGGACCATCCTTCTTTTTTCCCTTGGACGACTTTTGTCCATTCATTCAAGTTTTCACCATAGTTACCATGCCCAGAGATTTTCCCTAAAGCCCCAGATAATATTAAGCTCCTTCCCTCCTCTCATTTCTTTTTTTTTTTTTTTGAGTTGGAGTCTTACTCTGTCGCCCAGACTGGAGTGCAGTGGCCGCTCCCGGCCACCGCAGCCTCGACCTGCTGGGCTCCGGCAATCCTTCCGCCTCAGCCTTCCGAGTAGCCAGAATTACAGGCGCACGCTACCATGCCCGGCTGATTTTTTGATTTACTGTAGAGATGAGGTCTCGCTGCCCAGGCGGGTCTTGAACCCGCGGGCTCAGGTAATCCACTCACCTCAGCCTCCCAAAGGCACGGGATTACAGGCTGAGCCACCGAGCCCGGCTCTTCCTCTCTTTTTTAAACATAATTTCCTATGCATGTTCATGAAATATTCTGACTGTGTGATTGTTTTGCACACCAAACTATGAGAATTTCAAGAGCAGGAATTATGTTTATTTCTCTTTGTATACCCAGCTTTTATCTTTACACAAAGCAGACACACAGTATTTGCCTAATGGAACAGATATGCAAGCACCTTATAAGATATTATGTGGATTAATTGAAATGGCAAATCCCTCTTTCTAGTTTTCCTTCTAAATCAAAAGCAACAGCAATAAAAACTAATCATCAACCGGGCTCAGTGGCTCAGCCTGTAATCCCACGCCTTTGGGAGGCTGAGGTGAGTGGATTGTCTGAGCCCGCGGGTTCAAGACCCGCCTGGGCAGGCGAGACCTCATCTCTACAATAAATCAAAAAATGAGCCGGGTGTGGTAGCGCGCCTGTAGTTCCAGCTACTGGAAGGCCGAGGCGGAAGGATCACCGGAGCCCAGCAGGTCGAGGCTGCGGTGGCCGGGAACGGCCATTGCACTCCAGTCTAGGTGACAGAGTGAGACTCCAACTCAAAAAAAAAAAAACGAATCATCTGCTATGTGCTGACTCTGTAGTAGGTACTGTGGAATTCGAAGTGAGCTGAATTATTGTTTAAAAACAGCGTTAAGATTCATAGAAAATATCTATTATGTGAGGTAACATTTGAGAAAGCTCAAAGACAAGATACAAGTAAAAGGTTAAGGGAATTGGCAAAGGGCTCATTCCCTTGTTAAATTCAGCACACCAAGACCTGTGAGGTTGAACCCTTAAGGATTTAGGGATCCAGAGAAGGTTGTCTTAGGGAGAAGTGCAGCTGCATAAATAGTCCTGCACGTACTCCCTGTGTCTGCCTTCCACTTGGATGTTCCCTTTTATTCTTCAAGAGTATCCTGCTTATTCTTTGGAATTTCACAATAACTACCAAACATGTCCTTTTTGTCTCTAAGGAGAGCAGGGACAGACTGGAGTGTTCAAAACTCACTTCAATAACCACCAAAATGGAAAAAAAAGTGCAGAAAAACAGCATGGCAAAAATTGTCAGTCATATTTCCAAAATAAAAGTTTGTGAACCTCCAAACATCAATAAAAGCATGATGTAATAAAAGCAAGGACAGTAGCTCACACCTGTAACCTCAGTAGTTTGGGAGGCCGAGGTGGAAAGATTATTTGAGGCTGGGAGTTCAAGACCAGGCTGGGCAATACAGCAAGACTCTATCTCTACAAAAAATAAAATAGCCAGGCATGGTGGCACAGGCCTATAGTCCCAGCTACTCAGGAGGCTAAGGTGGGAGGATTGCTTGAGCACATGGGACAGAGGTTGCAGTGAGCCAAGATCATGCAAATGCACTCCAGCCTGGGTGAACAAGCAAGACTCTAAACACACACACACGCACACGTGCACACAGAGTGTGTATTTAAAGCAGTCATTGCGGTACCTGAAGAGTAGAAAACCTTGGCATCAAGAAGTGATGAATTTCACAGAACAAGCCTGTGAGATAAGTGCATTTTATAGACAAGGAAACTGAGGCTCAGAAGTATTAAGAGTCAGATGCAGGAACTCATGCATGCAGTCCCAGCACTTTGGGAGGCAGAGTCGAGAGGATTGCCTGAGTCCAGGGGTCCAGGACCAGCCTGGACAATTTGATGAGATCTCGCCTTTACAATAAATTAAAAAATTAGCTGGGGATGGTAGCACACGCCTACAGTTCCAGCTACTTGGAAGGTTGGGGAGGAAGGATCGCCTGAGCCTAGCAGGTCAAGGCTGCCCACTGTGGGTGACAGAGTGAGGCTCAACTAAAAAAAAAATATATCAAGAGAATTTGCATAGGGTTGGTTGTGGAGACAAAATTTAAACTAGTGTCTGTTAGATTGCAGAGTCTGATGTATTTCCCTGCACAAGTAATAGATTTCTCTTCTAATCAATACTACCTGTTACCTTAAGGTAAGCCTGGTAAATACTAATTCATGTGTCGCTTCAAAGTTCACCTCCCATTGGCAGAAGTCAGCTAGCTGCGGGGGAGGGAGGGAAGTGATACAAAATAAATCTACATGCTCTGTGTTTGTGGCAGATTTGGGGGCTGGCCCAGTGTTTCCTACTATCCAACTTTGAATTGCTCCCACGAGCATTCTAATCTCACCATACCACAATGATGGGGAAGAAGCGCAATGTTGGGAACTAAGTATACATGTTGCCCACAGTCACTGAGATAACCAAATGATGGTTTGGAAGCCTTATTGGAAAGCCTCTCCCAACGTTTCTACTTTCCATGGTATAAGATAGAAAATAGCAATTTCAATCCCCTTTACTGAAAACAAAGCATAAACTTTGGTATCTGGGCCAGGATCAGCTGTGGAACTGATTAATCTGTTTTCTCCTCAGTAAAGAGGACTGTTATGAGGGTTCAAAATAATAGACAACTCACCCAGCCCATTGTAAGGTAGATTAAAAATTGGGGACTCGGAGGCTCAGCCTGTAATCCCGCGCCTTTGGGAGGCTGAGGTGAGTGGATTACCTGAGCCCGCGGGTTCGAGACCCGCCTGGGCAGCGAGCCCTCATCTCTGCAATAAATCAAAAAATCAGCCAGGCGTGGTAGCGCTTGCCTGTAATTCCGGCTACTGGGAAGGCTGAGGCGGAAGGATCTCTGGAGCCCGGTAGGTCGAGGCTGCGGTGGCCGGGAGCAGCCACTGCACTCCAGTCTGGGCGACAGAATAAGACTCCAACTCAAAAAAAAAAAAAAAAAAAAAAAAAAATTGTGGGGGGGGAAAATGATAGTTATTATTGTCACTGTTACTATTATGAATATTAATCATAGTATTGTTTTAGCATAGGCACGCAGGTAATAATGAATTAACCTAGAAATCCTCAATGAATTGTACGAATTCTTGGAAACCTGCTCTTATGTGAGTCCATTCCCGTAAGCGTGGGACCCAGTACAGATGACATATACAAATGAGCAGGGGCTTGACAAATAAATGTGTAAAAAGACGAAGTGCGGTCCCCAACTCCTCCTTAAAGGGCTAACAATCTTCTGATGCATGATGAGGATAAGGATGGGTAATGAGGCTGAGTGGGAGGAAGTGCCCCACATTTAAGATTCAAATCCCAGTTGCCATTCCCAAGGCCCCAGAATCCACATATCCAGACCTGAAGCAAATGAAAAACAAGAGAGCAAGTAATAAATTAACAAGCCACTTCAGAAACGGCTGCGTTCCTTCTGTCAAGCAGCTACTTAAGCTCTGATGGCTCCTGTTCATTTGCCAGTATGTGATTCTAATCAGAATGAAGGTCCTTAATCATGGCACCATTATAGAATCTTCTATCCTAAACCTATTAGGCCTCTTATAAAGTAAATACCTTGCATTTTCCAGCCTCTGCAAAGGAAATGAAGTCATCAGTTCACAGCTTTATCTAACCCAGGTAATTCCCGATGCTGCCAGGTCACAAAGCAGTATTCATCTCTACCCTGTGTGCTTGCTTTATCTGACCATGACTTGGCCTTCCACCTATCCATGCCCTATGAAAAAAGCTCATAAGCCGGGCTCGATGGCTCAGCCTGTAATCCCGCGCCTTTGGGAGGCTGAGGTGAGTGGATTGCCTGACCCTGTGGGTTCGAGACCTGCCTGGGCAGCGAGATCTCATCTCTACAATAAATCAAAAAAAAAAATCATGTTAGCGCACACCTGTAGTTCCGGCTACTTGGAAGGCTGAGGCGGAAGGATTGCCGGAGGCCAGCAGGTCGAGGCTGCGGTGGCCGGGAGCGGTCACTGCACTCCAGTCTGGGAGACAGAGTGAGACTCCAACTCAAAAAAAAAAAAAAAAAAAGAAAAGAACGAAAAAAGCTCATAAACATCCCTCCTTCTGCTCTGACTTAGGGCAGCACACATATCCTGGCTATATGTTATGTGGGTCATTTAACTTTTCTCTATCTCATTTTTCTTGCAAGTAAAGCAGCTGGTCAAGACACAGTGCGTTATTGAGCACCTAATGCCCTGATACAGGGCAGTACCTCTTATGGTATTAATGTAAGCGTATCAGGAAGAGGGATATAGGCAGGAAATAATAAAAGCCAATGCAGCAGGTCAGAAAACTAACTGGGTTTGGGTTACTGTTGTTTGATTGGTAGTAACAAAGTGAAGAGGAGAAAACTAGGTCACTGATCTACAATATCTTGCAAACTTAATTAAAGAAAAAGCGTCATGTTCCTTCATTATAAATGACTCTCACCTTCAGACCAACTCCCAGAAGTCTACTTTGGCCCCTCATCAGGTTGACAGCATTGTTTGACGTCAATTCAATAGCCCCCGAATTTAAGTAATGGTGTGTTCTTCTAGTCTGCTCAGTCTGCAAGTCTGCTCAATCTCTATTCTTTGAAAAGGAATGGCAGACTGCACTTCGCCTTTTCACACATGCTTTGTCAAACCCCTGCTCATGTGCATAGTTTGTTTGTACTGGGCCCCTGTGTTCTTCTCTACCAAACCCTTCAATATCTCTATTATTTCATACCTCTTCTTCATCCCAAAAGATGACCCACTGAGAAAACCCAGGAATTACCTGGGTTAGATAAAGCTGTGAACTGATGACTTCATTTCCTTTGCAGAGGCTGGAAAATGCAAGGTATTTACAAAAATGAATGTTTGTTCATTCTGCCTTCAGTATCTACATTTCAGTGTATCAAGTCCAACTCTGTGCTTTTAACCTTTAAAAATAAAGTTCTTGTTTCAAAACACTGTCTCCCCAGTTTTCACTAATTAAAGATCCAAATATCTCAGCCTGGTGTTCAAGTATTTTTTACAATCTGGTCTCAAACTTCCTGCTCCATCAGCTCCTGCTATCTCCTTTCTTGAATTATAGATTCCATCCAAGTTAAACTGATTGCTGATCTCAGAGTATACCCCTGATTCCTCCCCTCAGATATACATTCATGTTGTTTCCCACCTGCAAGAAATCCTTAAATCACCAATTTGTTCCTGTTTAAATCATCCTTAGGCGTCTGGGTCCAACTCAAATAACACCTTTTCTAAAGACATCCCCGAACTCTCAAACAGAATAGATCTTTCTTAGTTGAACCCTCTCTCACAACATTTATTACAGTGTTGTAGCAGGAAAAATAGAGAGATCGTGACACCAAGACTATTATAGGAAGCGGCACTTTATTATGCTGGCTAGCACAGTGGGCTCAATGGAACTAATGCGTCCAAACCGAGCGCCCCAGAACAGGAGATGTGGGGTCTTTTTTTTTTTTTTTTTTTGAGTTGGAGTCTCACTCTCTTACCCAGACTGGAGTGCAGTGGCTGCTCCCGGCCACTGCAGACTCAACCTGCTGGGCTCCAGCGATCCTTCCGCCTCAGCCTTCCAAGTAGCTGGAACTACTTGGAAGGTGTGTGCTACGACGCCTGGCTCATTTTGATTTATTGTAGAGATGAGATCTCGCCAAGTTGCCCAGGTGGGTCTCGAACCCGCGGGCTCAGGCAATCCACTCACCTCAGCCTCCCAAAGGCGCGGGATTACAGGCTGAGCCACCGAGCCCAGTGATGTGGGGTCTTATACCCTCTTTTAGGTAAGGGAGGGGGGTCATGTTGAGTGATTACATATTTCCTTTGGAATCTTACAAGGTTGTACTCAGCAAAATCAGATCTTTCAAAGAACAAATGGTTTCCAGGAACTGCAGGCTTGTAAACCGTCAACTTCAGAAGGGGGGTTTTTGGATAAGTCTGTGAATTAGCCACTCTTTTTGCATATCCATTAAATGGCTAGTCTTTGGGCCATTTGGCCTTTCCCAAACAAAACCTGCCTGGTGCTGGGCAGGTCTTTAAAGTTGCAACTTGCCTTTCAAAAGGAAATACCTTTAACTGCTATCAATGCCTTTCCTGTCCTGGTCTAGTGGGAGTTATTCCAGGTGATTGCCATGAGGCCAACTGCTAATCCTGAACCAGCTACATGTTTCTGTGTTTATTCACTTAATCATACAAGAAATATATTTGAGCATTTGCCACATCCTGCCACAGTGTGATGACCTTTAACTTATAAAGGATAGAAATTTATTTCTCACCATTCTGGAGGCTGAAAAGTCCAAGGTCCAGGCACTGGCAGACTTGGTGTCTAATGAGGGCCCCACCTCTGCTTCCAGCATTGTAGCAAGAAAAATAGAGAGATCGTGACACCGAGACTATTATAGGAAGTGGCACTTTATTATGCTGGCTAGCACAGCGGGCCCGAGAATTTCATGCATCCAAATCAAGCTTGAGCCCCCCAGAACAGGAGACGTGGGGCCTTATACCCTTGTTTAGGTAAGGGAGGGGGGTCATGTTGAGTGATTACATATTTCCTTTGGAATCTTACAAGGTTGTACTCAGCAAAATCAGATCTTTCAAAGAACAAATGATTTCCAGGAACTGCAGGGTTGTAAACTGTCAACTTCAGAAGGGGGGTTTTAGGATAAGTCTGTGAATTGCCACTCTTTTTGCATATCCATTAAATGGCTAGTCTTTGGGCCATTTGGCCTTTCCCAAACAAAAACTGCCTGGCCCCCCCGGGTCTTTAAAGTTGCAACTTGCCTTTCAAAAGGAAATACCTTTAACTGCTATCAACTCCTTTCCTGCCCTGGCTAGTGATTGCCATGAAGCCAACTGCTGATCCTGAACCAGCTACATGTTTCTGTTTTATTCATTCAATCATACAAGAAATATATTTGACCATTTGCCGCATCCTGCCACATTCCCCCTTTTGATGCTTGATCTTTTATGGATCTAAAGCATCATTATCCTTAATTTGGTGCATCAACATTATATGGGCCCGCAGTTTTTCGTTTAACAACTGTTTCCACAAACTCAGAAATGGCATTCATAATTATTGGGGCTATGCAAGGGAGGATAAGACAGGATCCCACCATTAGGACTATAGATTCAGTAATATACTTAAATCTTCCCAGACCCGAGAACATGTTTTCAAACCAATTGCCGATTTTTATGCCTTGCCATTTTTTTTCATGGGACATGGGCAAGTTTTTTTAACACTGGTGGCTATATTAGTTATAACTTTACCATTATTATCTATTTGCAAACAGTCAGAGCTATTAAATTTACCACATACTCCTCCATCTTCTGCCAGCAGGTAGTACAAAACTAAGCGGTTTTGATAAATAGCTGCAGGCATTTGGGCTGCTGCTGAGCAACAAGTTCAAAAGCTGTGGCTGTTTGATTAGTTATAATTTTTAAGACGGTTTGTAATTTAATAATGCGATTTAGCATATATATTAGCATATATATATATTAGGCATGCAGCATTTCCGACTTCCATCTTGTGCCCATGTGTTTTATAATTCTCTGGGGTGGCCATTTGTCTTTTTTCCCAAAACCTGGGTCCCTCCTCTATTAGGAACCTGATCGAGGGATTGAGCACCTCGGGTTCTGAGGCCTTCATAAAGAGGAATGCCTAGTTCATCCCCCCTTGGGTTAGGCAGAAGGAAAAATCCTGGCTGGATTATTCCTATGTTACATGTGCCTTTTCATAACGTTGGGAGCTGGGCATATGCAACCTTTCCACATATCCAAAATAGCCCTTTAGTACACTGAGAAGATTTAGTTGCATAAGCAGATGCCCAATACCAAACAGGCTTTGTTGGCCACCAGGTCTGGTGGGTTGAATTCCAGTATAATATTCTTTTGCAAGGGGTCTCTCCTACCCATTGAGTATAAACAGAAGCTGCTCTGCTTAAACAGTCTTCTCCAATTACTTTTGAGGAGAGGATCCACTTCTGGGGTACATTATCTGTTCTAACAGTCAAAGAATGGTTCCAGTTGGAGTTGGTAAGCATTCAGATTCGTTCCTGTACAAGGCCACTCTTTAGTCATTAGTGCCCCTCTACATACCCAACAATTGGTGACACCAAGTGTCCAAGATATATTTTCAGCCAAATTTATAAACAGATTCTGCCCTACTTCCCACGATTGAGGGAAGGGGTTTAGTTTTGACTGTTGGGCAGTCAGAGGAACTATTAATTGCACAGTTTTTTAAATTAGCTTTTCAGCTTTGGGTGAGGGAGCAAGATTCCAACAAACCCAATTGTGCTTCTGGGGGTGTTACAGGCTATGACACCAGCTTTAGTGTACTGGTAGCTTTGTTTTGATAATCCAGCAAAGTATAGCTGGCCATTATGAGTGCAGATATGTTTATCAGTATAACAAACTTCTGGCTGGGATGAATAACGATGGAAAACCTTTAAGTCTGGCCAGACAGTTTCCATACATTTACATGCTGGGTATAGGGGGGACGCGGTAGATACCCAGATAAGGTAGAAATACATAAAAGCACAAGTAAACTTCCTATCATAAGAAAGGACGGAAATGCTAGTGAAACCCTTTTCTAACATGCTCAATGGGGACAACTGTTAATTCTACAACAAATAAAGTTACAAATGGTTTATCAAGTATAAAGGTTGACAAAGCAAAACAAAGGCTTATCAGTAATGTCCATTGGGTCCTTAAGCCAATTCTCAGTCTTCTACCATGCGTCGATCAATCAGCTTCCAGTGTGTGAAGCAGGGCCTGAGGTATCCTCACGCTTCCGGAGCAGGGCTGGATAAATTAGTTCCACATCCTTTGTTGGGTTCCGCGACTTTCCGAATGGTCAGCTTAGGGGGCGTTGCTGGATCTGCGGTGCACTCCCAGTCCTGGGAAGCTGGCTTAATTCTGCTATAATGGATCCAAGGAACTACTTGGGCTACTTTGACTGCGGTTGGGGTAGATAAAAGAACAGTGAATGGTCCCCTCCAGAGGGGTTTTAGGGGTTGTACATTCCACTCTTTCACCCATACCATATCACCTGGCTTAAAAGAATGAACATCAGTAGTTAAACTAATTGGCAATCATTCTCTGACCTGACAATGGATGGCATTTAGGACTGAACCTAAGGCTTGCATTTGTTGTTTTAGGGCAAGACTTTCAAATTCCTTTAAGTTTTCCTGTATGCCCCTAACGAGAGGGGGTGGCACCCAATTACAAAAGGCAAGAAGCCTGTTTACTTTATTTAAAGGCCTGTTTAGGGGCCTTTTCCCCTAGCAGGGGCTTTTGTTCACCCCCCCTTTGAGATGTCATAGAGAAGTTAGGCATTTAAATTCTCTAGACTAGTATAGGAACAGGACCACCCTTAGGGTCCTCTTTTTTTTCTTACAGTTGTTGATTAGGTCTTTCCTTTCTTCAATTTTTAGCAGCACTTACTCCCTTCAGGTGTTTGAGTTTCTTCTGGTCCAAGAAGCGTCTAGGGAAATAAGCTCATAAACTGTGATTAAAATTTATTCCAAATAAACAACACATTTTCTTATGAGCATTTACGTTTGTGGCTCCCCTTTCCTTCAGGGGCCTACAGTTAAACAATTTCAAAGGCTTAACAAATTCCATTTCAGGGACTTGGATCCTGAGTGATGCAATACCAAATACCTATGTTTAGTTTACTCATGTCTCCAAAGGATTTCTAGTGAAAATTATGCTAACCCGCAAATTGAAAGATTGTACTGTCCTAGTTTTACATCTGATGGAGTTTTCCCTGGATTTGCCAAGGGGTGGGATAGGTTGCCACTCGGCCTGTAGTAGAAACATTTGAACACCTTTTAAAACCTACCCCTAGGAGATTTATTTATGTCTAGCCTGTGCTAGCTACTCTGCCTTAATTATTTATTCTTTAGTGATTTTTCGATCCCATAATCATTTGGGGTGCTGAGGATGAAGGTCCATCTTCTGTAATTTCTTCAGAACTGATAATGGGCGCAGTCCTGCCTAGCCAGAGATCAAAAATCTCTCCCTGTCTGACTTGAGGTGTCCAGATTTGTTTTAGCAGTGGCATTGTTTGCAGGCACTGGCTAGAATTTTTGCATGACCATTATGTGGACATGAAATTATGAACTTTAGCTCAATAGAAGGAATAAAGTTAGGCCTACATTTTGACAATTGTAGGCAGTGGCTGATTACCTTTTGTACAAAAGCTACAAGGCCTGAAATTATTAGCATAACTTGAACGATAAACTTTAAGTTTGTGGCTTTATTACAAGTACCAGAAGTACTTTTGTATTTCTGGACTATAATGGTAGCCTGACAGATTGTTTTAGACTGTAATTTGAACTAGGCACTTAAATAAATTCTATATAAAATTTGAAGAGAAATACGAAAATGTTTGGAGACTTGCATTCAGGAAAGACTTTATTATGCCTAGATTGTTTATAGAATTTCTTTTGTATATATATTTTTCTTAAACTTTCCTTATACCATTTTTGGTGTGCTTATACCATTTTATTTTTGTTCTCTACCCCCTTTTAAAAAATTTTCATAACTATCTACTTTATTATAGGACAGAAATGTACCATATAAGATTTCCTCTTAGATAAATATATATATTTTTTATATTCCTTTCTTTTTTGTTTTCCTACTAAAACCTTATTTGTATGCCAACAACCTTTTTACATTTTTCCTTTGTTTTTTGCTTTCCTTTTTATTTATTTATAGATAACCTTTTACAGTCATAATTTGAATTTACCTTTTAGTAACTGTTAGGTGAAACATTTAGTTTTTGGAACACCTTTAATTCCACTGGAGAGCAGGTTTTAGGAGGAAGAAGTTCAGTATGAGCACAAGGGCTAAAAAATTCAGCCTCAGTATTAATTAAGAACTTAATTTGGACCCCAGCCACATTTATATAGACCCAAGGATTCTCTGGGTGGATGGCATGCAGAGTGCTGCACTGGGCCGTGCCCCTCCCCTTTCAGTCAACAGCCACTGTCACTGAGCTCAGTGTTTCCTCCCCCCCCCCCCCCCCACCCGGGAAAGGCCGCACCATCTCTTTCAGTGGCTTTTTAGTCCAGATATTGGACAAAGTTCTGGGGACTTAGGCTATTAAGAACAACTGTGCTTTAGGTGCCCAGAATACCACATTCATAGCAGCTGATACCATCCCCTTAGCAGGTTTATCCTTATCAGGCCTCTTTTGGGTGGCTGGAGCTTTTGCCTTTAGTGGCAACTGCCAATTTGTTTACCTTTTCTCTGGTTGGTGCTCATTTTGGAGTTCTTCTCTTTTTTTTTTTTTTTTTTTAATGTTTCAGTTTCTAAGAACTTTAGAGGCTTTCTATAATTGGAAGTTTGGTATTCCTAGTCCTGAGTTAAGCCTCTGAAGCTTGGCATTTAATATTCTATAGGATATAATCTTGTTTGCAAAGTAGTTAAATAAATTTTTTTAAATGCCTCTGCATACAGAACTTTTGACCATTTTATTTTTCCTTAGGTCTACAAAGTGAATTTAATTGCCAGATAGTTTTATTCTTTTCCAAATCTTATTATCTACTAACTTGTAGTGAGTTCAAATTTGACTTTTTTTAAATGATGCACTTATTATTATTATTAAACCACGTAATTTTTTTTTTTTTTTGAGTTGGAGTCTCACTCTGTCGCCCAGACTGGAGTGCAGTGGCCACTCCCGGCCACCACAGCCTTGACCTGCTGGGCTCTGGCGATCCTTCCGCCTCAGCCTTCCAAGTAGCCGGAATTACAGGTGTGTGCTACCACGCCTGACTGACTTTTTTTTTTTTTTGATTGATTGTAGAGATGAGGTATCACTGCCCAGGCGGGTCTTGAACCCACGGGCTCAGGCAATCCACTCACCTCAGCCTCCCAAAGGCACAGTATTACAGGCTGAGCCACCGAGCCTGGCTTAAACCATGTAATTTTAATTTGCTCCAATCATTCAAAATCTGTCCTATTGGAGTATCCGAGGACACAGACCACTACACACTCTCTTGGTCACGTTTCTTGAAAACCCAGAATTTGCTCTGAATGCTTGCAATTTATTCCTCAAAGGAGAATTCTAAAACAAACAAATAACTAAATAAAGTCATAAAGAGCAATGCCAGGAATTCCTGGAACCTGATGCTTCTCCCAGACTGAGTGTTCTCAGCCTTTCCTGAAGCTCCCCCCCCACCCCCTTTTTTTTTTTTTTTTCTCCATGACTTTTCAATGATGTCTACAAAAATGGCCTGGTATAAACCTTTTTAGAGTGAACAGACCACATAGATGTAAGATGATCTGTTCCTACTTATTCCTAATTATGAACAGGCAAAATTGTCAAAAATCCTCATGAATTACTAAACAGCACCCTTAGTTGTAAGACGTGGACAATTAAATGAGCATAACCAAAAAACGCAAGCATTAGTGTTACTTAGCATTACAATATAAAGTAGGGACTCAGCATACATTACAAGACTCTAAGAGACTTCCCAACAGTTTTACAGGGACAAGCAGTTGATTACAATCTTAGGCAAGGCCTAAACCTTTTAGAAACGGACTTACTTTCAATGAACCTGGCTTTTAGCATTTGAAAACAAGAACAGCCTATTCATTTCCTTAGTTGCCAGAGAAAGATTAGCTCCAAGTTGCCTTTAGTTGCCAGAGAAAGATTAGCTCCAAGGCTAGCATTAACTTACACTGAGTTAACAAAAGGCTAAGTAGCATATAAGAGACATTTCTCCATTTCTTTACAGGTAGATTAGAATGAGCCCCTTCAGAATTTACGAAAGAGAACACAGGCTAAGGAAGGAAGGGGACATGGTCCCCAGAAAGAATTTAAGATAACCAGTAACACTTCTTATACGCAACAGGCAATTTTCTACAACCTTAACAACAAAAGGCAGAAATTTTAACAGCGCCAACAGTTGGGAGAAAACACCACACAAACAAAGGGAGATATAAAATGGCATCAAGAAATATGTGCCAATCAAGTTTTTAAAAGATCACATGTCCCATCAAACAAAGCATAATAACTCAACCAGCCTTTTAGCAGATTTAAAGTGACAGACACACACAAATAAGAGAATGAGGGGTATGGGAAACATCCGCTTTGTCCTCCTCCAGTCATACTCCTCGTGAAGATATCTCAGACACCTCTTAGCAATTGGTAGGTTGGTACACCCCCAAGGCAGACTAACTATGCAGAGTCCTCCCGCCATCTGTCTCATTCACACACAAGCACACAGCACATTCATCAACTCTCCGTCCTAATCCTAGGAGTCTACGGGTTCATCTTCAGACAGTGTTTCCTTCCACTGCCTTTCCTTCAGGCTAGAAGATTACTAGCGGGCTCCGGGAGGTGATCAAGCTCCCCTTCAGCCATCCATTGGCAGGTCCATGCAAAGGCCTTTATTCCTACCCTTTCCATTGGGTGGTCCTTCTGTCCTTTCTGTCAGGTGGTCATCCTTATGCCAGTTCCTCACCTCTTGGGTTCCTGTTGTGCTTTCATGGTCCGAGCTTCAGTGCGCCGGGAGGGCTTCCCTCCTACGTATCAAAAGGTCCACTTCGCGCCAGGCGAGATTGCCCTTCCCATTGCCCTGGAGGTCGTACCCGGATGACAAAGGAGGTGAAACACATCGTCTCCAATCTCCATTTGGCCCTTTCAAAAAGGGGAAAAAAAAACCTTTACCCCCCGGGGGGGTTTCATGCCTCCTGGGCCCGGGGGTGTATCCCTTTTTTAGGAAAGCTGGGTTTTCCTTTTAACCAAGGTTTTAATGTTTTTCCTGGTTTAAAAACACTTTAATTTAAAAAGAAATTTAATTAAATTTTTTTAACCATTTGCCGGGGATTTTCCTTTACAAAATTTGGGACCCCTTTTTTAACTCCCGTCCTTTTTAAGACAAGGGGTGGAAGGCCCAAGGATTTAAAGCCATTTTTCTGTGCCCAAAAACAAGAAAAAAATTTTGATTAAGTCCCCAACCCTTTTCAAAAAAATCAAAAAAACCCCTTCCCTCTTTTTTTAAACACCAACCCCCAAACCCAAACCTCAAGAAATTTGAATTCTGATGTTGCCATTTATTAGATATCTGACTGAGATTATTTGGTTTCTGCCAGCTACATTTACTCACTTATACAATAAGGATAAGAATGATTTCTGCGTCACCAAGTATGAAGATTTCATGTATGAAGATTTCAGGAGATAATACATGTCAGGTGTTTGACCTGCTGTCTGACACAGAAGTGTTCACTAAATTTTAGCTATGGCTTCATTTATTTGTATCTGTGGAAAGTACACTCCTAAAAGGTATGCCATCAATTCTCTCCCTCTGAGTGTGCCACTTCATCCATTAAGTCAACAGACTTTCTTCTTGAGTCAGGATTGGCATAGTGACCTTCCTTGAACAATAAAATATAGCAGAACTGATGCCTTTTCTGGTCCTCTCTTTTAAGAATTCTGACAGCTTCTGCTTTCTGGTAAAGCTGATCACCTTACTGTAAAGAAACTTAGACTAGGTTACTAAATGATGAAACACCGTAAGAAAAGAGAAAGGCTACATGGAGGAGCACTGAAGCACCAGACATGGAAGTGAAGCCATATTGGATCTTCTAGCTAAGCCAATCACCAGCTGAATGCATCTATTTGACAGACCACCAAACGACAAGAAGAACCTCCTACTGAGCCCCAGAAAACCCACAGACAACCAACAGATTTATGGGAAATCATAAATTGTTATATAGATAACTAAACAATATACATTAATTTTCTTTCTTATTAGACCATGCGCTCCTTAAGGGCAACAACCATATCTACAGAAATATCTACTTATATCTGTATTGCCAGTGCCTAGACAGAGATCTGAATAAATTCCCACATCAATACACCAGGAGAGTGGGTATGTGAGTGACTAGGGCAGAGCAATTGAATGAATTCTTTCCTCTCTTTATGAAGATATTGTACATGCAAAATCAAAACCCAATGTAGGAAAATATTAATATACTCTGACAACACAGGAAAGAGGACTCATCTTTAAAAACCCTAAGCTCAGCCAGGCTCAGTGGCTCAGCCTGTAATCCTGTGCCTTTGGGATGCTGAGGTGAGTGGATTGCCTGAGCCCACGGGTTCAAGACCCGCCTGGGCAACTTGGGGAGACCTCATCTCTACAATAAATCAAAAAATCAGCCGGGCATGGTAGCACATGCCTGTAATTCCAGCTACCAGAAAGCTGAGGCGGAAGGATCTCCGGAGCCCAGCAGGTCGAGGCTGCAGTGGCCAGGAGCGGCCACTGCACTCCAGTCTGGGCAACAGAGTGAGACCCAACTCAAAAAAAAAAAAAAAAAAACCCTAGGCTCAACAACTTGGGTAAACAAGTTACTTTCAAAACATTCTAGGATCCAGAAGAAATAAATCAGAACTATATAAAAGTTAAAATAAAAATACTATCTGCCTATCAAATTCTAAGACAGAGGCAACCTGGATAGACTGAAGAGGGAAAGTAGGAAACATGAAGTTATGCACCAAGTTGAAATTTCAGAGGGAAGCATGAGAGATAAATACTCCCTGAAATTTGCATTTTTCCATTCATTGTATCCATTTTCCTATCATTCAGTGATTGCTGCTCACCATTCGTTGGCTCTGTAAAGTTGAATCTTTAAGTATTGAAAGAGCATCATTCTGTCACTACTACAGAATGACACTGAATGTACCAGCTCTAAAGATTGTACCTTGTCTAGCAGAAAGCAGCTCTGTCCTTTTAAGTCTGCTGGCCCATCCCCACATCACAAGACTTTTGAAAAAGACATCTCTGGCTTTTTCTCATTCTCAAGCTTTGTCCTGAACCAGCTCCATCTTGCTTTATTTTTGCACCTCTTTTCTGTTCAGAACCTTGCATGTGTCCTCAGACTCTTACTGTGCACCAATGATTCTGTCCCCAAGCTCTCTTCACAAACTGTGATGCCTCATTTTTCTGTGACTGTCCTACTTCTGGTTACTATAGACAAAGTAAAGCCCTCGTTTACTATAGCCTGGCCACAACAATCGATGAAGGCCCTTCTAAATCTCTGTGACCCCTGGGCAGATACATGAACTCTCAAATAAGGCCCACATTCCATCTGTTGGTGAACATTTTACACGGATCTTTGGATATAGGCTATGAAGGGAAACAAAAAAGATCAAGAATACAATCTTCCTAATTTGAGTAGATGCTAAAACCCAGTGTCAGATATGCTCTTCACTTGCACTCTTCATTTTTTATGTTGTGAAATCATGCCTTCTCCAATAATTTTTGTTCGTTTTCAAGATCCTTATATTCTCACTGTCCCTCCTTGGAACAATTTCCTAACTCTACTGAATTCTTTTTTCTGATTTAATTATGCCACATATTTGTCTACTGAGCCTTAAATATCTTTCCTATATTATCAAATATTTATTGAGTCTTTCATATGTGAACATAGCCAAACCCAGTCCCTATTATCTCAGACAAAAAAGATCTAGGGAGTGGACAGAAAAATTAACAGGCAATTAAACGCTGGGGTAAATGCTCTTACAGAAAAGGTAGGATGTACTCTAGAAGCACCTTATTCTGGAGTGAGCTGGCAAGGTCAGAAAAGGCTTCCCAAGACAGTAAGAATCAGAAGACACTAGATACTTGCTATTCAAAATGTTGCTGATAAAATAGACAAATTCAGCAGGGCTCGGTGGCTCAGCCTGTAATCCCGCGCCTTGGGAGGCTGAGGTGAGTGGATTGCCTGAGCCCACAGGTTCGAGACCCACCTGGGAAACTTGGTGAGACCTCTTGTCTACAATAAATCAAAAACTTGCCAGGCGTGGTAGCGTGCGCCTGTAGTTCCAGCTACTTGGAAGGCTGAGGCAGAAGGATCGCCGAAACCCAGCAGGTCGAGGCTGCGGTGACCAGGAGCAGCCACTGCACTCCAGTCTGGGCAACAGAGTGAGACTCCAACTCAAAAAAAAAAAATAGACAAATTCACAACCACACCTGGAAATTTCAATCTCTCGATAACTAATAGAACAAATGGACAGGAAATCAGCAAGGATGTAGTAAATTTGAACAACTATCAACCAACTTTGACCTAGTTGATTTTTATAAGACACACAACCCAAGGTCAGCAAGATAAATATTCTTCTCAAATACACACATACAAGAAACAATCTTTAGCTGGGCTCGGTGGCTCAGCCTGTAATCCCAGCGCTTTGGGAGGCTGAGGTGAGTGGATTGCATGAGCCTGCGGGTTCGAGACCCACCTGGGCAACTTGGCGAGACCTCATCTCTACAATAAATCAAAAAATTAGCCAGGCGTAGTAGCGTGCACCTGTACTTCCGGCTACTCGGAAGGCTGAGGTGGAAGGCTCGCCGGAGCCCAGCAGGTTGAGGCTGCGGTGGCCGGGAGCGGCTGCTGCACTCCAGTCTGGGCGACAGAGTGAGACTCCGACTCAAAAAAAAAAAAAAAAAAAAAAACAATCTTTTACTGGGACATAAATCAAGTCTCAATTATTTCAAAAGAATTCAACTCATACAAAAAATATTCTCTGACCACAAAAAAATTAAATTAAAAATCAATGCCCAGGCTTGGTGGCTCAGCCCAGGCAACTTGGAGAGACCTCACCTCCACAATAAATAAAAAATTAGCCGGGTGTGGTAGGGCATGCCCTGTAGTTCTGGTTACTTGGAAGGCTGAGGTGGAAGGATCGCCTGAGCCTAGCAGGTCAGCACTAGGGTGGCCGTGAGCATGCGTGCCATAGCACTCCAGCTATATTAGAAAAGAAGAAATGTCTCAAATCAAGAAGCTCAGCTTCCACATTTGAAACCGGAATAAGAATAGAAATTTAAACTCAAATTAAGCAGAAGAAATAATAAAGATCAAAGTGGAAATCAATAAAATAGAAAACAAAAAAGGCAATAGAGAAAAACAATGAAACCAAAAGCTGGTTCTTTAAGAAGATTACTAAAATTCTAGCAAGAATGATTAAGAGAGAAGACACAAATTAGTAATATAAGACATAAGAGTGGAGACCTGGTCTCTACTATCAATCAAAAATTAGCTGGGCGTGGTAGTGCACGCCTGTCGTTCCGGCTACTTGAAAGGCTGAGGCAAAAGGATCACTAGAGCCCAGCAGGTCAACACTGGGGTGGCCGTGAATGTGCTACTGCACTCCAGACTGGGCGACAGAATGAGATTCCAACTCAAAAAAAGAAAAAAAGAAATAAGGGAGTCATATTATTTAAATTTCTACAGATATTAAAGATTAAAAGTTAATACAATGAACACTTTATGCAAATGTATTAAAAAACTTAGATGAAATTTTAAAAATCCTCAAAAGACACAAATACCAAAGCTCATTTAAAAAAATAGATAACCTCAAAAGACCCATCTACAAGAAAAATTAAATTTGTAATTTAAAACACCCCCATACCAGCCCGGGAAAATTGGTGAGACCTTATCTCTACAATAAATTTAAAAATTCGCTGGGCGTGGTGGCACATGCCTGTAGTTCCAGCTCCCTGGAAGGCTGAGGTGGAAGGATCACTTGAGCCCAGTGGGTTAAGGCTGTGGTGGCCATGAGCGTGGCACTCCAGCCTGGGCGACAGAGTGAGATTGCAACTCAAAAAAAAAAAAAAATCAAGTCCAGATGGAACTTAAGGAAGAAATAATGTGAATACAATACAAACTCCTCCAAAAATGAAAGAGATGGGAATATTTCTCAACTTATTCTATGAGAACAGTACATGCTTCAACACAGATGAACCTTGAAAATGTTATGCTATTTTCTCAAAGCACTAAAAATTGAGCTACCATTTGACCCAGCAATCCCACTCCTGGAAATTTACCCAAAGGAATATATATTACTCTACCAAAAAGACACCACACATATGTGCAATGTAGCACTACTCATGATAGCAAAACCATGGAACCAACCCAGAGGCCCATTGAAAGTGGACTGGATAAAGAAAACGTGGTACGTGGTACAAATTAATGATGGACTATTACACAGCCATAAAGAAGAGCAAAACTATGTCCTTTGCAGCAATATGTCTGCAGCTGGAGACCATCATTCAAAGTGAACTATAACAGAAACAAAAACTGAATGCTGTGTGTTCTCACTCATAAATCGGCACTAAATATTGGGCATGCCAACACAAAGGCAGAAACGCCAGACACTGGGTACTGCTAAAGAAGAGAGAGAGGCCGGGCTCGGTGGCTCAGCCTGTAATCCCGCACCTTTGGGAGACTGAGGTGAGTGGATTGTCTGAGCCCGCAGGTTTGAGACCCGCCTGGGCAGCAAGACCTCATCTCTACAATAAATGAAAAAATCAGCCGGGCGTGGTAGCGCATGCCTGTAATTCCTGCTACTTGGAAGGCTGAGGCGGAAGGATCGCCGGAGCCCAGCAGATCGAGGCTGCAGTGGCTGAGAGCGGCCACTGCACTCCAGTCTGGGTGACCGAGTGAGACTCCAACTCAAAAAGAAAACAAAACAAAAACAAAGAGAGAGAGAGGGAGGGGAGATAAGAAGCATACAACCACCCATTGGGTACCATGTTCACAGCCCCATAAAAAGTGGGAAAAAGGCAGGGCTTGGTGGCTCAGCCTGTAATCCTAGCTCTTTGGGAGGCCAAGGCGAGTGGATTGCTTGAGCCCATGGGTTGGAGACCAGCCCACACAACTTGGCGAGATCTCATCTCTACAATATATCAAAAATTAGCCGGGTGTAGTAGCATGCGCCTGTAGTTCCGGCTACTTGGAAGCTGAAGTGGAAGGATCGCTCAAGCCCAGGAGGTACACTGAGGTGGCCATGAGCATGCCACTGCACTCCAGCCTGGGCCATGGAGTGAGACTCCAACTTTAAAAAAAAAAAGTGGGCAAAAGACATGAATAAACACTTCTCAAAAGAAGATATATGGGCAGCCAACAGACACATGAAAAAGTGCTCAGCCTCACTCATCATCAGAGAAATGCAAATCAAAACCACCTTGAGATACCACCCAGCCCCAGTAAGAATGGTCATCATTAACAAAACAAACAACAGAAGCTGGCAAAGATGCGGAGAAAAGAAACAATTCTACACTGCTGGTGAGAATACAAACAAGTTCAACCTCTTTGGAAAACAATGTGGAGATTTCTAAAAGAACTAGACACTGACCTTCCATATGACCCAGTAATCCCCCTACTGGGAATATACCTGGAGGAACTCAAATCATTCTACAAAAATATTCCTATGCACACACGTTTATTGTAGCACTATTCACAATAACAAAAGCATGGAACCAAGTGCACTGCCCACCGAAAGTGGACTGGATAAAAAAAATGTGGTGCATATACACAATGGAATATTATGCAGCCATAAAGAAGGACAAACATATGAACTTGGCAGCAACTTGGATGAATTTAGAGTCTATCATACTTAGTGATCTATCACAGAAATAAAGAACAGAGTAACCCATGTTCCCACTCACAAATGGGTCCTGAACATTTACTGTAATACTGTAAGAAAGGGATTGGCAGTAGCAGGATACTGTGGGGGGTGGAGAGGACACAACATCAACAAGGGGACCTGATCTCAAACAAGGCAAAGTGGGGACAAAAGGGAGGCCCAAACTTTACCTGTATGATGACCACCTGTACACCTAATCCTGAATTGTACCCTACATTTTTAAATAAAATTAAATAAATAAACTAAAATAAAATAAAAAAGAATAGGCAAATACATAAAGATAGAAGGTAGATTAGTAGGTTCTTAGGGCTATGGAAACAGGGAGTAACAGGAAGTAATTGCAAAATGGTAAGGAACTTCTTTTGGGGATAATAAAATGTGCTAAATTCATTGCGGTGCTGGTCACACAACTCTTTGAATAAACTAAAAGTCTTCAAATTGTACGCTTTAAATGGATGAAGTGTATATGGTATCTAAATTATATCTTGGTAAGGCTGTTATTAAATTCAAAAAAAAAGAAAGAAAGAAAATCTTATGGTGCCAGAAAGGAACCAAATGCTCAGAAATTATGGAAACATGAAAAATAACCAAGTGCCAACCTCAAGGGCAATTTGAGAAACAAATAAATAATGATAGTAATAAATTATAACCCACAGAATAACAAAAACATTCATGAGTCCATAATCATAGGAATAAACAATTGGGTAAATAAATAAATGGAGGAATATGAAAGGCTCTTTCTTATATTAGAACATCAATAACTAGGAAGGAATGATGAAATAGAAAATTACCATGTAACAAATGCAGGTTGAGTACTCCTTATCCAAAAAGTTTGTGACCAGAATTGTTTTGGAATTTGGATCTTTTTCCAGATTTTGGAATATTTGCATATACATAATGAGATAACTTGGGAATGGGACCCAAGTCTAAATTTTTATGGTTTTTTTTTTGTGTGGGTTTTTTTTGAGTTGGAGTCTCACTCTGTCACCCAGACTGGAGTGCAGCGGCTGCTCCCGGCCACCACAGCCTCCACCCGCTGGGCTCCAGCGATCCTTCCGCCTCAGCCTTCCAAGTAGCTGGAACTACAGGCGTGCACTACCACGCCCGGCTAATTTTTTTTTTATTTATTGTAGAGATGAGGTCTCACCAAGTTGCCCAGGCGGGTCTCGTACCGCGGGCTCAGGCAATTCACTCACCTCAGCCTCCCAAAGCACAGAATTACAGGTTGAGCCACCAAGCCCAGCTAACTTTTATGTTTTATATGCACATAGCCTGCAGGTAACTTGATGCGATACTTTGAGTAATTTTGTACATAAAACAAAGTGTACATCGAGCCAACAGAAATCAAATGTGTCAGGTGTAGAATTTTCTACTGTGGCATTATGTCAATGCTCAAAAAGTTTCAGATTTTGGGGCAACTCCCTCGGGTCCCTCCTGACCTGGGAGCTTTTCTGGCCTCTCAATAAATCCTACTTTCTATTAAAAAAAAAAAAAAGTTTCAGATTTTGAAGCATTTCAGATTTCAGAATTTTGGATCAACCTGTACCACAGTAATAACTGTGACATCAAGTGCTTCAACAGGCAATAAAATTAGTGGGCAAAATTATGATGAAAAATAGAATATTTATATAGCCCTAAAGTATACCCTCACAAGATATTTTTAATTACAAAGGGGAAAAGAGTAACTTTACAGCAGGGAAACCTGAAAGACATCACCTTAACTAAATGATTAAAGTTAACCTCACCAATACCAACCTCTGTGCTTCCTGATACAATGTACAGAGAAAGATAGAACATTACTCTTATGAACTACATTGTTTCCCCCAAAATTTATATGTTGAAGTCCTAACCCCCATTACCTTAGATTGTGACTATCCTTGGAGAGAGGGTCTTTAAAGATGGAAAGTAAAAAGAGGTCATTAAGGTGGGCCATAATCTAATCTGATGGGTAACCTCGCAAAAAGTGGAGATTGGAATAGACAGAGAGAACCAGAGATGCACATTGTTGTACCCGAATCCTGAATCCGAGAGACCACCAAAGAGCCCGCTGCAATGCAAATCACACAAGGGTCTTTATTCAGAAACTGAATAAAATAAACTCACAAACTGAAACCGACTCAGCGGCTCGAGAATGAGAGCCCCGATTCAGTATAGCAAGCAGTTTTTATGCACAAGTACAGAGGGAGGGGCTGGGCGTGACTGGTTTTTCCTAGGTTTTGCAACATTAACCAATCAGAAGAGGTC
This sequence comes from Cephalopachus bancanus, assembly GCA_027257055.1. NCBI lineage: Eukaryota > Metazoa > Chordata > Mammalia > Primates > Tarsiidae > Cephalopachus > Cephalopachus bancanus. The sequence continues at coordinate 130,648 of JAPVLO010000243.1, read as the reverse complement.
ATGACGTAGAAACTGAAGTCCGCAGACCTTGCATAGTTAGTCCCCAATCAGGTCCGCAGTGATGTCAAGGGACAGGGGTGCTTGAGAGTGGTTGGTTTGTTTTTGGTCTTGTGCGGACTCGAGCTCAGTTGCCTGTGATTGATGGGAAACGGCTAAACGGGCAGAGTGGAATGCCAGATAAGCTAGGTTTACACAGTTACTGCACGTAAATTAACTTTGGCATGCGAGCAGGAGGTTTGAAACAACACAAAGCCCACCAGGAGAGTAGCTGGCGCCACAGAGTGTACCATAATCTAAGCAAAGGAATGTCCGGAAAGGGCTTATTGCTTAACATTTACACCCCGTTGCAGAAGCAGAAGAAGCCAACATGGCAATTGGGATAAACAAAAGCTTAACAAAGTTCTAAGTACAAACACTGCTTAAAGCATTGTATAATTTTACAATCACAGTCACTACCAGGCACCTGACATGTGCCTAGTCCTACGGGGTCTGAGGTAGGATTTAAAATACTAAGAATTCATAAAATATAGTGAACGTAAGGCAGGGATATATAAAATACAGTGAACGCTTCTTTTACAGCAAGTATAGCTTTTGAGTCTCTTGGGTCTCTCACACATGCACAGAAAAAAGCCAAAGAAGAGAGGTCTCAGAATACATCAACCCTGCCAACACCTTGATCTTGGACTTCCAACCTACAAAACTGTGAGGAAATACTTTTCTCTTGTTCAAGCCCCCTAGTCTGTGGTACCTTGTGTTGGCAGCCCTAGAAAATTAATAGAACTACTTATGAGGCATTCTTGTGGAACTGCATAATTTGAATTTAATCAAGAAGAAACATCAGCCAAACTAAATTTGAGGAGTATTTTACACAATAATTGGCCAGTACTCTTTAAAAGTGTTGAGGTTAGCCAGGCTCGGTGGCTCAGCCTGTAATCCCGCGACTTTGGGAGGCTGAGGTGAGTGGATTGCCTGAGCCCACGGGTTCGAGACCCACCTGGGCAGCGAGACCTCATCTCTACAATAAATCAAAAAATCAGCCGGGCGTGGTAGCGCATGCCTGTAATTCTGGCTACTCGAAAGGCTGAGGAGGAAGGATTGCCGGAGCCCAGCAGGTCGAGGCTGCGGTGGCCGGGAGCGGCCACTGCACTCCAGTCTGGGCGACAGAGTGAGACTCCAACTCAAAAAAAAAAAAAAAAAGAAAAACATAACAGCTAAAAAAAATAAGGACTCTTCATGGTAAATAATAATAGGAAAAGAGCAATAATCAAAAAAAGTTTATGGAAAATTATATGTATGTAAAAATATCTCAGCACAGCTGATAGAAAGAAAATGCACAAAAGGTCTTAAAATCGTTCTCTTTTGCAGGGATGATGATGAGCACTTTGTTGCTCTGTGGAATCACAAGATTTTTCCAGGCTTCTCTCTTTCTTTATTTTATAACAGCTTTACTGAGATATAATTCATATACTCTATGACACCCACTTAGAGTGAACAAGTCAAAGTTTTTTTTAATTTATTCACAAACCTGTACATCTGTCACAGTTTTAGAAAAGTTTTATCACCCCAAAAAGAAGCCCCTTACTGATGAGGAGTCACTTTCTATTACTCCCCAAATCTGAGCCCAAAAAACCCACGATTCTACTTTCTGTCTCTGTGGGTTCGCCTAATCGAGGCATTTTACATAAGTGGAACCATACAATACATGGTCTTTCATGACGCTTCCTAGGCATTCACCAAGGAAAATGAAGACATACATCCACAAAATGACTTATAATGGCATGAGTATTCATAGCAACTTTATTGATACTAGCCAAAATCTTGAAACAACCCAAATATCCATCAACAGATGAGTCAATAGACAACTGTAATACACCCATACTAGTGGACTAGCACTCAGCAGTAAAAAGGAATAAAGTCCTGAAACATACAATAACATATATATATATACACACACTATCCAGTGGTTTAAAATCTTTGGTCTACATTGGGATTGTCAACAGAAAGATAAGGAGTGAAGAAATAAAGCTTTGTTAGAATTTGATGGAGAAAATTTAATTCTCTAAAATTCTAACAAGAATACCTCCAGAAAACGTTAGATATGGAGGTGTGGAGGGGGCACAGCACTGGTAACCAGAGAGCCGAGTAACACAAAGATTTGCAGCACAAAGAAGCACAGAAAAGATTTATTTAGCCAGGCTCGGTGGCTCAGCCTGTAATCCCGCGCCTTTGGGAGGCTGAGGTGAGTGGATTACCTGAGCCCGCGGGTTCGAGACCCGCCTGGGCAGCGAGACCTCATCTCTACAATAAATCAAAAAATCAGCCGGGCGTGGTAGCGCACGCCTGTAATTCCGGCTACTTGGAAGGCTGAGGCGGAAGGATCGCCGGAGCCCAGCAGGTCGAGGCGCGGTGGCCGGGAGCGGGCACTGCACTCCAGTCTGGGCGACAGAGTGAGACTCCAACTCAAAAAAAAAAAAAAAAAAAAGAAAAGATTTATTTAAGAAAGAGATCACTTCCCACAGACAGGAAGAGGGCCAGCACTCTAAGATGAGTGTGGCCGTCTGGGATGTGATCCGATGTCACATGAAAGATGCAAAGAATTGCACAGAAGTTAGATTTAAAATATATAGTTTATTTAAAAATAAATTAGAGTGAGAAAGAGAAGGGACAGAGAAGATTCACCTCCCCGAAGTGGGGGAGGGGGGCCAAAGCCAGGAAGCGTGGCAAGAGCTGTAGCTCAAAGAGCAAATGGCCACACCAGAGTCTAGCAAGGCAATGGCAAATGGCTGCTTCTGGTTGAGTCCTTTTAACCATTCCCCTTGACGGGGGAAGATCATTAAGGTGATTGGGTGGTGGTCTGCTCCATGCCATCATGAAGGGGCAGGTAAGTGCAGGCACTGATGTCAGGTGATGAACAACAGGGAGATGGCTGGGTTAGTCACATGACTGTTGCCATGGTGGGGTCTGTCTCAGTCACATAGGTCACAAAGGGCCGATTACGTTAATGTGGGCCTGGAGGGGTTTTTCCTGTAAGGGACTTGTTAGACAATTGCAATCCACAAACTTCTTGACCAAAGGTATGTATTATCACTTTCATGACTTTGACCAGCCAAAGCGTGATCTTTGACCATCTTGACAAGGAACCTAAAATTTACTAGAGGTTATTATGTTAAACCATGAATTGAAAGGCTAGGCAGTCCTGGTCTTGCATACGAGGGAGATTTGCCGAGGTGGGGTAGGATAGGCTGCCGCTTGGCCTGCAGTAGAATGTCTGAATGCTTTCTAATGGTTATGCTGAGGCAAAAGACTAAACTTAAGAATAAGTTAAGTTTCTATAGGTACCTCCTTTCAGAAGGTAGAGAAACTTTTAAATTGTTTTTAAAGCCCTTTGTCACACATAGCATTTCTAAAGGAACTGAGCCTCTTCCTTGAAGAGTACGAGTCAGAAGTGATTCTAGCAAGAAGATGGATACTGAACACCATGGATAAATAAACCCTGACAGACACTTTACAGTTTCTTTTCAGAAGGGGGAGGGGAATGAGAATTTCCTTCCACAGACTCTCTGTAGCCAAGGCAAATAGACCCAGTATCCTCATTTGTAGAATTCTTTGCCACTGGTTCCCAGTCTCATAGATCAGAGGAACCAAACTGTATGTCTGCTCTCTCCATCTAATTATGACAGAGACCAACTGCCCTACCCCTGGAGACACACACACACACACACACACACACACACACACACACACACACACACACCTTCCAGTACTCACTTGCTTTTCTGACGCAGCAGCTACTCCTCTCTGGAGAAGCAATGGTAGTTATTTTGAAATTTGACTCAAAAGTCAACATTGACATACATTCAGGTCACCGTCATTGCCACAAAGATTTCTCAGAAGAGGAAATGCAACAGAGTAATATGCTGAGATTGTGGCAGGATGCGGCATATGCTCAAATATATTTCTTGTGTGATTGAGCGAATAAATAACAGAAACATGTAGCTGGTTCAGGATTAGCAGTTGGCCTCATGGCAATCACCTGGAATAACTCCCACTTTCCAGGGCAGGAAAGGAGTTGATAGCAGTTAAAGGTATTTCCTTTTGAAAGGCAAGTTGTAACTTTAAAGACCCACCAGGAGCTGGGCAGGTTTTCTTTAAGAAAGGCCAAATAAACCGGGCTGGGTGGCTCAGTCTGTAATCCCGTGCCTTTGGGAGGCTGAGGTAAGTGGATTGCCTGAACCCGCGGGTTCGAGACCCGCCTGGGCAGGCGAGACCTCATCTCTACAATAAGTCAAAAAAAAAAAAATTAGCTGGGCGTGGTAGCGCACGCCTGTAGTTCCAACTATTCGGAAGGCTGAGGCAGAAGGATCGCCGGAGCCCAGCAGGTCGAGGTTGCGGTGGCCGGGAGCGGCCACTGCACTCCAGTCTGGGTGACAGAGTGAGACTCCAACTCAAAAAAAAAAAAAAAAGAAAGAAAAGAAAGGCCAGATGGCCCAGAGACTGGCTATTTCATGGAAATGGAAAAGAGTCTTATCTAAAACCCCACTTCTGAAGTTGACAGTTTACAAGTCTGCAGTTCCTGGAAACCATTTGTTCTTTGAAAAATCTGATTTTGCTGAGTACAACCTTGTAAGATTCCAAAGGAAGTATGTAAATCACTCAACACGACCCCCCTCCCTTACCTAAAAAAGGGTATAAGACCCCACATCTCCTGTTCTGGGGCGCTCGGTTTGGACGCATTAGTTCCATTGAGCCCGCTGTGCTAGCCACTTCCTATAATAGTCTCGGTGTCACGATCTCTCTATTTTTCCTGCTACAAGATCTCTCTGTGGAATTTCTGTGGCATGCATTTCCAATTTCTCTTCCACAGAGACAAGTAAGTCATTGGTCATATCATTCATTGCCTTGGGTGAAAAAAAATACAAAGTAGAAATTCAAAGAGTTGTAAATCCTCCTGACATTTTTATCTGAACTTTAAGCCACAGAAAGAAGAAGATGCAGAGGATTAGTTGGCTAGAAATAGGACAGAAGAGAACTAGAAGGAAGTTCCTCTGGGCTGCAGGAAAGAGGGGGGAAAGGTGATCTCTGAGGCCAGAACTGGAGGAGAAAGAGGAGGAAGAGAAAGAGGAGGACATAACAGAGAAGTCTGTGTTCCAGCAGCAGTACCCAAGACGCTGCAGATCCTGAGAGAGATCAGGTCCAGGGGTATATCAATGCAAATGGATGTGTAGGCAGGGTTGACTGAGTCCTATGTACCGAGCGTGAGATGAAAGTGGTAGAGGACCATCTAAAGGGCCAGAAAACATGAACATTCCAAAGATCCCCTGGGAGACTGGATGATCAAGGACAAAAACGTCCCCTCAGTGAGCCCCAAAACTATAACATGCAGCATGACTCTTGGGGACATGGGTTACAATTACCACCAACCTCTCGAGATGTGAACTCAAAATGAAAAAATGTCCTAAAAATAAAGGCACACTTGTTTCATGCCTTTGTAGACTGAGATTCATACTTTCTACATGAGTACATAGTGTATATTAATGCTTACTCTAGAAAGAACCATTTATATTGCTCTCTTTTGGGGAGAGAGAAAGGATGTGAGGAGGGAGACATTTTCTACTTTTCAGTTTATCTTATGTCCCTTCCAATTAACATATGCCCATATTGGAATATCTAAATAAAAATCTGTAAACAGGAAAGTGGATTTTGGACCCTTTTTGATACAACATATATACATCTGTATTATAAAGGTCTGTTTTGTTTTGTTTTGTTTTTCCTTAAGTAAGCATAATGCAGAACAGAGTGAAAATGTTAGGAGTTTGGATAGACGGCCTTATGTGGCTTGGCATTTTATAAAGTTCTTATGAAATTTTTTTAAATGACATACATTTTACTCCAGAATACATCCACCTTTGTTCAAATTTATAATTTCTTAAATTACTTTCTGATTAAATTGCTTAATTCTCTTCCAAACACAGAATCAGTTCTGCTGAGAATCCAGGTTAAAAAGAGGCTCAGCCCTTTCAGCCAGTGTCACGCATGGAGCATTCTGAGACTTCTACCACCAGATGGCAGCAAGTGCCCAGAGATGCTGGGAGCAGCCAAGGCCTTCTTCGCACATCTCGGAATAAACTTGAGGAACACTAGCGGGCCCTGAGGTCTCGCCACCTGTTAGGGGTGGGCAGGGGCTGGTTCATAAAGCCTCTCCTGGCAGGAACAGTCCTCTTCATGCCTCCACCGGTACACACACTCCCACTGTCATTTACTTAGAGGCTCCTGTTGCCTTCTGCACTAGTGTGGCTATTTTATTTTTTATTTTTTGTGTTTATTTATTTGAGAGAGAGAGTCTTGTTCTGTCACCCAGGCCAGAGTGCAGTGACACAATCATGGCTCACTGCATCCTCGAACTCCTGGGCTAAAATAATTCTCCTGTCTCAGCCTCCCCAGTAGCTGGGACTACAGGTGTGTGCTACCATGCCGGGCTAATTTTTTATTTTTAAAAATTATTTTAGAAAAAATAAAATAAAATTTTAGAGACAATATTTCACTGGTCTCATACTCCTGACCTAAAGCAATCCTCTCACCTTCACCTTCCAAAGGGTTAGGGTTACAGGTGTGAGTCACTGTGCCTGGCCCAGGTATGGCTATTTTAAACACACACACACACACACACACACACACACACACACACACACACCACCCAACACAAGATGTTCAAACTGAGAAAAGGACCCTGAACTACCAAATCTCAAAGTTCAGAGGGATCTCATATCTGCTCCCTACTTTCTGTTTTAAGCATAGAAGTGACTGGAGCATCTTAAATCACAGTTTCAGTGGCAGGACTTATTAGCTCTCACTGCCAGCCAGGGCACCAATCTGTGGGGCTGCACTCCACACATCCAGGAGCAGGAGGAAACCACAAGTGAAGAGCTGATATATATTGAGCCAGCTCATGCCAGGCACTGCTATGTAACCTTATTCCCTTTTTCACTTCAGGACACGGGTTTTCAGTGTGGTTTGGCCACTTCTCCATTGTACAACTTCCTAGTGGTAGAAAAGTGATGCAAACCCATGTGTGTCTAATTCCAAACCCTATTCTTTCTACTGTCCTAGCATTTTCTACAATACTGAAAAGAGGAGTATTTCATTCTATGAAAAGAATTTAGTGTCACTTGCATTTTTTTTCCCTTTACAAATACGATCCGACCAGATTAAACAAAGAATTTTGCCAAGTGCCAAACTGAAACTTTCCCACCAAAGACAGGCCCTAATTAAATGGAATGGAATGTGGAATTCTAGCCAGTGTGAATTCTCACAGGTATTGCATAAAATGCAGCCTCCTGTAATCACAATATGCACCTAAAATGTCTTGTCACCACATACTTTTTTTTAAGTTTTATAAAAATTGCCACACTCTCAAAAAGATTAATAAATAAAATAAACTATGCGTTCTTTGTTTGGCATTAGATGTTAAGTAGATCAGAATTCTTTTTCCATATATGTTGCTGCTGGCCACAGGGCCATTATCATCAGCAAAATGTGTTTAAGTTGCATTAATAAAAGAATAAAGTTCTAAACAATGGAGATGATCATGTCAGTCTGCTCTACCCAGGCCATACCACTTCAGATGGTGCTAAGTTCTCATCATGACATGTTTAAGGTGGATTTTGTTTTCATTTGTTTGTTTGTTTTTTGAGTTAGAGTCTCCCTCATTATCACCCAGGCTGAAGTGCAGTGGCACACTCATGGCCACAGCAGCCTTAACCTGCCGGGTTTAGGCGATCCTTCCACCTCAGTCTTCCAAGTACCTGGAACTACAGATGCATGCCACCACATCCGGCTAGTTTTTGTGATTTATTGTAGACATGAGGTCTTGCCAAGTTGCCCAGGCTGGTCTCGAGCCCCCAGGCTCAGGCAATCCCCTTGTCTCAGTCTCCCAAAGTGCTGGGATTACAGGCTGAGCTACCACACCCAGCCTAAAGAGCGTTTTGTTAACCAGAGAAGAGAGATGAGGATGGTCAGAGGCTCCAAGGCAGATATCCCAGGGTCCTCAGCTGTTTCTCAGGCCACGGGCTAAACAAGGGATGACTTTAAGAGAACATAGCACCTGTACCCAAATGTGCAGAGGATGTTTTGTTCCTAGCTCTAATGATCAGATATGGACCTATGAATAGAAGATACTGAAGATACTCAGAGTTTACCTCACGGAAGAACAGTGTCGCACTCAGCACTGTCCCACAATAAAATAAGTGGCCTGGTGAGGGTATCAGTAAATATTTGAAGAACTGATAAGATCCATAAACAGAAACTTCTTTTATCTATATGATATGCCATGTCAGTTTCTAAGTGCACATTGAATGGTGTCTGAGATGGACTGTCTCTGCCTTCACAGGGCTTCACAGGGAAAATAGACAAGAGAAAATAGGAAATTCTCCTTATAAAGTGTGAAATGTATTACAATACAACAACATATGAAGAAACCCATTAAAGGGGCATCTCATCCTGACAGAGTTATCAGAAAAGGATTCCCAGAGAAAGGTTACCTAATTTGAGACCTCAATAGTGAATAGGAGTTAATTGAATAAAAAAGATAGGAGAGAGGATCCCCCCCAAAGCAATGTTCCTTCCCAAACACAATTTCCTATGACGTCCTTCAAATGCAACACATTTATAGACACCAAGAAAAATACTCTATCAGTTACATACTGTTGCATAACATGCCACCTCAGTATTTTGTGACTTAAAACCACAAACATTTATTTGCTCATGATTCGGATTTGTGGCTGGGTTCAAATAGAAACTTCTCAGTTTGTGGGGTTGCAGGCTTCAAATAGCCAAAGGATCAGGGACAAAATTTTGGGAAAAGATGCAACAAGAGAAGATTATCATCATACCTAACATTGTTTCACAATACATTTGACTACTTAAGAAATGATCAAGAAATAATGGCTGTATCCTATCAAGGACAAGATCATGAAGGCCTATGTATAAATGTAAGAGGTCACCCAGAGAAAAATTGTAATCAAAGGAGTTGGGCAGTGAGATATTTTTCCTTGTAGATCTGAAATGTCGTTTCACAGACACTGCATAAAGTAGCATCCAAATTACCTCGCTCCTGTGGATCTGGTCAAAATTTTAATTGCTTTTACTTTCTGTGCCCCCTGACTTGATCATCTGTGTGAATTCTGAGTCCTTGATCATATCAATTCATTCAAAGTGGGGAGAGGGTAGAAAAACATCAACACATTGCAAAGATGCCATCTGACTTTATAACAGACACTGTAACCAAAGACTCAGGACTATTTTGAGAGCAGATACGAAGGCAGATGGCTAACATCTAAGTCAGCACACATGATCCTTCTAACCCAAGTTGAATTTACACCGGACTTTCATTTTTCTAATTGTCCTCAATCAGGAAAATGGCATTTTATTGCTAAAAGGCTGGAGAGAGAAAGAACTGAGACAACAGTTCTGTAACTAATCAACTTTGGCAAAGTCAGGATGGAGGTGACTTAAACTGCCCAGGGTCACATGGACCAAATGATTTAAGCCACTATGAACATTTCCTCACATGTATGGTTGCTCTATGAGCTGGAACTAAACATGACTCACAATGAAATCATGGTCACCAGAGAACACATTATATGATTCCATTTATATGAAAGGTCTGTATAGGCAAATCTATAGAAACAGAAAGTATTCATAGATTTGGGTTTAGGAGTTGGGGCTGAGAGGTGGGAAGAATCGGGGGTAACTTCTAAAGGATACAGGATTGCTTTGGGGATGATGAAATGTCCTCAAATTGATTGTGGTGATGGTTGCACAACTCTGAATAAACTAGAAACTTTTGAACTGAACATTTTAACAGGGAGAATTGCATGCCATGTGAATTATAGCTCAATAAATCTATTCCAAAAGTTAAGTTAAAGGGCAAACTTTCTTTTCATGCAAATCCTATCATTTGGAGGCTGACTGGCAACCATTCTCTAACCTAAACTTTGTGCTCAGAAAGTTTTTCAAAATCAAGGGGAGACATGTTCTCAAAGCAAAAATAAGTGTAATACATGTTTTCTGCTTCCTAATTGTGCTCCTTGCTTAACCCAAAGACAGCATCTGCAAAAACACAGGTTAAGAATCTAATAATACTCTATCAACGAATTTACATTATTCAATTAGCCACAATGCTGGCAATAACTACACTTTTGTCTTGTTTTGTGGAGAGAAGCAGAGTCTCTTGAAGATAGACGGAGCTAGGATAAGTAGGCTCAATACATTTTCTGTTTGATAAGTGAGACTGGAGCCAGTCAAGGTGGCTCACAACTGTAATTTCAGCACTTTGGGAGGCGAGGCAGGCAGATCGCTTAAGGTCAGGAGTTTAAAACTAGCCTTGGCAACATAGTTGCCATCTCTCCAAAAAAAAAAAAAAATTAGACAGGCATGGTGGCATGTGCCTATAGTCCCAGCCACTTGGGAGGCTGAGATGGGACAACAGCCTGTGCCCAGAAGTTCAAGGCTGCAGTGAGTTATGATCGCACCACTGCAGTCCAGCCTGGATGAGAAAGCAAGACCTCATCTCTTAAAAATATGTATATATAGGCCGGGCTCAGTGGCTCAGCCTGTAATCCCGAGCTTTGGGAGGCTGAGGTGAGTGAATTGCCTGAGCCCGCAGGTTCAAGACCCGCCTGGGCAATTTGGCGAGACCTATCTCTACAATAAATCAAAAAAATTAGCCGGGCATGGTAGTGCGCGCCTGTAGTTCCAGCTACTTGGAAGGCTGAGGTGGAAAGATCGCCGGAGCCCAGCAGGTTGAGGCTGCAGTGGCCGGGAGCGGCCACTGCACACCAGTCTGGGCAACTGAGTGAGACTCCAACTCAAAATATATATATATATGTATATATAGATGATAGATATACACACGCACACACACACATATACATAAATAGTGAGACTGAAATGCTATGTCCCTGGGCCTCAAGTTGACTATGGTTTGAAAGGAAGGAATCCTTCTGGGACACACAGATCTAGGACTAACTATGAGGCAGTGTGAATTCATCTCTCAAATCATTTTACTGATAAAAACAAATTACCTCTCATGTTGTACAAGGCCCTAAAAAAATTAGACATCCAGCCAATACTTGAACCCAGAGTCAGCAAGATGACAACCTACCAGGGAAGACTCCTCCCTGTTGGTTTGCATAAACAAAGATGAGCAGAGGCAATTATGAGCATATCGTGATTTTATTTGGTACTCTTCTTGATCAACATTAGGGAAGGGTTATTATTCCATTTATTTGCACATGAAGAAACTGTCTCATAAACATCAGAATCATATAATGGATAGGGCTTAGATTTTGTAGTCATACAGCTCTTAGTTCAAATGTCATTAATACTAATTATTAGCTCGTGAATTCTGGCAAGATTTTAAACCTTTCTCAGTCTCAGTCTCCCTGTCTTTATAATGACAATAATAATACCTCTCCCATAAGCTGTGAGAACTACAGGAGGACTTATTATTCACACACACACACACACACACACACACACACACACACACACACACACACAGAGAGAGAGAATGCCTGGCCCCTTGAGAATTTACCAAGTGGTGTTTTGTTTTGTTTTGTTTTGTTTTGTTTTGTTTTGAGTTGGAGACTCACTCCATCGCCCAGGTTGGAGTGCAGTGGCACACTCACAGCCACCCTAGTGTTGACCTCCTGGGGCTCCAGCGATCCTTCCGCCTCAGCCTTCCAAGTAGCCGGAACTACAGGCGCACTACCACGCCCGGCTAATTTTTGATGTATTGTAGAGACGAGGTCTCTCCAAGTTGCCAGGGCTGGTCTAGAACCTGTGGACTCTGGCAATCCACTCGCCTCAGCCTCCCAAGTGCTGGGATTACAGGCTGAGCCACCAAGCCCGGCCTACCAAGTGGCTATTAAACTTTAGCCTCTCAAGTTAGACCATTTGGGTTAAATCTCCAGCTCTGCCATCTGCTAAAGGTCACAAATTTAAGAAGTTTAGCTTCTTTTTTTTTTTTTTGAGTTGGAGTCTCACTCGGTCACCCAGACTGGAGTGCAGTGGCCACTCCCGGCCACCGCAGCCTCGCCTGCTGGGCTCCAGCGATCCTTCCGCCTCAGCCTTCCGAGTAGCCGGAATTACAGGCATGTGCTACTATGCCCGGCTGATTTTTTGATTTATTGTAGAGATAAGGTCTCGCTGCCCAGGCAGGTCTCGAACCCATGGGCTCAGGCAATCCACTCACCTCAGCCTCCCAAAGGCGCAGGATTACAGGCTGAGCCACCGAGCCCGGCGAGGTTTAGCTTCTTTATGCTATGTTTCCTCATCTATAAAATAGGCCCGATGGGGATAATAGCAACTACCCCATAGGTCTGTGAGAGACTTAAAGGTGATGAAAGCATATAAAATTCATAATAGTCAGTAAATGATAAAGATAAAGGTGATAATAATGGTGATAAGTATCTTACCCATGAAATTATTTGCTCAGGGTAACATAACAGATAAAGATGAAGGACAGATTCCAATTCTAGGTCTTCTGACTTTAAATACTAATGTTTTTATCCCATTATTAGACAAGACCATAGGGTCAAGAGCAAGGGTATGAAATATTTGAGCTCCCAAGGGGTCTATGACGGTAGAAAGACTTTAGTAACTTTCAAGAAATGTGATTCTTCAAAAATAAATAAATAAGCTGGCTATGGTGGTGCACACCTGTAGTCCCAGCTACTCTGGAGACTGAGGTGGAAGGATTGCCTGAGTCCAGGAGGTCAAGGCTATGGTGACTGTGATGGCACCACTGCACTATAGCCTGGGCGACAGAGTGAGACCTAGACTCAAAAAAAAAAAAAAAAAAAAAAAGAAGAGAAGGAAATGCTTCCTAACTCATTCAATGAGACTAATATTATTACATTGTTACTACCAAAACAAACAAGATAGATATTAAAGAAAAAGAAAAGACTAATCTCCTTTATGAGGATAGATGCAAAAATCCTCAATGAATCACTAATAACATGAATCTAACATCATACAAAAATAGTTATACACTACAACCAAGTGAGATTTATCCCAGAAACATAAGGTTGGTTCATCATACAAAAAAATCAATCAATGTAACACAACATGTCAATGCAATAAAAATTGAAAACCATATGACCATCTCAACAAATACAAAAAAACCTGGCAAAATCCAACACCCTTTCATGATAAAAATACTCAACAAGTTACAAATAGAAGGAGATTTCCTCAATCAGATAAAGGGCATCTATGAAAAACCCATAGCTAATATCACAGATAATGATGAAAAGCTGAAAACTTTTCTCCCCTAAGATCAGGAATGAGATAAGAGTGTCCAGTCACTTCTTTACAACAGAATAGAATTAAGAGTTCAGAAATAAACCCACACATCTAGGATCAATCATTTTTCAACAAGGGTGCCTAGATCATTCAGTGAGGAAAATAATCTTTTCAACAAATTATGCTGTGACATCTGGATAGTCGCACATAAAAGAATGAAGTTGGACCCTTATCACATATCACATACAAAAATTAACTCAAAGTGAATCAAAGGCCTAAATATAAGAGCTAAAATCTAAAACCTTTACAAGAAAACATGGGACTGTGAACGGAGAAGGGTCCTGGGGGGAAGCGTTTGCCACCCACACGTTTGCAGACAAATCTGAGTCCCGGGCAGCAATCCATGAGGATGAGACTACCTGGAATACAGCGTGCCCTAAAAAGGTGTTACTTGCACTAGTGAACACTAAACCAGTTAAGTGGAGTGTCTGTACTTAAATACAGATAGTCCTTAAATGTCACTCAGCTCTCAATAAGGAATCTTACAAAGGAGGAACATTTCCACTTTGTACAAGACTCTTCTTAGGTGCCAAAAGGATTCAGAGATTAACAAAACAGAATATTATTTCTCTCCTAGAAGCTTTCAACAGAACGTGAGATATAGACAATCTATATAAATACACAGAAAACTATAAAGCAGCTTGTGACATAAAACAGTACAACAAAAAAATAAAGAAGAAGAAGAAGAGGAGGAGGAGGAGGAAGAAGAAGAAGGAGGAGGAAGAGGAGAAGGAGGAGGAGAAAACATGGGAGTAAATTGCCATGACCTTGGGTCAGGTTTCTTAGATATGTCACCAAAGCTGTAGCAAACAAAGGAAAAATAAATAAATTGAACTTCACCAAAATTTAAAACTTTTGTAAATCAAAAGATACTAACAAGAAAGTGAAAAGACAACCCTGGACAGGAGGGAACTTTCGCAAATCATATATCTGATAAAGGTCTAGTATTCAGAATATATGACTGTTTCTTACACCTCAACAATAAAAAGACAAATAACCACTTTTTAAATGAATAAAATATTTTAGTAGACATTTCCAAAGAAGATACACAACTTTCCAATACACACATGAAGAGATAAAAGATACTCAACATCTATAGTCATAGGGAAATACAAATCAAAACCATGAGATACCTTTTCACACCCTCTAGTATGGCTATAACTTAACAAAAAAAAAAGAACAATAACAAGAGTTGGTGAAGATGTGTAGGAATTGGAACCTTCATACATTGCTGATAGGAATGTAAAATAATGCAATCATTATTAAATCAGTTTGGCGGTTCCTTAAAAACTTAAACATAGAGTTACCACATGCCCTAGTAATTCCACTTCTAGAAAAATAAAAACATATATTCACACAAAAACATTTACACTAATACTCGCAGTGGCATTATTCAAAAAGTAGAAAAAATCGAATATCCATCAACTGATTAATGGATGAAGAAAATGTAGCCATATAATAAAGTACTATGTGGCAATAAAAAGGAACGAAGTACTGATACATGCTACACCAGGGATAAGCCTTGAAAACAGTAAAGAAAGCCAGACACATACACACACACACACACACACACACACACACACACACACACACACGCAAAATATTGTATGAGGAGCTGAGAAGAGGGGGATGGAGATGACTGCCGATGGGGGGTCTATTTGGGGAGATAAAAATGCTCTGGAATTAGATGATAATATTTGCATAATCTAATCTTGTGAACACGATAAAAACTACTCTGCCTTTCCCAGTCTGCGGTTGCTCATGCCTATAATCCCAGCACTTTGGGAGGCCAAGGTGAAAGGATTGCCTGAGCCCACAGTTTCGAGACCAGCCAGGGCAACTTGGCAAGATCTCATCTCTACAATAAAACACAAAAATTAGCCAGGCATGTGAAAGGACAGGCCGAGAGCAGGTAATGCATTTTTTTACTCTTCTTCCTAAATCTTAATACAATGATGAGAAAGTAGAAGCTATGCTTTTGGATAAATGCACACTTTAAGTAAAATTAACTTTGCCAACTTTGTCTTTTCAGAAATCGACTTCCCGGTGCAGATATCAGAGGTATCTCACAGTGGCAATCAAGCTTGCCTAAAGTAAAGGGAATTTACAAGACCTAAGACATCATGCATTGGGCAAGAACTGTAAAAGTCATGAAACTTGTAATTACAAAATTATAACCGCTCAGAGGGAGAACAGGTGGGGATTCAATCTTCCAGTAGAATGGGCACTATCTACAGGGAAGCCAAGGATCCCCCAAAGCTACCCACTGGGAATGCCTAGGAGATAAGGGAAGGTGCACTCTCCATTAGGTCTAAGGAATGTCGTTTGGGAAGGTGCAGGAGAATTAGAATCCTTCTCACGCCCTTCTCTAGGGGCTGTGATAATGTGGGTGGACATTAATGGGTCTCTGTGTCACAGGTTCTTCAAGACAGCCACAGGTGGTCGATAAGGAAGTCACAGCAGTCACGGCAGTCACGTGCAACATCTCCAAGAAAGGATTTAAGCCAGGACTCTGGGGGACTACAAGGCACAGTCACCTGGAGTATAGGCCCACTCCCTGTCTGTGGGGGGTGAGGCTTTCTTAAATAAATCTTTTCTCCTCTCACCTCTATGTGTTGCAATTCTTTGCAATTTACTTGGTCTCTGTTGCCAGCGCACACCTCCGGCTTGCCAGCCCTGGCAGTGCTGCGCGCCTCCCTGCACCTCTCCACCCTCAACCTGTCCGTTCGAACCCTAAAGCGTGGTGGCATGCATCTGTAGTTCCAGTTACTTGGAAGGCTGAGGCACAAGGATCACCTAAGCCCAGCTGGTTGAGGCTGCAGTGGCTGTGAGCATGCCACTACACTCCAGCCTGGGCAATGGAGTGAGACTCCAACTCAAAATAAATAAATAAATAAAAAGGATGGTGCTGGCTGCTCTGTGGAAAATGTCCGGGAGAGGCAAAACTACAGTCATACAGTCCAGAGAGGGACTTTTGGTAAAGTCCAAGAGAGTGCTGATGGTGGCGGCCATGTGGACAGAGAAAGGCAGGTGGTGAGGAAGAAGCAGCTGGGGCTAAATCCCCAACCTGCCTCTCCTTAGCAATGAACCTTGGGCAACAACTTCACAGCATCACTGTGAGGAATAAATAAGTGAATTAATGTTTATTACTATATCGTTATTATTACTATTCCAGACATGTTCTGGAAGTCAACCTGGGAGGATGGGAAGTAAGAGTAAGACAGATCAAGGATGACTCTTGGATTTCTGGCTTAAGAAATTGTGTAGATAAGTCAAAAGTGACTCAACAATGGGCATGTGAGGTCTTGGACTAGGTGAGAGGAGGGCACACCTGGGATCTGTGGATGGAACATGTTCGGGCCCTCACACCTCAGCCCTGGCTGGCTCTGGGGCCCAGTACTCACCCCATCGACAGGGCAGGGTAGATCTGCATAGCCAGCCAGGAAGGGCAGAACTGATTGCCTGTGCTCACACGTGTTAATGAGGAAGACAACTGCACCCAGCCCTTGTCTCCCACACACTAGGACCATGAAGCAGAGAAGATAATGCACCTGAGCCCTGTAGGTCAAGGCTGCAGTAGCCATGTGTTCTACTGCACTCCAGCCTGGGAGACAGAGCGAGACTCTGACTCAAAAAAAAAATCATTTATTAAATTTCTTACACTCTATGAAAAAGATATCTGCACACGCATGTTTATTGCAGCATCATTCACAATAGCAAAAACATGGAACCAACCATGCTGCCCATCAAAAGAGAACTGGATTTTTTAAAATGTGGTATATACACCCAATGAAATATTACACAGCCATAAATAAGGACAAAATCATGAACTTCACAGCAACTTGCATGGACTTAGAGTCTATAATACTGAGTGATCTATCACAGAAACAAAGAACTGAGTATCACATGTTCTCACTCATAAGTGGACCTTGAACAATTATCATAATACTATAAGGAAAGGATTGTCAGCTGGGCGTGGTGGCTCATGCCTATAATCCCAGTACTTTGGGAGGATGAAGTAAAAGGATTGCCTGACCCCACAGGTTCGAGACCAGCCTGGGCAATTTGGTAAGACCTCATCTCTACAATAAATCAAAAAATTAGCCAGGCGTGGTGGCACGTACCTGTAGTTCCAGTTACTTGGAAGGCTGAGGTGGAAGGATCACCTGAGCCCAGCAGGTCAAGGCTGCAGTGGCCATGAGCGTGTCACTGCACTCCAGCCTGGGCAACAGAGTGAGACTTCAACTCAAAGAAAAGAAAAGAAAAGAAAAGGATTGTCAGTAGTGGGAAATTGCCAGGGCAGGGTGGGGGGGTGGCGGGATTGGCAGTAGGGGGATTCTGCTGGGAGCTGGGGCACACCTCATCAACAAGGATACTAGCATAATGATATGTAGGATACTTAACTCCGAATTGTGCCTCACATCTTTAAAATAAAAAAAATTAAAAATTAATTTCTTACAATTATCACTTGGGGCAGGTGAGTACACATTTTCTGAGTAATTTCACATGCACAAAAAAGTGTTTGGAGGCACTCTGTGAGCAGTGGGAGAGGTCTCCAGAGGGGCCACTAGCCGGAGACCAGTATGTTCTGTGGGGGCTCAGGAGATGCTCTCTGACCCTGAGGAGGGACAGAGACTTTATAGCAAGCTACTCGTACACACAACACCATGTCTACACAGGCACCTCACACACACTCACTCCTGACACAATTTATACAAACATTTATGTAGTGGATGCTGTGGAGTACTGCTCAGATGCTCTGCCACACACACACACTCTCACCCCTCATCTCCTTTCCGCTAAAGCACTCACTTTAGCAGGCAAAGTCACTCAGTGGGAGGGAATGATAGGGGATTTTGTGGGGAGGGAAAGTCACTACAGGAAAAAAACAGCCAGGCTTCCTACCCCCATAAAAGACAACTCTGCAGGGCCATTCCAGGTTCAGGACCTTTATTACTGATGCAGCTCAGCTTCTCTCTACCCAATCTTGCTTCTTCATTCCTCAGAGGTAGTAATCATCAGAGCTTGCCCCATAGTGTGAGTCTGTGCAGAGCACTCCCTCTCAGTCTTCTGGCCTGGGGAAGACTACACTTTTCTTTCTGAAGTCTGAAAGTTGACTAGTAGAACCTATCCTATACCCTGGGCTTAGAAGCCCCAAGGTGATTTTTGTACAGGCCTCCAAAACAGCTCAGAGCTAGGCACAGAACAGGGAGTCCTCTTAGGTGTCTGCATTTGGTGTTGAATGATCAAAGGAGCCTACCCTTCATCTGTGCTTTTGTTTCTAGTCTCAAACAAGAAGTTTGCTATGTGACTTTCAGCAATACTTTCCTTTTTTGGCATCAAATTTTCCACATATATAGTAGGAAGTCTGCAGTTTGGGACACAAGTTTCCTATCTCAGACCTCAAGCTGGTGGGACATGGACTAGATCTATACTGTTCAAAATGTGGTACACTGGTCAGTATTGTCCTCACTTGGGAGCTTGTCAGACATACAGAATCACATCCTCCCCACTCCACCCATGCTGAATCAGAAACTGCCATTCCACAAGAGCTCAGGGTGATTCACAGCAGGGGAATCACAGTTCCAAAGTGCTAAAAGCATTCAGTTTCTAGACAACTTATTCCACAACTTCAGTAGGGTTAAGGCGGGAGGGTGAGGCTTTTAAGAGGAGTTACTTATTTGGAGCAAAGCTTTGTCTGTGTTGGTACCTGGTGAGCAGATAGCTCGGCTCCAGGCAGCTTTCATAACTCCAGCAAAATTTTCAGCTATGATAAGGGCAATTTTATTTATTTATTTTTGAGTTGGAGTCTCACTCTGTCGCCCAGACTGGAGTGCAGTGGCCGCTCCCGGCCACCGCAGCCTTGACCTGCTGGGCTCCGGCGATCCTTCCGCCTCAGCCTTCCAAGTAGCCTGAATTACAGGCATGTGCTACCACGCCTGGCTGATTTTTTTATTTATTGTAGAGATGAGGTTTTGCTGCCCAGGCGGGTCTCGAACCCGCGGGCTCAGGCAACCCACTCACCTCAGCCTCCCAAAGGCACGGGATTACAGGCTGAGCCACCGAGCCCGGCTGATAAGAGCAATTTTAAAACAGCAATACAAATAATAATGGAGTTTTAAATATGATGAAAAAGGACTTCTCTGTGACTCAGGACCCCATTCACTATGAGACATTCCTCACCCCCTTCTCAACTCCAACCAGTTCTCCCAGGAGAATCCAATCCACCTAGAGCTCTGAGAGCAGTCATTTCTGAGTTCATTCTGCTTTCTCTGGGTCAGACCAGGGGTCAGCAGGAAATAGGAGAGAAACCAGAGAAGCTCCAGACATAGCAGAATAGGGCACAGAGTCTAGTAAGTACTAAATACTAAGATGAAACCTGGTGCCTTGAATGCCTGACCCCAAAGGTTGTTAACAAATGCCAGGGCTTCAGTTACATTCATGCTGCTCCCTGCACAGAAAGTCAATCACTGAGACAACCTGTATTGCCAGGAATTAAGACTTTTTATTTGGATGATATCAGCCAAGGAAAATGGAGGATTATCACAAATCCTTCTCCCTGTCCCACTAACATCAGAGGTTTATACAGTGAGCCAGGAATGTAGAAAACAGTAACTAGGGAGGGGTAAGGATGAGAAGTTGGCAAACAGGGAGAGTCTGGCATCTCATTGTCTTGATGTGGTGATCTGGTAAGTTTCAGTTTCCTGATACTTTAGGTCTGAGGGCAGGTTTCCTGAGAAAGGAACCCAGATAATACAAATGTAAGTGTCAAGCTTTAAGACAAGGAGGGTCAATTACTATGTTTATTCAAAAAGAAACTGTAACCATTAGTTCTATGGGGAAGTTGGGCCAGTTTCAGAAGGGGAAGGAAGTACAAAGAACTCTATGCCAGTGTGCTTATAGTGAGACAAGATTAACCATTGTCCATTAAATATGTACAAAATGTTATTTTACATATCTGTACATACAGTATATACAGTCTAATCTAGTCTTTCTAGAGGTAAAAGAGGTTGCCCATGTGTGAGGAAAATGAAGTCAGTCAGGCTTTCTCACCTGGTCAGAACAAGATAGCACTCCCTTAGAACTTGGCCCACTGGAACAAGATAATGCTCCCTTATGACTAAGCATTTTTATTTTTATTTTTTTAATCAATATTTTTTATTATGATTTTGTGGGGTACAGTTAAGGGTTAGGTGTACAATTACGTTTCATTCAGGCACCCTATTGATAAGAGGTGTTTCCCCATCCCCAGACAGATATTTGCGACTGTTAATCCCATCCCCCTCCCCCCATGTAACTTATTAAATACAACTATGTGCTCATGATCTGACTGCAAGCCACTATTGTATAGTTCTCTTTAAAAACAGACCTGATTAGCCGGGCATGGTAGTGTACACCTGTAGTTCCAGCTACTTGGAAGGCTGAGGCGGAAGGATCGCTGGAGCCCAGCAGATCAAGGCTGCAGTGGCCAGGAGCATGCCACTGCACTCCAGTCTGGGTGACAGAGTGAGACTCCAACTCAAAAATTAATAAATAAATAATAAATAAAAACAGACTTGGGCTAACTTCAGTGTGGAGAGACCCTTCCCCTATTGTAACCACTGAGTGCCACGATTAAATTACTGTTTTTATGAACCTGGCTCCTTTGATCTTTGGTCTGTCCAAATCCAATGTGAGTCTGTCTGGAATTAAGCTACTCCAGCACACAGTGTATAACAAAAGTAGAGTTCATAAACTAATATATTTTGTACATTTTATTTTTAAAATCTGCTTGAGACTGGGCATGGCGGCTCATGCCTATAACCCCAGCACTTTGGGAGGCAAAAGTGAGAGGACTGCCTGAGCCCAAGGGTTTAAGACCAGCCTGGGTAACTTGGCAAAATCTCATTTCTACGGTAAACCAAAAAATTAGTCAGATGTGATGGCATGCGCCTATAGTTACAGCTGCTGGGAAGGCTGAGGGAGAAGGATCACCTGAGCCCAGCAGATCAAGGCTGTGGTGGCCATGAGCATGCCACTGTGCTCCAGCCTGGGTGACAGATTGAGACTCCAACTCAAAAAAATCTGCTTGAGACCAGCCTGGACAACATAGCAAGACTTCATCTCTACAAAAAAAATCAAAAATTAGCCAGGTGTGGTAGCACATGACTATGGTTCCAGCTATTCAGGAGGCTGAGGTAGAAGGATCGCCTGAGCCAGGAGGTCAAGGCTGCAATGAGCCATGATGGTGCCATACCACACTCTAGCCCAAATGACACAGTGAGACCCCCAACTAAAAAAAAAAAATCCTAGGAAATATTGTCTTCTAAAAATGTGAGCACCGTAGCCCACTGGTGGAAAAGAGAAGGGTTCTAACAAGAACATTCCTATTTCTTTTTTTTTGTTTTTGAGTTGGAGTCTCACTCTGTCACCCAGACTGGAGTGCAGTGGCCGCTCCCGGCCACCGCAGCCTCAACCCGCTGGGCTCCGGCTATCCTTCCCCTCAGCCTTCCAAGTAGTAGGAACTACAGGCACGCGCTACCACGCCTGGCTAATTTTTGACTTATTGTAGAGATGAAGTCTCACCAAGTTGTCCAGGCAGGTCTCGAACCCGCGGGCTCAGGCAATCCATTCGCCTCAGCCTCCCAAAGGCGTAGAATTACAGGCTGAGCCACCGAGCACGGCTGAATGTTCCTATTTCAAAGGCACTTTCAAATTATAACAATTATCATGTGTGCAGTTCAAAGCTGTGTGTATATATGGACAAATTAAGTCCTCACCTGAAACACTTAGACTACACAGATGTTTAGAAGTGCCATATGGAAAATAAAAAGTTTAAAAAATTAAAAAGAAGTGCCTTAGGACAAATGTAGAGATAGTAAAATATCATTTTGTAAATATGTTTTTGCTAAAACTCATAAGAAATATTGTCTTTTGGAAACAGAATTGTTAAACAACCTCTGCGACCAAAAGAGTACCAACTATACTTGTTCAATGGTTTGGAGGAGGTGGGAGGGAAGGAATTACAAAAGGTAATATACTAGTGCATTCTTAGACATTTTCAGATACTGTCTTTCTATAAGGTTTGTGCATTTTGTTTTGCCATGTATATAGTGTACATAATGGACAAAAGAGTCCTAATTTGGCAACATCAAGTTTCTAGATGTTCAAGAGGTTGCCAGTGTACTATAAAGTACTTAGTAAAATTAGCACATTTGGGACCCTTTGTATTAAAACTAATAGACAAGCTTGTCCTTTGTAAATGACTTTTGGATATGTTTATTTTTAACCGTCTCTAAGTATTACACATGCCTGTATTAGTCCATTGACTTGATAACAGGACAAAGTGAGGAGGGAATTGTTCAAGGCCAAAATGGTCATATTTACAAGACACCTCAGAATATAACAATTGCTACATGTGTACAATATTACTTAAGAGTGTTGTATACGTAGTGGGTAAGTTCTAATAAGAATATCTAGTCTTTCTAGATATTTAAAAGTAGAAGGAGTAGAAAACAACACCTTTTGTAAACAGCTTTTAAGAACTAATGGGAAATATTGTGTTTAGAAGTGGAGTTGATGGCCAGGTGTAGTGGCTCACGCCTGTAATCCTGGCACTTTGGGAGGCTGAGGTAGGTGGATTGCCTGAGTCCATGGGTTTGAGACCAGCCTAGACAACTTGGCAAGACCTCATCTCTACATAAAATAAAAAATTAGCTGGGCATGGTAGTACACACCTGTAGTTCCAGCTACTTGGAAGGCTGAGGCAGAAGGATCGCCGGAGCCCAGCAGGTTGATGCTGAGATGGCCATGAGTGTGCCGCTGCCCTCCAGTCTGGGTGACAGAGTGAGATACCAACTCAAAGTAAAATTAAATAAAATTTTAAAAAGAAGTGGAATTGTTAAACCATCTCTATGAATAGTATAGTCTTTGAACTTCGTCCACTGGGTTGGGAGGTGGGAGAGAAGAAATTGCAAAAGGTGTTTTGCTAATGCCTACTAGAAAATTTCAGCTTATCCACTGCCCTACATGTTATATGCATTTCATTTAACTTTTACTGTACTGTATATATTGTGTAAATACTGGACAAATGAGTCCTAATTTTCCAATATCAGTCTCTAGATATTAAACAGTTGCAATGTATGACAAAAGTAGAGTTAATAAACTAACACATTGTGTACACTTTATGTTAAAATTCATAGAAAAGCTGTCTTCTGAAAAGAACTTTTGGAAATGAAATGATAATATCACATCTAAGTGACACTTAGTGTGCCTATATCCACTGAGTTGGTGGTAGAGAGGAGTTGGAAGACAAAAATAATTCTAGACCAGAATGTTGCTATTTATAACAGGTTTTAATGTTATATATGAGTAGTTTATTCAGCATTATCGTGTAAATAGCGGGCAAACTTAAGTCCTTATTTGAAAGGTAGTAAACAAAACATTTTGTAGATATCATTT
The DNA here is from genome assembly GCA_027257055.1 of Cephalopachus bancanus. Lineage (NCBI taxonomy): Eukaryota > Metazoa > Chordata > Mammalia > Primates > Tarsiidae > Cephalopachus > Cephalopachus bancanus. The sequence continues at coordinate 106,846 of JAPVLO010000243.1, read as the reverse complement.
TGTTAAAATTCATATGAAATATTGTATTTCGGAAATTAAATTATCAAACCACTTCTCTGAGTGATAGCAGCAGGCTTCGAGAGGATCATCTCAGCAAGAGAAACAGTGTTCCCCCGTTATGCCCACTGCACTGCCACAGCTGACTCCTTAGGAAGTTGGAAGATTCTTCCCAAGAGAAGCAATCCTTGACCCATACCCAGGATCAGGCTCTTGACTCTGTTGCAGGAAAAAATTCAAACATGAGACACAGAAAATAAAGGAAAGAGCTTTAATTTAAACCAAAAGTACACGAACTCAAGAGAGGGGAGTGCAAATGATCTTCAAGAGGGAAAGACACTGGTGGATAGGGTGTGCTGGCTTTTATCCAGTCTTTTTGTATGTGTGTCAGGCTCACGTCAGTTACAAGACACAGAAGTTTCTTAACCTTCAACTCAGCAATTTTACATCCCACCTGCCCCCCATTGCCTAAGCTATCTAGCCTGCTTCATATCCCCCTCAGATATTTCTAGCCGTTTATTCATAAAGGGTGTTGAGGGACAAAGGTCTGTCTTCTATAACTGCTTCATGCTGATTTATGGGCGTTTTCTCTGCCTATTTGAGTTACAAAAACCTCTGATTTCTGATCTAAGAGTTCCATAGGGATGGGGACTTCAGGGATAGATCTGAGCCTGGGAGTGGTTGAAATCCTTCCATGACCATCATTTTTTTTTTTTTTTTTTTGAGTTGGAGTCTCACTCAGTTGCCCAGACTGGAGTGCAGTGGCCGCTCCCGGCCACCGCAGCCTCGACCTGCTGGGCTCCAGCGATCCTTCCGCCTCAGCCTTTCGAGTAGCCGGAATTACAGACGCGCGCTACCACGCCCGGCTGATTTTTTTATTTACTGTAGAGATGAGGTCTCGCTGTCCAGGCAGCTCTCGAACCCGCAGGCTCAGGCAATCCACTCACCTCAGCCTCCCAAAGGCGCGGGATTACAGGCTGAGCCACCAAGCCCGGCTCCATGACCATCATATTGACATGGCACTGTTGTAACCTAGAAGACACAAACTTCACAAGCAAATTAAGTATGCATGGGCCAAAGATTAAAAGCAACAGAATGGCACAAGAGAGGGATTAACAGTCATGGGGCACTGCTAGGGGAAGGATAGGAGGGAGGAGGGTTAGGGGAATGTGATAACACAAAGGGTACCTAGTCCACTACCAGGAGGAGTGAGGGCCAGCTAAAAGCCCAAGCTTTACCTAGATGCAGCCTACTTATGTAGTTAATCCTCACTTGTATTCCACATCTCTATAATAAAATAAAATGAAAAAACAAAAAGAAATAGGATGACTACTAATGGGCCTAGACATGATTTAAAAAACAGGTGACAATTGGGAAGGCATTTTAAATAGCTGACCAGATATAATTAGGTTTGGTGTCTTGGTTGTATCTATGCAGCCCAATAGCTTCTGCATATATTTTTTTAATGTTAACTTCAACTTATCCATAATTATTTATGTAAGTGCTGCAAGTTTTATTATTAATAGCACAAACACCATCTTGCTCTGCCAATAATGTAAGGCCAGTTTATGGTCAAGGGTACATTTACCAAAGAGTCTAGGGATTTCCAGATAATATTTAATGTTTGGTGCATGCTAATGTAGAGCATCTATGGTTTGGGTTAGATTTCTCGAGGGTTACTCATGATATTAAAAAAAATCATCCTCAAGGTACTTTTAATCATATGCTTCACCCACTCCTGCTAGGATGAGTCCAGTTACTTTTGTTTCATTGATGAGTGATGTTATAGATGGTAGTAGCTATTCCTTTTGGTCCCATGAGCCCTATTGTACACTCACCTTGTGCTTGCACACTGTTAATTCTGGAGTATGCACTGGCCTTAAGAAATGTTTGGAAAGTTGAAAAAGAATTTCCTTTACAAGATAGTTTGCTTTCTCTAGAGCCACATTTCAAAGTTCTATATCAGTGTATTTTACAAAGTTCATTCTTTAGAATACCCCATACATAATTTTCCTTCAATTGTTTCTAACCCAATCACATAGAAGATTCCTTTCATAAACTTCTTTTAATAAACTTTATATGACTTACTCAGACCATCTACGACATGTTTAGACTCCCTGCTCTGTCCTATACTTCCTTTTTCTTTTTTTTTTTTTTTTTTTGAGTTGGAGTCTTACTCTGTCGCCCAGACTAGAGTGCAGTGGCCGCTCCCGGCCACCGCAGCCTCGACCTGCTGGGCTCCGGCGATCCTTCCGCCTAGGCCTTCCGAGTAGCCGGAATTACAGGCGCGCGCTACCACGCCCGGCTAATTTTTTGATTTATTGTAGAGATGAGGTCTCGCCTGCCCAGGCGGGTCTCAAACCTGCGGGCTCAGGCAATCCACTCACCTTAGCCTCCCAAAGGCGCGGGATTACAGGCTGAGCCACCGAGCCCAGGTTCCTTTTTCTTTTCTTTTTTTTTTTTTTTTTGAGTTGGAGTCTCACTCTGTCGCCCAGACTGAAGTGCAGTGGCCGCTCCCGGCCACCGCAGCCTCGACCTGCTGGGCTCCGGCGATCCTTCCGCCTCAGCCCCTTTTTCTTAAATAACCTGTCATTTTACTCTAGGACAAAGATCTACCACACAAGGTTCTTTCTCATACAAAATTGTTCTCCTTTTCTTCACATTTCTAACTTTATTTATATCTCTCTCCTACTTACTGGTTCCTTTTTGCCTTTTGATTAGACAAAATTATTATTTTTCTCAATAAAAAACACATTTTATGCCATTCTTTTCATCTTTTTTTTTCCTTTTGAGTTGGAGTCTCACTCTGTCGCCCAGGCTGGAGTGCAATGGCATGCTCACAGCTACCGCAGCCTCGACATGCTAGGCTCAGGCAATCCTTCTGCCTCAGCCTTCCCAGTAGCTGGAATTACAGGCATGTGCCACCATGCCTGGCTACTTTATTTATTTATTTATTTATTGTAGAGATGAGGTCTCACCAAGTTGCCCAGTCTGGTCTAGAACCCGTGGGTTCAGGCAATTCCCTCACCTCGGACTCCCAAAGTGCTGGGATTATAGGCGTGAGCCACTGTGCCAGGCCCATCTTTTTCTTATTAAACACACCTTACCTTACGTTTTGGCATACTTTATTGACAGAATTATATGTTAATCCAAAATATTAACTCTTAACCCTTAAATTTTATTTAAAACATAGGAAGCATATAATCTTGAATTTCCTGTCACCTATCAGTGTTTCATAGATAAAATCGATCTTTTTTTTTTTTTTTTTTGAGTTGGAGTCTCACTCTGTCACCCAGGCTGGAGTGCAGTGGCACACTCACAGCCACCGAAACCTCGACCTGCTGGGCTCAGGTGATCCTTCCACCTCAGCTTTCCAAGTAGCTGGAAATACAGGCACATGCCACCACACCCAGCTAATTTTTTGATTTATTGTAGAGATGAGGTCTCGTCAAGCTTCCCAGGTTGGTCTTAAATCCATGGTGTCAGGCAATCCTCTCACCTCACCCTCCCAAAGTGCTGTGATTATAGGTATGAGCCACTGCACCTGGCTAGATCTTATAATCATTAAAAAAAGTTTCCCTACAACATGCAAACATATTTTTTTTTAATTTATTGTAGAGACGTGGTCTCCCCAAGTTGCCCAGATTGTTCTCCTACCCCTGGCTCAGGCAATCCTCACCAGAGTCCAGCTCCAGCCGGGTTCAGGGTACCCCAAAGGTGGAGATGGCATCGGCGATTGGGGGGAGGAAGAAAGAGAGAAAGAGAGAGAGAAAGAAAGAGACTGGACCCCTGTCTAGTGCAGAAGCCTCATGCAAACATATTTATGTTCAGAAATTTGTTCCTGTTTTCTCTTATTTAAAAATGTATTCATTATTTAATTTAGGATTTCAAATGGCACAAAAATTATTTATAGATATTTACCCCATTTACTTTTATCTATTTATTTTTAGTGGTTTACCAAGATTATTTATGTGAACTGAGATATTAGACAAAGCTAGTCATCATTCCAAGTTATCATTTAATTACTTAATATAACTACATATCAGGCAAGTATCATAGAAGCTAAAGTTAAATTTCAAAAGACAGTCATTCTCATCAAACCAAAAATTTTAGACTAGTCCAATTTACCAAAAGATTGCTAAGTCATGTGAACTTGAAAAGCATTTTGTCTTATTTGCTTAATTTATGAGTATTTCTCTCTTTCTTTCTTTTTTTTTAAGTTGGAGTCTCACTCTGTTGCCCAGGCTGGAGTACAGTGGTACACTCATGGCCACTATAGGCTCAACCTGCCAGACTCAGGTGATCCTTCCTCCTCTGTCTTCCAAGTAGTTGAAACTGCAGGCATGTGCCACCACGTCTGGTTAATATTTTGATTGTAGAGACAAGGTCTCGCCAAGTTGTCCAGGCTGTTCTCAAACCCCTGGGCTCAAACAATACTCTCACCTCCACCTCCCAAAGTGCTGGGATTACAGACATGAGCCACCCCACTCAACCATATGAGTATTTATTTCTTTACAAGCCAATTTGATGTAACCTCAGGAAGAATGAGCATTGCCACCAAGGAGAAGATCCTGGATCTACCCATGAGGTACAAGGTGTCTCCAAGAGTAGTCAAAAAATCTCGTCCCAGCAAAGGGGAGGGATATTCTGGCATGACTATAAATATGTGAGTTACTAAATCATTCCCATGTTGCAGCTAAGAGGTAAAGTGTTTTAATTTTGGAAAGCTGTCAACACCCATGAGTATAGCTTTTGGAGAACAAGGGTCCAGAGTGGCTATTAAGAACAGAGTAAGTTTCCCCTCAATTTCACTTCTTCAATTAAGAAATCAACATCCTTACCTGCTACATCAAGCATCACCCAAGCTTCCTCAGTTGTGATGACTGTGTCTTTAGTGGGAGCCATCAGGAACCTCGGACCCCTTCAGTTCTCAGTTATAGCTATCATGGCCTCAGGAGTCCTCATCCAGTGGCCTTTCCACTTGCAGTGAGAATAGGGTGCAGGTGGGCCACTCCAACAGGGACAATTTTTATCCCAATGTCCCAGCTTCCCATATCTAAAGCACTTGTCACCATTAGCCAGTTTGTTATTAGTATAGATGGGCTTTCAACCAGCCTGACCTCTTAGATGACCCTGAGGTTGAAGGGCAGTGCAAACACCGGTTGCTATCATTTGGGCCTGTTGCCCATCTCTTCTTTTTTTTTTTTTGAGTTGGAGTCTCACTCTGTCACCCAGACTGGAGTGCAGTGGCCGCTCCCGGCCACCGCAGCCTCGACCTGCTGGGCTCCGGCGATCCTTCCGCCTCAGCCTTCCGAGTAGCCGGAATTACAGGCATACGCTACCACGCCCGGCTGATTTTTTTATTTATTGTAGAGATGAGGTCTCGCTGCCCAGGCAGGTCTCGAACCCGTGGGCTCAGGCAATCCACTCACCTCAGCCTCCCAAAGGCGCAGGATTACAGGCTGAGCCACCGAGCCCGGCTACCCCATCCCTTCTTTTATACGCTTGGTCCTTTCAAACTCCTCAGCTCTTTCTCAGTTGTTGACTACCCTAAAAGCCATATCCAACATCTGCTTCAAAGGAGTTTGGGGTCTTGTTGTTAACTGTTGAAAACTTTTGTAAATATCAGATACTGATTAGCTCACTAAAGTGGGTGCCAACACAATTTGATGTTCTGTGGTACTGGAGTCATAGTTGGCATACCTTCTAACACACCACACAACTCACCAAAAAGCAATAATATCCACAGTGCAAAAAAGAGAAAAATCAACCAGCAGGGTTAGTACTAACTAGATTTGCCTGGATCATGGCACAAACCACAAGCAGGTTCTGGATATAACAGGGTAGGTGAGTGATGGGAATTCAGGAGTTCTGTGCTCCTGCCATAAACTTGAAAGGCCCCCTAGGCCTTGTGGAATTCTAGTCCCTCAAAGGAAACAGTGGTGCTCTGCCAAAACCCACATGGAGTAGTGCAGGAAAAAAAGCCCTGAATAGCTCCAGCCTCCACTTCTCAGGAACTCAACCTCACCTGCAGGCTGCTTTCTAGCCAGCCTGGGAGAGAATGGACCCCTAGGGCAAATTCCACTGGTGCAGGCTGTTCTTGGCTAGAGCAGGATGCCATGAGAACCCTGGAGGCTGGTTACACTTTGGCAGACTGAATGCAGATTGCCTAAACTAAGGTGGGGGAGCTGGGTGGGACCTGTTCCCATAGCAAGCTTTCACTATCTGTGTAAACTCATTTGTGTAGCCTCTGCATAACACAGCAGTGTAACCACAGTGGCTAGGGACTCCCTCCCAATCCCACCTGGGGTAGCCAATTACGCACACAGCTAAAGCAACTTGATTGCTTTTCCCCCACCCCAACAGAAGGCTCAAGACAGACAGAGATCTTGGGTAGTCCCCACAGCTGCTTGTATCTAAAACTATGTTACTCGAGTCAAAGTCCTGGTAAAATAACCAGTGTCTCCAATTGTGTCCTGTTATAAAAAGGAAATAGATTCTTATTGAACTGATGCAAATGATCATATTTCCATAAACTAAGAATTCTCACAGTTTCTGAATTCCAAAGAAATCAAGTAGAGAGAAAAAAAAGCCTCAAATTTTGTTTGCAAGCATATACTCTACTCAATTGTTAAAAGCTATAAATAGCTCAAAAGAAGAAAAAAGGTTTTGTTGATTCTGAAAACCAAAACAAAAAGAATTCACAATGTTTCAAACAAAAAGGTCGTAAATATTTCAGCCATCCATTTAGGAGTGCATGCAATTAACTCCTGTTCTGCTTAGCAGTGGGCCAGCAATTCTCGTGAACACATCCGCGCTCTAAGGAGAGCCCCAGCAGTTTTCTCTCTAGTCCTATGGCACAATCTCCAAAGTTACCAGAGATCTGCATTCAAGAGCCCTTTTTATGAACTCCTCTAATAAAGCAGGTTTTGGACCGTAGCTGATTCTAAACTTCTTTTTGGAACAAAGTAAAATAATAATTGTGGCTGCTTAGGACTGCCATAGTTAAAGACACAATCGACAAAGAAATTTGGTTATTTCTGTGCCATACAACAATTTAACATCATAATTATTTCTAATAACATATACTAATACATATCAGAATTTTAGGAATGGCATACAATTTTGAAACACATATTAATAACACATTTATATAAATATAACCTAAAGAAAGTTAAATACCACTTAATATTTGACAATGCTCTTGTATAATTTTAACATGCCAAATAAATCTACTGTGCCTCTTTTGGACTTCAAGATACCTAATATCTAAGAAAAGTTTGACGTCAAAAAGACTGAATTTAGAACTTGAAATTTAGCTTTTGGAAAGTCTGTCAAATATCAAAGATGAAACACTTGACATCAGAAAATGAAGCACAACTCAATGTAAAATAGTCATTGATTTAGCCAAAGTGATAATTCAGAGAACTCAAAAAAGCAAAAACTTTTACTCTCTGATAGACAGGAGACTCAGTTTCCCAAACAATAAAACCCAATAGATAGCATAAAGTCAACTAAATCCATCCCTCTCCCTTCCCTTTTCCCCTGCAGTTTATTCTAAAGATAAACAAAAAAAGATAAATAAAAATATTCTATCTCTTATTAATATTGCATGAAAATTTTGTTCAGAAGAGAAAACCAAATTTTACCTTTGTAAAATTTTTTTTGGGTCAGAGTCTCACTCTGTCACCCAGGCTGGAGTGCAGTGGCATACTCACAGCCATCACCGCCTCAACTTGCTGGGCTCAGGCAATCCTTTCACCTTAGCCTTCCAAGTAGCTGGAACTAAAGGTGTGTGCCACCATGCATGGCTAATTTTCCTTGGTTTATTGTAGAGATGAAGTCTCGCCAACTTGCCCAAGCTGTTCTTGAACCCTTGGGCTCAGGCAATCCTCTCCCCTTGGCCTCCCAAAGTGCTGGGATTATAGGCATAAGCCACCGTACCCAGCCTGTACAGTATATTATTAATGTTAATTGCAATGAAACCCTACAAACCATCTATCCAATTTCAATCAGTTTAATCATAAGGCAAAACTTCCACAAGCCTTTTATAACCTTTTATAATTTTCTATTAAAGAGTAGATCAATGCGCCAAGAAAATCTTGTTATTCCAGCACAGGGGTCTAGGTGCTGGACTTGCATCAGTGTGCTTTTGATATTAATGTTTAATTTATAGAAAAACTCTGAATGAATTTTATCCCTCAAAATTAGCTCTTACAATCTCATGCACCCACCTTCTGCAATAGTCCCTGGGCTTACAGGATATAATAACTTGAATTTCTGTCCCTGTGTCTCACAAAGGCAGTTCATTTGTATTGTTACCTTCTCCTGGGTCTGAAGACGAGGACTTGTCTGGTGAAATTTAATAGAACTGGAGACTTTTTTAGATCCAGGAGTCAAAGTTCTGTAACTTAACAGCACAAGGATTAGTTAGAAGGACGTTTATCAAAGATATCAAAAGGCCCAGATCATTTGAAACAGAATCACAGGTCACTGTAAAATGATAGGTATTTAACCAAAGTGATCATCAAAAAACTTTCAAAACAATACAGAAAACTACATGGATGTAAAAACCTAAATTATTTTAAATTTGTTTTCCTAAGCAATAAAAAATGATGATGACATAGGAATTACCTTGATATAGCATATAATGTTTCTTAGGCCATTTACCAAAAGGCAAAGAAAGACCTTCTGTGGTGTGATTGTTTTTCTTATGAAAAGTCCATTTAGATAACCTGAAAGTCAAATCTGATGAAAAAGGTACTGAAATTAATCAGACACAGGAAGATGTGTCCAGGGTCATGAATAAGAAATTAGAAGACTAATACCTTGAACAGGGACATAAATGGTTGTTAGTAACAGCATGAGAAGTTTTCCAGTAGCATGAACAATTTAGACATATCAAGAAAAGTCAAGAGTACAAGAATCAAGTTAAACTAGACTTTCAAGATAAACAGTTCAGTATCAGGCCACAACAGCAGTTAGAATGGGGAAAAAATTATAGAAACTGATGAAAAAGTTGAAGGGGGAAGTTATCACCTCAGGCCCTTTCACAGGAGAAAAGCCAAAAGCAGCAAGACACATCAAAGTTGCACTTCTGAGATATGAACAGAATCAAAATCAAAACCTCTTGTACGGCCAGGCACAGTGGCTCACGCCTATAATCCCAGCACTTTGGGGGGCAGAGGCGAGAGGATTACCTGAGTCCAGGGATTCGAGACCATCCAGGGCAATTTGGCAAGATCTCGTCTCTACAATAAATCAAAACAATTAGCCAGACATGGTGGTGTGTGCCTGTAGTTCCAGCTACTTGGAAGGCTGAGGCAGAAGGATTGTCTGAGCCCAGCAGGTTGAGGCTGCGGTGGCTGTGAACGTTCCACTGTACTCTGACCTGGGCAACAGAGTAAGACTCTGACTAAAAAGAAACAAAACCTCTTGTACAAAATTTTTTTTCATACAAAATCATTCTATTTTACTTAAAACCTTCCTTATCAAAAACACATCTTCATATCCATAATTATTTCACATCTCTCTCCTCTACTTACTGGTTCCTTTCTTGTTTCATAAATAATCCTTTCAAGTTCATGATTTGAATCAACCTTTAGATAACTTCTAATTAGAAAAAATTATTCTTTTCTCAATAAGGACACATCTTCTTTGGCATATCTTATACACAGAATTATATGTTAACTAGAATTCTTTTTGTTAGTAGTCTTAAATTTTGGTGAAAAGCCTAGAAAGCAAGAAATCCTTAACTGTCAATTATAGATTAGTATCTTATGGGTGAGAACATCTCACAACTCTTCTTTTTTAGTTGGAGTCTCATATGTTTCCTTATATCACAACCCTTTCTTAATTGGAAATGACCCAGACATCTAATGAGTACCCAAAATAATTTCAATATTTTAAAGTACACAAAGGGTTCACCTATAGCATTTACCCACATTTATATTTCATTCATTTTTAGGAGGGTAGCTAGATTACCGATGAGAACTAAGATATTAGACAAAGTTATTCTTTATTTCCTTGTTAACCATTTTTAAATCCTATGCATGTTAGAAGTTCACCTAAGTAAGAACTTCAAATACATGGTTATTTTCTCCAATAACTCAGAAGATTCATCTGTTTTTAATAACTAGCAATATTAAGCTAATCTTATTTACCAAAAAAACACACAAAGATCATTTTGTTCTTGGTTGTGTTTACAGTCTATTAACTATTTGTGCCAAACCTTGACATCTTGAAATATCGATCGGGCTCAGTGGCTCAGCCTGTAATCCCAGCATTTTGGGAGGCCAAGGCGAGTGGATTGCCTGAGCCCACACATTCAAGACCAGACCAGGCAACTTGGTGAGACCTCGTTTCTACAATACATCAAAAAATTAGCCAGGCATGGTAGCGTGCACCTGTAGTTCTGACTACTTGGAAGGCCGAGGTGGAAGAATAGCCGGAGCCCAGGAGGTTGACGCTAGGGTGGCCATTGAGTGTGCCATTGCACTCCAGCCTGGGCAACAGAGTGACTCCAACTCAAAAAGAAAAAAAAAAAAATCTAGCAGGGACAAATATAAAAACCAGAAAAAAATGTATGCTAACAATTCTGAAGGCATTTCTATTTTTATTTTACCAATAATCTTAAAGTCAGCTTGATTTTTTTAAGATTTAAGTCACCTGAACTTGAAAAACACTTGGGCTTGCTACTTAATCTAAGAGCTCTCTTGTATGTATAAGCCAATTTGGTACCCTATATACACAACATAAATGTACATACACATAAACACACTTAAACATATATACACACACATACACAAAGATAAGTTTGTATTGCCATGAGGAAGCAATACAAACTCACCAGTTTGCAAACATGTTCACTTGGCTAAACTTGGTTTGCCCCAATAGGTAATACAATGGAGGCTGTGAATCAAAATTTGGGGTAAAGCAGTTTCCATAATAGTCTGATTTTTTTTCTTTTCTTCTTTTTTTTTTTGATAGTTTGATTTTCTTTTTTAATTTTTTATTTTAAAGATGTGGGGTACAATTCGGGGTTAGGTATACAAATGTTCATTATGCAGGTACCCTTGTTGATGAGGTGTGTCCCCCCACCATAGTTTGGTTTTTTTTGTTTTTTGCTTTTTTTTTTGAGTTGGAGTCTCACTTCATCACCCAGACTGGAGTTCAGTAGCCACTTCCGGCCACCGCAGCCTCGACCTGCTGGGCTCCAGCGATCCTTCTGCCTCAGCCTTCCAAGTAGCTGGAACTACAGGCGCGCGCTACCACGCCTGGCTAATTTTTGATTTATTGTAGAGATGAGGTCTCGCCAGGTTGCCCAGGCGGATCTTGAACCCGTGGGCTCAGGCAATCCACTCAACCTCAGCCTCCCAAAAGCGCGTGATTACAGGCTGAGCCACTGAGCCCGGCTCATAGTTTGATTTTTAAAGGTCAAAACCTCCCCACATTCCAAAGAATACTGGGGTAAAATAGTACCACAGAAGATCATGTACTAACCAGGCCTGACCCTGCTTAGAACAGCAGCATAAAAGCCTGGATTCATGGAACTCCATTCAGTAGCAAAATTAATCCAATTATAATATAAAACTACAATTCACAGACCCATAGAGAGTCCAGATTCCAACCTCTCCAAATTCCAAAGAACGCTGAGACCAAACTACATTACAAAAGAATATTATTTTCCTTTGTTCCATTGGCTCATAATTATATACAGACCAACTTGGAAGAATGCACCCAAGAAAACTGCATTCTGCGACTGAATTCTGATCTCCCATTCTGATATACACACACACACAACACACAACACACAACACACACAGGTATACAAACAAATATATTATCAAAATACAATCCATTGCATTAGTGATCAACAAGTCCCAAGAGTCTTCAAACTGAAATGGTCTAGCCTGGGCAACATTGCAAGACCCTGTCTCTATAAAAAAATTTTTTTTTAATTAGCCAGGCATGGTGGGCATGTGCCTGCAGCCCCAGCTACTTGATAGGAGGAGGCAGAAGGATCACCTGAGCCCAGGAGGTCGAGGCTGCAGTGAGCTGTGATTGCATCACTGCATTCCAGCCTGGGTGACAGAGTGAGACCCTGGCTCAGAAAAAAAGGAAGAAGTAGCTGAGTGCTTTCTCTAGTTGAATGGTCTTGTTCAACCTTCAAACAGAAACTCCTTTGGAGTTCCTCAGATTGAGAAGAGCAGATCCTGCTGTCTGATATCCACACTAACTTGCCCAGGCACACAAACAATTACTAACAAGCCCCCCAAGAGCGTCCAAACTGAAACAGTCAGGGTGCTTTCCGGAATCTCAGTCAGTTGGGTTTGTGCAACCTTCAAAGGCAAATTCCTTTGGAGTACCCCACATTGAGAGAGCAAGATTCTGCTGTCTGGTACCCACAAAAGACTCAGCCCCTTGCAGATGTCAAATTTCTTTGTTGTTGTTGTTGTTGTTGTTGTTGTTGTTTTTTGGAGTTGGAGTCTCACTCTGTCGCCTAGGCTGGAGTGCAATGGCCGCTCCCAGCCACCGCAGCCTTGACCTGCTGGGCTCCGGCGATCCCTCCGCCTCAGCCTTCCAAGTAGCCGGAATTACAGGCATGCACTACCACGCCCGGCTGATTTTTTGATTTATTGTAGAGATGAGGTCTCACCAAGTTGCCCAGGCAGGTATCGAACCCACAGACTCAGCAATCCACTCACCTTAGCCTCCCAAAGGCACGGGATTACAGGCTGAGCCACCAAGCCCGGCTGATGTCAAATTTCAAATGCTGTTTTCCCTAGGCAATCAGAAACATGACTGAGGGGCAGCAACTTCAGTGCTGGAGAGAGAGACTGAAATCCACTTCTGGCCAAAAAGGGCCACGCAGCTGCTAGGAGGGTAACTGAAACTCTCCTGCACAGCAACAACAGAGCCATGAGCAATGGATTCCCCTCCAGAGAACCAAAATCACTTACTGAACACCAAGGGTTCAGCCAGTGGTCCTGTTACTTGCCGTACAGAAAGCCAGTTATTGAGACAACAAGTATTGCCAGGGAAGGAGGATTGTTATTGAATTATATCAGCCAAGGAGAACAGGAAATTGTCTCAAACTCGGATCCCATACCACAGAAGTCAAAAGTTTATATAGTGGAGCAGGAATGTAAAAGGGAATAGGGAAGGATCAGGAAAAGGAGTTGATAACAGGAATTAGGGAGGGGTAGGGAAGATAAGTTGGTAAACAAGAATTGGGGAGGGGTCTGGCATTTCATTGTCTGGATATGTTGCTCTGGCGTGTTTCAGTTCCTTGATAGTACAGGCCTGAATGTAGGTTTCCTGAGAAAGGAACTCAGATAAGACAAATGTTTTGGGCATAGTGGTTGATATGAGTTGAAATGTGTTCCCCAAAAAGTTCTAACCTGGGGTATCTGTTAATGTGATTTATTTGGAAATACGGTCTTTGCAGTTATAATCAGGTTAAGGTGAGGCCATTAAAAATGCACCCTAACCCAATGTGATTGGTACTCTTAAAAAAAGAGAAGAGACACAGAGAGGGAGAAAACACCACGCAATGTCAGAGGCAGAGATTAGAGCCAAGCATCTACAAGCACAGGAATGCCAAGGATTGCAGCCAATTGCCAGAATCTAGGAAAGGCATGAAACAGATTCTCTCTGGGATTCCATAAGGCATAAACCCTGCCAATATCTTGATTTGGGACCTCTGGCCTTCAGAACTGAGAAATAATAAATATCTGTTGCTTTAAACGACCTGATTTGTGGTGCTTTGTTACAGCAGGCTGAGCAAACTAATACAGTGGTGGAATCCCAAGTCACGGCCTACAGAAGTCAAGGTTAGATAGAAGGTATGAGCCTGAGACAGTAAATTGGAGCTGGACTGGAAGGATTTAGAATGTGATCCTAGGTAGGGGTCTGGACTTTATTATTCAGGCAGTATGGAACCATAGTGAGATAAATTAAATTGATAAGGGACACAGTTCTATCTGGTTTTTATCGAAGAGTTTCAGAGAAATAGCCCAAATGTAGGGTAGATTTGTTTGACTTGTGGACTTGTCTCAAATTCGTTTGCATTTTCTTTTAAAACCTGTTCACTCCCTTCTATACACAGTTATAAGGTTTTGACATACACTAGTTGGTCATTAATAGCCATGGGCTATAGTATGTTTACTAAATCAGGCCTTGCTTTTAGACATAATCTGCTAATCTCATTTAATCCTCACAACGCTCCCTCCCCAGTAAAATACGTATGCTATCCCCCATAATAGGGATAAGGAAACATTCAGAAAGGTGACAAGGCTTGCACTTAGGGAAACAATCCGGCAGACACTTTAGGGTTGAAAGTAAGGCCACCTTGGGCTTCAATGGCTGTAAGGCATTTGGCAAGATACCTCACCTCCGTCAGCCTACAATTTTCCCATCTTTCAAACTAGCATAATAGCAGTCACCTCTTTGGTTCGGCAGAATTAAATGAATGAAGGGTGCAAGCGTCCCGCGCAGGTAGGCGGTGATAAAATGAATTGTCATCGTCTCCCGGGACCTCCCCGGAGGCTTCGCTGCTCAGTCCCCCAGCCGCCAGGGGACGCTGTGACGCGGTTCGGGCCTAGCACGCGGCCACGCTAGCCCCGCCCAGGGAAGTCGTTGTCCTCACCTTCTGCAGGAGCCCGCGCGCCTCAGTGTCTGCGCCTGCTTGCCCTCCGCTCGGTCCTGCAGCTACCACTGCCCTCCTGCCGTCCACCATGGCCCTGCTGCATTCTGGTCGCGTCTTCTCCGGAATCGCCTCCGCCTTCCACCCAGGCCTCGCCGCCGCAGTCTCCGCTAGAGCCAGGTAAGCCAAGGAAGACGGAGATGAATCCTGGACGACGGCCTTGCGCCCCAGGACATCTGCCCCTCCCCGCCCCAAAACTCACACAGACACCACTCCTCCGAGAGCCCCCTCGGCTTTCCTTACTGGAGGCTAAAGATTGAGCGTCTGTGCCTCACAGTGACCCCTCAGGATACCAGTTTCCTCCCTCCCCGCAGGAGCACGAGTCAGCGCGATCCCTCGGGGAAGGAAGTGTGGCCTTCTGCGGCTCCCGGACTTTCATTCAAGGTCGGGGGAGGGGGATGAGGGGAGCACGCGGGCTACGACGCCGGGCCGGCCTCGCGCCGATTGGCTGCGGCGCCTAGGAGGGGGCGCGCGTGTCCTTGACGGACCGTCCTGGGGCGCGGTGGGCGCACCTGTCGCAGTCGGCCGGAGCGCGCTGGTGGCCGCGTGCGTGTCCGGGGGAGGAAAGTTTCGGGCCGCCGGCGTTCTGGCCCCGCATCCCGTGACCTTGGTGTGCGGCATCCTCCCGACCGCCTCAGTCCCTGGTGACCCCCCGGGCCGATTCGGCCTTTGGATGCCAAAGAGTCAAGATGTAGTGCTCCTCCTCTTTTTTCTTTTGCTTTTTTGAAAGCAGGATTTATTGAGAGGACAGAAAAGCTCCCAGAGCGGGAAGGGACCCCAGGAAGTTGCCATCTTTTTTTTTTTAATGTTAAACCCTTAGGAGGTCCGGTTGTGGTGAAGTTATCAGTCTTCCTCTCCATCTCATTCTGCTTTCTCTTTCAGTAAATATTTCTTAGATTTCGTAATCCCAGTTTCTCAGAGCCAGGCACTGGACCAGATGCTGGCAGTACTGCAGTGAACAAAACCGAGGGAAGGACAGTGATAAATTACCATTGCTCACAACATGCCAAATAAGTAATTTCGTCTTGTGATGTGTAGTACGGAGGGAAAGTAAATAGTATGGAAAGAGCTCTAGTAATGATTTCCTAGTGGAGACCAGAGTCAGCCAATTAATTCACTCAAGAAGCCAATTTGGGTCGGTCTCCTTAAGTATTACCTAATAAGAAACCAAGTTTTTAAAAAAACCCAAGAAAGCATTAACCACAGAGCGTTCCTTGGCCTTTTTTTAGAATGTGTGCCCCATGTCTTTAAGTCAGCAGAACACTGTCTTTTCCAAAGCCTCATAGTCCTGCAGTACAGTTTTGTCCAGGCTTTCAGACTTTATTCTCCTGATTTGGCTCCGTGACCCACTGTCAATGTGTGCTCTTTAAACCTGCCTACCTAGTAGGTCAGAATTAGGCAGGAGCTGTTCATACAGCAAATTTGGAAAACAGAAAGGAGTGTGTAAAATCGTGGGCAAGAGAAATTGTTTTTAGCCATTGTGGTAATCTTAAAATAATACCTTGTTTTGAGGATTTTGCTGGGTGGCCTGAAGCTCTAAAAGTGCTGGTGAAAGTCCTTTGGGATTA
Organism: Cephalopachus bancanus; assembly: GCA_027257055.1. Classification (NCBI taxonomy): domain Eukaryota; kingdom Metazoa; phylum Chordata; class Mammalia; order Primates; family Tarsiidae; genus Cephalopachus; species Cephalopachus bancanus. Next base: position 90,574 of record JAPVLO010000243.1, on the reverse strand, counting down.
GGATTAGGGTTAGTCATTCTTTCAGTTTGAGATCCTGACTCATTTTTCTGTACTGTCTTTTCCTCATTAGAATGTAAGTTCTATGAGAGCAGAAGCCTTACCTACTTTATTCACTGTTCTTTCTCAGCACTTAAAACAGTGATTGGCATGTCTTTCAGACTGAAGATTTTTATTTTAAGCCATAATTTTTTAACAATGCAACAAAAACAAATACAGTGTGGTACTTTAATGTTTTATCTTAGATCAAAATCTAAACAGGCTGGTCCGAGTGCAGTGACATTTACAACTAATTGATCACAATCAGGTACAGTTTTCTTTGTTCCTTCTCTACTCCACTGCTTCACTTGACTAGCCTCTAAAAAAAGAAGCCAGGGCCAGGCTCAGTGGCTCAGCCTGTAATCTCAGCGCTTTGGAAGGCTGAGGTGAGAGGATTGCCTGAGTCCATGGGTTCAAAACCAACCATGGTCAACTCATCTCTACAATAAATCAAAAAATTAGCCGGGTGTGGTGGTGCACACCTATAGTTCCAGCTGCATGGAAGGCTGAGGCTGAAGGATCGCCTGAGCCCAGCAGATCAAGGCTGCAGTGCACTCCAGACTGGTCGACAGAGTGAGACTCCAACTCAAAAAAAAAAAAAAAAGATGGAAATACATATAGGAGAGCCATAATGCTGCAAAATAAAGTCTTAAAATATTTGAGCACCTGATGTTGAGGAATTCCTCTTTGGATTTAAGCAAGGATATATGATTGGATGATAGAACCAGCTGTCATCTCTGGCCATGAATGTTACTGGTTCAGAGAAGGTAATCAGAACCTTCATTCCTTCTATTGTGGAAATGATCTTTACCTAGAACTAAGTGGTAAAAGTAGAAGACATTTAAAATAAGCTCAATCCATCGAAGTTTCTTTTAAACAGTTCACTTTGTTTGTTTGTTTGGGGTTTGTTTTGTTTTGTTTTGTTTTTTTATAGTTAGAGTCTCATTCTATCGCCCAGGCTGGAGTGCAGTGGCACACTCACGACCACCACAGCCTTGACCTGCTGGGTTCAGGTGATCCTTCCACCTCAACCTTCCAAGTAGCTGGAACTACAGGTATGCGCCATCATGCCCAGCTAATTTAGGTATAGATTAGGTCTCGCCATGTTGCCCACACTGGTCTCAAACCTCTGGGCTCAGGCAATCCTCTCACCTCAGTCTCCCAAAGTGCTGGGATTAAAGGCGTGAGCCACCACACCTGGCTTTAAACAGTTCATTTTAATACAATAAAACCGAAGTTCTAGAGATGCTGAGGAATTGAGGATTTATTCAACAAAATATTTGCATCATTTAAATTAAATTCTTTCTAAATTCCTGTGTGATTTATAGCTGCACTTTTAAAACACTGATCAGGCCTGGCACCATCGCTCACGCCTGTAATTGCAGCACTTTGGGAGGCTGAGACAGGAGAATCACATGAGCTTCTCAGGAGTTCAAGACAAGCCTGGGCAACATAGGGAGACTTTGTCTCTACAAAAAAGACAAAAATGAGCCAGGTGCGGTGGTCCATGCCTATAGCCCCAGCTACTCAAGAGGCTGACGCAGAACGATCTCTTAAACCCAGGAGGTCAAGGCTGCAATAAGCCGGAATTTCAGCGTTGCACTCCAGCCTTGGCGACAGAGTGTGACCCTGTCTCCAAAAAATAAAATATAATTTTTTTCTTGACCTGTACTGTAAAAGTGTAGTGACATGAGATCAGATATAGTCACAGGTCAATGAAGAAAAAAATTCTAATGTATTTTGATTTATAATTATTTGTTTTTAGTTATTTAATTTTGATTATTTAATTATTTTATTTATTGTTTTGAGGCAGGGTCTTGCTCTGTCACCCAGATTGGAGTGCAGTGACACGATCATAGCTCTTGCAACCTCGACCTCCTGGGCTTGGGATCCCCCCTACTGGGCCTCCTGAGTAGTTAGGACTACAGTTGCATGCCACTGCACCCAGCTAATTTATTTTATTTTGTTGTAGACACAGAGTCGCCAAGACTGATCTCGAACTCTTGGCCTCAAGCAATCCTCCCATCTCAGCCTTCCAAAGTGCTGGGATTACAGGTGTGAGCCACCAAGCACAGCCTGATTATTTAATTTTTAGTGAAATAACTGAAGGATTGTCACAAGACCTCTTAGAAAGGCAGTACAATAACTGTCAGTTAGAAGATCACAATTGTGGTATTGTCTCTGCCATTTTCTAGTTCTGTGATCATGGGTAAGTTAATTAACTTGTCTTCTCATTTTAAAATAAGAAGAATGGGGAAAAGCTGTTTAAAAACTGTAAAGTACTAAGAAGGCTTAAGCCTGGGGGAAATTACAAGGCATTTCCATTGGAAAGGCTTATCTGAATACTTTGTACCTGACATCTTTTGGATAGGTAGTCAATATTGCTCAATGTTTGAGGCTTTGTGGCTTATATCCAAAGTGCATTGATAGGAATCACTTTGTAGGCCATAGGTTATCAGCATTAAATTTGTCCCCAGAGCACTCTTGTTTTCATGTACTACAATTCCTTATAAAACATTAGAGTTAGCGGTTTCTTTTGCCCATGCCACCTCTGGCATGTCTCCCTTTCCTTTTCTCTCTTCTTTCTCTAATAAAACTTTGTTTGAAAATGTTAAAAAAAAAATCAGAATTAATCTTTACCAGTTTAAGAAATGGAAGAATGAAAAGCATAGAGAAAAGCATGTTGGAACATGATTAGTAATGTAAGGCTAAGCAAATTGAGTGTCCCTGCTCCTATATTCTGATTGTGTAAAAATTCAGTATCTTGAAATTGCTTTCAGAATTCTTCAGAGACATACCAGAAGACTCAAGGCTATAGTTTTTGAGAAAATTTCTGTGCTTAATGTTTTAAAGCACTTGACAACTAAGTTTATTTTCACACTTTTAACAAGAATGCCTTCTATCTTTGTAGTTGGGAGCCAAGGGCAGTGACTCTGTCATTGTTGATTGAGAGCCTTGGAGACAAACTAGCATCTCATTATTTTACCTTAGGCTGGACTCATATGATCCTCCCAAATCAGCCTCCTGCATAGCTGGGACGACAGGCACAGGCCACTGCACCCAGCCAGATCATCTTTTTTAAAATGAAAATTGCTTTCTAAAAGTGTTCTCTTTTATAATCTAGTATGTCCTTGACATTCAAAGTATTCTTCTCACTCAGCAGTTAATGACAGTGATATAGATAGGCAGGTGGTGGCTACATGTTTTCAGAATTTGAACTGTGGTTAAGATATAAGGAAAGCTTTCTTCGGGGCCAGTTCAGAAGGTGCTTCAAGGTATCTGTGTTTCTTACTATTGCTTAGGTACTAGGAACAACCAACCAGTTTAGAGCTACACAACAAAAAAATAAGACAGATTTTGAGTCCTGGCACTACATCTAGTGAGGGGGGAGGGTGATAATGATAATGTCTCCTAATCTCTAGAAAAAACTAAGTACACAGTAATACTTATAAACCATAAAAGATCTGCATTTGGTAAATACTCTTATGGCTCCTTGAATTCTTTTAAATACTGGCATCACCAGACTCACAGGAGGATGCAGGGTGGTTACAAATAAAAGTGTAATAGTAATTTAGTAACAATGATATCAGCTAGTATCAAGCACTTTGCCAAGCTCTGTTTTTTTCATCCTTATACCAACTTTATGAGATAGGTTTTATATGTCCCCATTTCACAGATGAGGAAATTTGAGACTTAGAGAAGTTAACTCATGCACTTACGTGCACACAGCTGGCAGAAGGCTGAGCTGTTATTTGAATCCATGCAGTTTGCCTAGTGCTGAAATTGCCCAAGGCAAGCTATTAAAAGAACCCATTAAAAGAAGTAAGAGCCTGGGAAACTTTAAAAAAAAAAAAAAAAGGAATAATCTGTCCTTAAATAACAGAATAAGCTGTACACAGTAATCAGTTAAAACTTGAGACTCGGGCAGTTTTTAATTTGTCTAGGGGCATGAATTCAACTGTACTGTCATCCATTGTGCTGCCTAGAGGCGTGTTATGAGTGCTGACTAGCCACAAATTCAGTAAGAGAACCTTAGTAGAAAAAGAAATTGTAATGAAATAATTCATGAGGCTGGGCTCGGTGGCTTAGCCTGTAATCCCAGCACTTTGGGGCCAAGGCGAGTGAATTGCCTGAGTCCACAGGTTTGAGACCAGCCCAGGCAACTTGGTGAGACCTCGTCTCTACAATGATAGATATTAAAAAAAAAAAAAATTAGCCAGTCGTGGTAGCACACGCCTGTTGTTCAAGCTACTTGGAAGGCTGAGGCAGAAGGATTGCCGGAGCCTAGCAGATTGTGCCACTGCACTCCAACCTGGGTGACAGAGTGAGACTCTGACTCAAAAAGAAAAGAAATAATTCATGAGCCCTTCTACATGGTGGGCACAGAAACATTCACTGTGCTGTGTGAACATTTCATCGATTGAGGTTAGATCAGTGATTACTAAAATAACTTGGCTGATTTCACCCAGGTAATTTGGAGCCTTCTTTGGCTTTTGCTTCCTGCTGCAACAACACCCAGCTTTCTCACTCTTAGCTGTTTTTCTTAAGCTTCTACTTGGAATGTCGTGTTCTTCCTCCTTTCATCCTTAGCGCTCAAGTTGTAAGTCACATGCTCCTGGAAACCCTCCTAACCTTAGGCAGTATTTTCCTCCCCTGCCCCAAGTCCCATTAGGTCCTTTCTTCAGGCCTAACAAAGATAATATCCTAGCTGGGCTCGGTGGCTCAGCCTGTAATCCCACGCCTTTGGGAGGCTGAGGTGAGTGGATTGCCTGAGCCCGCGGGTTCGAGACCCGCCTGGGCAGCGAGACCTCATCTCTACAATAAATCAAAAAATCAGCCGGGCATGGTAGCACATGTCTGTAATTCCGGCTACTCGGAAGGCTGAGGCGGAAGGATCGCTGGAGCCCAGCAGGTCGAGGCTGCGGTGGCCGGGAGCGGCCACTGCACTCCAGTCTGGGCGACAGAGTGAGACTCCAACTCAAAAAAAAAAAAAAAAAGATGATATCCTGTGTCCTGGGTCTGTTTGTACCCCTGCCCATCATCTCCTCCCTACCCCCCAGCCTGCATTGTTTGCAGCTCCCTGCTGGTCACCCCACTGAATTTAGGGATTGTGTTTTACTCTTCTTCACATTTCTGGCTCTTAACATATAACAGGCTATTATTTATTGACTTGGGAAATCATAAAGCACAGAAAAGTATTATGGAGCATATGAAAACTGTACTGTCTGCTCAATTTTCTATAAACCTAAAACTCTTTTAAAAAATAAAATCTGGCCAGACACGGTGGCTCAAGCCTGTAATCCCAGCACTTTGGGAGACCAAAGCAAGAGGATTGTCTGAGCTCAGAGTTTTGAGACCAGCCTAGACATCTTGGTGAGACCTCATCTCTATGAAAAATAAAAAAATTAGCCAGGCTTGGCAGCGTGCACCTGTAGTTCCAGCTACTTGGAAGGCTAAGGTGGAAGGATCACCTGAGCCCAGCAAGTCGAGGCTGTGGTGGCTGTGTGTGTGCCACCGCACTCCAGCCTGGGTGACAGAGTAAAACTCCGACTCAATAAAAAATAAAAGCTAGCCGGGCTCGGTGGCTCAGCCTGTAATCCCGCGCCTTTGGGAGGCTGAGGTGAGTGGATTGCCTGAGCCCGTGGTTTCGAGACCTGCCTGGGCAGCGAGACCTCATCTCTACAATAAATCAAAAAATCAGCCGGGCGTGGTAGTGCATGCCTGTAATTCCGGCTACTTGGAAGGCCGAGGCAGAAGGATCGCCGGAGCCCAGCAGGTCGAGGCTGCGGTGGCCGGGAACGGCCACTGCACTCCAATCTGGGCGACCGAGTGAGACTCCAACTCAAAAAAAATAAATAAATAAATAAAAATAAAATAAAAATAAAAGCTAAGGCTGGGCATGGTGGCTTATGCTCGTAATCCCAGCACTTTGGGAGGCCGAGGCAAGAGGGTTGCCTGAGCCCAGGGGTTTTTAGACCAGCCTGGGCAAGTTGGTGAGCTCTCATCTCTACATTAATTCCCCAAAAAAAGAAAAATTAGCGGAGTGTGATGGTATACGCCTTTGGTTCCAGCTACTTGGAAAGGTGAGGCTGGAGGATCACCTGAGCTCAGAAGGTTGAAGCTGCAGTAGCTAGTAGTAGGCAACTGCATCTAACCTGGACAGCAAAGTGAGACTCTGAGTCAGGAAAAAAATCTATTAACCCTTTGTACCCAGAGGCATCTTGCAGATCACCTACCAGCAACTCAGTCTCTCTTTTTCACGAAATAAAAAAGCAAATCATTTTCTATTAATTAGTATAGTATTGGAACCAATTATTTTATTGTAATGACATTTGACTTATAGTGCAATTTTGGACATTGAGGAACTTATGACAAATTAAAATTTTATATCATATTTTTCTTTATATTTTTCTAGCTTGTGGTAATGTGTGAAAGTCACCAACATGCATTGCAGGTTCATTGATACAATAGTAATTCGTTTGACATCTCCCATCTGATATTTTTCTGTTTGAGCAGACAATGTAGTTTCCTTCCTCCCACATTAATAAGATGAAATTTATTGTCCAGTCTGTTGTTCGAGGACAGTGTGGAAGGATGTACTCGTGATTCCTGAAAACCACTTCTCAACTGATCCATCAGAAATCTGATAAATTTCAAGTGGGACATGGGTTTTTCATTGTTTTTGAATGGAAAACTTTAAGAAAACATACATTTTTGAAAACTTTGCACTTGCATAAGTTTGTCCTGTGTAATCAGCAACCTCTTTATGTCCCCTGAGAGGGGACATCCAAGTGCAAAAGGTTAATAAAAGAGTAAAAATAGGCCTGGCTTGGTGGCCCAGCCTGTAATCTCAGCACTTTGGGAGGCCGAAGTGAGCGGATTGCCTGAGCCCGCGGGTTCGAGACCAACCCAGGAAACTTGGCGAGATCTTATCGCTACAGTGAATAAAAAATTAGCCAGGTGTGGTAGCACATGCCTGTAGTTCTGAGTAGCTACATAAAAGGCTGAGGTGGAAGGATCACCTGAGCCCAGCAGGTCAACGCTAAGCATGCGACTGCACTCCAGCCTGGGCAACTGAGACTCCAACTAAAAAAAAAAAAGTAAAAATATGTAATTACTGTTGAAATGAAAGGTTTGTCAGAATAATTCAGTTTAGTTTAACATAATTTACATTTTTCATCGTTTTAAACATATAAGTAATGTTAATTTATTTTATTAATAAACCAGTTTGAGTTTAGGAAAAAAAACCCACATAGAATAAAATGTATTTTCTGTTATACTTAATGTGAATAAATAAAAGACATTAACGTCTAAGTTACCAAAGCTTTACCTTACTTTTGTGAACTTGAATTCCTAAAACGTTTCTGAGTTTTATTATTTAAGAAAAATGAAATTTAAGTTCTAGGATGTTGAAAGTATTGAGAATTTGGTTTCCCATTTACTGGAAATTCTAGGAAAGTTCAATTGCTGTAAGTGCATATTTATGTCTGTAACACAATCACAACAGAGCACCTTTAATTTGAGATTTTTTGTTTGTTTTTGTTTTTGTTTTTTTGAGTTGGAGTTTCACTCTGTCGCCCAGACTGGAGTGCAGTGCCACTGCAGCCTCGACCTGCTGGGTTCCGGCAATCCTTCTGCCTCAACTTTCCAAATAGCTGGAACTACAGGCGTGCGCTACCACGTTCGGCTAATTTTTTTATTTTTATTGTCGAGATGAGGTCTCGCCAAGTTGCCCAGGCGGGTCTGGAACCCGTGGGCTCAGGCAATCCACTCACCTCAGCCTCCCAAAGCGCGGGATTACAGGCTGAACCACCGAGCCCGGCTTTTGTTTGTTTTTGAAAGCGGGATTTATTGAGAGGACAGTAAAGCTCCCACAGTGGGAGGGGACCCAAAGGGGTTGCCTGAGTTTTGTTTTGCGTTTTTAAGTTGGGGTCTTACTTTGTCACCTAGGCTCTAGTGCAGTGGCACTATCATGGTGGACCACAGCCTCGAACTCCTGGGCTTAGGTGATCCTTCCACTTTAGCTTCCCAAGTAGCTGGGACAACAGACTACACGTGGGTTTTTTGTTTGTTTGTTTTACTTTTTGTGGAGATGAGGTTTCACTATATTGCCTAAACTGGTCTCAAACTCCTGGGCTCAGGCAATCCTGCCTCAGTCTTGCAAAGTGTTGGGATTACAGGCATGAGCCACCGTGCCTGGCCACTAATTAGATTATTAAAATCTCAAATTAGCTGGGCTCGGTGGTTCAGCCTGTAATCCCGCACTTTGGGAGGCTAAGGTGAGTGGATTGCCTGAGCCCGCGGGTTCGAGACCCGCCTGGGCAACTTGGCGAGACTTCATCTCTACAATAAATCAAAAAATTAGCCAGGCGTGGTAGCGTGCACCTGTAGTTCCAGCTACTTGGAAGGCTGAGGGGGAAGGATTGCCGGAGCCCAGCAGGTCGAGGCTGCGGTGGCCGGGAGCGGCCACTGCACTCCAGTGTGGGCAACAGAGTGAGACTCCAACTCAAAATAAAATCAAATCTCAAATTAAGGTCAAATGCAGTGGCCCAAGAGAGAAGAGATCTCCTTCCACAGAGATAACTGGTGGTTACGGCATAAAACCAACTTCATAGTCATTTATGCCACCAATGGGGACTAGCTGCTTATTGACCATAAGTGAACCAAAAGCAAAATCCCAGATTAATAAAGGATGGGGAACAAACCAGGTAAAACAGTCATTTAAATTTCTGTTGCCTCCTGGGATCCATTTTGGGAGCCAAGGAAAGAGGAGGAATAACTTCCCCTGCAGTGCAGTTTCCTGGCCCAGTCAGGTGATTTCCTTGGGCATTGGTAGATCACCTCCAAACTGTTAAAAGCAGGCTTTTTCTTTTTTGAAATAAATTATGACTCATACAAATATAAAATGGTGGCCCTTGTCAAACATTTTAACTCATTAGGTAATAAAGGAACCAGTAGGATATTTTAGCCAGTTCTTCCTACTGATGTTTAATTCCTAAATGCGTAGCAACTGTCTCTCCTCCTTTCCACTCCTACTGTCCCATCCTGGTTCATGTCCTCATCTCTTTATCTGTCTTTTGGGGTAACAAAACAGCATCTTCAGTGATCCTTCTGCATCCATCCTTATCACTTCCCACCCTGGGCCAGGTGGGCTCTAATGAATGTAAGTCCATTCATGTCACTCCCCCTTATCTGATCACCATCTTTTCCCCCTCAAAAAAAACAACTTTAATGATTCTCCATGTTTCACTGTATCCAAGGTGGGGTTCAGGAACATATATTTTTAATAAACTTTCTAAATTATGCTTTTTACACATTTAAGAGCAAGATAAAACCCAAGCTTCATAGGGGGTTAAATAATACTCTTGTATGGCTCTTGCTTACTGCTCTAAGCTCATCTTTTACCACTCTCAGCTTCTCACTACAAGATTACTTGAAAGATTTTTTGCCTGGGAATTCAGGTCAGTTTTAGAGTGCTTTAAAAGCCTACAAATGCCCCTTGTCCTACCCAGGATGATTTAGTACCCCCTTTCTGTTTCTTATTGCATTCATATTGAAATTACTGGTCTCCACTCTTTTGTAAGATGCTTTGAAGTATTTTGCAGTGTTGTCTTATTGATGCCTATTGCTATACCCTGAATATAGTAGATATGCAGACACTTGTTGAAATTGATCTTTGGCTGATCAAAGACATCTCTGGCCATGGGGGTGTAACTAATGTGACTGAGCTGCTGTATTTCTCATTTCAGCTCCTGGTGGGTCCATGTGGAGATGGGACCTCCAGATCCCATTCTGGGAGTCACCGAAGCCTTTAAAAGAGATACCAATAGCAAAAAGATGAATCTGGGAGTTGGTGCCTACCGGGACGACAATGGAAAGCCTTATGTGCTCCCTAGTGTCCGCAAGGTAAGCTTGCCATCCATCTCCTGCTGAGTCGAGATGAATAAACTGAAGGGAGCCCTGGAGAGGGCAGGGGGAGTGCTAGACAGGAGTCCAGTGCCCTTTTAAGTTCTTAGACTGGCATATACCTTGAAATGCTTCTCTTTTATGTATTTAGTTTGATTTTATCATCTTATGTCTATTTTAGGTGTTGCTTAAACCTTGTTCTTGTGCATTCCAACAATGCTATTTTATGTCAAATGGTAACCAAGAGACGCTATATATCCATCTACATAAACCCTAACTTAAACAATCAATAAAAAAAAGTATTTCTGTTCTGCAGTATAAAATATATCAAGTATTCTACTTATCCTTCTTCTTGAACAGTAACATAAAATAAAAAACAAAGCTTTGCCTACAAAACTTATGAAACTTTTTAGGGATGTAGAGACAGGGTCTTACTCTGTTTCTCACAGTTTCCTAGGCTGGAGTACAGTGGCACCATCATAGCTCACGGCAGCCTCAAACTCCTGGGCTCAGGTGATCCTCCTGCCTCAGCCTCCTAAGTAACTGGGACTACAGCCATGGGCCACCACGCCTGGCTTTTTCCTTTCTCTTTTTAAGAAATGGGATCTTGCTATGTTGCCCAGGCTAGTCTCAAACTCCTGGCTTCAAGCAGTCCTTCTGCCTTGGCCTCCCAAAGTGCCGGGATTACAGGCGTGAGCCCCCATACCTGGCCTGAAACTTTAACTATTAATCATAGTAATTCCAGGTTATAAAATAAGTTAAATGAATGCATTTTCTCTTGTCTAGGCAGAGGCCCAGATTGCTGCAAAAAATATGGATAAGGAATACCTGCCCATTGGTGGACTGGCTGAATTTTGCAAGGCATCTGCAGAACTAGCTCTGGGTGAGAACAGTGAAGTTTTGAAAAGTGGCCGGGTAAGCTAAGCAGAGTCTGGTATCATACTGGGACTATTTTTAAATTTAACAATTTAAACAAATATGTAATAATTTAAATAATTTTAAAGAAATATGAAAAGATAACTCACTTTGTGTGAGACGATGGTTTTAAGGTAGCCTCTCTATTGCTAATAATTCTTCATTAGACAGAAATTGCCAGGATTATTTCATGACACCCATTCCAAAAAGTATATTCCTAGTAATTCTGAAAATGTACTAGTTAATTTGACTGATAGATTTGGCACTGCTTTTGCTGCTAGTCTCCTTGTGCTTATGTTCATTTTACATTGACTGTGCTCTAAAAATGCTAGTTACGTCTAGTTTTAGGCCTGTAATTAGCCCCAGCCCTCATGTCCTGAATTTCCAACTTAAGCAGAATAAGCAGTCAGCAAGTAAACCGTGAGTGGACTTGGGCTGGGCCAGTCTGGCACCCTGCTGCTGCTCTTCCACAGCCAGTTTGGACGTTGAAAGAGAGAAGACCATGTTCCCAACGTGTGAGCTCACATCCATTGTGGTTTATTTTCTTTTGGAAAAAAAAAGAAAGTCTGAGAGGAAGAAACACAAGAATTGGCAAAATTAAGCTAACATGTTTTCTCCCCCTACCCCTCTGAAAAGCCAGAATAAAAGCACTTCATTCATTCACAAGACTAGTCTAAGTCCACACATTAGTTGGTTAACTCAGAGAAAAGCATACAACCTTGAACCCTAGGGTGATAGAATTATTCTAAGTCACAGACAAAATATGGTTTAACTCTGTCCATATAATCAACCACCTATTAACTTTTCATGAAAACTTCTGCATTTCTAATTCATGCTGTGATTTTGCTTAGTCTCTGTCCACCTAGACAGTTATAACCTAAGTATGAGACTGACCTATCTTAAATTAACATATTCTATGAATCATTGTCCTTTGTGGATCACAGTGTCGGACCTGCAGTAAGATTTGTTTTGTAAAATTTAAGAAAATGTTTTTAATGTGGCAATGTTATCCTCATATACTTGGCTTATTTTTTAGGGAACTTTTATGTTCAGTGAAACATTCCATTTTGTATAATTCTAGAGTAATGTTTCAGTGTAGTAGCTATTCTTAGTGTCTTTTTATATCTTTAATATAAAACTCCTTTTTCATATTGGGGAAGAATTTTTGTGTCCTGAAAATTTCCCCTATAACACAGAATCATACTAAAGAGTGCTACGCTTCACTGACCGTGGGTGTCTCTCCTTCAGTTTACCACTGTGCAGACCATTTCTGGAACGGGAGCGTTAAGGATCGGAGCCAGTTTTCTGGTGAGTCTGGAAACTCCTTCAGAAAAGAGTTGAGGATGACAGGATTTCCTGTTATGTGTATATTTGTTGACTCACAAGTAGATTTCCTCTTTCCATTAAGTTGGTAGATTTCCTGTCCACTTATTAAAAACCAAAAAAAAAAAAGAAAGTACTTTAAAGAGATTATAAGGAAGATATAATCATGATAATAAATTTCATTTACTGAACACTTACTGTTACCAGGAAGCTTTTGCACTCCAATGTCCCCTCTCAGGGAGGACATACAGAAATTGCTGGTGATTATACAGGACAAACTTATGTCAGCACAATTTTTTTTAATGTATGTTTTCCTTGAAGCGTTCCATTCAAATTGCACCAAAAATGCAAATAAAGAGATGGAATGAATATATACTAAGATATACATTTAAAAATATATCAGTAGGCGTTACGTAGAAAGAGAATGTGTGAAGTGCTTTCACAGTGGTACACAGACTGGACAGTAAACTACACATTAATGTGGGAGGAAGACAACAAGACTGCATTGTCTGCTCAAATAGAAAAACACCAAGTGGAAGACGTCAAACAAATTACTATTGTACAGTGTGTCTCAGTGAACCTGCAATGTATGTCAGTGACTTTCATACATTACCACACATTAGAAAACTATAAGATATAGGCCAGACATGGTGGCTCACTTCTGTAATTCCAGCACTTTGGGAGGCCACGGCAAGAGGAATGCCTGAGCCCCAGGGGTTTAAGACCAGCCTGGGCGACTTGGTGAGGCCTCGTCTCTACGGTAAATCAAGAAAAGTTAGCGGGGCGTGGTGGTACATGCCTGTAGTTCCAGCCACTTGGAAGGCTGAAGTAGAAGGATCACTTGAGCCCAGCAGGTTGAGGCTGCGCCACTGCACTCCAACCTGGGTGACAGAGTGAGACTCTGACTCCAAAAAATAAAAATATAAGATATAAAATTTTGATTTTTTTTTGGTTATAAGTTCTTCAATGTCCAGAATTCCATTTAAATCAAATATTAAAATAATTGGTTCCGACACTGTACTATTTAATATGAAGTGATTCGTTTTTCACTATTTTATAAAAGAGTGCAGTCGAGTTGCTGGTAGGTGATCCATGAGATGTCTTCAAGTCCAAAGGGTTAACGTGTTTAATCTTTGTGAGGAGATACAGTTAACCCCATCTTACAAATGAAGAAAGTGAGGCCCAAATAGGTCCTTGGCCACATGGTCAGTATAATTGGCAGAGCCTGGATTCCAGCTGAGGTTATCTTGCTGCTGAGTTAATGCTGCCTCTCAATTTTAGAGAAAAGCTGAGTTTCAGTAGAGAAAATGTTCTCTCAGCAAACTACACCAACTTTTTTTTTTTTGCCTTTCCTTTCTCCATTTTTCCATTCCTTTACACATCCCATCTTTTAGCAAAGATTTTTTAAGTCCAGCCGAGATGTCTTTCTACCCAAACCAACCTGGGGAAATCACACACCCATCTTCAGAGATGCTGGCATGCAGCTGCAAGGTTATCGATACTATGACCCCAAGACTTGCGGTTTTGACTTCACGGGCGCCATGGAGGACATTTCAGTAAGTGAAATGGTGGTAGGAGTGAAGTAACAAGGAATAAACCTCTTTGCAGACATTGGTATCTCCTTCTGGGTACCAATACCTGAGTTAAAATACTGGGGATGAGTTAGTTCCCACACCTTGGGTTATCTTTGTTACTTATCAGGAGATAGTGAGCCTGCAGCATTTCAGGTAAATTATCTCCTTTAAAGCTGTGAAGCAAAGTCATCTCTTGGTTGTTTCTCTCTTTAGAAAATACCAGAAAAGAGCGTTCTTCTCCTGCATGCCTGTGCCCATAATCCCACTGGAGTGGACCCTCGTCCAGAGCAGTGGAAGGAATTAGCAACAGTGGTGAAGGTGAGGAGGATGAATTGATTGGTGGTGGTTCTGTGTTTAATAACTAGCCTTGTATGCTTAATTTGACAAAGTCTTAACAATGAGTCTTAACCTTGAGCCTGCATGAAATGTCCACATATAGATAAGCTACCAGAAAGGAGCTCCTCATTTTCATAATTAGCAGTTCTTTAATTGATGATATATGAGCATTTGAAAATGATTTTTGGCCAGGCTCAGTGGCTCAGCCTGTAATTCCAGCACTTTGGGAGGCCGAGGCTAGTGGATTGTCAGCCTGCGGGTTCAAGACCAGCCCGGCCAACTTGGTGAGACCTCGTCTTTACAATAAATCAAAACTTAGCTGGGCATGATAGCACGCGCCTATAGTTCTGGCTACTTGGAAAACTGAGGCGGAAGAATCACCGGAGCCCAGCAGGTTGAAGCTGCGGTGGCTGAGAGGTATGCCACTGCCTTCCAGCCTGGGTGACAGAGTGAGACTCCAACTAAGAAAAAGAAAAAAAAAAAGAAAATGACTTTTATTCCTCAGCCTGAATATAGGGAATTCTGCTAAAACTTGTCATTAGCTTTCCCGAACAACGGGCATCCTCTGGCCTCATGACATCTGCTGTTGGTGCCTACATTTGCCCTGATAAGTGGTTACTTGTTCATCTTTTTATGCACCCCCTCCCCCCCAGCATGGTCATTGTCACTCAGAATGTGGCTGACTGTCAGGGAAGACATTAGTCAAAACTCCTCAGGAGGAAAATGTTATTTTTGTTGTCTTGTGTCTCTGTTTTCACTCTTTTTGATTTCCCTTGTTTACCTTCTGTCAAATCTTAGCTGCAAACAGAATGAGATAGAGAAACAGCATTTGGATAGCACTTTCAAGATGAGGTGGTTCTGTTGAGGTCATCTAATGAGCCCAGGGTATAAGATGAGCCTGCTGGGGTTACATGAGTAACCCCAGAAAAGGCTGGTGCTGGTCCTGTGTTGACTGGACCAAAAATAATTACCCAGACCTCTGTGGACCTTAGAGAACTTCCTGTTTGACTAAGCAACATTCTAGACCAATTGAAGTTAAGATTCTCTTTTTCTAGTGTCTTCTTGAGGGACCATGTCTGCCAAAGTGAAGAAATATGTGTCGATATCTTAACTAGGAAAATCTCTCAAACTGCTATCTGGGGAGAAAACTGTTGACTCAGTCTATGTAAGGTGAATGTGGTCCTAACAATCACAAGTAATCATCCAGGGCGTAAAGCAGTCTTCTTGGTCTTCTCTTTCCTTCTTAGAAAAAGAATCTCTTTGCATTCTTTGATATGGCCTACCAAGGCTTTGCCAGTGGTGATGGTAACAAGGATGCCTGGGCCGTGCGCCACTTCATCGAACAGGGCATTGATGTTTGTCTCTGCCAATCATATGCCAAGAACATGGGCTTATATGGTAAGCTGAAGGACGCAGCATGATATGTGTTCTCATGTGCTTGAAGAAGTGGGAGAGAATGCCACAAGGGTATGGAAGATGTTGTTTGCATCCATGTCCCACTTTCCTTACTCAGCAGAACAACCTTTTTTTTTTTCCCCATATCTTCTTTAGTGTCCTAAATTCCTTCAGCAGACCAGGAGTGATAGCTCACACCTATAATCCCAGCACTTTGGGAGGCTAAGGTAGGAGGATTGCTTGAGCCCAGGAATTTGACACCAGCCTGGCAAGATAGCAGGACCTCATCTCTACAAAAAAATAAATGGATAAATAAATAAAGTAGCCAGATGTGGTGACGTGCACCTCTAGTACCAGCTACTTTGGAGGCTGAGGTGGAAGGATCACCTGAGCCTAGGAGGTCCATGCTGCAGTGAGCCGTGTTAGGGCCCCTATTCTCCTTCCTGGGGGACAGAGTAAGACCCTAACGTAAAAAAAAAAATTAGCCGGGCTCGGTGGCTCAGCCTGTAATCCCGCACCTTGGGAGGCTGAGGTGAGTGGATTGCCTGAGCCCGTGGGTTCGAGACCCACCTGGGCAACTTGGCGAGACCTCTTCTCTACAATAAATCAAAAAATTAGCCGGGTGTGGTAGCGCGCACCTGTAGTTCCAGCCACTTGGAAGGCTGAGGCGGAAGGATCGCTGGAGTCCAGCAGGTCAAGGCTGCAGTGGCCGGGAGTGGCCACTGCACTCCAGTCTGGGTGACAGAGTGAGACTCCAACTCAAAAAAAAAAAAAAAAATTAGCCGGACTGGATAAAAAAATGTGGTGCATATACACAACGGAATATTATACAGTCATAAAGAAGGACAGACATGGACTTCACAGCAACTTGGATGGATTTAGAGTCTGTCATACTCAGTGATCTATCACAGAAACAAAGAACAAAGTACCCTATGTTCTTACTCATAAGCGAACCTTGAACAATTATCATAATACTATAAGAAAGGGATTGGCAGTAGTGGGAAACTGGCAGGGGGGGGGGTGGGATTGGCAGTTGAGGGAAACTACCAGGGGAGAGTGGGGCACACCTCATCAACAAGGTTGCCTGCATAATGAACATTTGCATACCTAACCCTGAATTGTACCCCACATCTTTAAAATTTAAAAAAAAAAAAATTAGCCAAGAAAACTGATCACTGCTTCCCTAAATAAAAAGTAGCTGATCCGCCGGGCTCGGTGGCTCAGCCTGTAATCCCGTGCCTTTGGGAGGCTGAGGTGAGTGGATTGCCTGAGCCGGCGGGTTTGAGACCCGCCTGGGCAGCGAGACCTCATCTCTACAATAAATCAAAAAATCAGCCGGGCATGGTAGCGCGCGCCTGTAATTCCGGCTACTTGGAAGGCTGGGGCGGAAGGATCACCGGAGCCCAGCAGGTCGAGGCTGCGGTGGCCGGGAGCGGCCGCTGCACTCCAGTCTGGGCGACAGAGTGAGACTCCAACTCAAAAAAAAAAAAAAAAAGTAGCTAATCCATAAGCCAAGAAGATAATAAAAAGAGCCCTCTTGACTGGGCATGGTGGCTCACATTTGTAATCCCATACTTTGGGAGGCTGAGTTGGACAGATTGCTTGAGCCCGGAGTTACCTAGGCAACACAGCAAGATCTCATCTCTATAAGAAAACAAAAAATTAGCCAGGTGTGGTGGCACACACCTGTAGTCCCAGCTACTCAGGAGGCTGAGGCAGAAGAATCTTCTGAACCCAGGTCAAGAAACCTTTGAATACTTTTTTTTTTTTTTTTTTTGAGCTGTGGGTCTCACTCTGTCACCCAGGCTGGAATGCAGAGGCACGATCATAGCTCATTGCAGCCTTGACCTCCTGGGTTTTTTAGATTCTTCTGCCTCAGTCTCCCGAGAAGCTGGGACTACAGGTACAGGCATATGTCACCATACCTGGCTTTTTTTTTTTACTTTTTTTGAGTCCAAGTCTCACTCTGTAGACCAGGCTGAAACACAGTGGCACGCTCACGGCTACTACAGCCTTGAACTACTGGTCTCAGGCTTCCAAGTGGCTGGAACTATACCACCATGCCCAGCTAATTTTTTTTATTGTAGAGATGAGATCTCACCAAGTTGCTCACGGTGGTCTCAAACCCCTGGGCTCAGACAGTCCTTTCATCTCGACCTCTCAAAGTGCTGGGATTACAGGCCTGAGCCACCATGTCCAGGTGCTTTTATTTTTTGTAGAGACAACGTCTCGCTGCATTGCCTATGCTAGTCTTGAACTCCTGGGCTCAAACATTCCTTCTGCCTCAGCCTCTCAGAGCTGGGATTACAGTTGTGAACCACCACACTCAGTCTGAATATACAAATACTTAAACTTTCTTTTATGCCATGATTTACTATTCTGATTGTTGAAAACTTTTATTTATAGTAAAGAGTTATTTTTGTGGTCGTTCTGATGGAAACATGTCATAGGTAGTAAATTTTATTATGACTTGCATTAGCATGTGAGATAGCAGGACTAGAAGATGATACCATTTTATCTTTCTAGGTGAGCGTGTGGGAGCCTTCACTGTCATCTGCAAAGATGCAGATGAAGCCAAAAGGGTGGAGTCACAGCTGAAGATCTTGATCCGTCCAATGTATTCCAACCCCCCTCTCAATGGGGCTCGAATTGCCTCTGCCATTCTGAACACCCCAGACTTGCGAAAACAATGGTAAAGGCTCATACTATTTCTCAGCCACCCATCTGTTTCTTCCCCCAAGTTTCTTCCCTAGTTTATAATTGACCTCTAATGACTTACAGACCCTCATAGATTCCACACATGGAAGTGGGGCAACGGAGAGAGGAGTGTGCATTTTGTCAGCACTTTGAAACAAATTAGTTAGTTTTTCCCTGTGTAGACAGATATGATTCATAAATGGTAGTTCCTTTTATTCCATTATCCCCATGTTAAGTAACACCTGCCTTCATTTTTGTCCTAATAATAGCTAGCATTGAATCCGTATTCTGCATATTTTTGTTTTTTATTATCTGTAACATCTGACTCTTTTTTTTTAACCATCTGACTCTTAACACCTATCCTCTAAATTAGTGTTACTCAATCTTTTTACCACCATCCACATAAAAAATGTATTTTATTTCATGACCCTGAACACACATTTCATACATATTTATGTATATTTATATAACTGAAGCCATTCTTAAAACTCAGTACTTAAGCATTCATGTGCTATACTTCAGTATTTTCTAAATGCCACTTGCTTCTTACCAAATTGAATTTAACATACTGATAGTCATGACACACAATTTAGAAAACATTGCTCTAGATGAGAGGTTGGCAAACTATGTTCTGAAGGTCAATCCAATCTACCTCCTATTCTTGTAAATAAAAGTCGTATTGAAACACAGCAGTACTCATCTGTTTATGAGTGGTATATGGCTACTTTCCTGCTATAATGGCAGAATTTAGTAGTTGCAACAGGCAGAGACCATATGGCCATAAAGCCTAAAATAGTTGCTGTTTGGCCATTTACAGAAAGTTTGCCAGCCCCTGCTCCACGTAATTCATAGCTCATAAAAACCACGATGCACGTGGAAAGTGTGATTTGTTACATGAATTTATCCTTTGTAGCCGCTTAGTTGAGAGGGCACATCTCTGAACAGCTTGTTAGGTAGGAAAACTGAATCTGCTGTCTCCAAGAAACTGTTATGTGTAGCTCACTTGGTCACATGACAACTATTTTTTCTATCTTAATTTAATACCCTGAACACTGAAGTAAATACAATTTACTTTACCAAAAAATTGACTACTTTTTAAATTAAAAATGTTTCTGGTGTAATATCAACATGTAAGTAGTGCATTTCCAAAAGTTTGAGAAGGGGAAAAAATTAGCCATAGCTCTAGCCACTGTAACTCAGCTTTTTTTCTTGCCCATTTTCTATCCATAATTGTAACATACTATGAAACATGTATATGTGAATTGGTTTTGCTTTTGTTGCTTAGAAATACACTAATCTTTTTATATATTTATTTTTGAGTTGGAGTCTCACTGTGTTACCCAGGCTGAAGTGCAGTGGCATACTCACGGTCACCACAGCCTTGACCTACCGACCCTTCGACTTTAGCTTTGCAAGTAACTGGAACTACAGACCTGGCTAATTTTTGGATTTGTTGTAGAGATGAGGTCTCACCAAGTTGCCCGGGCTGGTCTCGAACCTGTGAACTCATGCAATCCTCTCACCTCAGCCTCCCAAAGTGCTGGGATTATAAACGTAAGCCATGATGCCCAGCCTTAATATTTTTAAGCTTCTAAAAAATATTTCCTCAGCCTAGGCAGCATAGTGAGACCTCGTCTCTAGAAAAAACTAGCCAGGTATGATGGCGTGTGCTTGAGCCCAGTAGGTCATGGCTGTGGTGAGCTATGATTATGCCACTGCATTCCAGTCTAGATGACAGTGAGATCGTGACTCAAAAAAAAAATTTTTTTTAACATGCATTTCAGGGCACATTTGAGAGTTTATAGTGGGCAAGGATGCCAGTGGTACTGTGCTAATGACTGAGACATGGTCTGTACCCTCAGGGAGTTTATAATCCAGTGAGAAACATACACAAAGGGTATTTGGTAAGAGAATGGAATAAATTCCGACTAAAAGAAGGGTTGTTGATTGTAGTGGTAGTTGGAGAAGATGTAATGAGGACTGCAGTATCTGAGCTGTGCCTTAAAGAGAGAAAAGGGGTTTTTTGTGAAGGACATGAAGGAGACAGGAAACTGGGCAGAGGGATCTGCCTGAGCAGGCACAGGCATGGGGCATGAATCATGCTGAGTGTGTGACAAAGCCCCAAGTGGTTTCTGGAGCAAAGATACTGAATGTGAAGAGAAATATAGAAGGCAGCCAAGCTGAGAAGGTGGAGTAGCTCATGAAGCTCTCTGACTGATATTTTGAGTAGTCAGGATTCTATTAGGAATCTATTAGTAAGGAAGATGGAGTGGTTTTGCTAAGGTGGCACTAGATATAACTGTGGTTATACACTCAATCCCTTAAGGACCCAGGCCTCAAATGAATGGAGCCAGGTGGGTGGGGACTGCAGGAAATTTAAAATCAAATGCCACACCTGGAACGGCCAGGAGGTCCTCAGCTCCAGCCAGTAATTGCACTGCTAATACTGGCTGTCAGCTTCTCATTTTTCTAGAGAAACTACAGATTTAAACTTTTGTATAAGTGCCCTATTTTAATTATCTTATCAATTTTTGTGTGTGTGTGGAGATGGGGTCTTGCTATGTTGCCTAGGCTGATCTCAAACTCCTAGGCTCAGGTGATCCTCTGGCTTCACCTTCCGTAAGTGCTGAGATTATAGGTATGAGCCACCACAACCAGCCCAAGTGCCCAATTTTAAAATGTTTTGCTGGGTTGGATTCATATTTGACTTTTTTTTTTTTTTTTTAACAAACCCTTGTGTCGAGGACTGACTTTGAATAGATTGCAGAAAGGTTGCTGCTCTACTACATACAAAACCCCAACCCAGAAGTAGGTCATATACAAATGGTTTAGCACTAGGTTCCCCACAGGCAAGGGGGCGACTGCCTTTCAGTCTGTGCCCATGTCCCAACATGCAGGGGGGTGCCCCGCCACGGGGACGGGGCATCCCGCTGGCAGAGACTTTTTTTTTTTTTTTAAATTCTGGGTCTCACTATCACCCTGGCAATATCATGGCT
This sequence comes from Cephalopachus bancanus, assembly GCA_027257055.1. NCBI lineage: Eukaryota > Metazoa > Chordata > Mammalia > Primates > Tarsiidae > Cephalopachus > Cephalopachus bancanus. The sequence goes on along the minus strand of JAPVLO010000243.1, from coordinate 69,396 downwards.
CACCACAGCCTCAGCCTGCTGGACTGAGGTGATCCTTCTGCCTCAGCCTCCCAAGTAGCTGGGATTACAGGCACACACTCAGCTAATTTTTTTTTCATTTTTGTGTAGAGACAAGATCTTGCATGCTAAGCTAGAATGTTTGGCCTTTAATTGGCAGTTTGTGATCTCTTTTCCAACCTTGATTGGCATCATTATAGAGAGATGGATTAGAAAAATAGATACATCATCCTGGGCACCACAATGAGATCCCTGAGGCCAGGCATGGTGACTCATGCCTGTAATCCAAACACTTTGGAAGACTGAGGCTTGAGTTCAAGAGTTTGAGGAAGATGAATACACAAAAACAGGGAGGTCAGGTGTGTGGCTCACCTGTAATCCCAACGCTTTGGGAGGCAGAGGCTAGAGGATTGCTTGAGCCTAGGAATTCAAGACAAGCCTGGGCGACTCTACAATAAATCAAAAACAGCTGGGCCTGTAGTTCTAGCTACTTGGAAGGTTGAAGTGGAAGGATCACTTGAGCTCAGCAGGTCGAGGCTGCAATGGCGGTGAATGTGCCATTGCACACTAGCCTGGGCGACGGAGTGAGACTCCAACTCAAAAAAAAAAAAGAACAAGGAGATAAACTGTATATGTGTTTTATAGTCATCCACTTGGTGAGAGCTAACAAGAATTACCCAGAGCCATAGAATGGAATGGCAAGGGTAGATTCTGAGGAAGGGGAAGATTGTCTTCAGAATTAGGTGAGCCCCACACACACGGTCAGAGGACTTTTCCAGTCCCTCGGATAGCGTTAACTCACTCTCTTAGCACAGCAGTGTTCTATTAGTTTTCCATCTTGCTGCCCTGTTCCTTAGTTGGTTGTTTACAGGTTTGGTTTCTAGCCTCCACTGTAAGCTTTTGAAGGCAAGGACAGGACCATGTCTCAGTCCTCAGAACCTAGCATGTGGCCTGGCTTATTGTAGGCTAACGGTGCATTGTTGACTGGGTGCAGTGGCTCAGCCTATAATCCCAGCACTTTGGGAGGCCAAGGCTAGAGGATTGCCTGAGCCTGGGGGTTCAAGACCAGCCTGGGCAACTTGGTGAGACCTTGTCTCTGCAATAAATCACAAAAACTAGCCAGGCGTGGTGGTGTACATCTGTCATTCCTGCTACTTGGAATGTGGAGGCTGAAGGATTGCCGGAGGCTGAAGGATTGCCTGAGCCCAGCACGTCGAGGCTGCAGTGGCCATGAGCATGCCACTGCACTCCATCCTGGGCAACAAGAGTGAGACTCCAACTCAAAAGAAAACCAAAAAAAAAAAAAAAAACCCACAGTGCATTGTCTTAATTGTGAACATGGGAATTTCATTCTATCCATGTTAAAAACAAGGTCATATTTTATTGTTTAACACACAGCTTTTGCCTTAGTCTTCATAAATTTTAGTACTTAAGCTGTACTTAAAAGTACAGTTTCAGCCGGGCTCGGTGGCTCAGCCTGTAATCCCGCGCCTTTGGGAGGCTGAGGTGAGTAAATTGCCTGAGCCCGCGGGTTCGAGACCCGCCTGGGTAGCGAGACCTCATCTCTACAATAAATCAAAAAATCAGCCGGGCGTGGTAGCACATGCCTGTAATTCCGGCTACTTGGAAGGCTGAGGCGGAAGGATCGCTGGAGCCCAGTAGGTCGAGGCTGCGGTGGCCAGGAGCGGCCACTGCACTCCAACTCAAAAAATAAAAGAAAAAGAAAAGTACAGTTTCTACTGAATGCATATCACTCTTACACCATTGTATAGCATGTTAACTATTTTAAAAGTTGCCTGATCAAAATACTGTTCTGATACAAAACAGAATACTACAAAGTAGCTTTCTTCCCTGATCAATGACAGCATGTGACTCAGTCAAGGACTGAAAATTGAGGCGCACTAGGGGAGTATTCAAGGAAGGTAAAAATGCAGTGAACTCTAGCTTACTGTCAGTGCTTGGCCAGAATGAGCTGCATCTTAGGGTTTCCTTACAGGTTACAAGAAGTAAAAGGCATGGCTGATCGCATCATTAGCATGCGGACTCAACTGGTCTCCAACCTCAAGAAGGAGGGTTCCTCCCACAACTGGCAACACATCACTGACCAGATTGGCATGTTTTGTTTCACAGGGCTAAAGCCTGAACAGGTGAGTGGACTCCAGTTTCTCTGCAGCTGACCAATTGATCTGTCTTTGCAAACCAGAATTCCTCATAGATTGTCTACTTTTCTGGATTACACAATACTAAAAATTATTTTAGAACGCTTTAGGTAAAGTAGTACATAGCATTTCTTTTTTGTTTAATTATTACTAGTTATTTACCTACCTGTGTCCCTCATGAACTTGCAAATTTCCTAAGAGCAGAGCTTATTTTGATCATGGTCGTGATCACTGCTGCTTCTTCAAAGAGGGAGGGAAAATAGCTATTCCATAACTGAATTCTGGATCTTTGCTGGGTCTAAGATTTTTTTTTTAACCTGTTCATGCCTCAGAATTCATCATCCTACTTTAAAATAGCTTGTTATTCTTCTTTCACTCTAAGCTAGCATAGCAATTTCTGGGAATAGGGCTAAAGTAAGAAAATAGAGCTTCTGTTATTTTTTTAATTTTCACAGGCTGACTATTGTGCTATGCCAGGGCTGGGAAAGTCCCCCTGACTGGGAAACAGTACCCAAGCTCTTTCCTCTCTGCAGGTGGAACGACTGACCAAGGAGTTCTCCATCTACATGACAAAGGATGGCCGTATCTCTGTGGCAGGGGTCACTTCAGGCAACGTGGGCTACCTTGCCCATGCCATTCACCAGGTCACCAAGTAATGTTCCTGGTGCAAGGGAGCAGAGACAACCTCTGTGTCTTCCACCACTGCTGTTGTGAGCTTCACACGGAGGATGAGGGAGGGTGAATGGCAGTGTGTGGATCATTTCTGTCAACCACAGTACATAACACTCAGCAATCGAATGTGTTTCTCAGAAAAGAACATGTAGTGACATAGGGCAGAGGCATCCATGGCTGGCATCTGGGACTTTGTGGCTGTAAACCAAACTTCCCTGTCCTTTTATCTCCAACTTTTCTGAAAGAGTTTACACATGCAAGAAAGTCATAGTACCAAAAACCCTGTAAATTACACCATTGCAATGTTTTAGAAGCTTTAACTGAAGCAACTTATGGTGTCAGTGGCTCCTTATGAAAAGTAGCACTTATCAGAGGCTTTCAGAGAAGACCTTGTTCTATCACTGACAGTCGGCCTCATGTTCTCCATGATGGGGCAACCTTTTCAGCAGACCATATTGCAGAAATTGTGTTTTGTGAATACCAATGAGTCTGCTGCTACCACAGCAAGGAAAATTAAAGAAGCTGTCTCCTGTCTTATTTAAGAAAAAGAGAAGGCTCTCTTCTCTTTATCATTGCTGTTCTTTTCTTTACGCACAAAGATTTCTAACTAACCTAGATTTTCATCCCATGCTACTGCCTGACTGACCATCAACCCCATCCTCTCAGGATTTATTTAAGAATGAAGAACATGATTTTCTGCTCATGCCACATCCTCGTCTTTCTCATCAAAGAGCAGTGGAGGTATAGGTAACTGCACTTGATCTCAGCATCCACTTCAATGATTGTGTGGTGGTCTCCATTGGGATGTTGCCCTGGTCCAGTTGGACCTCCTCCCTTTGTTCAGTGTGGTACAGTCACTCATCTCACATCATGAATGAGGTGATACAGGGTAGTACCAGGAAAGACAGTATTCTGAGCTTTTTGTGCTGCCAGCTGGACTTGGGCTTCACCCTTTGTACAGATAACCACCATCTGCTCCAGTCATGTAGACTTATTGCAGCCTGGTTTCTCTGTTACAATAAAATTACTGTAGACCCAACCATCATCTAGTAAGTTCTTTTTTTCTTCAATGGGAGAAAGGGGTAGGAGTGGGTATATATTACAGAAGTTAAGAATCATGTCCAGCTGACCATAAGGCAATAGACGTGTTTGCAAATCCAAAAGCTGACTGAAGATACATCTTGTCATTTAGCTTGTCTAGTCCAAAGATGCTGAGAATGTGGGTGTAATCCTTTGGACCTTGACAGTGAAAGAACTAGTTCACTGGGTGTCTTGGCAAAAGGACTTGAAAAAGAAGAAAATTAAACATAGCAAAGGTGCCGACTGCCTAGGTTAAGAGAAACTGCTTAGAGTTCTCCTGGAACAAAAATGGTTGAAACGTGGCTGCCAAGACCTCAACTAACTGGAAAAGGAACTTTACCGCCCTGCTGACCTTGTTATTTTTAAACACATTACCAGCTTAGCCTGGACTGAGTCTCATTCCTCTGTGCTCTGTAAACCCTGATGTTTTTCTCAGAAGTTTAGACCATTTGCCTACACTCTTTCTAGTTTCCCAGTCTGGGTCTGAGAGGTTAATGTCCAACCTGATGACAGTTTGCCTGCTCAGGGAGAAGTGTCATGCTTTTGTTTCATTACAGTTTAAGGTAAAATAACTCCCACATCTAGATTCTTTACTAAAAATACTGGTTGGGCTGGGCACAGTGGCTCGACCTGTAATCCCAGCACTCTGGGAGACCAAGGCAAGAGGATTGCCTGAGCCCCCGAGTTCGAGAATAGCCCGCGCAACTTGGCAAGACCTCGTCTCTACAATAAATCAAAAATTAGCCAGGCATGGTGGCGTGCATCCATAGTTCCAGCTACTTGGAAGGCTGAGGTGGAAAGGTTGCCAGATTCCGGCAGGTGGAGACTGTGGTGGCCAGGAGCATGCTACTGTACTCCAGCCTGGACGACAAGAGGGAGACTCCCAACTCAAAAAAAAAAAAAAAAAAAAATACTGGTTGGTCCTTTGCCTCACCTCTCACATTCTGGCTCTGCAGGTCTAGGATAAGGCTTGGGTATCTTTTTTTTTTTTTTTTTTTTTTTTGAGTTGGAGTCTCACTCTGTTGCCCAGACTGGAGTGCAGTGGCCGCTCCCGGCCACCGCAGCCTCGACCTGCTGGGCTCCGGCAATCCTTCCGTCTCAGCCTTCCAAGTGACTGGAACTACAGGCACGCGCTACCACGCCCGGCTTATTTTTTTTGGTCTATTGTAGAGATGTCTCGCCTGCCCAGGCGGGTCTCAAACCTGCGGGCCCAGACAATCCACTCACCTCAGCCTCCCAAAGGCGCGTGATTACAGGCTGAGCCACCGAACCCGGCCTTTTTTTTTTTTTTTTTTCAATGAAGAGAATTCCAGTTGATTCAGATACAGCTGACAGACCAGCCATTAGAAACTATTAGCATAAATACCAAAATCCAACTCTGTCAAACCAACTTGAGAGTTTTGTTTTAAACCTTTTTTCTGAAATTTTTTCATGGAAGTTATTGGTTGATTTATAGCTAATGATAATTGAAAGACCAATTTTTTTTTTCAAAATCTTATTAAACTGTCAAGGGTAGTAAATAACCCTGTACGTGTATCAATTTATGCTTGAGCAAGTATAGCTGAAGGATTAATTTCTAGAACTAGAGTCGCTGAGCCTTAATATATGTACATTTTGGAGACCTTGCCAGATTCCCTCCTCTTAGAAATGCTGATTTACATTTCCACTAACCACACAGGCATTTATAATGATACTTTCTCAAACACTACATCCTTCTTCCTCTCAAAATGAGCACACTTCCATTATTTGCATAGCATATAAGAAAGTAACAGATCTTGGCCTGACACGGTGGCTCAGGCCTGTAATCCTAGTACTTTGGGAGGCCGAGGTTGGAGGACTGCTTGAGCCCAGGAGTTAAGAGACCAGCCTGGGCAACACAGCAAGACCTTGTCTCTGTTTTTTAAAAAAAAATCAGGCGAGCACAGTGGCTCAAACCTGTAATCCCAGCACTTCTGGAGGCCAAGGTGAAAGAATTGCCTGAGACCAGGGGTTCAAGGCCAGCCTGGGCAACTTGATGAGACCTCGTCTCTACAATAAATCAAAACATTAGCTGGATGTGGTAGCTTGTGCTTGTAGTTCAGCTACTTGGAAGGCTGAAGCAGAAAGATCACCTGAGCCCAGCAGGTCGAGGCTGCAGTGGCCCTGAATGTACCACTGCACTCCAGCCTGAGCGACAGAGTGAGATTCGGACTCAAAAAAAAAAAAATCAGCTGGGTGTGCACATATGTGTATTTCCAGCTATTCAGGAGGTTGCAGCTACAGTGAGCCGTGATCACGCCACTTCACTCCAGTCTGGGCAACAGAATAAGAACCCGACACACACACAAAAAGGAAGTGACATCTTGATGTACAGCCCCAGACAAGTTCACTCATTCTGGACCAAAAAAAATAGCTTCCCTGTCATCTTAAGGCTTCTGCATGGAAGGTTTAATTATGTGAAATCCTGAGTTATTGGGGAGGCAGTATCATGTAGTGATGAGCAGTGCACTGTGTAGTCTTGTCCCAAGAGCACTAAAATTTACTGTTCCCTGTCATGGCAAGTAACATTGTGAGACCTCCTCTCCACAATAAATCAAAAAATTAGCTGGGTGTGGTAGCGCACACCTGTAGTTCAGGCTACTCAGAAGGGTCGCCTAAGCCCAGCAGGTCGAGGCTGCAGTCACAGCACTCCAGCCTGGGCAACAGTGAGACTCCAACTCAAAGAAAAAAAAAAAGGCCAGGCTCGGTGGCTCAGCCTGTAATCCCAGCACTTTGGGAGGCCGAGGTGAGTGGATTGCCTGAGCCCACAGGTTCGAGACCCGCCTGGGCAATTTGACGAGACCTCATCTCTACAACAAATCAAAAATTAGCCGGGTGTGGTAGCGCGTGCCTGTAGTTCCAGCTACTTGGAAGGCTGAGGCAGAAGGATCGCCAGAGCCCAGCAGGTCGAGGCTGCGGTGGCCGGGAGCAGCCATTGCACTCCAGTCTGGGTCACAGAGTGAGACTCCAACTCAAAAAAAAAAAGAACAGCCCTACATTCTGGTTCTTATGGTAACATGTCTAAAACAGAACTGGAGTTGGGCATGGTGGTGCACGCCTGTAGTCTCAGCTACTCTATTGCTATTCTACTCGGGAACCTGCCTGGACAACACAGTAAGACACTTTCTCTTTAAAAAAAAAAAAAAGACTGGAGACTAAATTACATAAAGCTTACTTTATGGACATTCCCCAAATCTGGAAGACTCAAACTCCCATTCTCTGTTTTAGGCATTTTATATAGCTAGTTCCACCCCTCAACATCACCTCCTGATGGTACAGAGAAAAAGAATTTGACAGCTTTCGTCTGGAAGTAACACATGGCACATCCACCCAAACCTCATTGGCCAGCGCAAGTCACATGGTCAAGCCTAATAGCAAAGGGCAGAGAAACAATCCTCCCACAGGAAAACAGCAAGCATTTTAGAACAGTAACACAGTCTACCACAAGGCACTATTTAGGAAGAGGGGAACCAAGCAGTGCAGACTGGACCAGGGTGAGGAAGGTCACTACAAGAAAACCCCTGCTACTAGAGCATAGGCCAGACCTCTGAAGCACCGGGTTTCCCAGGAAGAGCCAGCAGTTCCCTTTTGTGACAGCCATATTTGGCTTACAGAGCAGGAGACGACAGGGCCAAAGGTGAAAGTGTGCCATCTGTGCCACTGTGCTACAGGATGGAGGAGGATCTAAGTACTAAGCAGCCCCTCTCCCAACAGTTGATCACAACTGAAGAGAAGCAGGAATGGCATACCATGTTACCACAGATACAACCCTGGGCCACCCAGGACCTCACCATGTGGGCCTCCCTGCCCCTAGCCCCTGACCTACAAATTCTGCCTTCATTAAAAAATAAACACTTAGCTGGGCTTGGTGGCTCAGACTGTAATCCCGTGCCTTTGGGAGGCTGAGGTGAGTGGATTCCGCGGGTTCGAGACCCGCCTGGGCAGCGAGACCTCATCTCTACAATAAATCAAAAAATCAGCCGGGCGTGGTAGTGCATGCCTGTAATTCCAGCTACTTGGAAGGCTGAGGCGGAAGGATCGCCGGAGCCCAGCAGGTCGAGGCTGTGGTGGCCGAGAGCGACAGAGTGAGACTCCAACTCAAAATAAATAAGTAAATAAATAAATAAATAAACACTAGCCGAGGTGAGAGGATTGCCTGAGTCCATGGATTCGAAACCAGCCTGGGCAACTTGGGGAGACCTCGTCTCTACAATAAATCAAAAAATTAGGGGGGTGGGGAAAAAAATTAGCCGGGCGTAGGGACAAGCACCTGTATTTCCAGCTACTTGAAAGGCGGAGGCGGAAGGATCACCTGACCCCAGCAGCTCAAGGCAGTGGCTGTGAGGGTGCCACTGCACTCCAGCCGGGGCAACAGAGGGAGACTCCAACTCAAAAATAAATAAATAAACACTAAAAAGGAATCAGCATGTGCTCAGTTGAGTGTTAAATGAAAACAATGAATTTTGACCCCCTACTTGACAGCGTATACAAAAGTTAATTCAAGATGGATCACACACCTAAATGTGGAAGGTGAAACAATAAAACTTCTAGAGAGAAAGGAAGAAAATACCTTCAAAACTCGAAGGAACTATTTCTTAAACAGGACACAAGATGCACTAACCATAATTAGACTTCATCAGAATTAAGGATTTTTTTTTTTTTTAAGTCGAGTCTCACTCTGTCGCCCAAGCTGGAGTGCTGTGGCATGCTGCTCACGGTCACTTCAGCCTCGACCTGCTGGGCTCAGGCAGTCCTTCTGTCTCAGCCTTCCAAGTAGCTGGAACCACAGGCATGAGCCACCACGCCCAGTTAATTTTTTGGTTTATTATAGAGGTAAGGTCTCACCAAGTTGCCCAGGCTTGTCTTGAACCCCTGAGCTCAGGTAATCCTCTTGTCTCCACCTCCCAAAATGCTGGGATTGCAGGCATGAGCTACTATGCCTGGCTCAACAAACCAATAAAGGGTGAAAAGGCAACCCACAGTCTGAGAAAATTAACAATACATATAAGCAACACTAGAATCCAGATATGTATGGAACCCTCCCAAAACAACAAGACAATCCAATTTTTTTAATGAGCAAAAGACTCGAATAGGTATTTCACAAAAAAAGGATATCCAAATCTGAATATGCACATCCAAAGCATAAGAGAAAATGTTCAGGCCAGGCACAGTGGCTCACACCTGTAAACCTAGCATTTTGGGAGGCTAGGAGTTTGAGACTAACCTGGGCAACAAAGCAAAACCCTGTCTACAAAATGTTTTCTTTAATTAGCCAGGCATGGTAGCATGTGCCTATAGTCCTAGCTACTCAAAAGACTGAGACAGGATCGCTTCAGCCCAGGAATTCGAGGCTGCAGTGAGCTATGGTCACACCACTGTACTTCAGTCTGGATGAAAGAGTGGGACGCTGTCTCTTTAAAAAAAAAAAGCGCTCATTATTATTTATCAGGGAAATGCAAATTAAAACCATTATGAGATACCAAAGTGTCTAAAATAAAGGATGATAATACCAAGTGCCAATGAAGGTGTGAAACTAGAACTCTCATATTGCCAATGGAAGTGAGTACTGACGATGTTTACCACAGTTACATGTATGCTGTTTTAGTCCGTGTGTGTTGCAATAAAGGAATACCCGAGGCTGGGTACTGTTTTTTAATTTATAAAGAAAAGAGGTTTATTGGGCTTATGGTCCTGCAGGTTGTACAAGAAGCATGGTGCCATTGTCTGCTCTGGTGAGGGCCCCAGGCTACTTCCACTCATAGTGCAAGGCAAAGAGGAGCTAGCATAGGCAAAGATCACATGGCAAGACAGGAAGCAAGAGAGAGAAGAGGGAGATGCTAGCAATCAGCTCTAAGGAGCACTTGTGGGAATTAGTAGAATGAGAACTCATTCATTACAGCAAAGATAGCACCAAGTCGTTTAAGAGGGATCCACCCCCCATGACCCAAACACCTTCCATCAGACTCCACCTTCAATAATGGAGATTGAACTTCAGCATGAGATTTGGAGAAGTCAGATATTCAAACCATGGCATATGGCTACTCTATGACCCCAGCAATTCCATTCCTAGGTATATACTGGAGAGAAAGTAGTGTATATCCACCCAAAGACAAGAACAAGACAGTCCACAGCACCTATTCGTAATTGCCAACACTGAAAACAACCTAAATGTTCATCATCAGAAGAATGGATTTTTCTTTTAGAAGAATGGATATTTTAAAATTCACAGTAGGCCAGGCTCGGTGGCTCAGCCTGTAATCCCAGCACTTTGGGAGGCCGAGGCGAGTGGATTGCCAGAGCTCACATGTTGGAGACCAGCCCAGGAAACTGGGCGAGACATCATCTCTACAATCAATCAAAAATTAGCAGGGCGTGGTAGTGCATACCTGTAGTTCTGGCTACTTGGAAGGCTGGGGCAGAAGGATCGCCGGAACCCAGCCAGGTCGATGCTCAACACTAGAGTGGCTGTGAGTGTGCCACTGCACTCCAGCCTGGGAGACAGAGTGAGACTTCAACTCAAAAATAAATAAATAAATAAAATTCACAGTAAATATGTATATACATATTGCTATTTACAGCAATATGGATGAATCTCTCAGTGTTGACCAAAAGAAGCCAGACTCAAAAGAAAAAATACTGTATAACTCCACTTATATGAAGATCACGAATTGCAAAAACTAATCTATGGTGATTTCGGTCAGGATAGTGGTTACCTATTCTAGCAAGGGATATTACTTGAGGGGGTACAGGAGAGGCTTCCAAGATGCTAGAAATGTTCTGTACACTGATCTGAGTGCTGTTTGCACATGCTTATAAACACCTGTAAAAATTTCTTCACAGGCCAGGCTCGGTGGCTCAGCCTGTAATCCTGCACCTTTGAGAGACCGAGGTGAGTGGATTGCCTGACCCGCGGGTTCGAGACCCGCCTGGGCAGCGAGACCTCATCTCTACAATAAATCAAAAAATCAACCGGGCATGGTAGCACATGCCTGTAATTCCGGCTACTCGGAAGGCTGAGGCGGAAGGATCGCCAGAGCCCAGCAGGCGAGACTGCGGTGGCCGGGAGCAGCCACTGCACTCCAGTCTGGGCGACCGAGTGAGACTCCAATTCAAAAAAAAAAATTTCTTCACTTAAAATTTTCTTATAAATACATGTAGAGTTTTATCTCAATATAAAAGTAAATATGTTGGCTGGGCACAGTGGCTCATGCCTATAATCCCAGTACTTTGGGAGGCTGAGGTGAGAGGACTACCTGAGCCCACAGATTCGAGACCAGCCTGGGCAACTCGGCGAAACCTCATCTCTACAATAAACTTTTAAATATTGAACTGAACGTGGTGGCATTCATCTGTAGTTCCAGCTACTTGGAAGGCTGAAGCGAAAGGATCGCCTGAGCCCAGCAGGTTGAGGCTGTGGTGGCCGCAAGTATGCCCCTGCACTCCAGCCTGGGCAACAGAGTGAGACTCTGACTCAAAAAAAAAAAAAAAAGTAAATATGTAAAAAAGGAACCAGCAAAGGATCTATTAAAAATGTTTAAGTTGTCAGGTGTGGTGGCTCACGTCTATAATCCCAGCATTTTGGGAGGCCGAGGTGAGAGGATTGCCTGAGCCCATGGGTTCGAGACCAGCCTGAGTAACTTGGCGAGACCCCGTCTCTACAAGAAATAAAAAAATTAGCTAGATGTGGTGGCACATGCCTGTGGTTCCAGCTACTCAGAAGGCTGACGCAGAAGGATAACCTGAGCCCGGCAGGTCAAGGCTACAGTGGCCGTGAGTGTGCCACTGCACTCCAGCCTGGGCAGCAGTGAGACTCCTAATCACAGAAAAAAAGGACTGTTTAATGTGAGAACTACAAAGCACTGATGAAAGAAATTGTAGACAACACAAACAAATGGAAAGACATCCATGCTCATGGGTTGGAAGTATCAATATTGTTAAAATGACCATATTACCAAAGCAATCAGCAGATTCAATGCCATTTCTATCAAATCACCAACATAGTTTTGCACAAAATTAGAAAAAAAATTACTAAAGTTCATATGGAACAACGACAACAAGAAGTCAGATTAGCCAAAGCAATCCTGAACAAATAAAGAACAAATAAAGAGGTATCGCATATCCTAACTTCAAATTACAGTACAAGGCTATAGTAACTAAAACAGCATATTGCTGGTACAAAAATAAACACAAGCCGGGCTTGGTGGCTCAGCCTGTAATCCCGCGCCTTTGGGAGGCTGAGGTGAGTGGATTGCCTGAGCCCGCGGGCTCGAGACCCGCCTGGGCAACTTGGCGAGACCTCATCTCTACAATAAATCAAAAATTAGACGGGTGTGGTAGCGCGCGCCTGTAGTTCCAGCTACTTGGAAGGTTGAGTGGAAGGATCACCAGAGCCCAGCAGATTGAGGCTGCGGTGGCCAGGAACATGCCACTGCACTCCTGTCTGGGTGACAGAGTGAGACTCCAACTCAAAAAAACCCAAACAAACAAACAATAAATAAATAAACACATAGATCAGAATACAAAATAGAGAAACCAGAAATAAAGTCAATACCTAGAACCAACTGATCTTCCACAAAGTCAAACATTCTATTCTGTAAGTGATAATATGGAAATTGGCTAGCCATATTGCAGAAAAATGAAACTGGACCCCAAACTATATACCATATAAAAGAGATACACTTTCAATAATGGATATAATAACTAGACAGAAGATCAACGAGAAAAGACTTCGGACCAGGCTTGGTGGCTCAGCCTGTAACCCCAGTACTTTGGGAGGCTGAGGTAAGTGGGCTGCCTGAGCCCGCGGGTTTGAGACCAGCCCAGACAACGTGGTGAGACCTTGTCTCTAGAATAAATAAAAAACTAGCCAGGCATGGTAATGCGCACCTGTTGTTCCAGCTACACAACACGCAACTATTACTAAATTCAGTCAAAGAAGAAATCACAGGGAAATTAGAAGTTACTTTCAGATGAATGAAAACAAAACAACATATCAAAATTTATGAGCCTGGTACAATGACGCATCTGGCAGCAAGAACCCACCTCTGAAAAAAATTAGAAAAAGCCAGGCTCGGGTAGCTCAGCCTGTAATCCCACGCCTTTGGGAGGCTGAGGTGAGTGGATTGCCTGAGCCTGCGGGTTCAAGACCTGCCTGGGCAACTTGGCAAGACCTCATCTCTACAATAAACAAAAAAATGAGCCAGGCGTGGTAGTGCGCGCCTGTAGTTCCAGCTACTTGGAAGGCTGAGGCAGAAGGATCACCGGAGGCCAGCAGGTCGAGGCTGCGATGCCGGGAGTGGCCACTGCACTCCAGTCTGGGCAACAGAGTGAGACTCCAACTCAAAAAAAATTAAAAAAATTAAATAAAAGAAAGGCTGAGACAGAAGGATCGCTTGAGCCCACCAGGTTGAGGCTGCAGTGGCCATGAGCGTGCCACTGCACTCTAGTTTGGGCAACAGAGTAAGACTCCAACTCAAAAAAAAAGAAAGAAAGAAAGAAAGAAAGAACAAAGAGGACTCACCCTTTCCAATTTCAAAACCTACTACAAAGTTACAGTAATCAAGACAATGTAGCACGGGGGGAAAAAATAGACATAAAGCTGGATGTGGTGGCTCATGCCTATAATCTCAGCACTTTGGAAAGCTGAGGCAGGAGGATTGCTTGAGGCCAGGAGTTCAGGACTCACCTACGGAACATAGGTGAGACCCTATTGCCACAAAAAAAAGAATCTCTAAAAAAATTAGCCGGGGCGGGGCATAGCATCTCACCCCTGTAATCTCAGCACTTTGGGAAACCAAGGTGGAAGGACTACTTGAGCACAGTAGTTTGAGTCCAGCCTAGGCAACATAGCAAGACCTCATATCTTAAAAATAAATTAACTAATTAAAAATTATGGGTGTGTTGGCACCTGTAGTTCCAGCTGAGTCCCAGTTGAGGCTGAGGAAGGATCACCTGAGTCCAAGGGGTGGAGCCTGTGTAAGCCATAATTGTGCCACTGCACTCCAGTCTGGGTGACAGAGTAAGACTCTGCCCCCTCCCCAAAAAATAGATCTTAATGTCAGAACTGAAACTATAAAACTTCGAGAAGAAAACATTGGTGTCAATTTCATGGCTTTATATTAGTCAATAGTTTCTTAGATATAATAGCCAAAGCTAAGCAGCAGAAAAAATAAATAAATAAATGAAACTTTACTAAAAATAAAAACGGTGTCAAAGGATACCATGAAAGTTAAAAGACAACCCACAGAACGGAAGAAGATATTTGCAAATCACATATCTGATAAGGAACTTGTGTCCAGAATATATAAAGAATGCTTTCAACTCAATAATCAAAAGCAATCCAATTACCAGATAGGAAAGGAACTTGAACAGACATGTCCTAGGAGGAAGGAGCAATGTTGCAATGTTTGGCTTAGCCAAGTGGCCAAGACTAAAAGCAGCAGGATTAACACGGGCTGGTTGGACCAGAGGCTGGCTCAGAGCAAGGTTGCCAGGTTGAGGATTCTGGGAGCCAGTGTCGTCCAAGGCTGACAAATGCGAAAAACTACATTTCCCAGCGTTTTCCGCGTCTGCCCAGGGCGATCATGTGATCTATACTCACGTGTCTCCGCAGCCGGCTCGGGAATGAAGCACCGAAGGTAGGTAAGTGGTAGGAGGTCGAGGCTGTGGAGGGCGGAAACGTTGGGTCCCTGGGGTCCCTGGAGACTGCCCCCCGCCCCCAGCCGTGGCAGAGCTCGGGCCCTTTCCCCGCAGGACTCGGGATCACGGTGTCCTCACCCCACGCCCGCCCTCTGTTGTGCTGGCTCCTCCGCGTCTTAGCATAGCCCGTCTCCACCTAGTCCTAGGCCGGAATCGAGTCCTGGAGCCCTCCCCGGTTTACCCCCACGGTAGCCCACCCACCTTGCCTGAGGCCTGGGACTCGTTTTTCCTGTTCCCTGTCCCGTGTATGCCCTGACTCGCCTCCCAGTGCAGCCCACCTCTTGTATTTCAGGGCTCCAGCCCCTGCTAGCCTGGGATCCCACTGAGGTTGGGATCAAGAGGCCTACGCCTCTAGCCTGAGCATGTGGGCATCAGGCTCCTGGTTCTGGCTCTGCCAACTACCCACTGTGACTTTAGGCTAACCTTCTTCCCCCTTGGGCTTGTTTCCCTGTCTGATCTCTCACTCCATGATATGAGAGAGCGTCAGAGCCACTTAGTTCCCCCAACTTTGCTGAAGTCGGCATGGAAACAGCCCAAACAACACTTCTCTCTGCTGACAGCAGGTTTTAGGTAAAGTCATTTTTCTTTCTTCTTCTTTTTTTTTTTTTTTAAAGAGACGAGATCTTGCCATGTTCCCCAGGCTGTTCTCGACCCTGGGCTCAGGCAGTCTTCTCGCCTCTGCCTCCCAAAGTGCTGGGATTACAGGCATGAGCCACCACACCCCGCTGGTAAAGTCTTGAGAAAGAATAAATTGGGGCCACAGAGGGAAGTGAAGAGAACCAGATCCCAGACCTTTGGGGGAAGGAGCAAACCTCTTCCACCATAGCCAAGCAGGTAAGCTGGGAATGATGAGGCTGAGTGATTTGCAAGTGAGGAGTGGGGTGCTGAGAGGTCTTGGACCAATGCAGATAGTCTGCAAGAAGTGGGACCACTCGGCCTCTGAGCTCCATAGAGACCCCAGCCTCCACTCTCCTGTGGGTGGTGGGAGAGGGTGACCAGGTGGTATAGGACTGAGACAGAGATGCTAAAGAGAAAAATACTACTTGAAGAGTCAGGGAGCCATACCTAGCCTAGTGCTTGGACGAGTCATCCTGTAAATCTCTGTATCTGTAATGTGAGCAGGGTGGAGGAGGAGTTCTCACAATTCTGGCAGTACCCATTTTGCTGGGTTCTCTCTTGAACCAGAAGCCAGAAACCCAGGAGTCCCAAGATTCTGCCTTCACTGCTCACTGCTTTGATTTTGCTGAGTGGCTGACTGGCTGGCAGGATGCCAGAGAGGAAGAAACCCTGTGGCATCCGACAGATCTCTCTGGATTTGGAGCCAGCAGAGGAATATTTCCTCTGGAGCTGTGTCCCTGGTCTCCGTGCTTGATGACAGATGTCTGAGAGCACCCAAACTGTCCCCTTTCCCTCGCATGGGTTTATGGCCCCCACCTTTGTCCATCTTCAGGAGAAGCAATGGGAAGCAGCCCAAGAGGACCCCATTAGCCACTCTAAGGGCGTCAGAGGCAATGGCTCTGTGATGGACAGTGAAGGCAGTCATGGCTGAATCCGGTCAGTTCCTTTCTCTTCCCTTTGGGCTGTAAAGAGTAAACCAGGGAGGGACAATAAAATAGTTTTGTATAATACCCTGAGATCAGGATTGAGGAACAAGGAGGTTCTGGGGGAGGGACGGGTGGGAACCAGCCAATAGCAGCCTCTGGGGAAGGCTGCCATGTCTCCTCACTGTCCCTCCAGCTCCTCCAGCCCCTACCCTTGTAATCTGACCTTGATGTTACTCTTCCTCCCATTAGTTATCCTGAAGATGCAGATAGTATCCTGGGAATTATATCCATGGAAATAATGTTACAGTAGTTTCCTTGCAGAAATCCTGTTTTCCCTTCTCCTGCGGGTCTCATCAGAGGCATCGCTTCCACACTTGGGGCCGTCTTCGTCGTCATCAGCACCTGCCTTGGAGTCTCTGCCTCCCCACACTATAGCACCTAATGTAGTGTCTGCACAGAGGCACACCTGGGTCTGAATCCTAGCTATGTGATCTTGGGAAAGTTGTTCCACCTTTCTGTTCCCTAGTTTCCCCATCTCAGGATAGCAGTAGTACCTGCCTTTGTTTCATCTAGGTTGAGATCCATCCCCAGGGAGATCAGAGTCCTAGGATAACAGGCCCAAACAGCTGCCTGGGGCATGTGGTCATGAGGTAGAACCCACAGAGCCTCTTAAGATTCCAGGAGGAGCCGGGCTCGGTGGCTCAGTCTGTAATCCCGCGCCTTTGGGAGGCTGAGGTGAGTGGATTGCCTGAGCCCGCGGGGTCGAGACCCGCCTGGGCAACTTGGCGAGACCTCATCTCTACAATAAATCAAAAATCAGCCGGGTGTGGTAGCGCGCGCCTGTAGTTCCAGCCACTTGGAAGGCTGAGGCGGAAGGATCGCCGGAGCCCAGCAGATCGAGGCTGCAGTGGCCGGCAGCGGCCACTGCACTACAGTCTGGGCGACAGAGTGAGACTCCAACTCAAAAAAAAAAAAAAGATTCCAGGAAGAAAAAATATCTTCCCAGTTTTCAAGAAAAAGGCAAGGCCAAAGAAAAACCTGCAACTTACCTATATTTACCCAGATAACGAAGATAATTAGTCAGATGGTAAGCCTGTTATCTGAGTTCAGCCATGCCCAAGGCACCATCTTGGGCCCCAGAGTGGGGCAAATACAAACAGATGGATGCCCTAGGGTCAGACAGGCCTGGGTTTGAATCCCAGCTCCTCCAAAGACCGCTGTGTGACCTTCTAGAATTCACTTTCCTCTTTGGCAAAATGGTGGCTGTCATGTCTACTGTTTAGGGCTACATTGAGGATTGAATGAACTGAAGCATTCATAGCTGCAGCAATAGTGGTTGATAGTGACAATAAATACCGCATGTTTGGCCTCAGATCCTTGTCATCCAGCCCAGTAGAGCAAGCTTCGTGCCTGTGAAATGCAAGCGCATGAGAGAGGAAACTAGTCTGTGCAGTGCTGGGTACCCACATGGCTCCCAGAGGAGCTCAGGGAGTATCTGAGGAAAGGGGGAAGAAATGGGACTAGGAAGCATGACCAGCAAAAGGGCTGGAAGCAGTCCAAGCACGGGACTAATCATTTTTTTTCCTGAAGATGCAGATGTGACAGGCATAGAGGCCTCTTGTCATGTGGGAGAAGAGTGAGAATTGGCCTGAATCCTGAAGGGCCTCGAACCACATGAATTTAGACTCTGGGCTGGAGGGAGACATGCTGGGCTGTGATATGTTGGATCATAGGTCTTGGCATGGGCTCCTTTTGGGACCCTGTGGTGTGGAAATAGTCTGGGAAGCCAGACAGATCTGGATCCAAATCCTGCCCTGCAACTTGCTATGTGACCCCAGGTCAGTGATTTGGTCTCTCTGAACCTTTTGGCCACAAGACTGTCATAAAATTGAATGAGATAAGATACATCCATGACACACCTGCCCAGTGCAAGGCTGATGTGTTAGTACCTCCCATCTTTTTTTTTTTTTTTGAGTTGGAGTCTCACTCTGTCGCCCAGACTGGAGTGCAGTGGCTGCTCCTGGCCACCACAGCCTCAATCTGCTGGCTCCGGCGATCCTTCCACCTCAGCCTTCCGAGTAGCCGGAATTACAGGCATGCGCTACCATGCCCAGCTGATTTTTTGATTTGTAGAGATGAGGTCTCGAACCCGCGGCCTTAGGCAATCCACTCACCTCAGCCTTCCAAGGCACGGGATTACAGGCTGAGCCACCGAGCCCGGCTAGTACCCCCATCTTATGTTTACATCTATTTGACCCTACACATATGTATGTTTGAAGTAAGCCAGATTTGTGCCTAGCATATTTCGGTCTCTGCCTCCCTACACTATAGCACCCAATATAATGTCTGCACAGGCACTGCACACCTGGCTTTGAATCCTAGCCATGTGATCTTGGGAAAGGTGTTACACCTTTCTGTTTCCAAGTTTCTCCATCTCAAGATAACCGTTAAGGCCAGACGCAGTGGCTCATGCCTGTAATCCTAGCACTTTGGGAGGCTGAGGCGAGAGGATTGCCAAAGCCTATGGGTTCAAGGCCAGCCTGGGCAACTTGGTGAGACTTCATCTCTACAATAAATCAACAATTAGCTGGGTGTGGTGGCACACACCTGTGGTTCCAGCTACTTGGAAGGCTGAGGTGGAGCCGGGCTCGGTGGCTCAGGCTGTAATACCGCACCTTTGGGAGGCTGAGGTGAGTGGATTGCCTGAGCCCACGTGTTCGAGACCCGCCTGGTCAACTTGGCGAGACCTCATCTCTACATAAATAAAAAATTAGCCGGGCGCGGTAGTACGTGCCTGTAGTTCCAGCTTCTTGGAAGGCTGAGGCAGAAGGATTGCCGGAGCCCGGCAAGTCGAGGCTGCGGTGGCCGGGAGCGGCCACTGCACTCCAGTCTGGGCGACAGAATAAGACTTCAACTCAAAAAAAAAAAAAAAGGAAGGCTGAGATGGAAGGATCACCTGAGCCCAACAGGTCAAGGCTGAGGTGGCCATGAGCATACCACTGCCCTAAAGTCTGGGCAACAGTAATACTCTGACTCAAAAAAAAAAAAATAGGCCAGGCGTGGTGGTTCAAGCCTATTATCCCAGCACTTTGGGATGCTGAGGTGAGAGGATTGCCTGAGCCCGCGGGTTTGAGACCAGCCTGGGCAACATGGTGAGACGTCGTCACTACAATAAATAAAAAAATTAGCTGGGCATGGTAGCTCACACGTGTAGTTCCAGCTACTTGGAAGGCTACGGTGGAAGAATTGCCTGAGCCCAGCAGGTGGAGGCTGTAGTGGCAAGGAGCATGCCACTGCACTCCAGCCTAGGCGACAGAGTGAGAATTCAACTCAATAATATATAAATAATAAATAAATAAAATACAATGAAATAACAGTAGTAACTACCTTTGTCCCATCTAGGTTGAGATCCATCTCCAGGGAGATTGGAGTTCTAGGCTAACAGGCCCAAACAGGCGGGTATTCTTCAACTGCCCAGAGCATGTGGTCGTGAGGCAGAAGCCACAGGAACTACGGGAAGAGGACTCTCAGAGCCATGGCCCATGTCAGCATCAACAGTGACCAGGGCGAGTGGGGCTTGAGCACAGATGCCGGGGAGCGAGCTCGGCTGCTACAGAGTCCCTGTGTGGACACGGCTCCCAAGAATGAGTGGGAGGCCTCTCCTGTGAGTCCAGGCAGAGGCACCACTTCCACGCTTGGGGCCATCTTCATTGTCGTCAACGCCTGCCTTGGCGCAGGGCTGCTCAACTTCCCAGCAGCCTTCAGCACTGCTGGGGGTGTGGCAGCCGGCATCACTCTACAGATGGTGAGTGTGCTGGCTGGGAGGGCAGAGGTGCAATTCAGGTAAGCTCTTTGCCTTAAAAGGGAGGCTTTGGTGCCGGGCTCGGTGGCTCAGCCTGTAATCCCACGCCTTTGGGAGGTTGAGTGGATTGTCTGAGCCCGCGGGTTTGAGACCCGCCTGGACAACTTGGTGAGACCTCATCTCTACAATAAATCAAAAATTAGCCAGGCATGGTAGCGCGCACCTGTAGTTCCAGCTACTTGGAAGGATCTCTGGAGCCTAGCAGGCGAGGCTGTGGTCACCGGGAGTGGCCACTGCACTCCAGTCTGGGTGACAGAGTGAGACTCCAACTCAAAAAAAAAAAAAAAAAGGAGGCTTTGGATCAGGGATGGTTAGTAGGTGACATATGTCTCATATGTCTCACTGTTCCTTCCCTCACACATGGCAGACATTACTAATCTATCCCAGCATTCTTTCCCTTGAGCCCAGATAATGCTTCAGAAGCCTTCCCAACAATCAGAGAAATTTGAGCATCAACTGCGTATCTAACTTTTTAGGTGTTACATTGATAATGTGGTCCTATTTATAAAGGGGCCTTATCTTTTAAAACTACATGCTGAAATACTTATTGGTGAAAAGACTGGATAGCTTGCACTGACTTCAAAATAATCCAGAGTGGAAAGGGAAACACAGTGAAACAAAATTGACCGTGAATCAATTAGTTTTGAAGCTAAGTGACAGACAGTTCATTATACTAATCTATTTACTTTAGTATATTCGAAATTTTTCACTTTTCGTTTTTGCTCTTAAAGGAAATATCAACTTGGCAACCTCTGGCAGTCTATTAAAATTGCCCAGTGAGGTTTGCCAGGCCCTCTTTGGGCACTGGCCCAGTAAGTACTGAGCCAGCCTAGAATGCCCTCTGCTGCCAGGCCTTTCCCGCACACTCTCGTTCTGCCCCTGCCTGCAGGGCATGCTGATTTTCATCATCAGTGGCCTTGTCATCCTGGCCTACTGCTCCCAGGCCAGCAACGAGAGGACCTATCAGGAGGTGGTGTGGGCTGTGTGTGGCAAGCTGACGGGCGTGCTGTGTGAGGTGGTCATCGCCGTCTATACTTTTGGCACCTGCATCGCCTTCCTCATCATCATCGGGGACCAGCAGGACAAGAGTGAGGCACCTCCTCAGTACCTACCTCTCCTTCTGGGTCCTGGGGATCCTGTGGTGGAGGGAAAAGGTGCCGAGCACTGGCCCAGGATTTGCCTGGGCCCAGCATTCAACTGGGAATCCTTTCTCCAGGCTGCTGGGCCCGTTAGACAGAGGGAAATCCTGGAGCCCAGCAGAGCAGGAGGGCTGTACCCTGTGGTGGCCTGGCATGACGTTCCCTCCTTCCTCCTTGTGCAGTTATAGCTGTGATGGCAAAGGAGCCTGAGGGGGCCAGTGGCGGCCCCTGGTACACGGACCGCAAGTTCACCATCAGCCTCACTGCCTTTCTCTTCATCCTGCCCCTCTCCATCCCCAGGGAGATCGGCTTCCAGAAATATGCCAGGTGCGGAGCAGGTTCCCACCCCAGCCTGGGACAGACAGAAGCTCTGATACTGGGCAGCTAGAGACTGAAGGGCTGCTGGGGAACCCTGCTCTTCCTTGTCGCCACCCTCGGGGAGCAAGAGCAGACAAGCCAGAGCAGACCAGAGCTTGCAGGGTTTCAGGCAGAAGACCTTCCATTTCTGTCTTCTTCCAGGGAGACAGCGTACCTTTCATCAATGAGAGATTCGCTTCTCAGTATCCCTGTCAAAGAAGGGGTGGGTGGTGATCAGGAGTGTGAAGACAGCCTGCCATCCTGGGCCTTGACTTTCCCTGGGAGGATGGGATTTGTGATCATTTGAGATTGCCGGCCTGGCAGCATCTTCCATACAGCTTGGTATGAGAGGAGGAGGATGGCTTCCTGGCTCAGTGTCTGAAAAGCTGTGGAGTTCTAGGCTGTCCGCAGTCTATAAGGAGAGGGTGACGCTCAGCTATCTCCAAGGCTCCCTATTGAGTTCACATTTCAGGATTAGTACTCTCAATCCTCTTACCTCTGGCATCTCCTAGTTCTCAAAGACCAGGTGGAGAGGATAGTCTACTCACAGCCTGCACCAAAGCTGGGCTGCTCTGGTTGAAATTCCAGGTGTGCTTGGAGCCCAGCTCTCTGCCATGATCTCTGAGCCATGGGCCCAGCACATTTCTTGGTGGCCAGACATATCAATCAGAATCCCCTGTTGGTTGTTCAGCTCCCTCCAAGCTGTGGCATGTTTCTCTGAAACTTACTTCTCAGGCATCTCCTCGGTCTTTGCTTGCCATAGTTCCCAGGTCATTCAGTGGACACTTGTAGTCACTAGAGCTGAGAGTAGATGGTCCTGGGAAAGGAAACAGAAAACGGCAGCTGGGTCTAGAGAGGAGAACACTCAATCTCTCCTTTCTGGCAGCTTCCTGAGCGTCGTGGGTACTTGGTACGTCACTGCCATTGTTATCATCAAGTACTTCTGGCCAGATAAAGAAATGACCCCAGGAAACATCCTGACCAGGTGAGTGAGGACCCCTGGGAGACATATGGGCTAGAAACCACCACTTGGGCCCCAGCAGTTACTGTGCCAGGCACCAAAAGGCCACACAGGTGCTCTTCCCAAGGCACATAGGGCTGTCTCATTTGCCATTGAAGGAAGGAAGAAAGAAGTCCCAATCACTTGTGACTGGAGGGAAGAGTAAGAACCAAAGATAGGGGACATTGCCACTAACACCCAATAGATGAACCAGTGCAAGAGTAGGCCTCAAGTTGTGGAGACCACTGGGGTGGAATTGCACATTTTTCCGACTTCTGCTTATCGATAATTTCTCGGTCTGTTTGAGGATGAATGTTTTGTCTTTTTTTTAAGTTTCCTTTTTTTGAAGGAACAAACCAGAAAAGTCAAAGCCCTGGTCCAGAAACCAGCAATTCTGGATTTGGGTCCCAGGCGGGCCTTTCCAAGCTTCAGTTTACTGAAGTTGCCTTCTCCCTGTTCCCAGACTTCTGTGGCTTGAACGTGTAGAATGCCGGTTGCTGGAGGCCATGGGGGATGAATGAGGAGGCAGGGCCTGGGGTGGGTTGGTCACTCTGAGGGGCTTCCAAGTAGCACCTTATGCGTTTGTCCACAGGCCGACTTCCTGGATGGCCGTGTTCAACGCCATGCCCACCATCTGCTTCGGATTTCAGGTGCCCGTTGCAAGGTCCCTCTGTCCCCTTCGCTCACCCCCTGTTGTGGGATGGACCCGTGTTGCAGGCAGGATGAGGGGATTCCTGGGAGGAAGGATGGAGTTGGGGCCCCAGGACTTGCCCCTGGTCCCTGGGGTCTTTGTCCCCAAGGTCCTCTCTAGAAACCAGGAGTAAGACTTCCCTGCCATGACCATGCCCTTCACCTGGACAGTGCCACGTGAGCAGTGTACCCGTCTTCAACAGCATGCGGCAGCCTGAGGTGAAGACCTGGGGTGGGGTGGTGACGGCCGCCATGGTCATAGCTCTTGCTGTCTACATGGGCACAGGTGAGTGCTCCCCCCAAAAGACCAGAATTGGAGTGTTTTCACTCCCTCTCAAGTCCCCAGGTCCTCTGACCCAGCTTTCCTGGAGACAGCCTGTACTCCCAGCCTGACAAGTACTTCTGTAGGCGTTGGTTTGAACTTGGGCTTCCTGGGGTCTCCTGCTGCCAAGATGAGAGAGATGTATTCATTTATTCACTCATCAGTTCTAAATTGGTGCCTAGGAAGTGCCAGGAACTGTTCTCAGCATGGGGGAGGCCATGGTGATAGATAGGCCTGGTCCTGTCCTCGTGAGATTGAGAGTCTCATTGGAAAGACAGTCATCAAGAGTAACTAGGGGCCGGGCATAGTGGCTCAAGCCTGTAATTCCAGCACTTTGGAGGCAGGGGCAAGAGGATTGCCTGAGCCCAGGGGTACAAGACTAGCCTGGACAACTTAGTGAGACCGTCTCTACCATAAATCAAAAAATAAACTGGACATGGTAGCACACACCTGTAGTTTCACCTACTTGGAAGGCTGAGGCAGAAGGGTCGCCCGAGCCCAGCAAGTCAAGGCTGCAGTGGCTGTGTCCATCCTGGGCAACAGAGTGAAACTCCAACTCAAAAAAAAAAAAAAAATAGGGGATCAATAAGAAATTCCAGACAGTGGCGAGTACTGTGATGACAGTGAAAAGGGGAGTTGTGAATGAGACTAGGGAGGGTACTTGGTTTACAAATGGCTCCTCTCTGAGGGGTCCCAAATGATGAGAAAGAGCTGTAATAGAAAGAACTGGGGGAGAAGCGTACTAGACAGAAGAACCACAAAATGCCAAGTCCCTGAGGCAGGACCGGAAAGGAGGTAAGTGTGACTGGAGTGGAGTGAGTTGGGACAGGCGGCAGGCCGTGAGGCCAGACAGGTCATGGGCCCCAGATTTGTTGGGCCTCAAGTGCTGTTGTAGCCAGAAAGGAAGTGTTCTAAGCAGGGGAGTCGCTCAGGGAAAAATGGCTCTGGCTTCTGTGTTGAGAGTAATCGGGATGAGGGAGCAGGGCTGGGAGACCAGGAAGAATGGCCCCCTGTGGGACCTTCCAGGTGGGCTGCAGCACTGTCTAGCCTCTGAAGACACAGCCAGAAACAAGAGGGGCAAATGGGCAAACCCCTCCTCTCCTGGGACTCATTCTGGGTGGGGGAGAGGGGACAGACACTAAACCAGTTTAAAAAAAATTTAGAGAAGGATGAATGTTAGAAAAAACAAGGCGATATGAGGGAGTTCCTGGAATGGGGGTCACATGGGTGGCGTGGCAGAAAGCCTTCCCAGAGGAGGGACATCTGCACTGAGACCTGGATGATGAGGAAATGACAGCGTGAATATCTGGCAGACAGAACAATTAGTGCAGAGGCTCTAAGGCAGAAACATCCTGGGCAAGTTCAAGATCAAAAAGGTGGGGGCTGGCTGGGTGCGGCGTCTCACGCCTATAATCTCAGCACTTTGGAGGCCAAGGTAGGAGGATTGCCTGAGCCCAAGGATTCAAGACCAGCCTGGGCAACCTGGCAAGACCTCATCTCTGCAATAAATCAAGAAAAAATTAGCCAGGCGTGATGGCGCACACCTATAGTTCCAGCTACTTGGAAGACTGACGCAGCAGGATCACCTGAGCCCAGCAGGTCAAGGCTGCGGTGGCCGTGAGCGTGTCACTGCACTCCAGCCTGGGTGACAGAGTGAGACTCCAGCTAAAAAAAATAGGGGGGCTGGAGGAGTGGGGAGATATGAGAAGTCAGGGAGGGGGCATCTGATCCCAGCCCAACTTCCCCTCTGAGCCTCAGTCGGGAGTTGCTGCTGCATCCTCCCTGCTGATGTTGCACCAGGAGTAGACAGTCCACCCCACCCTCCCAGAGTGGCTCTGATTCGGCCCCTTTGTCCCTGCACACAGGCATCTGTGGCTTCCTGACCTTTGGAGCTGCTGTGGACCCCGATGTGCTCCTGTCTTACCCCTCGGAGGACATGGCTGTGGCTGTTGCCCGAGCCTTCATCATCCTGAGTGTGCTCACCTCCTACCCCATCCTGCACTTCTGTGGGCGGTGAGCAGCCTCCTGCCCTGTTGGGGCCCTCCTGTTCCCCAGGACCCCTCAGAGCCCCTGTGAGCCCTTTCAGCATGGTACTTTGGCCCTGTGTGGAACCCATTCTGTGGAAGGAGAAACTGGAGACCACAGAAAAGAGTCAGCGCCTAGGATGGCCTTCCAGGTACCCCAAGCCAGGTCTCAGGAGCTGTCCTGGGGTCACCAGAATGTTCTGTGAGTCCCATAAGAATCTTTATCCCGCCCTGATGCGGTAGCTCACACCTGTCATCTCAGTACTTTGGGAGGCAGAAGCAAGAGGATTGCCTGAGCCCATGGGCTCCAGACCAGCCTAGGCAAATTAGAGAGACCTCATCTCTACAATAAATCAAAAAATTAGCTCGGTGTGGTAGTGCATGCCTGTAGTTCCAGCTACTTTGAAGGATCACCTGAGCCCAACAGGTCGAGCCTGCTGTGGCCGTGAGTATGCCACTGTACTCCAACCTAGGCGACAGAATGAGACTATAACTCAAAAAAAAAAAGAGAGAGAGAATCTCTATCCAGATTATTTTCTGACCTTTCACATGGGTATCCAGCCTTTTGGATATCCCCAGACCATTCCTTTTAAGAAGAATAACGTATCCTTTTCTTTATTTTTTATTTTTTGTTTGAGTTGGGGTCTCACCCTATCACTTAGACTGGAATTCAGTTGCTCATTGGGCTGAAGTCATCCTCCCACCTCAGCCTCCCATGTAGCTGGGACTACAGGCTCATGCCACCATGCCTGGCTAATTTTTTATTTTATTTTATTTTTTAGTTTTTGTGGAAACAAGGTCTCACTACATTGCCCAGGCTGGTATCAAACTCCTGGGCCCAGGCAATTCCTGCCTCAGCCTCCCAAAGTGCTGGGATTACTGGCATGAACCATTCACCTAGCAAAATAATGTATCCGTTTCTGTAGAGTGAAGCAAAGCACAAAGCCCTCCACATTCACCATCTCATCTAGTCTGAGGGAACCAAAGTACTGGTAGGCCCATTTTACAAAAGAGGAAACTGAAGCTCAGTATTAGGTCCCTCCCCACCATCTGCCCATGAGGGGTCTGATTCCTGTGAGCTAGGGGTGGGTGGCCGTCAGCACCAAGGGCGTCTCTGATCCTTCTCCACATGGGCAGGGCGGTGGTGGAAGGCCTGTGGCTGCGCTACCAGGGGATGCCGGTGGAGGAGGACGTGGGGCGGGAGCGGCGCCGGCGCGTGCTGCAGACCCTGGTCTGGTTCCTGCTCACCCTGCTGCTGGCACTCTTCATCCCTGATATCGGCAAGGTGATCTCAGTCATCGGAGGCCTGGCCGCCTGCTTCATCTTCGTCTTCCCAGGTGCAGACCCCTGGCATCCCCTCATAGCCCCGCAGCTCAGACTCACGGGGCCTCTCTGGTCTCGTTGCCCCACCTGTTCAAAACCTGCTGGGGAGAGTAACTACAGCATTTATCCATCACCCACGTCTGCTCAGTACTTGCCCCTGCCCAAGCATTATGAGGGAAAGAAGGTGTAGTTGTGACCTCCAGTTTACCATTGAGGAGGTGTGGGCTCAGAGAGGGTAACAGACTTGCCTAAAGCTTGACAAACTGAGCTAGTAAGTGACAAACCTGTTCAAATTGAGGGCTGTCTGGGTCCAGAGTCTATCCTTTTAACCCTTCATTCAAGTATCTTGCCCCCTGACTGTGAGGGATCTCTCTGGCCTGTTCAGCCCATTGCAGCCCATTATCACAGCAGTGGGGGCTGGGGTGGTGCCCTGATACAGACATCAGGAGACCTGAGTACCAGACATGGGTCTGTACTAGATCCCTAAAGAACTGCCTGTTTGCCCATCCATGAGTTCAACCCATACCCAGCTTGTCCCTATGCAGGAAGCCACCTAGAGATCCCTGGCCACTTTGCTTAGAGCAAGGGAGTCACATCTGCCCAGAAGTGCACTGGGAAGGGCCCTGGGAGTGGGATACCACTGAGTCACCATTCAGTGCTGTCCCTTTAGCTCTGAGTCTCGCATGCAGCCCAAGGAGGACTTGTCAGATGCTGGCCTGCCCTAAGGGAGTAGATGCCAGGCCTGTCCTGCCAATTGTAGACTAAGGGACCAAAATGGAATATGTGTAGAGTAAACATAGGCCTTTCTCCATCCACCATCGTTACCTCTTGGTAAAGGAAAAGGCTGAGCCTGAGGGAGGGAGCCCCTTGCCCCGCAAACACTCAGGGCTGCTTCCTCTCTAACAGGTCTGTGCCTCATTCAAGCTAAACTCTCTGAGATGGAGGAAGTCAAACCAGCCAGGTAAAGCATGGCCCAACTATATGGTCCTCTCGGGGAGACGGTGGATTGGGGAGAAAGGGGGCTAAAAAAAGTTAGAGATGAAGAGACTTGTGTAACACACACAAAAAAACAAAAAACAGAAAAGAGATTTGTGTATGTAAAAATCATGGGGTTTTGGGCTGGGCACAGTGGCTCACGCCTATCATCCCAGCACTTTGGGAGGCCAAGGTGAGAGGATTGCCTGAGCCCACGGGTTCAAGACAGCCTGGGCAACCTGGCGAGACCTCATGTCTACAATAAATCAAGAAAAATGAGCCGAGCGTGGTGGCGTATGTCTGTAGTTCCAGCTATTGGAAGGCTGAGGTAGAAGGATCACCTAAGCCCAACAGGTCGAGGCTGCAGTGACTGTGAGCGTGCTGCTGCACTCCAGCCTAGGCCACAAAGAGTGAGAATCCAACCACCCCCAAAAAAAACAACGGGGTGTTTTCTGGGCACAGTGGCTCATGCCTATAATCCCAGCACTTTGGGAAGTGGAGGCAGAAGAGGATTGTCTGAGCCCATGGGTTTGAGACCAGCCTGGGCAACCTGGCAAAACCTCTTCTCTACAATAAATCCAAAAATTTAGCTGGGGGTGGTAGCACATGCCTATAGTTCCAGCTACTTGGAAGGTTGGGTTGAGGTGGAAGGATCACAGGAGCCTAGCAGGTCGAGGCTGTGGTGGCCATGAGCATGCCACTGCACTCCAGCATGGGTGACAGAGTGAGACTCCGACTCAAAAAAAAATATGAGGTTTTAAAGTACTTATTTTTATTTATTTATTTTTTTTGAGTCGGAGTCTCACTCTGGCACCCAGGCTGGAGTGCTTAAAGTACTTTTTTAAAATGGGTAACATGTGTCTTGTTAGAAATTCAAACCCTAGGCCGGGCACAGTGGCTCATGCCTATAATCCTAACACTTTGGGAGGCTGAGGTGAGAGGATTGCCTGAGCCTGTGGGTCCAAGACTAGCCTGGACAACATAGCAAGACCTCATCTCTACAATAAATAAAAAAATTAGCTGGGCATGGTGGTACATGCCTATAGTTCCAGCTGCTTGGAAGGCTAAGGTGCAAGGATTGCCTGAGCCCAGCAGGTATTGTAGAGGTGAGGTCTTACTAAGTTGTCCAGGCTGGTCTCAAACCCCTGTACTCAGGCAGTCCTCTTGCCTTGGGCTTCCAAAGTGCTGGGATTATAGACATGATCCATGACACCCGGCCTCTGTTTTGTTTTATCAAAAAAAGACTTCATGCCAGACACACTTTTCTGCCATTTGCTTTTTTTTTAACATAACTGTATCAGTACATGAAGATTTGCTCTTTCCTTTTTTAAATGGCTGCAGAATATTCTGTTGTGTGAATGTGTCCTGAATGTGGGTACTGTTATCCATCTTGGTATATCTCTTTCCAGATTTTGGCAGGATCAATTCTTAGGTGGAAACTGTGAGGTCACAGTGCATGTTCACCTTCCTTTCTAAATTGTGTTAGTCTAATAGATAAGAAATATTACATTGTCTGGACGTGGTGGCTCAGCCTATAATCCCAGCACTTTGGGAGGCCCAGGCAAGAGAATTGCCTGAGCCCAGGGATTCAAGACCAGCCTGGGCAACTTGGTGAGACCCTGTCTCTACAGTAAATCACACACACACACACACACACACACACACACACACACACACACACACACACACACAAACTACATTGTGGTGTGTATCTGTAGGTCACACACACACACACACGCGCGCGCGCACACACACACTACATTGTGGTGTGTATCTGTAGGTCCAGCTACTTGGAAGGCTGAGGCAGAAGGATCACCCAAGCCCAGCAGGTCAACGCTGTGGTGGCTGTGAGCATGAGCCACTGTGCCCGGCGTAGGGTTTGAATTTCTAACAAGACACATGTTACCCATTTTAAAAAAGTACTTTAAGCACTCCAGCTTGGGCAACAAGAGTAAGATTCCAAGTCAAAAAAAAATATTGTTTTGATATGCCTATTTCACTGCATAGTAGAGAAGTTGAGAACAGGTTGCATGCTTTAAACCAGAGTATTATGTAATAACATTTGTTCATTATAGAAAACTTAAGCAGGACTCAGTGGCTCACACCTGTGATCCCAGCACTTTGGAAGGCAGAGGCAAAAGGATTGCCTGAGCCCAGGGGTTCGAGACCAACCTGGGCAACCTGGTGAGATCTCATCTCTATAATAAATCAAAAAATTAGCTGGGCATGGTGGCTTGCACCTAATAGTTCCAGCTACTTGGAAGACTGAAGTAGAAGGATCACCTGAATCTAGTAGGTCGAGGCTGCAGTGGCTGTGAGCATGCCACTGCACTCTAGCCTGGGCGACAGAGTGTAACCCCAACTCAAAAAAAAAAAGAAAGTAAGTAAAAGTCATCCTTAATCTCAATACCCAGTTATAAACCTGTTGCTGCTTTTTTTTTTTTTTTCTTCTTTTGAGTCAATATCTCACTCTGTTGTCCAGGCTGGAGTGCAGTGACACTCTCACAGCCACCGCAGCCTTGACCTGATGGAGTCAGGCAATCCTTCCACCTCAGCCTTCCAAGTAGCTGAAACTACAGGCATATGCCATCACGCCTGGCTAAATTTTTTTGATTTATTGTAGAGACAAGTTGCCCAGGCTGGTCTCATACCTGTGGACTCAAGCAGTCCTCTCGCCTCTGCTTCCCAAAGTACTGGGATTACAGGCATGAGCCACTGTGACTGACTATTGCTGCTTTTGATACTTATGTTTGCAGATGCCTGCTTTTAGTTTCTGTTTTTTAATGAAATGAATCACATTGCACATGACCTGCTTTTTCTTGAACATAGTTCTGTCAGGAGACTGGCATCCTAATCCTGTCACTTAATCCCGTTAGGTCTCGGTCTCCTTACCTGTAGATTAGAGCTAATATACCTGGCTCCACATATCTTTGTATGGAAAAGTCCTTGGGAAGCAGAAAGTGCTCTGCCAACGGGAGGGGTGGTGTAGTTACCGTAATTAACTGTTACATATATTGACGTCTACAGAGTCCTGGGCTGGGTTGATTGCTCAGGCCCCTTTCATCCTCTGTCCTACAGCTGGTGGGTGCTGGTCAGCTACGGAGTCCTCTTGGTCACCCTGGGAGCCTTCATCTTCGGGCAGACCACAGCTAATGCCATCTTTGTGGAGCTCTTGGCGTAACCGCTGCCTCCCAGGAATACGTGGCCTTTGCCATTGGACCCAGAAACCCAGAGTGTCTGTAGGGCCACTCTGTGTCCACCATCATTTCAACTGGTGGCATGAAATCTGGACATCCTTTCCCAGGGACTCAGACAAAATCAGGCCCCATACCTCTGGACAGCTCTAACCCAGTTCCCTTCCTGCTCCCCAGTCCTGGCAGTGCCGTGGGCAGTGGCAGGAGGTCTTATGTCACAGAGGAACCTTCTTCCTCTCCTAATTCGCCACTTCTCCATGAGGGTCAGTAGGCCTCAGAAGAAATAACCCAGTCTGACTTCCATCTGGAGAAAGACTGGACAAAAGGCCACCGTCCTCCAGAGCAGCCTGTCCTGAGCAGAGGCTGTGTTCATTACCCCAGGACCAACGGTGGCTTCCTCTGGAATCTGGCAACTTCAAGGTGGCATTGAAGTCGTACAAATACAAAGGCAGGTAGATTTGGGCCTTGTCTGTTCTCTCCTGGGCCCCCATGAGCCTGGTAGCCTCTTTCCCGTGGCTAATAAGCATTTCCCAGGCCTCTAGGGGCCCACTCTGTTACTTTCTCCAAACTTTATGGTCCAGGCGAGGCAAGCCTCTCCTCCTCCATCACCGGACATCACCAAGTCCAATGTTTACAAACGGTGCCAGCCTGGCTCTGAAGCCAGGGCGTCCCGTGCCACGGTGCTGTGAGTATTCCTCCATTAGCTTTCCTCATGGGGCTGGAACCAGGGTGGAGGAATCTGCATTTCTTTCTCAGATTCCAGATGGGGCCCCTTCTCAGAGGCTCCAGGGTGGGTGATGGAGAAAGTTGGGAACTTTTGAGAGCTTCCATGCAGGCTGGGCTGGCCATTTTCAGTGATTGCTTCTCTTCACCCTACCCCTCCTCTCCCCCCCAAACACACCCTCCACCAGCCTTAGCCTAATAACCCAGGGAGGAAAAAGCAGCTGGCTTGTCACTGCCTCCCGGGCAACATTTGAGCCTGTCATGCTGGCCTGGAGGTTTCCCTCCCTGTCTGGATTTTGTCTGCTCCCTCCCTCCACACACCTGTCACCTGTTCATTCTCTATCCCGTTTCTCTGTGTAGCTCAGTCTCTCCCACTCACATAATGTGAGGCAAGTGCAGATCTTCTCTCACAGCTTCCTCAGCAACACATGTCCCTCAGGCCCAGCCTTGTGACCTGTCAGTCACATCAGGGTGACACCTGGATGTTACCCAGGCAGGGTGAGGAGAGATGCCGTCTTCCCTTCATGTTCCCATTTTGACCGCCCTGGGCCCACAGCTGCTGCCACTTACCTTGGCCAATTCCAGGCACCAATCAGGCTTCCTCCTCTACCCGGAACCCTGACATTTCCTTGACCCTTCCTGCCCAAAACCTCTGTATCGGGTATGCGTGGAACCCCGTGCCCAGCAGCCCACCACTCAGGGCAGTACGATCTAAGAAGCCGAGGCTGGTCGGAGCCTGGCTAGACTTCTGCTCACTCCCCAGCCTGGATGCACTGCCTTTTCTCACATCCCCTCTTGGTGCCTGCTGTTCTCTGCCCCCGAGGCCAGCCCCACTCTGCTTTTTCCTCAGCCTCCTACACAGGACCAGGCCTGCCAGCCATCCCTGACAAGGCAGGAGGGCAGCCCAGTCAGCAGGGCTGCACAGCCTCCCAGTGCTGCTTCAGGGGTGGTAGGGCATAAAGGGAGTCTGCACAGAGGCAGAGCAGTCGGGAAAAGGAGCTGGAACCTGGCCTCTTGGCCTAACCTCAGGAGCCCCCTTCCCATTCTCTTCCCCACCCTCCCTATCAGGGTATTTCACTGTTTCTTTTCTACTTGTGCACACTTGGAAAAGGGAAGATGGTTAATAAAAGGAGCTGTGCTGCTGAGCTATGTCCCCCGTGTCTAGTGCTGGGGACAGAGTCCGGGCCCTTGCCAGGAGAAAGGACTGGGGTGGGAGGTATCAATGGCATGTCCTATCTATGGACCCTGTCTCAGGAATGGCACCACCATGTTCCCTCTACCACGCAGGAACCTGCAGTGGCTCCTGACACCTCCTCTTTCTTCCACACCCCATCAGTCCTTCCCAAGTGACTGAGGAATGCCTCTCAGTCTCCAGTCCTGCCCTGTCTTGACTCAAACCCTCACTGTGTCTTTTCCGCACTTCTCTGGCCTCACACTGGCCCTCCCAACCCCAAGCCTCAAACTCTTGAGCGTCTGTGCCTCACGTTTTCAGAGACGTGCGGGGGGGAAGCCCGGGCCCCTGGAGTGTCATGGTTCATAGGCCAACACCTCACTCTGGTGCTGGCGTTTTGAGCTTTAATCAGCAAAACAGTTCCATTTTGGGAACTTTTTTTTGGGGGGATTTATTTTTACAGGCTGGATCTCACCAGGCCAGGCAGATCCTGACCCTGAGCTCAGGCAGTCCTCTTGCCTCGGCCTCCCAAAGCACTTGGATTACAGGCTTGAGCCACCATGCCCAGCCTGGAATTTTTTTTTTTAAACAGACTCCAGCTCTGGCTCTGCTTTCAGCCTAGTTTTGGGACAATGGATGCTGAGCAAGTTGTCACACAAGTATTTGCTGGCAAACTATGATAAGCACCAAGAAGGAAAAATATAGTATGTTATATCTGAGGCCTTGTCTGGAGAGTTGAGGAGTACTTCTTGGAGGAAGTGATGTTTGAGCTGGCCCCTGAATTATGAACAGCCATTAACTAAGTGAAGAGAGGTGGGGAGAACCTTCCAAGCAATGGAAACTGCATATGCAAAGACCCTGTGGAAGGAGGAACATAGCTTGGGGAACTGAGTGGCCAATGTAGGTGGAGCATGGCCTGGATATGGGAGAACAGCAGAGGTGAGTCTAGAGAGTTCTAAATCTTCAATGGCTCCCCCTTGCCGTAAGAGTCACGTCTACCCAGCTCATTTCCCACCACACTCTCCCTCTCTGCTCCAGTCAGACTAAAATGGGGATTAGGGCTCCCCTTCTGGTAAGCAGGAATTGGGGTATCACTCTTCAAGAAGGAAACACCTGGGAATGGTCAAGGGTCAGGAGCTCCTGGGGCTTTGGGCTGTGCTGCACACCTGTCTGGAGAGCCAAGAGCTAGAGGTATGGTTTCACTTTCTCTGAACAGAGGGAAGGAAAGGTGTCTGTGCCAGAAGCCACTCCATTGCAAACAGCCAGATTCCTCCATTCACACATTTTACTCAAGACATCCCCATCCTGGTTAGGGGGAGATGATGAGAAATTACTTAATGGGGGTATGGTGTGCATGATTCTGTTGATAGATACACTGAAAGCCCAGACCTCACCACAACACAGTATAGCCATGTAACAAAACTGCACTTGCACTTGACTCTTTAAATTTATACAAAAAAGGCTGGGCACAGTGGCTCAAGCCTGTAATCCCAGCACTTTGGGAGGCTGAGGCGAGAGGACTGCCTGAGTCTAGGGTTTCAAGACCAGCCTGGGCAACTTGGTGAGACCTCGTCTCTACAATAAATCAAAAAATTAGCTGGGCATTTTGGCCCACACCTGTAGTTCCAGCTACTCGGAAGGCTGAGATGGAAGGATCACCTGAGTCCAGCAGGTCCAGACAGCAGTGGCTGTGAGCATGCCACTGCACTCCAACCTGGGTGACTCTGACTTAAAAATAAAATAATTGTGGGCAGCCAATGGGGCGAAGCTACCATCTGTGGGATTGTGACTGAATGCCTCTAAGTCAGAATCCCGCCCAGGCGGAACGATAAGGCAGTGCCGCTGGGCCTCGGATGCCCTCGGATAGGTACCCCGCCATCCCCACCGGCGGGACGCCCCGTCCCGGCAGCGGGGCGCCCCCTGCTGCGCGCCGGGACCGGGGTCCGGTGTGGAGAGCCCCTAGTCCCAGGACACGGGAGCGGCCGGAAAGGTGGCCGCCCCCTCGCCCGTCACGCACCGCACGTTCGTGGGAAATCTGGTGCTAAACCATTCACAGACGACCTGCTTCTGGGTCGGGGTCTTGTACATAGCATAGTAGCATAGCAGCTCCCTCGCTGCGATCTATTGAAAGTCAGCCCTCAGCCGGGCTCGGTGGCTCAGCCTGTAATCCCGCGCTTTGGGAGGCTGAGGTGAGTGGATTGCCTGAGCCCGCGGGGTCGAGACCCGCCTGGGCAACTTGGCGAGACCTCATCTCTACAATAAATCAAAAAATTAGCCAGGCATGGTAGCGTGTGCCTGTAATTCCCGCTACTCGG
The DNA here is from genome assembly GCA_027257055.1 of Cephalopachus bancanus. Lineage (NCBI taxonomy): Eukaryota > Metazoa > Chordata > Mammalia > Primates > Tarsiidae > Cephalopachus > Cephalopachus bancanus. The sequence goes on along the minus strand of JAPVLO010000243.1, from coordinate 34,133 downwards.
AAGGCTGAGGCGGAAGGATCGCCGGAGCCCGGCAGGTCGAGGCTGCGGTGGCCGGGAGCGGCCACTGCACTCCAGTCTGGGCGACAGAGTGAGACTCCAACTCAAAAAAAAAAAAAGAAAGAAAGTCAGCCCTTGACACAGGGTTTGTAAAAAAAAAGGAAGAAAAAGAGAAAATAGAAAAAGAAAAAATAAATAAAAAATATATAAAGAAATAAAAATAAAATAATTGTGTATACACACACACACACACACACACACACACAACGCTGGGTGCAGTGGCTCAGCCTGTAATCCCAGCATTTTGGGAGGCTGAAGTGAGAGAATTGCCTGAGCCCAGGAGTTCAAGACCAGCCTGGGCAACTTGGTGAAACCTGGTCTCTACAATAAATCAGAAAAACTAGCTGAGTGTGGGAGCATGCGTCTGTAGTTCTCAGCTGGAAGACTGAGACAGAAGGTTCGTGTAAGCCCAGCAGGTCAAAGCTGCGGTGGCCGTGAGCATGCCACTGCACTCAAGCCTGGGCAACAGGAGTGAGACTTCAGCTCAAAAAAAAAGACATCCCCCTCCTAGTGCTTCATATACTTGTAAGCACTTGATCAATGTCTGTCTCCCCATTAGGCTGTAAACTCCAGAGGAGCAGGCCCACCCTATTCAACCGGCATCTTAGTCCAGTGGCACATAGTAAGCAAGTGCTCAATAGTTAATGAATGAATGAATAGCAGCATTGACTGAGTTCTTTTTTTTTTAAGATTGGAAAATATAATTTATTTAGAAAGTAGATTCGAGGAAGAAAAGACTCATCTTCCCAACACAGGGGAAGGGAACAAAGTTTAGGAAAGCATGGCGGCTTGTAGCTCAATGAACACATGTCTTGGCAAGAGCTTAACAAAAGCAATGACCTGCTGAGTTCTTGTGCAGTCAGCACTTTACTTGCATCATCCTCACTTTGTCTTCACAACTAGAAGCCAATGATCCCAGAGGCTAAGTGGTTTGCCCATAGTCACACAAGTCTTAAAACTAAATGTGAAGCCGGGCTCAGTGGCTCAGCCTGTAATCCCACGCTTTGGGAGGCTGAGGTGAGTGGATTGCCTGAGCCCACGGGTTCGAGACCAGCCTGGGCAGCGAGACCTCATCTCTACAATAAGTCAAAAAAATCAGCTGGGTGTGGTAGCGCATGCCTGTAATTCTGGCTACTTGGAAGGCTGAGGCGGAAGGATCGCCGGAGCCCAGCAGGTCGAGGCTGCGGTGGCCGGGAGCGGCCACTGCACTCCAGTCTGGGCGACAGAGTGAGACTCCAACTCAAAAAAAAAGAGCACATTTAGTTTTTTTTTTTTTTTTTTTTGAGTTGGAGTCTCACTGTTTTACCAGGCTAGAGGAGAGTGGCAGGCTCCCCACAACCTTGACCTGCTGGGCTCAGGCGATCCTTCCGCTTCAGCCTTCCAAGGAGCTGGAACCACAGGCATGCACCACCACGCCTAACTAATTTTTTTTTTTAAGGCCACTGACTTTATTGAGCTAAAAAACTTTACAAGGACAGTGACTATTCTTGCCAAAAAAGGAGCCAAATGGTATCAAACAGACAGGAGGTGAGGATGGGGGTAAGGGAAGGGGCCAGGAATCCACTCAGGAAAGCTCACAACTTTCACCAGAAAACTGGCAGGGGAAGAAGGAAGGGAGATGCATGCAAGAGTGAAAATTCCAAAAAAGTTGAAATGGTTAGGGGAGAAACTCCCAAAAGACCCTGGAGTACGTCGGAGGTGAGTACAACAACAGCAATCTTTTCCTTTGTAGAGGACAGGGGAAGAGTCCCTACTCGACTGCAAACTCTGGAGACTCAATGCTGGGGCTGGGGCTGGAGGGTTCCCCAAAGAGCATCACAAGAAGGCGTTGCACCACTCTCGAAGACATCCAAAGCAGTCCCGCGACTGCTTGGCATTGGCACCACATGTGTTCTTCAGCTGTTCCCGGAAGAGATCTTCATCTTTCTTTAGCACCAGAAACTGGCCAAAGACCACATAGGCCTTGTCAAAGCCTCTTTCCTCCAGCTTCTTGCCCAGGACTTCACCAATCCTGGCCAGACTCCCCACTGGCTTTTCTCCCATGGGCTCTGCCACTAAGTCTCAATGCTTTTGGGAGGTTGTCATCTCGATCAGGCTTAATTGGCAGCCCCAGTCCCATTACAGCTCTTCCCGCCAGCTGGCCACTCCCACCGATACCTGGCTAATTTTTTGATTTATTGTAGAGATAAGGTCTCACCAAGTTGCCCAGGCTGGTCTCAGTCCTCTCACCTCGGCTTCCCAAAGTGCTGGGATAATAGGCATGAGTCACCACACCCAGCTACTGGATGTGCTCTTAGCTAGGATGAATAAAGAAGTGAGCAGCTGGGCTCAGTGGCTCAGCCTGTAATCCTGCACTTGGGAGGCTGAGGTGAGTGGACTGCCTGAGCCCAGGGGTTCGAGACCCGCCTGGGCAACTTGGCGAGACCTCATCTCTACAATAAATCAAAAAATCAGCCAGGCATGGTAGTGCACGTCTGTAATTCCGGCTACTTGGAAGGCTGAGGCGGAAGGATCGCCGGAGCCCAGCAGGTCGAGGCTGCGGTGGCCGGGAGCGGCCACTGCACTCCAGTCTGGGCGACAGAGTGAGACTCCAACTCAAAAAAAAAGGAAGTGAGCCGAGGGCTCCCTCAGAGCCAGCCTGGCGATTTTTTGTTTTTTGTTTTAGAGTCTGAGTCTCACTCTGTCAACCAAGCTGGAGTGCAGTGGCACCCTCACAGCCGCCGTAGCCTCGACCTGCTGAGCTCAGGTGATCCTTCTATCTCAGCCTTCCAAGTACCTGGAACCACAGGTGCACACCACATGCCTGGCTAATTTTTTTGATTTATTGTAGAGATCAGGTCTTGCCAAGTTGCCCAGACTGGTCTTGAACCCCTGGGCTCAGGTAATCCTCTCACCTCCGCCTCCCAGTGCTGGGACCACAGGCGTGCAGCCTGGTGATTTCTGATCCCAAAAGGCAAGCCCAGAGACCTATAACCTCCATGCTGGCACCAGCATCGGATCCCCTCTGAGCCAGTCCACATCAAGTGATGGAGTACCTGTTGGCTAGTAGCTCTGAACAAGTTGCTTCAACTCTCTAGGCCTCTGTTTCTCTATCTCTAAAATGGGAATGGGCCAGGCGCAGTGGCTCATGCCTATAATCCCAGCACTTTGGGAGGCTGACATGAGAGAATTGCCTGAGCCTGTGGGTTCAGGACCAGCCTGGGCAACATGGTGAGACCTCACCTCTACAATAAATCAAAAAATTAGCTGGGCGTGATAGTGCACGCCTGTAGTTCTGGCTACTTGGAAGGCTGAGGCAGAAGGATTGCCTGAGCTCAGCAGGTCAAGGCTGTGGTGGCCAGGAGCGTGCCACTGCACACCAGCCTGGGTGACAGACTGAGACTCCAACTCAAAAAAAATAAAATGGGAATGACAATCTCTGACCTTATTTACCTCACAAGATAAAGGGGAGACAGAGGAAAAAGTACTTGAAAAATTACATGTGCCAAAGGCCATGTTTACAAAATAAATGTGCAGCTGGGTGCGGTGACTCACACCTATAATCCCAGCACTTTGGGAGGCAAGGTGAGAGAATTGCCTGAACCCATGGGTTTGAAACCAGCCTGGGCAACTTGGTGAGACCTCATCTCTACAACAAATCAAAAAATTAGTCGTGCATGGGGCGGAAGGATCACCTGAGTTCAATAGGTCGAGGTACAGTGGCCGTGAGCGTGCCACTGCACTCCAACCTAGGCAACAGAGTGAGACTCTGACTCAAAGAAAAAAAATTTGCAAACTCAGCTTCTCAAGACAACACATGCTGGTGTTTCCCACCACCTCCTGAGATTCAGGGTACTTCTCATCTTTAACATGCATATTTGCCGGGCTCAGTGGCTCAGCCTGTAATCCCGTGCTTTGGGAGGCTGAGGTGAGTGGATTGCCTGAGCCTGAGGGTTCGAGACCCGCCTGGGCAACTTGGTGAGACCTCATCTCTACAATAAAAATAAAAAAATTAGCCGGGTGTGGTAGCGTGCGCCTGTAGTTCCAGCTACGTGGAAGGCTGAGGCGGAAGGATCGCCGGAGCCCAGCAGGTCGAGGTTGCGGTGGCCGGGAGCGGCCACTGCACTCCAGTCTGGGTGACAGAGTGAGATGCCAACTCAAAAAAAAAAAAAAAAATGCATATTCATCACCACAGATTGCCAGGGGTTACACATTCTGACTCAACAGGTCTGGAAATGGAGCCTGAGGTCTGTACAGCTGACACTCTCAGAGCTCTGGTGGTCCTTGGGCCATTCTCTGAGTAGCAGGGACCTGGTGGAGAGATCAAAGTCTTAGGCATCATTCTGACCTGGCTTGAACCCCAGCCATGCCTCTTACACTGTGAGAGCCCAGGGAGTTGGTTCACCTCTGATATCTTTTTTTTTTTTTTTGAGTTGGAGTCTCACTCTGTCACCCAGGCTGGAGGTCAGTGGCATACTCACGGCCACCACAGCCTCAACCTGCTGGGCTCAGGTGATCCTTCTGCCTCAGCCATCCAAGTTTCTGGAACTGCAGGCACACGCCACCATGCCCGGCTAGTTTTTTGATTTATTGTAGAGATGAGATCTCTCCAAGTTGCCCAGGCTGGTCTTGAACCCGTGGACTGAGGCAATCCTCGTACCTCAGCCTCCCAAAGTGCTGGGATGATAGGCGTGAGCCACTGTGCACGGCCTCTCTGAATTATTTTACTCAACTATAAAGTGAGGGTGATGATGCCCATCTTGTAAATATTACAAATCCAAGGATAGTGGCATATAATACATGTGAAATGCCTGGCAAGTAGCAGGGACTATGTTGGTTATTTCACCGTCCTAAGAAGGGAGGAGGGCGTGTGCAGTTTCTTTCTTTGGTCAATAGAGGTCACCGTTGCATAACTTCTACTTACGAAGGCGGAGAGCCTATGGCTCAGAGAACAAGGCTCTGAGTCACTAGGGTTCCCAGTGACTCAGCTGCTATTTGGTAAATCTGAGTGATACCCGAGACTAGGGCAGAGAAAAGTTATGGCCTCCAGTCTGATGAGGGAATCAGGCCAATCAAATAGTCACAGAAATTAATTATGAAGGTGTACTAGATGTGGCTATAGGTATTACAAACCCAGATTTGGTAATGGTTCCTAGGTGTGATGCAATGAAAAACATGTCAGTAGGTGAGGAGAAAGACCAGAGGTTGAGCCAGGAAGAAGGTAGACACCCTACATGTCAGGTTTGCTAGGGGAAATAGGCTCCAGGTTCATCCATTTAATCATTGTTCCATTAAAAGCAAAACTGGGGTTGATAAGCTTGGTTTTCAACAAACCAGGCTTTAAGTACCTAAAAAATAGAAATTAAAAATTAAAAAAAACTGATGCATTAGTTAAGAGAATGCACTAAAAAAATTTTAATTAGTTGGGTGTGGTGGAGCACACGGGCCTGTGGTTCCAGCTACTTGAAAGGCTGAGGTGGAAGGATTGCCTGAGCCCGGCAGGTCGAGGCTATGGTGGTGGTGAGCATGCCACTGCACTCCAGCCTAGGCAAAGAGTGGGACTTTGACTCAAAAAAAAAAAAAAGGGGGCCGGGCTCGGTGGCTGCTGATCAGCCTGAGTAATCCCCAGGGCTTTTGGGGGAGGCTGAGGTTGAGGGAATTGCCTGAGGCCCAGCCGCAGGTTCAAGATTCCCCGCCTGGGCCAACTTGGCTGAGGGACCTTATCCTCATGGCGAGACTTATCATACAATAAATCAAAAAATCAGCCGGGCGTGGGAGCGCGTGCCTGTAACTCCGGCTGCTCGGAAGGCTGAGGCGGAAGGATTGCCGGAGCCCAGCAGGTCAAGGCTGCGGTGGCCAGGAGCAGCCGCTGCACTCCAGTCTGGGTGACAGAGTGAGACTCCAACTCAAAAAAAAAAAAAAAAGATGGGAAGGGTATGGGGAGGGAGGATAGTTAGACATTGGTTAACAGATACAAAGGTACAGCCACATTAGTGAAATAAGTTCTAGTGTTCTATAGTGCTATTGCTTGACTACAATAAACACTTTTCTGCATATTCTCAAATAGCTAGAAGAACAAATTTTGGATGTTCCCAGCACAAAGAAGTGATAAATGTTAGAGGTGATGAATGTTAATTACCCTGATTTGAACATTACACATTGTATACATGTATCAAAGTATCACACTGTACCCCATAAATATGTACAATTATTGTGTGTCAGTTAATAATTTTAAAAGGTCAGGTGCTGCTGTGGTACACACCTGTAGTCCTATCTGCTTGGGAGTCTGAGTTGGAAGGATCACTTGAGGCCAGGAGTTTTAGGCTGCAGTGCAACATGAATAGGCAATACACTCCAGACTGGGCAACATTGTGATATTCCCATCTGTAAAAAGAAAAAAGGAAGCTGGGTGCAGTGACTCATGCCTGTAATCCCAGCACTTTGAATGGTCAAGACAAGAGGATTACTTGAGCTCATGGGTTCAAGACCAGCCTGGACAACATGGTGAGACCTTGTCTCCACAATAAATAAAAAAATTAGCTGGGTGTGGTGGTGTGCACCTGTGGTTGCAGTAACTTGGAAGGCTGAGGCAGAAGGATCACCTGAGACCAGCAGGTCGAGCCTGCAGTGGCCATGAGCTTGCCACTACCTTCCAGCTTGGGCGACAGAGTGAGACTCCTACTCAAAAAAAAAAGAATAAAGGAATACTGATGCTTTTAAAATAATAATAATAAAATAAAAATAATAATTGCAAAAGAAAAAATATTTCCAGATAAGCAAAAAGTAAACAAATTTTCATCCTATGCCGTCTGTCTTAGAAAATCAGTAAAAACAGCTAGGCTCAGTGGCTCAGCCTGTAATCCTGCACTTTGGGAGGCTGAGGTGAGTGAATTGCCTGAGCCCGCGGGTTCGAGACCTGCCTGGGCAACTTGGCGAGACCTCATCTCTACAATAAATTAAAAAAATTAGCCTGGTGTAGTAGCGTGCACCTGTAGTTCCAGTTACTTGGAAGGCTGAGGCGGAAGGATCCCGGAGCCCAGCAGGTCGAGGCTACAGTGGCCGGGAGCGGCCACTGCACTCCAGTCTGGGTGACAGAGTGAGACTCCAACTCAAAAAAAAAAGAAAATCAGTAAAAAACATGCTTCAGCAAATAAGCTGTAAATCAAGAAGGAGAAAGGCAAAGCATTCATAAACAAGGGTTCGACTTCAGAAGAATTGTGGTTTTAGAGTGGCAGCTGGACAGCTGGCCAAAAGGTTGGCCAGTTCAGTTGGAGCAGAAGGATGGAGAAACTGTAGAAGGAAAATCTCCAGGGAAAACAACAAAACTAAGAGGTTATCTGATATTTCTTAGCATTTGGAACAATGACTGACAGATCTACTGGAGCATTTGGATAAAAACACAGATAAGTAAGCAAATGGAAAAATATAGTGATTATTAACTACAAGAGAAACAAAAATATTTTCCTAGAAAGGAAGTATAATCATAATAAACCACTTAGTACAGCAGCGAACAATATTTACATAGTCATAATAATGTCTATATGATTAACCCCAAAGGTAGCATTATGACATAACCTCATGAATAAGGGGAGGAAGGGACTTCAGGGTGCAAGTGTAAGAAAGTAAATCATTAGTCAAAAATTACTGCTTTTGCCATGAGCGGTGGCTCATGCCTGTGAGCCCAGCACTTTGAGAGTCAGAGGCGAGAAGATTGCCTGCATCTAGGGGTTCGAGGACAGTCTGGGCAACTTGGTGAGACCTTGTCTCTACAATAAATCAAAAAATGAGCCGGGCTTGGTGATGCATACCTGTAGTTACAGGTACTTGGAAGGCTGAGGTGCAAGGATCACCTGAGCCCAGCAGGTCAAGGCTGTGGTAGCCATGAGCATCCCACTGCACTCCAGCCTAGGCAACAGAGTGAGACTTTGACTCAAAAAAGAGAGAGAGATAGAGGGAGATGAATCCAGGAAACAGGACTAGGTAGAGGGGGCAGGGCTGGGACATGGGATGGCTGGCGTTTGATATAAGCTTTTTAGTACTACTTGACTTTTTAAAACTAGAAACATGACCACTTTCATTTAAAAAAGCAAAAAACAAACAAACAAAAAAACCTAGCTGGGTGTGGTAATCCCTGCACTTTGGAGGCAGAGGCAAGAGGCACACTTAGCTGCAAAGGAAGCTGAGAAATGTGATGTTTATTCTGGGTGACCTGGTGCCCAGCTAAAAACCAACAGTTCTATTGTTATTGAAGAATGGGAGCCGGGCTTGGTGGCTTAGCCTGTAATCCCAGCACTTTGGAGGCAGAGGCAAGAGGATTGTCTGAGTCCAGGGGTTTGAGACCAGCCTAGGCAACTCGGTGAGATCTCGGCTCACAATAAATAAAAAAAATTAGCCAGGTGTGGTGGCTCGCACCTGTAGTTCCAGCTACTTGGAAAGCTAAGTCAGAAGGATTGCCTGAGCCCAGTAGGTCGAGGCTGCGGTGGCCGTGAGTGTGCCACTGTACTCCAGCCTGGTTGACAGAGACTCCAACTCACACACACAAAAAAATAGGCAAGAGCCACCATGCCTGAGTTAAAATTATTTTTAAGTAAGAGAGGTAAAAATTAAACATCTACTCTGGACCATGTTTGAATTCCAGCTTTTCTGCTTATTAGGAGGCCTTAGGCATGGTAGTTACTTAACTCTTTGGACCTTGAATTCCTTGCCATATATTACAATATTTGTTGTAGCAGAGACTGCCTGGCCCCCTTCCCCATTCTTTTTTTTTTTTTTTTTTTTTTTGAGTTGGAGTCTCACTCTGTCGCCCAGCCTTGACCTGCTGGGGCTCTGGCGATCCTTCCGCCTCAGCCTTCCAAGTAGCTGGAACTACAGGTGTGTGCTACCACGCCCGGCTAATTTTTGATTTATTGTAGAGATGAGGTCTCGCCAAGTTGCCCAGGCGGGTCTCGAACCCGCGGGCTCAGGCAATCCACTCACCTCAGCCTCCCAAGGCATGGGATTACAGGCTAAGCCACCAAACCCGGCTCCCATTCTTCAATAACAATAGAACTGCTGGTTTTTAGCTGGGCACCAGGTCACCCAGAATAAACATCACATTTCTCAGCTTCCTTTGCAGCTAAGTGTGCCATATGACTAAGTTCTGGAAATAAAATATAAACACAAAAAACAGGCCAGGCACGGTGGCTCAAGCCTATAATCCCAGCACTTTGGGAGGCTGGGTTTGAGACCAGCCTAGGCAACATGGCGAGACCTCATCTCTACAATAAAATCAAAAAATTAGCTGGACATGGTAGCGTGCCCCTGTAGTTCGAACTTCTTAGAAGGCTGAGGCAGAAGGAGTGCCTGAGCCCAGCAGGTCAAGGCTTGTGGTGGCCAGGAGCATGCCACTGCACTCCAGCCTGGGCAACAGAGTAAGACTCCAACTCAAAAAAGAAAGAGAGAGAGAGAGAGAGAGGAAGGAAGGAAGGAAGGGAGGGAGGGAGGGAGGGAGGGAGGGAGGGAAGAAAGAAAGAATAGGAAAAAGAAAGAAAAGAAAAGGAAAGAAAGAAAAGAAAGAAAGAAAGAAAGAAAAAGAAAGAAAGAAAGAAAGAAAGAAAGAAAGAAAGAAAGAAAGAAAGAAAGAAAGAAAGAAAGAAAGAAAGAAAGAAAGAAAGAAAGAAAAAGAAAAACACAAAAAACCATCATGGCAATTTTGGGGAACCTCCCCCCCCCCGCCAGAGACAGGGTCTTGCTCTGTTGCCCCGACTGGAGTGTAGTGGCACAATCATAGCTCACTACAGTCTCCAATCCCTGGGTTCAAGCAATTCTCCTGCCTTAGCCTCCCAAGTAACTGGGACTACAGGCATGCGCCACCATGCTCAGTGAATTTTTTTAAATGTTTTTTGTAGAGATGGCGGGGGGCTCACTATGTTGCCAAGGCTGGTCATGAACTCTTTGAACTCAACCAATCCTGCCACCTAGACCTCCCAAAGTGCTGAGACTACAAGCGTGAGCCACTATGCCTGGACTGATTTCTGGGAACCTTTCCTAAAAGACAGCTGGCAAGTTTTCCTTGCTCTTTATTATCCTTTCTTCTATCCTGCTGCCTAGAGCTGCAGCTATCATCTTGGGCCATGAGATTGAATAGGGATGACAGACTGATGAGCTGTTAAGGGTCAGAGTCTCCAAAGTTGCCCTAACAACTAAGAACCACCTACTTTTCTCTCTGGAACAAGAAACATATTTCCATCTTCTTTAAATTGCTTATTTTTGCTGTCTCCTAAACTAAACAAAATCCTAGTCAATATACTCTACCTTCCAGGCATTTGTAAGGATTAGTTAATATGCACAAAAAAAAACCAAGTTCGGTGGCTCAGCCTATAATCCCACACCTTGGGAGGCTGAGGTGAGTGGATTGCCTGAGCCCGCGGGTTCGAGACCCACCTGGGCAACTTGGCGAGACCTCATCTCTACAATAAATCAAAAAACTAGCCAGGCGTGGTAGCACGCACCTGTAGTTCCAGCCACTTGGAAGGCTGAGGCGGAAGGATCGCCGGAGCCCAGCAGGTCGAGGCTGTGGTGGCTGGGAGCGGCCACTGCACACTAATCTGGGCAACAGAGTGAGACTCCAACTCAAAAAAAAAAAAAATGTACAAAAAAGACTATACTTTCAGGGATCATTTCTATAATTCATTACTAAGAAGTTTCTCCAAATGTGTGGATCACTAAAAAAAAATCTTTTTTTTTTGAGTTGGAGTCTCACTCTGGCGCCCAGGCTGGAGTGCAGTGGCACACTCACAGCTACCACAGCCTCGACCTGCCAGGCTCAGGCAATCCTTCCACCTCAGCTTTCCAAACAGCCACAACTACAGGCATGCACCACCAGGCCTAGCTAATTTTTTTGTTTTTTTGAGTTGGAGTCTCACTCTGTCACCCAGACTGGAGTGCAGTGGCCACTCCCGGCCACCACAGCCTCGACCTGCTGGGCTCCAGCGATCCTTCCGCCTCAGCCTTCCAAATAGCCGGAATTACAGGCATGTGCTACCACGCCCGGCTGATTTTTTGATTTATTGTAGAGATGAGGTCTCGCTGCCCAGGCGGGTCTTGAACCCGCGGGGTCAGGCAATCCACTTACTTCAGCCTCCCAAAGGCGCGGGATTACAGGCTGAGCCACCGAGTCCGGCTTAATTTTCTGATTTACTGTAGAGATGAGGTCTCACCAAGATGCCCAGGCTGGTCTTGAACCCATGGGCTCCAGCATTCCTCTCACCTCGGCCTCCCAAAGCTCTAGGATTATAAGTGTGAGCCACTGTGCCCAGGCATTTTTTAAAAAAATATGTGCAAAACGCCCAGCAAACAGTAGGTATTCAATAAATAATTATACAAAATTTGGGAGTGAGGTATGAAGAGGAGCCAACTGAGGAGAATGGGTAAAAGCTTTGGTGAATCAGCCGGATACATTAGCTCACCATGTAATCCCAGAACTTTGGGAGGCGGAGATGAGAGGATTTCCTGAGCCCAGGGGTTCAAGACCAGCCTGGGCAATTTGGCAAGACTTCATCTCCACAATAAATAAAAAAAAGTTAGCCAGCTGTGGTAGTGGTGCACACCTGTAGTTTCAGCTACTTGGAAGGCTGAAGCATAAGGATCGCCTGAACCCAGCAGGTCGAGGCTGCAGTGACCGTGAGTGTGCACTGCACTCCAGCCTGGGTGACAGAGTGAGACTCCAATTCAAAAACCATAAAAAGTTTTGGTGAATCAAAGCTCAAGGTTTGACTCCTAACTTCTCCATTGGCTCCTCAGCTATGTGACCTCAGCCAAGTTGTTATAAGTTACACTGGACCTTTATTTCCTCAGCTGCAAAATATGTCATAATATCATCTGAATAACAGTAGTGTTCTCATCTCTTCAGTTCTCTACTGTTGTAAAATAAACCACCCCAAAACCTGGCAGCTTTAAACAAAAAATTATTTTCTCTCGATCCTGTGGATTCACCGGGATCAGCCAAGTGGTTTTTCTCTTCCACGTAGTGTTGGCTAGAGCTGCAGTCATCAGGATCTCGTTGGGGCAACATGTCCAAGATGGTTCACTCACTTGCAGACTGTTGTTTGGGAGCTCACCTGGGCCATCAGCTTGAACTTTTCACAATGAGTGGTAACTGAATCTGAGAAGAGATACAAGAGAGAGCATTTCAAGAGACCCAAACTGAAGCTTTTAAAGCTACAGGAGTCTCAGAATGCCACTTTTGTAGCATTCCCTTGGGCAAGTAAGTCACAGGGCTAGACCAGATTCAAGTGAAGAAGCACTGAACTCCACTTCTTCAAGAAAGGAGTGACGATTAATTTGTGGTCATCTTTACCACATAACCTGGAAAATATGCAAAAATATCTAGCTCAAGGGGTTAATGCCAGAATTATACGGGATTTATGAAAAGTACCTTGCCCATAATAAGGGATGAATGAAAGAATTAATGAATAAATAAATAAGCCGGGCTCGGTGACTCAGCCTGTAATCCCATGCTTTGGGAAACTGAGGTGATTGGATTGCCTGAGCCCACGGGTTCGAGACCCGCCTGGACAATTTGGTGAGACCTCATCTCTACAATAAATCAAAAAAATCAGCCGGGCGTGGTAGCGCATGCCTGTAGTTCCAGCTACTTGGAGGGCTGAGGCGGAAGAATCGCCAGAGCCCAGCAGCTCGAGGCTGCGGTGGCCGGGAGCGGCCACTGCACTCCAGTCTGGGTGACAGAGTAAGACTCCAACTAAAAAATATATATATATACATATATAAACAAATAAATGTTTTATTGTTATTCTTTTTTTTTTTTAGTTGTAGTCTCTGTCGCCCAAACTGGAGGGCAGTGGCATGCTCATGGCCACCGCAGCCTCAACCTGCTGGGCTCAGGCGATCCTTCCTCCTCAACCTTCCAAGTAGCTGGAACTACACTCACATGCCACCACACCTGACTAATTTTTGTGATTTATTGTAGAGACGAGACGAGGTATCACCAAGTTGCTCAGGCTGGTCTCAAACCCCCAGGCTCAGGCAATCCTCTCACCTCAGTCTCCCAAAGTGCTGGTATTACAGACTGAGCCACTATGCTCGACCATATTGCTATTCTTTAAAAGGTCACATTTGGCATCAGAGCATACCTTAAGTAAATCAGGAAGGAATTCTTCACGCAAAAGGATTTACAGCAAGTCCCTCTAAATAGGGACTTCTTCTCTGGTTCCTGGAAAAGAAGACCTGGGTCACGTGTCCTTTCACCGACATCCCACTAAGTACAGTTGCACTCTTCACACTCCCCGATGTCTCTTCTGAAGGACAAACTTGAAGGAGGATCTGGCTGGGAAAGTGGTTAGCTCCATCTCCTGGAGGGGCAGTGGTTGGGCCAGGGAACTGATTTCCAGCTACCTGCTGAGATTGAATGACATCCCCTGGGCTTTGGTTGTGGATGGTCAAAAACGAGAATGGGGGAATAGGGAGGGATGTCCATCAGTCATTTGTTAGTTCATTTATTCATTTAACAAATGATTCAGTGGTTACCATGGACTGAGCCTTGTGCTAGATACTGAGAACATGGAGGTCCTTGCCCTATTGGAACTGACACTCTTGTGGAGGAGATAGAAAATATATAAGCAGCCGGACTCGGTGGCTCAGCCTGTAATCCTGCGCCTTTGGGAGGCTGAGGTGAGCGGATTGCCTGAGCCCGCGGGTTCAAGACCCGCCTGGGCAGCGAGACCTCATCTCTACAATAAATCAAAAAATCAGCCAGGCGTGGTAGTGCACGTCTGTAATTCCGGCTACTTGGAAGGCTGAGGCGGAAGGATCGCCGGAGCCCAGGAGGTCAAGGCTGCAGTGGCCAGGAGCGGCCACTGTACTCCAGTCTGGGTGACAGAGTGAGACTTCAACTCAAAAAAAAAAAAAAAGAGATATATATATATAAGCAAAGACAAGTAATAACATTCTGTGAAGGAGACAAAAAAGGGTGACATGATATAAAACAATTGGGAGACCTAATAACTTTTTTTATTTTATTAGAGATGAGGTCTCGCTATGTTGCCTAGGCTGGTCTCGAACTCCTGGGCTCAAGCCATCCTCTTGCCTCAGCCTCCCAAAGTGCTGGGATTATAGATGTGAGCCACTATGCCTGGTCTAATAATATTTTTTAATGACAGTTTTATTGACTTATAATTTTCATACCACTTGAAATAATAAAAAAGAAAAAATAATCATTCACATACCATACAATTTATTCTTTTTTTCTTTTCTTTTTTTGAGTTGGAGTCTCACTCTGTCGCCCAGACTAGAGTGCAGTGGCTGTTCCCGGCCACCGCAACCTCGACCTGCTGGGCTCCGGCAATCCTTCCGCCTCAGCCTTCCAAGTAGCTGGAACTACAGGCGCGTGCTACCACGCCCGGCTAATTTTTGATTTATTGTAGAGATGAGGTCTCGCCAAGTTGCCCAAGTGGGTCTCAAGCCTGCAGGCTCAGGCAATCCACTCACCTCAGCCTCCCAAAGTGCTCCCACACTTACAGGCTGAGTCACAGAGCCTGGCTACAATTTACTCAAAGTATACAATTCAGTTGGGCGCAGTGGCTCGCACCTATAATTTCAGCACTTTGGGAGGCCAACCCAAGAGGATTGCCTGAGTCCAGAGGTTTGAGACCAGCCTGGGTAAGTTGGTGAGATCTCGTCTCCACAATAAATCCAAATTAGCCAGGTGTCGTGGCATGCTCCTGTGGTTCCAGTTACTTGGAAGGCTGAGGTGGAAGGCTCACCTGAGCCCAGCAGGTCTAGGGTGCGGTGGCATGCCACTGCACTCCAGCCTGGGTGTCAGAGTGAGTCTCTGACTCAAAAATAAATAAATAAATGAAGTGTACAATTCAGTGACTTTTAGATATTCACAGAGTTATACAACCATTACCACATTCAATTGTAAACATTTCACACCCCAAAAAGAAACCTCCTACTCTTTCCAAGCAGTCATTACTCATTTTCCCCCAGTCTGCCAATCCAACCCTCTTCGCAGTCCTAGACAGACTAATCTAAATTTGCCTCTACGGATTTCTCTATTCTGTATATTTTATATAAACGGAATCATACAATATATGGTCTCTTGTGACTGGCTTCTTTCACTTAGTATAATGTTTTTAAGGTTCTTTCATGTTATAACATATATCAGTACTTCATTCCTTTTTATTGTTGAATAACATTCTAGTGCATGGATGTTCTATCATGTACTCTAGAGGTGTACAAAGGCATGGGCTTTGGAGGAAGGAATCTGAGGATGGGGTGGAGGAATAAAGTGCTTCTTTGGGCTCAAAACTGGTCTGCTTCTACCACTCAAAGCCTCCCAGACGATAGATTTCTATTCAGGGCAACAAGGCAATGCCAGAAAGACTCTGGAGTGGTTCTACCTAACCACCCTATATAGACCACTGTGGCTTCCCACGGTGTCCGCATTCTCCCATGGAGACCTAAGGGTATAGGCAAGGCCTCTTCCTAGGTGGTAAACCACTGGATCTGGACTTCTGGAGGTAGAAAGCACCCTGCACAGGTTGCCTTGGAATTTGACCTTTAAAAGATTTTGGAGAGGAGAAAGCCTGTACCATAAATATTGATTTTTCATTATCACAGCCTCTGGCCCAGGAGGAAAGTGACTTACCAGATTCAGGAAACCAGCCACAAGCTGGAGGGAGCCAGGTGACCGAGGGGCCATCCTGTAATGATGGGCACCTGGAGGCAGAGACGAAAATGAGCCCAGGGTGGGGAAAGCAATGGGGCAAGGGGCCCAGAATCTGATCCAGATTTAAATTCCAACTCTAGATTAGTTTCTTAATTCCTCAGAGCCTTGATTACTTTGCCTATAAAAGCAATGAAGATGATAGACTCAACCTCTTAGAGTTATATGGATTGATTATGATAAATCTGACATTGATTGAAGACATTATACAAATATGCTTTCTTCCACTAATCAACATAACAACCTTAGTTATTATCATCCCTATTTTACAGAAGAGGAAACAGAGGCACAGAGAGAGAAAGTAACTTGTTAAGCTATAAGTGTTAGCACAGGAGGCCGGGTATGGTGGCTCATGCCTGTAACTCGCACAGTTTGAGAGGCCAAGGTGGGAGGATTGCTTCAACCCAGAAGTTTGAGATCATCTTGGGCAATATAGCAAGACCTATTCTCCATACACACACACACACACACACACACACACACACACACAACACACACACACAATAAGATGGTGTGCACACCTGTGTCACAGCTACTCGGAGGTGAGGAGGGGATTACTGACCAGAGCCCAAAGGCTCGATACTGTGATCATACCATCCTCCAGCCTGGGCAACAGTGTGAAACCCCGACTCAAAAAAAAGAAGTGCCTGGGCTCCATGGCTCAGCCTATAATCCCAACATTTTGGGAGGCCAAGGAGAGTGGATTGTCTGAGACTGTGGGTTTGAGACCAGCCCAGGCAACTTGGCAAGACCTCGTCTCTACAATAAAATAAAAAATTAGCAGTTGGAGTCACCTTGTTCCCAACTGGAAGGCTGAGGTGGAAGGATTGCTGGAGCCCAGCAGTTGAGGGGCATGAGTGTGCCACTGCACTCCAGCCTGGGCTACAGAGTGAGACTCCAACTCACACACACAAAAAAAGAAAGAAATGGTTAGAGCAGGAGGGAGCGGGGGTGGTCCAAGTCCAGACTCATCTCTTTGTAAAATCAAGCATCTAAAGCATTTGGCAATGGCAGTGCAATTGTTTCTTCAAAAAAGAAAAGCATAGGTCAGACGCAGTGGCTCATGCCTATAATCCCAGCATTTTGGGAGGCCAAGGTGAGAAGATTGTCTGAGTCCGCAGGTACATGACCAGCCTGGACAACTTGGCGAGACCTCATCTCAACAATTTTTTTTTTTTTTTTGAGTTGGAGTCTCACTCTGTCTCCCAGACTGGAGTGCAGTGGCCGCTCCCGGCCACCGCAGCCTCGACCTGCTGGGTTCTGGCAATTCTTCCGCCTCAGCCTTCCAAGTAGCCGGAACTACAGGCGCGCACTACCACGCTTAGCTAATTTTTTGATTTTATTGTAGAGATGAGGTCTCGCCTGCCCAGGAGGGTCTCAAACCCGCCGGCTCAGGCAATCCACTCACGTCAGCCTCTCAAAGGCACAGGATTACAGGCTGAGCCACCGAGCCCGGCTCATCTCAACAATTAATCAAAAAGTTAACCAGGCATGGTGGCACATACCTGTAGTTCCAGCTACTTGGAAGGCTTAGGCGGAAGGATCACCTGAGCCCAGAAGGTTGAGGCTGGGGTCAGTGACTGTGAGTGTGCCATTGCTCTCCAGCCTGGGTGACAGAGTGAAACTCCGACTCAAAAAAAAAAAATTGGAAATGTAGCTCATTACTTATTAACAAGAAACAATAGGGAATATTTAGTTAGAAAACATTACAATAGTATGATTCTATATTTTGTTTAGAAGTATGTTTATGGGGCCGGGCTTGGTGGCTCAGCCTATAATCCTAGCACTTTGGGAGGCTGAGGTGAGAGGGTTGCCTGAGCCCCCAGGTTCGAGACCAGCTTGGGCAACTTGGCAAGACCTCATCTCTAAATAAATCACAAAAATTAGCCAGGGGGTGGTAGTATGCGTCAGTTCCAGCTACTTGGAAGGCTGAGGTGGAAGGATCACCTGAGCCCAGCTGGTCGAGCTGTGGTCAGTGACCATGAGCATACAACTGCACTCTAGACTGGGCAACAGAGTGAGACTTTGACTCAACAACAACAAAAAAGAAGTATATTTGTATGCATTTGTTTAAAGAATGTATACTTTTTAATTTATTTATTTAATTTATTTTTTGAGTCAGTCTCACTCTTGTTGCCCAGGCTGGAGTGCAGTGGCATGTTCACGGCCACTGCAGCCTTAACCTGCTGGGCTTAGGCAATCCTTCCACCTCAGCCTTCCAAGTAGCTGGAACTAAAGACACACACCAAGAATGTATACTTTTAAAGTACAGAAAGATAAAGTTCAAAATATGTGTCTTCTCTAGGAGGTAAGAATTTTCTTTTCACTTTTAAAAATGAATTGCAGCTGGGTGCAGTGGTTCACATCTATAATCCCAACACTTTGGGAGGCGAAGATGGGAGGATTGCTTGAGCCCAGGAGCTTGAGATCAGCCAGGGTAACAAAGTGAAACCTTGTCTCTACAAAAAAACAAGAAACAGAAAATTAGCCAGGTGTGGTGGCATGCACCTATAGTTCTAGCTACTTAAGAGCCTGAGGTGGAAAGATTGACTAAGCCTAGGAGGTTGAGGCTGCAATGTGCCTCAGTGGTTATGCCACTGCGTTCCAGCCTAGACAACAGAGTGAGAACCCAACTCAAAAAATAAATAAAATTAGTAAAAATAAATAAAATAAAATTAGTAAGGTGACATAAGGGTGGAGAAAAGCCATGGAATTACATTTTGTCAATCAAAAGATAAAGGAATGCCAGAGGACTTTGGATTCATTCCTACCTTTCCCATGAACCAGCTCTAAGCCAGGATCAAGCTGTACAGTCTCCTTATCTGAAAGTTGAGGACTTCTCCAACCTCCCAGGACTCACACTGTGTGAGATTCACAGGCTGCACTCTGGCTTAGTACATTGGCCCCGATGCCAATTCCTTAGTTTTCCCTTCCCAGGTCATCCTGGGTTCCATTTGCCAGCCGTGCATCTATCCACATACCCATCTTCCTTCCACCCATCTTCCTTCCATGCATCCATCTGTGTATCTGTCCATACTTCTGTCCCTCCGTCTGGTTGTCTGTCCATCAATTTAGACAGCTATTATATGCCATGAGCTTTTGGGTTCGGGATGGGGGGTTTAGAAGGATGAGTGTGCTGTCATCCCTGCCCTTGGTGAACTTCATAGAGGAGATAAGCCATGGATATGTGCTAAGTGAGGCTGAACACGGTGCTCAGGAGCCACCAGAGAGGGAGATATGACTTCTGGCTAAGGAGCTGGAAAAAGCTTTGCGGAACAGGTGGTATTTAATTTAGAGTTTAAAGATTGGGAGAGGGGTGATCAGACAGGAAGTAAAGGAGAAAGTGTTCTAGACAGAGGGAACAGGGTAAGTAAAGGCAAGGAGGTAAGAAGGTAGGGGTGGTGTGTTTGGGAAAGGCCAACGGTCAGCCATATAAGAATCTTAAAGAGCAGCACTGGGCACAAGTGGTGAGACCAGTATGTAGAGGGTGGGCCTTGACTCTCAGGATACAAAAAGACTAACTTTCTTTTCTATTTATTTATTTTATTTATTTATTTTTTGAGTTACAGTCTGACTCTGTTGCACAGGCTGGAGTTCAGTGGCATGCTCACGGCCACTGCAGCCTCAACCTACTGGGCTCAGGCGACCCTTCCACCTAGCATTCCAAGTAGCTGGAACTCCAGGCACACACCAACAGACCCTGCTAATTTTTTTTTTTTTTTTTTTGAGTTGGAGTCTCACTCTGTCGCCCAGACTGGAGTGCAGTGGCTGCTCCTGGTCACTGCAGCCTCAACCTGCTGGGCTCTGGCAATCCTTCCGCCTCAGTCTTCCGAGTAGCTGGAACTACAGGCGCGTGCTATCACGCCCGGCTAATTTTTTATTTATTGTAGAGATGAGGTCTCGCCAAGTTGCCCAGGTGGGTTTCAAACCCGCGGGCTAGGCAATCCACTCACCTCAGCCTCCCAAAGGCGCGGGATTACAGGCTAAGCCACCGAGCCCAGCTTTTTTTTTTTTTTTTTAGGTGGAGTCCCACTCTATCACCCAGGCTGGAGTGCAGTGGCATACTCATAGCCACCCAGCATTGACCTGCTGAGCTCCAGCAATCCTTCCGCCTCAGCCTTCCAAGTAGCCGGAACTATAGGTGCTCACTACCATGACCGGCTAATTTGTGACTTACTGTAGAAAGGAGATCCTGCCAAGCTGCCCAGGCTAGCCTCGAACCCGTGGGCTCAGGCAATCCTCTCACCTTGGCCTCCCAAAGTGCTGGGATTATTGGCATGAGCCACCATACCCAGTCTAACTTTCTTCATTTGCTTTAAATCAGGGCTCCTCACACTTGTTAAATCTAGAAGATCACAGATTTTCACCCTTCTTCAAAGATGATGATTCAGGGCCGGGTGTGGTGGCTCAAGCCTATACTCCCAGCAGTTTGAGAGGCTGAGGCAAGAGGATTGCCTGAGTTGAGAAGTTCAAGATCAGCCTGAGTAATTTGGTGAGACCTTGTATTCACAATATATCAAACAATTAGCCTGGCATGGTGACATATGCACCTGTAGTTCTAGTTACTTGGAAGGTTGAGGTGGAAGGATCACCTGAGCCCAGTTGGTCTAGGCTGTGGTGGACATGAGCATGCCACTGCACTCCAGCCTGGGCAACAGAGTAAGACTTCAACTCAGAAAAAAAAGATTATCATTCAGTACATACGGGATGGATGGACATCCTGGTACTATTATCAGCAGGCATATTTGAGACATACTGATTTTTAAAATCACTGTTATAATTTATTTCAACATCAGCCAGATGCAGTGGTTCACGCCATAATCCAAGCATTTAGGGATGCCAAGGCTGGAGAATCATCTGAGCCCAGGAGTTGGAGACCAGCCAACTCCTGGGCAACATAGTGAGATCTCATTTCTACAAAAAAATATAGAAATTAGCTGGGCATGCTGGCGCAAGCCTGTAGTTCCAGTTGCTCGGGAGACTGAGGCATAAGGATTACTTGAGTCCAGGAGTTCAAGGGTACAGGGAGCCATGATCGCACCATTGCACTCCAACCTGGGTGACACTGACTCAAAAAAAAAAAAAAAAATTATTCCTGGCTGGGCACAGTGGCTCACACCTGTAATCCCAGCACTTTGGGAGGTCAAGATGAGAGGATTGCCTGAGCCCAGGGGTTCGAGACCAGCTTGGACAACTTGGCGAGACAGTCTCTACAATAAATCAAAAAATTTATTTTTTCAAAAAATGGTGGCACACAGCACAATGGATAAATAAATGGTGGCATATTTATACAATGTAATAGTATAATGTATCCAGCAATAAAAATGAAATCATTACTATACCCAATAACATGGCTAAATATCACAAATATAATATTGAAAGATTCAGATGCAGCCGGGCTCGGTGGCTCAGCCTGTAATCCTGCACCTTTGGGAGGCTGAGGTGAGTGGATTGCCTGAGCCCGCGGGTTCGAGACCCACCTGGGCAGCGAGACCTCATCTCTACAATAAATCAAAAAATCAGCCGGGCGTGGTAGTGCATGCCTGTAATTCCGGCTACTTGGAAGGCTGGGCGAAAGGATTGCCGGAGCCCAGCGGGTCGAGGCTGCAGTGGCCGGGAGCGGCCACTGCACTCCAGTCTGGGCAACAGAATGAGACTCCAATTCAAAAAAAAAAAAAGATTCAGATGCAAAATAACACATACTATATGATTCTATGTTATATACTTCAGAAATAGGCAAAAAAGATCTAACCTAGAGTATTAGAAGTCAGGAATAGATGGTCACTGTGGCTCAAGCCTGTAATCCCAGCATTTTAGGAGGCAGAAGCGAGAGTTCAAGTGTTTGAGACAAGCCTGTGCAACTTGATGAGACCTCGTCTCTACAATAAATCAAAAAATTAGCCAGACATGGTAGTGCATGCCTGAGTTCCAGCTACTTGGAGGACTGAGGCGGAAGGATCACCTGAGCCCAGCAAGTCGAGGCTGTAGTGGCTGAGAACAGTGCCACTGCACTCTGGCCTGGGCGACAGAGGGAGACTCCGACTCAAAAAAAAAAAAAAAAAAAAAAGGACAATGACACGAGGGAAATTTCTGGAATGTTAGTAATGTCCTATTTCTTTCTCTTTTTTTGAGTTGGAATCTCACTCTGTCGCTCAGACTGGAGTGCAGTGGCCACTCCCGGCCACCACAGCCTCGACCCACGTCTCCGGCGATCCTTCCGCCTCAGCCTTCCAAGTAGCTGGAACTACAGGCGTGCGCTACCACACCCGGCTAATTTTTTTATGTATTGTAGAGATGAGGTCTCGCCAAGTTGCCCAGGCGAGTCTCGAACCCGTGGGTTCAGGCAGTCCACTCACCTCAGCCTCCCAAAGGTGCGGGATTACAGGCTGAACCACCGAGCCCGGCTTGTCCTATTTCTTGATCTGGGTGGTGGTTATAGCTTTGTGTTCTTTTTATGAAAATCATTAAACTGTGCATTTATGATTTGTACACATTTCTATATGAAGTTACACATAAATTATTCTTTAAAGCAATCACAGAGAGGAAAAACTAACTTGTCCCATTGGAGAACAAATCAGTGACATGGCCTGTTGTCTGGAAGGGGGAGAAATGCCATCCTCCATATTTAATTTACTGTCTCCTGAAATTACCCAGGAATCCTAGAATGTGAGTCTGAACTGGTTCCAACCTCTGTGTGTGTGTGTGTGTGTGTGTGTGTGTGTGTGGTAGGAAGGACACCCAAGGTGCTCTGGAGTGGTTAGAGCATCTTGAGTTGGGGAAAGTTGGGCTGATGGCTCTGGGACGGATGAGGTTGAGCCAAGCGAAAGGGCAATCTGGGGCAATCTTGTGTCTGAGTGTGATCCCCTTTTCACCTTTGTCACAGAGTCAGGCACCTGTCTTGGCCAGAAGAGGCTGAAGATAATCCCAGGCCCCAAAGGGCCTGTGGTAATATGCTTGTTCTGTGTTCCAGCACATGTGTAGCCAAGGGGCTGCCCAAGATCTTCTTTGCCTTCTCCCGTCTGTGTCTGGGTTCTGGTCACTGTGCTCTGGACCTCATTGTCACCTCCCTGCCTGGCCTCTCTGCTCATCTCAACTTTCTACAATGGTCTGCAACATGGTGAGACTTTGTTTATACAATAAATAACAAATTAGCCAGGCATGGTGGCGTGTGCCTGTAGTCTTAGCTACTTGGAAGGCTGAGTTGGAAGCATCACCTGAACCTAGCAGGTCAAGGTTGTGGTAGCCATGATTGTGCGACTGCACTCCAGCCTAGGTGACAGACTGAGACTTAGACTCAAAAGAAAAGAAAAAGACAAGGACAAGAAGGAAACTGAGGCCCAGTGAGGGAAGATGATCTATCATGGTCATCAGCAGCAAATGGCAGCCTTCAAGCCAGGCCTCCAACTGACTGGAACCATCTTCTCTGTCCTGGGACTGGGTGGAGACCTGCAATGCCCCACCAAGCTCTGTCCAGTCTCTAACCTGAGACCCAGGGGTTATCCGCTCATAGGACTCAGAGAGAAAGACATCCTCCCCCACACTGGAACAGGCACAGACATGTCAGAGCTGAGGGCAAGTCTTGACAGCAGCAACAGTGACAGATGAGTCAGGTGAGACCAGATCTGATCCATCCTCCTTCCATAGAAGTTTGTGGATCATCTGTTCCATGCTGAGAGCAACCCCATCAGTCTGCACTGAGAGCAGAGGGGGCGAGGTGGAGACTGGAGCAGATGGGCTGGAGACCGGAGGCACTCCTTTTTTTTTTTTTTTGAGTTGGAGTCTCACTCCTTCACCCAGACTGGAGTGCAGTGGCTGCTCCTGGCCACTGCAGCCTCGACCTGCTGGGCTCCAGTGATCCTTCCGTCTCAGCCTTCCAAGTAGCTGGAACTACAGGCGCGCGCTACCACACCCGGCTAATTTTTTGATTTATTGTAGAGATGAGGTCTCACCAAGTTGTCCAAGTGGGTCTCAAACCCGCGGGCTCAGGCAATCCACTCACCTCAGCCTCCCAAGGCTCACAGGCTGAGCCACCGAGCCTGGCTTGGAGGCGCTCCTTAACCTGTTGGTGATAGCCGAAAGGGACCTGGAATTACAGAAACAGCCACAGAGCCAGTTTTTTCTTTTGTTTGTTTGCTTGTTTGTTGTTTGATTAGTGTCTCACTCTGTTGCCCAGGCTGAAGTGCAGTGGCACACTCACGACCACTTCAGCCTCGACCTTCTGGGCTTAGGTGATCCTTCTGTCTCAGCCTTCCAAGCAGCCAGAACTACAAGCACACACCACCACGTTCAGCTAATTTTTTGATTTATTGTGGAGATGAGGTCTTGCCAAGTTGCCCAGGCTGGTCTTGAACCTGTAAGTTCAGACAATCCTCTTACCTCAGCCTCCCAAAGTGCTAGGATTATAAGCCTGAACCACTGAACCTGGCCATTTTTTGTTTTAGTTTTTTTTCTTCTCACTTTCTTTCTGTTTTTATGTTTTGATACTTGCTTTGTTTCTGTTATTTTAATGATTTTTTATTTTATTTTATTTTATTTTTGAGTTGGAGTCTCACTCTGTCGCCCAGACTGGAGTGCAGTGGCCACTCCCAGCCACTGCAGCCTCGACCTGCTGGGCTCTGGCGATCCTTCCACCTCGGCCTTCCGAGTAGCTGGAATTACAGGCTCGTGCTACCACGCCCGGCTGATTTTTTGATTTATTGTAGAGATGAGGTTTTGCTGCCCAGGTGCGTCTCGAACCCGCGGGCTCAGGCAATCCACTCACCTCAGCCTCCCAAGGCACGAGATTAC
Source organism: Cephalopachus bancanus (assembly GCA_027257055.1). Taxonomy (NCBI): domain Eukaryota; kingdom Metazoa; phylum Chordata; class Mammalia; order Primates; family Tarsiidae; genus Cephalopachus; species Cephalopachus bancanus. The sequence continues at coordinate 9,586 of JAPVLO010000243.1, read as the reverse complement.
AGGCTGAGCCACCAAGCCCGGCTTGGAGGCGCTCCTTAACCTGTCGGTGATAGCCGAAAGGAACCTGGAATTACAGAAACAGCCACAGAGCCAGTTTTTTCTTTTGTTTGTTTGCTTGTTTGTTGTTTGATTAGTGTCTCACTCTGTTGCCCAGGCTGGAGTGCAGTGGCACACTCACGACCACTTCAGCCTCGACCTTCTGGGTTTAGGTGATCCTTCTGCCTCAGCCTTCCAAGCAGCCAGAACTACAAACACGCACTACCACGTTCAGCTAATTTTTTGATTTATTGTGGAGATGAGGTCTTGCCAAGTTGCCCAGGCTGGTCTTGAACCTGTAAGTTCAGACAATCCTCTTACCTCAGTCTCCCAAAGTGCTAAGATTATAAGCCTGAACCACTGAACCTGGCCATTTTTTGTTTTAGTTTTTTTCTTCTCACTTTCTTTCTGTTTTTATGTTTTGATACTTGCTTTGTTTCTGTTATTTTAATGATTTTTTAAAAAGATTTTCTGAGCTGGGCTTGGTGGCTCAGCCTGTAATCCCGCGCCTTTGGGAGGCTGAGGTGAGTGGATTGCCTGAACCCGTGGGTTCGAAACCCACCTGGGCAACTTGGCAAGACCTCATCTCTACAAAAAAAATCAAAAATTAGCCGGGCATGGTAGCGTGTGCCTGTAGTTCCAGCTACTTGGAAGGCTGAGGCGGAAGGATCGCCGGAGCCCAGCAGGTCGAGGCTGCGGTGGCCGGGAGTGGCCACTGCACTCCAGTCTGGGCGACAGAGTGAGACTCCAACTCAAAAAAAATTAAATAAATAAATCAATAAATAAAGATTTTCTGTTTGTGTATGGGTATGTTTGAGGGCAAGTACATCAACAGTGTTTTTTTGTTTGCTTGTTTGTTTATTTGTTTGTATGATTTTCTGTGGTTTTGTTGTTTTTTTCTTTGTTTCTCTGCTTATTCGTTAGTTGGTACACCTGTCTGTTTTCCCTCTTCTTCTCTCTCTCTACCTTCATTTCTTCTTCCTTCTTCCTTTTTCCATTCTTTTCCTTTTTCTTATCTCATTTGCTTTCAGTGGGCAAACATACACCCCTTCTGCATGGACAGATTGTAAGAGGGTGGGAAGTGGGTTCCAGGGGGTCCACACACCTGTCAGCGGATACTGGGATCTGGAGATAGCTTCTGAATCATAGCTCTCCCCTTAATTAAATCTGAAAACTACAAAAAGGACAGCCTTCCACCCTAGTCCAGCTTTAAAACTGAACAAAGTCAGAGGATCTACATATAGAAAAATAGGAGATTGAGCAAACAGAAGTAAAAACTATCCTCCCATCACTGAACAACAGGATTAAAGAAGAGGTTTAAAAAAAAAGGAAAGGGGGGAAGGAAAACCTACACAAATGAAGAAAAACCAAAGGAAGAATATGGGTCTCATACAGATCCCTGGGAGAACAACTGACAATACAGACTTCAGAACTCAAACAATGAAGAGATCCCAGAGTGACTGATTTCGAACCACAAACCCAGATATCAAGATATTAATAGAGAGAATAAATAGAAATGAGGAGAGACTAGAAGAAAGAATGAAGGAGTCAATAACTGAGATAACAGCAATAAAGCATACAGTGAAGGGACCAGGCACAGTGACTCATGCCTATAATCTCCTCACTTTGGGAGGCCAAGGTGAGAGGATTGCCTGAGCCCATGGATTCAAGAGCAGCCTGGGCAACTCAGTAAGACCTTGTCTCTACAATAAATCAAAAAAATAGCTGGAGCCGGGCTCAGTGGCTCGGCCTGTAATCCGCACCTTTGGGTGGCTGAGGTGAGTGGATTGCCTGAGCCTGCAGGTTTGAGACCCGCCTGGGCAGTGAGACTTCATCTCTACAATAAATCAAAAAATCACCCGGGTGTGGTAGCGCACATCTGTAATTCCGGCTACTTGGAAGGCTGAGGCGGAAGGATCGCCGGAGCTCAGCAGGTCGAGGCTGCGGTGGCCGGGAGCAGCCACTGCACTCCAGTCTGGGTGACAGAGTGAGACTCCCACTCAAAAAAAAAAAAATAGCCAGGTTTGGTGGAGCATGTGTCTGTAGTTCCAGTTACTTGGAAGGCTGAAGCAGAAGGATCACCTGAGCCCAGCAGGTCAAGGCTGCGGTGGCCGTGAGCATGCACTCCAGTCTGGGTGATAGACTGAGACTCATACTAAAAAAAAAAAAAACAAAAAAAAAAACCCAAAAAACAAAATTATCTTTGAGAACTTTGAAGATTAGACTCCAATCTCTCCTAGCCTGAAGTATTTCTGTAGCTAAGTCTGCTGCTATTCTAATTGGTCTTCCCCAGTAGGTAGTCTGATCTTTCTCTTTTTTTTTTTTGAGGTGGAGTCTCACTCTTGTCACTCATGGCCACTACAGCCTTGACCTGATGGGCTTAGGCGATCCTTCCACCTCAGTCTTCCAATTAGCTGGAATTACAGACACACGCCACCATTTCCGACTAGTTTTTGTGATTTATTGTAAAGATAAGATCTCACCAAGTTACCCAGGCTGTTCTCAAACCCCTGAACTCAGGCAATTCTCCCAAAGTACTGGGATTACAGGCTCAAGCCACTGCGACTGGCCTAGATAAACAATTTCAACCAAGAATTACCTATCTAACTAAGTTTCATCAGTGATGGAGAATTAAAATCCTTCCCAGACATTCAATCCCTAATAGTTTATGCTGCCTCCAGACCAGCTCTACAAGAAACACTTAAGAAAGTATTAAACAGATTGCCTGAGCCTGGGGGTTGGAGACCCACCTGGGCAACTTGACGAGACCTCATCTCTACAATAAAATCAAAAAAATTAGCCGGGCGTGGTAGCGCATGCCTGTAGTTCCAGCTACTTGGAAGGCTGAGGTGGAAGGATCGCTGGAACCCAGCAGGTCGAGGCTGCAGTGGCTGGGCGCGTCCACTGCACTCCAGTCTGGGTGACAGAATGAGACTCCAACTCAAAAAACAAAACAAAACAAAACAAAAAAACAAACAAACAAAGAGAAAGTATTAAACAAAGGCTTTCCCCTGCTGCTCAGTTCCCCATCCTTACTGCCAGGACATTCTTTACAATGTACTCCAGTCTGTCTGCTGCAAACCTTCTCCCTCTAATTTGGCCTCAGGGGATAAAATTCTTCTTTTGGATTGAGCCTGAGCCCTGACTTTCAGAGCTGCCTGCAGCAGCATTGAGGGACCCACTACCTACTACGTGACCTTGGACAGGTCCCTCTGCCCTCTGGTCCTTCGTGAATGAGATGGTGAGGTTCTGTGGTTCTGCCCAGATCTGGTAGATTATATTGTACTCAGCCTTCTCCTCAGTTCCTTATGTCAGGGGCTGTAAATTGAAGGCCATATGTGTTTATATTTGGGGGGAGGAAAGTAAAAGGAGGAGAAGAAAGACTAAGGAGGAGGAAGAAGAGGAAAAAGAAGAGGAGAAGGAGGAGAAGGAAAGAAGAAGAAGCACTTAAAAACTAAGAGCCAACCAGGTGTGGTCACTCAAGCCTGTAATCCCAGCATTTTGGGTGGCCAAGGTGAGAGGATTGCCTGAGTCCAGGGGTTTAAGACCTGCCTGGGCAATTGGTGAGACCTCGTCTCTACAATAAATCAAAAAATTAGCTGGGCGTGGTGGTGTGTGCCTATGGTTCCAGGTTCTTGGAAGGTTAAGGAGGAAGGATTGCCTGAGCCCAGCAGGTTAAGATTGCAGTGACCGTGAGAGTGCCGATGCGCTCCAGCCTGGGCGACAGAGTGAGACTCTGACTCAAAAAATACAATACAATAAAATACAATACAATAAAAACTAAGAGCCATAGCTGGGCACAGTGGATCACACCTATAATCCCAGCACTTTGGGAGGCGGAGAGAGGACTGCCTGAGCCCAGGTGTTTGAGACCAGCCTGGGCAACTTGGTGAGACCTCGTCTCTACAATAACTCCAAAAATTAGCCAAGCATAGTGGTGCATGCCTGTGGTTCCAGTTTCTTGGAAGGCTGAGGTGGAAGGATCACCTGAGCCCACCCAGCAGGTCGAGGCTGTGGTAGCCAGGAGTGTGCCACTGCACTCCAGCCTGGGCGACAACTCCAAAAAAAAATACAAAAACAAAAATTAAGAGCCATTACATAGATGTCTGGCTTCTCAGAGATATTGGAATCTGGATGTTTGGCTTTTCTGATATATTGGAATGTGTGGCATCTGGTAATACTGATCATTGGCTTTTCTGAGATATTGGAATCTGTGGCATCTGGCAATACTGATCATCATTCCTACTTGGAAACCACTAGCTAGAATTGGATGGACCCCTTCTCTCCAGTTCACTAAAGTTCCAGTCTGGCAGCTTTTCTCATGTATGTGCTCTGCCTGGCCCTGGGAACATCTGGGTTTTGAAAACCTGCAATTGACCTTGAACCAGATCAGCTAATTCCAACTGAAGTGGAACTGCTTGCTCTCCTGCATCCTAACATCCATCCTGGGACCCTGAAATGCCAGTAGGTGAGCAGGTGCCATCATCAGAGCCAGCAGTCCCACCAGCCTCTGCCCAGCTCAGGCTTACAAAAGAAATGAAACCAGCCAGGAACATTAGCCAGGACTGTGCAGGGAGTAAGGTGAGCTAGATGTATCCCCTCAGCTTCGTCATAAACTTTGGCAGTTTATAGACCCCAACATTCTCGGCAGGGAGAGTTGGCTCACGCCTATAATCCCTGCACTTTGGGAGGCCAAAGTGAGAGGATTGCCTGAGCCCATGTGTTCAAGACCAGCCTGGGCAACATGGCGAGACCTCATCTCTACAATAAATCAATAAGATTTAGCCAGGCACGGTGTCGCATGCCTGTAGTTCCAGCTACTTGGAAGGCTGAGGCGGAAGGATCACCTGAGCTCAGCAGGTCGAGGCTGCGGTGGCCATGAGTGTGCCACTGCACTCCACTTGGGCGACAGAGTGAGAATCCAACTCAAAATAAAATAAAAATAGATCCCAACAGTCTTTTTGCTTGTCTGACTGCTCATGGTTAACAGAGGCCCAGGCAGAAGCTGTAACTACCTTCTCTTGGACAAGTCCAAGATATTAGTATAAGGAAAGCTTCTGGGTGCTGTACTAATACAGCTGACCTCAAATAAACAAAGCCAAGTAACCATTCTGCTTATCTGAACTCCTAAGTAACATGAGTTAATCCTCTAGTCTGTATATCCCTTGATGTTTAAAATAAACAATTCTGGTTGGGTGCAGTGACTCACCCTATAATCCCAGCACATTGGGAGGCCGAGGTAAGAAGATTGCCTGAGCCCGGGGGTTCGAGACCAGCTGGGCAACTTGGCAAGACCTTGTCTCTACAATACGTCACAAAAAAACTAGCTGGACGTGGTGGCGTGTGTCTGTAGTTTTAGCTACTTGGAAGGCTGAGGCGGAAAGATTGCCTAAGCCCAGCAGGTCAAGGTTGTGGTGGTCGTGAGCATGCTACTGCACTCCAGTCTGGGCAACAAGAGTGAGACTCCTACTCAAAAATAAAAATAAAAATAATAATAAATCATAATAAAATAAATAATTCTAGCTGGGCACAGTGGCTCACACCTATAATCCCAGAAGGATGTGGGAGGATTGTCTGAACCAAGGGGTTTCAGGCCTGGGAACTTGGTGAGATGTTGTCTCTACGATAAAACAAAAATATTAGCCAGGCGTAGTGGTACACACCTGTAGTCCCAAGTACTCAGGAGGCTGAGGTGGAAGGGTCATTTGAGCCCAGGAGGTTGACGCTACAGTAGCCATGATTGTGCCACTGCACTCCAGCCTGGGCAACAGAATGATACCCCAACTTAAAAAAAAAAAACCCTAAAATAAATAATTCTAAATGTGTTAGAAATCCTTTCTTCTAGTCTCCTAGCCAGGCACGGATTACAGGATCACGCCTGTAATCCTAGCACTGTGGAAGACCAAGGCAGGAGGATTGCTTGGGCCCAAGAGCTCAAGGCAACATAGTGAGACCTCATCTCTGTAAAAATAAAAAATCAAGCTGGGCTTGGTGGCTCAGCCTGTAATCCCGCGCCTTTGGGAGGCTGAGGTGAGTGGATCACCTGAGCCCACGGGTTCGAGACCCACCTGGGCAGCGAGACCTCATCTCTACAATAAATCAAAAAATCAGCTGGGCATGGGAATTACATGCCTGTAATTCCGGCTACCCGGAAGGCTGAGGCGGAAGGATCGCTGGAGCCCAGCAGGTTAAGGCTGCGGTGGCTGGGAGCGGCCACTGCACTCCAGTCTGGGCAACAGAGTGAGACTCCAACTCTAAATAAATAAATAAATAATAAAAATAAAAATTAGCCAAGTGTGGTAGCACATGCCTGTAAGCTGAGGTTGAGGTGGAAGGATTGTCTGAGGATGAGGCTGTTGTGATCCGTGATCATGCCACTGCACTCCAGCCTGGGCTGCAGAGTGAGAATTTGACTAAAAAAAAAAAAAAAAGAAGACCCTGGCGCAGTGGCTCACATCTATAATCCCAGCACTTTGGGTGAGAGGATATTCTGAGCCCGAGGGTTCAAGACCAGCCCGGGCAACTTGGCAAGACCTCATCTCTGCAATAAATCAAAAAATTAGCGGGGCATAGCGGTGTATGCCTGTAGTTCCAGCTACTTGGAAGACTGAGGAAACAGGATCACCTGACCCAGCAGGTCAAGGCTGCGGTGGCCATGAGCTTGCCACTGCACTCCAACCTGGGCAACACAGTGAGACTTCAACTCAAAAAAAAAAAAAAAGAAAGAAAAAGAAATCTTTTCTTCTATCTGGGCAGGGGGGCATGTGCCTAGAGAGGCTGAGACGGGAGGATCACTTGAGCCCAGGAGTTTGAGTGAGCTATGATTGTGCCTGTGAGTAGCCTGGACAAAATAAAATAGCAAGATCCCATCTCTCAAAAAAAAAGGATATATAAAATATATATTTTATATATATGGATATATATATATATATCCTTTCTTCTTTGGGAAAGAACACCTTATGAATATAACTAAATCTTTGCTGACTTAAGGTCTGGTAAAGATCTCTTCCCTCCCTTCCTTCTTTCATTGTTGTTGCTGTTTTATTTATTTACTTTAATTTTTTTTTTGTTGTTTTTTTTTTTGAGTTGGAGTCTCACTCTGTCACCCAGACTGGAGTGCAGTGACTGCTCCCAGCCACCGCAGCCTCGACCTAATGGGCTCCGGCGATCCTTCCGCCGCAGCCTTCCAAGTAGCCGGAATTACGGCACACACTACCACGCCCGGCTGATTTTTTGATTTATTGTAGAGATGAGGTCTCGCTGCCCAGGCGGGTCTCGAACCCATGGGCTCAGGCAATCCACTCACCTCAGCCTCCCAAAGGTGCGGGATTACAGGCTAAGCCACCAAGCCCAGCTATTTAACATTTTTTTTTTATTGGAGTCTCACTCTGTCACCCAGGTTGGAGTGCATTGGCACGCTCACGGACACCCCAGCGTCAAACTGCTGGGCTCTGGCGATCCTTCCACCTCAGCCATCCACGTAGCTGGAACTATAGGCGCACGCTACCATGCCCAGCTAATTTTTGATTTATTGTAGATATGAGGTCTCGCCAATTTGCCTGGGCTGGTCTCGAACCCTCTAGGGTCAGGCAATCCACTCACCTTGGTCTCCCAAAGTGCTGGGATTACTGCCTGAGTCACCAAGCCCGGCCACTGTTGTTGTTTTAGACTTACGTTTCATAAGTTCAACTTTCATTTAATCTCTCTGCTTTCAGCTTTTTTTTTTCTTGAGAAGTCCTGAGATAGTGTTCTCCTTTAACTTTTTGTCAGATCCTGCAAGTTTTTTTGTTCTAATTCCCTTTGTTGTTTTTAAATACCTGTTATGTGTCTGCCCCTGTCTAGGTTTGAGAACAGAGAAGGTGCAGGCAGTGGGCTGAAGTGAGTACTAACAAAAGAATACTCCCAAGATGTTGCCTTATAGACTAAATTCTGAATCCTAGTTTGTTTCTTGAGGACTTGCTTCCTTTCTCCTAAAGATTGAAAGTTCAGGGGGGGAAAATCAACCTAATTGTGGGTTCTAGGTAGCTACAGTCACATTAATTGAGGTTTAACAAACAGTGCTCACACACCAGAATGGTCCTGATGTTTGGAATAGAGCACGGGTTTGGATAGGTCTGACTTTGAATCTTGATTTTAGCATTTTCAGGTCGTGGGTTCTTACATAACTAACCTTTCTCGAGCGTTGACTATGCACTTGGCCCTGTGTTCAGCACTTCCCGTGAATGATCTCATTGGATCAGTGAGCTCCAAAAGCATTGCATGAGAAACCTCAGGAAAGGCACTTGACCTCTCTCAGTCAGAGTTTCTACATCTGCAAAGAGGAAACAAAAATAAGCATCTGACAGATTTGTTGGGTGGATTAAGTGAGCTGAGGGAAAGTCCCCAGCACTAGGCCTGACCCAGGGCGTATGCCCCTCAGGTGTGGCAGCCAGAACACAACACTCTGCCAGATGTGTCCTGCCAAGGTGCTCTGCTTGGTAATCAGGTTTTGTATTTGTTTTTGTTTTTGTTTTATTTAGCTGGAGTCTCGCTCTGTCACCCAGGCTAAAGAGCAGTGGCACGCTCATGGCCACTGCAGCCTCAACCTGCTGGGCTCAGATGGTCCTTCCACCTCAGCTTTCCAAGTAGTTGAAGCTACAGGCGTGCACCACCGTGCCGGCTAATTTTTCTTCATTTATTGTAGAGATGAGTTTTGCCAAGTTGCCCAGGCTTGTCTCAAACCCCAGGGCTCAGGTAATTCTCTCACCTTAGTATCCCAAAGTGCTGGTATTACAGGTATGAGCCACCGTGCCCAGCCCCTTTTTTCATTTTAAAGGGAACTTGCACTCCTATTTTGCTAGGCCATGCTGTTTTTATTCCCAGGCAGGTTTGCTCCCAGCCTTTGGGGATCCTGCCTCCCAGGAGATAAACCTAATTCCACACAGGTTAGTGAACATGATAGAAGTTTCCCGAAGCCCAGACCAGTGTTAAATGAGTCATCCTTCCCTTCACTTTACCCTGTACCATCAGCAGGGTGCAGGTGATGAGGAAAAAAACCACTTTATTAGTCTAAACACCTCCTTGTTGTGTAGCCTCTCAAAGATTCCTTTCCCCCTTTGGACCCCAGGGTTCCTTTCTCTACAGTGGGAGAGCTGCAGCAGATGACTGCTGAGGTTATTCTGATTCAGAAATCCTGTGGTTGCCATTAGTGTTTGCCACTAATGATCCTGCAGACACACCCCCACCCGTAACTCTCAACCCATCACATATGGCTGGTGGTGCTGAAACCAGGCCAGGAACCAGCTGTAAGAACTGGAGCAGCTTGAATTCGCAGCGAGACTACCAGAAAACAAAGCAAAGTCAACCTTTCTTTGCAACACAAGGCCTCTCAGGAGGCCCACTTCCAAGCAGCTGGGCAGTTTCCCCAGCCACAAGGGGTACATAATTTGTGGGGTCCTTGTTCAAAAGTTATTAAGCATACTGGGCCCGGTGGCTCATGGCTATAATCCCAGCACTTTGGGAGGCAGAGGCGAGAGGATTGCCTGAGCTCAAAGGTTCAAGACCAGCCTAG